>JAHLJS010000006.1:59061689-59661689 GCA_038502445.1 Eremochloa ophiuroides
TTGCAATCGTATCCCTAGCACATCTAATAGGATTGTTCAGTGCCAGTCCTATACATACTCAACTCTGTCCCATTGGTTTCTATATAGCTGCTTATCTTGCTATTTCCATTTATTTGTCTTAGTTAATCTCTAAGGCCAAAGATGCTATATATATTGTCCTTTGCTTATTCAATTATTGTTTAATTTTTCTCCTTCCATGATCTGTAGCTCCTCTGTAGCTCCCAGTATAGCATGAAGTGCTAACATAACATCTATAAATTTGCTCGTGTAAAGTGTAGAAGTAGTACAAAGGGGTTGTGTGTGACCCATAGTGATGTTGTTTCCCTTCAGTTGTGTAATCTTTGTTGTTGGTTTGGCTACAGCTCAAGAATTCTGAAACTGCTACCAAGATGTGAAATGAACACAGTTCACAGTATCCAAGCTTGTGAATTTCTGGCAACAAGATCCAATTGAATGAAGACTAAAATTGGTGATTGACGTATTTGTCAGGTACCAAAATATGGGGTACCCAATTTCGATACAAAACACATATTCCCAACACAGCCCAGTCTAGGCAAAGCCGGTGGAAGCCCACGAAGGCCCACGACGACGCTGCATCAACGCCAGCCTATCCTCGGGAAGACGGCACCCTCGGGCGCCAATTTTCCGATTCACCCGAGCCTCTCCGAGAGGGCTCAGGCAAGCGGCACCCTCGGGCGCCGATTCTCCGATTCGCCCGAGCCTCCCCAAAAGAGCTCGGGAAAGCGGCACCCTCGGGCGCCGATTCTCCGATTCGCCCGAGCCTCCCCAAAAGAGCTCGGGAAAGCGGCACTCTCGGGCGCTGATTCTCCGATTCGCCGAGTTTCCCCGTCCCCCTCGGGCGCAATCTCTATAAAGCATCCAATGCACAATTGACGTCAGCAGAGCAATCTTGGACCACGAGGGACCTCTCTGACCACTTTACAAGCACTGTCCCGTCAGGCGAGATTCTCGACGCGACTGTGCTTCGCACGCGCACGACGGCCATACCACCCGTCAGGATTTCCCTGGCGACGGATTTGATGGACCCACTACGGCCATCCTCTCCTCAGTATGGTCTACGGTGCTCCGTCTCGTTTTCCGCCGGGATGTACTAACTACGACTACGACAGTCCAAGCGCCCGACGAACGGACTTCGCAAGAACGGGAAAGGCACCTACTGCACTGTCCGCTCGAAAGGACGAGCACGCCTTCCATCCGGGCCTACCTGACCCTCGGGAAACACTGTCCGAAAGCCAAAAATGAGCCCGAGGGAAGATGTCGCCCTACCCCGTTCCATCACGCCTCCAGGAGTCCCAAGCCTCGGGAGACAACGCCCCGAGGCGACTCACCCTCTTGTCACATCGTAGAGGAAGACAGCCATCAGGTGTGACACTACGCCATGCCGTAATCCCGACGACTATTGCCGCCTTGGAACTCACCAAAATCGTACGAACCACTACGGCCATACCTCTGGGACGCAGAGACAAGACCGTAACTGACGACAGTCAAACAGAGACAACAACTCCCGAGTGTAACATGCATAACAATATACGCGCTGCCCTCTCCCTCCCTTTGACTATAAAAGGGAGAGCAGAGGTCAGCCTTAGGAGAGGTTCTCAAGCTCACAAGCTCTCATACACAACAATAAGCAACCTGTATACACTTAGACACTCACCAGAGACTTGGGGGCACTTCTCTCTCTCGTCTAGCTTGTAACCCCTACTACAAGCACCCCGGTGCAAGGCAACACGACTCTCCTCTCCACTGGACGTAGGGCCCTCTTGGCCTGAACCAGTATAAACCCTGTGTTCCCCCTTGCATACCACCCGGAGCCTCCACCGCAAAACACAAATTCACTAGACGGTGTTAGCACTCACTAAAACTTGCACCGACAGTATTATAAACTGTGAATTTGCGATCCAACATATTTGCATATATTTGGGCTGAGGACTGAGTTCATGGAACTTGAACTCCAACTCCAACTTGGTACTATATTGATGATACTATATTGCATATGGTATTTAGGGATTCAGATCCGATCCACCACTAGGACGATGGAATGGCTATATTGGATCCTTGGATATTTTGTTGTGACCAACCTGTTCCAAAATCAACCTTCAGTCTTGTTGAACTCTGGAAATGTGATTTGAAGGTTCTTGTGGAGTATTCAAATACAAGCAAGCATGCTTGTTTTTACATGATCTACCATGCAAGTTGCATCAGCACCTTTTTTGTGACAAATCGATGGCTTAATTCTTTAACCTTCTCTAAGATCGTTCTAACATGTACATGATATACTAAGCAGTTCTTTTGGAAGTTTGAACCTGCACCTGTATTTGTTACTGTTGCCTAACTTTTCTTTGTCTACATATCTTCTTAAAAAACTTGGGACAAATAAAAAATAGGAAAGACGTGTGTGATCTTCAGGCTCAGGGTCATCTTCAATCACCTTTTTCTTATTTTTGTTTGTTTACTGTTAAGTAATGGTTGCTCAGGGCTTCAAGTTGTTTATGTATCTGGCATCTTTTTGAGCATTGCAAACCTCACATGTCAATTTCACTGTATTGTTATCTTACCTGCGTTCCATGTGTTTGCAGTAAAAAAGTTTAATTATCCCGTAGCAACGCACGGGCACGCTACCTAGTCCACCATAAAAAGAAAGAAATGGAACTGCAATTTCAGTTGTGATTGTTTACGGCTTTAAGCTCAAGGATTGTTTGCTGCCTGCACCTAGACACCTGGTAACCAATGTCGATCGGTTGCTGGCTTGCTGCTGCTGTTGTGTCGCTGCGGCAGAGGGGATGCAGTCTGGCGTCTCTTGGAGCAGCAGCTGTGTCGTTCTTTTAGTTGCTATATAGGTTCATTCTTTTTTTTTATCTGACTTGATAGTAGGATTTGAAACCTAAAGATTTCGAGGTCAGTCCTAGCGATGGGGACATGGTATTGTTTTGATTTCATTTTTGGCTCAAAACTTGTGGCATCACTCGACTCAATTTTAGATAAGCTATAAATTTAGTGTTTTTTTGTGTGTAGTGATCTGACAAAGGTTCTTTTTATGGTAGAAACGGTCTATCTGAAAAGGTTCTCTGAATTGTTGGGTCACATAGCTAAATAGATTGTTGTAACTTTTTTCAGGTCTGATCTTAGTAGCTTGTGCCTTTTGCTTGGTTGCTGGAAAGCTCCCTTCATTACCCATGTGAATGGTGAATATCATTCATTTTTAGCTTCCTCCTATGTAACAATCTGATTGTCTGTAGCAATTTTTTAGGTATCAATTGAGGATCTGTGGACTGTGGAGGCAACAGTCTGTTGATTTATCTTAGTGTCCAAAACTTGGTATAATAGTTCTAAAAGTTCCTGCAACAACTAGCCTATACTGAAGATCCTATTTATCCCCTCTTGCAGTGCAAAACTGGGCAATCTGTTGATTTATCTTACTGTCCAAAACTTGGTATAAGAGGTCTAAAAGTTCCTGCAACAACTAGCCTGTACTGAAGATCATATTTAATCAGTAATCAGCCTGTTCTTTTGACCAATCAGCGCTTATTTTCAGCCACGAAACAGTATTTTTCTCTCACAGCAAATCAGCACGAGCCGAAATCAGCGCTTATTTTTCAGCCAAAAGAACAGGCTAAATAAAGATCCTACTATTGCATAATGCATACCAACAGTTTATCTAAGTAAAGTATCGTGTAATGTCACTGTGCATAGTTTCTGCAATCTGCATATTGTCATTCAAGATTATTGCTGGGCACTTATTGGCTAAAATATGCAACTCATCAGCTGATCATTGCCTGACAACTGCATGATCATTGCCTGACAACTGCATTTTTCTTCAGCTGTGATTGCCTGACAACTCATCAGCTGGTAAGGTGACATACTCATAGGTGTCTTGTATGCGGTCCGATATGCCCAAAGTGCTTCGGGTAATCGGTCCTTCCATGCAGTACCCATTTCATTTACTGTTTTCTGTAGAATATTCTTGATTTGTTTGTTTGATGTTTCTGCCTGGCCACTTGTCTGAGGATGGTATGCTGATCATTGCCTGACAACCGCATACTTTGTGAATTTTTTAACTAAATAATAGCTTCGATCATGTCCACTGTGAAGGTTTGCGATGCTTGCATTATAAAACAACTTTTGATAGGTCAGCTGCAGGTAGGTTTATGACTGTTTCTTTTTACTTAGAGGTTCATGCTTCTACTATGCTAATTGTTACATGATGTTGCTTTATAAAAAACTTTAGTATGTGCATGTAAGCCTAGGAATCCATGATCCTTAGCTAACAATTGTAGTTATTTCCTGAAATCTGTTATTCCCTCAATTGTTTCCTAAAAATTGTTCAGTTACGAGTTTTCTAATTCTTCTGTATCTCATTTTACTTGTCGCCTCGCAGGAGAACGGAGCTGAAATAGAGTGGGCTTAGCGCTGAAGTTTAGAGATAAGTCTGCGATCGGCGGGCATGACCGATCGACCAAAAGCGCCCATGGCCTGCCATGCGGTGTGCTACTTTGACAAGCGGGCTGTGTGTGCAGACGGTTAGACATCTGACTATCTGAACATGGTAAGTTGCTTGCTTGCTGCATAATAATTTATTTAATTGGTGTACAAAGTAGTTAGGGCGTAGGATCTGTCATTCAATTACCAGGATTATTTGTTCCTTCGGGCTAAGCCTATGAACAGCAGTTGTACTTGTTTATGAATCTGGCATTGTGCATTTTTTTTTAATCTGAGAAGCAACTGAAACCTGGCATTGATGAGGGGCTATAGGTTTTTACGACCTCGAAAATGACGATGGGTCTACAAGGGCTCATGCCAATGCCAATATAGTACATATTGAATATGCAATATTTTTCAGATTGCACAAGATTATGAAGTGTAGATCAAGTGAAGCTGCTCCTATTAATTCGTTTAATGAACCTAAGTACTATTTGACACAAGATCGTAGTATATTTGAATGTGAATAAATAACCCTCTTTTCGAGGACATTTGTATATTGTCAGTTGATGTTTGCCTTTAGGATTAATATTATGTTTTTTTGGCCTAAATGCAGCAAGACTCGACAAATCAGTCACACACAAATAGCTTCCCAATTGTCAAACGTATTGGCAAAGATGGTTGGATCATTACTGAGATATAGAGAACACCAAGAACAAATATACAAATTCTGTCAAAAGAAAATGTTTCAAGGTAGAAGCAGAAGGTGCAGAGATGGCTCAGGTATTGCTTTGAACTTTCTGATGTTCTTCACTCTCTCTTCTTTTTTTTTTGTTTGGCCGCCACGATATAGCAAGTTTTCATTATGTTGATTTTCATGTACAAATTTGGCAGTTGACCGGGATCTGAGCAAGCTTAGAGCCTTGAAGGCACCTTGGTTGGAAACTAGGCAATACTTGCAATGATGTAACCTCACAAATATGGTTGCAGGGAGCTGATGGGCCTTCTCGACAGTGGCAGCAATTGAAAGGATCAACCAGTTCAGATTGTGATGGTCAAGCTAGTACACCAGTGCTCCTGGCGGCTGGAGTAGATGGACTACGGTAGGATCATGGCTGCAGAGAGGGGATCCTGTCAGTATTGGACTTCTTGTTTTACAAAGAGGCAATTGATATCGTATTATGTATTTTTATAAAAAAGAAAACATGGTAACCACGACAAGGTGATATAATGTCCATAAGTAGACATAGAAGATGGTTGTATTTTGCTGATGTTTACGAAAAGGTGCTATACAACTCAACAAAAATAATTAAGTAATAATATGAATTGTGTTGCTTTGAACAAGAACTGTACAATGTAAAAGGCCTTAGTTTGTTCACCAACAATAAAGAGGACAACGTTGATGTTGTTTCAGGGCGTGACATTGTTGCTTCAACTACGTATTTGAACTATTGTTAGAGTTGCCGAAGAGGAAAACCTCAACAAATGATGAATTGTGGGCACATGAGGCATGGTGTTTGCCTGAGTTTTTTTGTTTTGACCTTTTTTTTTGTTTCCGTTGCAATGTGCTCTTTGAATACCATGGAGTGAACATTTATTTGCTCTTGCTCAACAAATGTTTGCATGTCAAGATTCATATAATTGCAGTGAAAATTTGTCTGCTCTTGCTTACAGATAACCAACAAATGCTTGCATATCATTAAAAGTGTCAAGCTATTATTTTGCTCCCGTTGCAACGCACGGGCATGATCCTAGTAACCATAAAACTATCAAACATGAGTCTCTCTTTTTCTCCCATCGTCTATACTTGTGAACTGAATTTGCCATCGAACTTGGATAACAGCACAGAAAAATACCCTCCACAACAGCATAGATCCTCATTTTTTTGCATGGCAAGGTGGGGTCGGTGCCCTGTTTGGCCATAATATAGCTCCGCCTGTGCTGGTGGAGATGGTCGCGGATGTCCTCCTGCTCGTTGTGTTGTCAAGAGAAGGGGAAAGTAGGAGATGATGAAAAAAAAGGGATGAGTCGGGTGTGGGTCTCAACCATTGAGTCGACTTCTAGGCGATTTGTTTTTGGGCCTACGTGGTCTTCTCTCTCTTTGAGGAGTCCAGCTACTAGTGCGAGTGACCTTAGGCTCCTCTTCTCAAGGCATATAGAGCTCATTGCAAGCATAAGGGCGTCCACAACGGAGCAAAACAAATCGCTAGCCACATTAGCTCCAAAAACATTAAAAGATAACATTAGAACGCAGAGACAATCATGTTGTGAAAGGGATTTTCTTCAAACATGTGCAAGACTAGCTACTCCTCCATCGCTAGCGCGGAGCTTAGACACTCTTTTAGTCAATAGAAATTCAGGTAGGGCGATGATTTGGCTCCTGTTAGGGACGCCGTAAGCTGACCAGTACGGTAGATACTGTTGTTGTTCTAGGTAGGGAACCCACATCTAAAATGACACTGTTACTGAGACACTATTTGAAAGTTAAAATGTCACGTTTACCGGACGGAGAGAGTAGTCTAACTTTTAAAACTAGATATCTCCAAAATTTTAACATGTGATCTTGGGCATATCTTTAAAATAGTTACATCACACTGAGCTAACATGTCAAGTTTTATGATATTATAACTTAATTGTGCATTTTTTTATCATGGGACCAAAAAATGTAAATTACTTCGTATGTGGGCTAACATCCTCCTTGTCGTGCCATTCAATTGGCATGACTCACCCATGTTATGGCGCCAATTATGGTGGCACGACAGAGCTCTTGTATGGAAGGGGGTTCGAGATGAGAGACCAGGAGGGGATATAACAATTAATAGATAGGAAACATGAGGAGTATCTGAGAGGATCAAGGATGCCCAAGGGGGGGGTGAATTGGGCAACTAATATTTTTTCACAAATATAATTCAACCTATCGCAATTTGCCCAATGTCACCCCACAAGTGCTTGTGTCAATTCTATTCCTAAAACAAGTTATGCAGCCTAGAGCCAAGTCCTATCACAAGTATACTACTCTAAGAAAGTAGAGAACACAAAGGAAATACGGGAATATAAAGAGTTAGAAAGACAAATCCGATTTTTCCCGAGGTATCGGAGAGTCGACACTCCCCACTAGTCCTCGTTGGAGCACCCGCGCAAGGGTGTAGCTCCCCCTTGATCTTCGCAAAGACCAAGTGCTCTCTACAGGCTGATCCTTTGCCTCTCCGGCGTGGTGGATCGCCCACAACCGCTCACAACATCAACTTGGACCGCCCACAAGCTCTCCAAGCGGTCACCAAGCCACCAATCGCCACCAAACCGTCTAGGTGATGCCGATCACCAAGAGTAACAAGCCTAGACTCTCACTTGACCAAGAATGCCAAAGAGGGTGATGGATGCACACAAGTCACTCTTGATCTCTCTAGGGAAGAAGCTCACAAGCAATGGAGTTCACTCAATGCTCCCTAGGGCTCTTTCTCTTTCACAAAGTCACAAGGGTTCCTTCAGCTGTTAGAAGTGACAAGAGAGATAGAATGGAGGCTTTGGTGGAGTATAAATACTCACCCTCTCCAAAACTAGCCGTTTTTCACTTTCCTGCGAACCATCGGACGCCGCCGAGGCTCGACTGTCGGACCATTTACCACGGTCCGACTCTCATAGTCGCACTGTGCTTAGTCCTGTGCCAGAGGGGCGTCGGACCGAACTCGATGGTCCGACGCTCCTCAGTCCGATGCTCTGAACAGCTGGCAGAGTGCCTCTCAACGGCTATAACGCGGATCAATGGTCCGACGCACACCGTCGGACCAAGTCCGACGCTCTTTTTCGCTCTGGGAACCTCTCTGGAAGCGTCGGACGCTAAGAATCCTTAGTCCGACGCTCGCTCTCACAACGGTCCGACGCTCGCTTAACACCCAGAGGCACCGTCGGACTCTGGCCAATGGTCCGACGACCATCCAGCCAAGGTCCGACGCTCCCAGGCACGCTGAGAATCGTCCAGGGGCTGCCACGTGTCGTCGGACTCTAACTATTGGTCCGACGCCCATACTAGGTGGAGTTCGACGCCTCTAATTTGATCAAAACTTCGCCGAATCGAAAACTTTTCAAAACGAAGTTTGATCCTCTCTCTTTTAAGAGTCTCACTGGGCTGTCTAGAGCTATGTTGGAAAAGTGTGCATCACATCTACACTCTCTAATCTTGCTCTAAGTCAAGCTACCCATCCAAACCCCTCTTAATAGTACGGTCAAAGTGAAAAATAAAACCTAAGACTACGCCAAGTGTCTCTCAACTCCAAACGACACTTGGCACTAGCCTATCACCGTCTTGTCTTCCATCCTTTGAAAACCGAATCGAATTCCATCGCTAGGGGCTTGAACCTACATGTTATTATGACCTAACCTCTAGGTTATCCTACAAAACATACGTTAGTCATAATAACCTCTTTGTTGTCATTAATCACCGAAACTACTAGGGCCTAGATGCTTCAATCTCCCCCTTTTTGGTGATTAATGACAACAACCTCAAATAGATTCAGAAAGAGTGAGGTTTTTAAAGGCTTGATTCATATAAGCATGTGACAATAAGAGCAAAGAGGGTTAGGCATGCTTATACAAATCAAGACCACAAGGTACATATACGATAAGAAATAAGTACAAGTACCAGGTGTTATGCTCAAGATCGGAGTGAAGTGCGGAAGCAAAGACAATGAGTATAACCAAAAGAGAACCAAGTGACATGATATATAAAAAATGAAGATCAGGCCACGTGTCACACAAGTCACAAAACAAATCTCAAGCAAACATATAAACATGATGCATGATTATATCACATCAAAAAGAGCCAAAACCCCCTCACACGCTCCCCCTAAATCTATGCTCTCTCCCCCTTTGGCATCAAACACCAAATACCTAAGACTCAGGAGGAGGAGAAGAAGCTGCAGCGTCGCGGTCGGAGGAGTGAGGTCGAAGCTCAAACTAAGAAGGGTCTCCCTCTGACTCTGAGCTCTGAACGGCCTGACCCTCTGTCGGAGCACGTGAAGGTGAAGCGGTCCGGGTCTGCGCAGCTGTCTCTGTAGCTGCTGTTGTGACTACTACGGTCTAAATCCCTGCAGAAATCGGGAGTGGCTCTGAGGAGGCGACTGAAGACGGTAATGTCTCTGTAGTCCCAGTGGCAGGTGGAGCTGTGGTGGTGCTAACAAGCTGTCGAAACTCAGGAGGTGTAGGCAAGCCTGTGATCTCGCTGAAAGTAGAACCCAAGCTCCTGGTCACTGAGGGGCCACCTAGGTCAGGTGTGAAACCGGTGTGAATCGGAGTGAACCCTGAGTGCCTGGCGTGGCAAACCACTGCTGAGTCTGCTGAGTCGGCGTGATGAACTGACTCTGGAGTGAAGCTGTGCCCTGACTCTGAAGTCCACCGGACTGTATCGCTGGAGTCACCTGGTCTGCCGTGGCTGCCGATCCCACCTGCTGGACTGGAGAGGCAGTGGCTAGGTAAGGTGGGGCTCCGGTGTGCCTGATGATGTGCTCCTTGAACCCAATGGTCTGTAGCTGTATCTTCTGGCTCTGAAGCTGCATCTGGAGCATATGCTGCTGGAACTGATCCTGCCTGAGCTGAATCTGAGTGAGAGCTACAGCCTGCTCCCTGGCAAACCGGGCCTGCTCCTCTGCCTGTCTCTGCTGTGTCTGCTGTAAGCTCTGAAGAATGGAGAGCAGTGCAGGGTCTGTCTATGAGGTCTGTGGAGCGGAGCTGGACCCATCGGCCTCCGAGTCGTGAGCTCGAGGACGTGAAGGGATGGGCCGGTAGTCCCTGTCAGAGCTGGACGAGGAGGTGTCGACGGGGTCGTCGTCTGCAAGTAACTGCTCAAGCTCGCTATGGGCAACGTGCCTCATAGCCTCGTCCTACTGCTGTACCTCTGCCATGTCTACCCCTAAAGTCTGACGGCGCTGAATTCTGTGTAAGGCCTGCTGCCACGGCGTCCATCAGTCAGAGAGGTCATCCTATAGACTGAAAACTCTGTCTCAGTCTGGTGCAGCTCACGGGAGATACCTGTCCAAATCCGGTGCAACCTCCGCTCAAGGATGTGAGAGATCCAGTGAGCGTAGGGGAGCTGTCGCCTAGACCTGATGCCCTCTGCGATGGTGTCCTCCATCTCACTAATGATCAAGTCTGCAACGTCAAACTCTGACTGCTGGACCAGGGCACTAAGGAGCCACAGCTGTAAGTGAGTAAGACCCTCCTTGTACCCCTCCCGCGGTAAAAGTGTACGCCTCATCACGTCGTTCAAGAGATGAACGACGGGACAAAGCTCCGAAGGTGTCTTGCGGGAGCCGTCTCCGAACGGCGGTCGAAAGCACGCTGCTATGTGAGCAGTACCAGGTGCAAGTCCTCCGTGAGCCCTCCTCGGCGGGTCTGTCGTGGCATAGCAAATGCTGTGCAACCTGGTAGCTGACTCTAGCACTTCAAGCAGCTCTCGCAGAGCCTTCGCGTAGAGCCGGTATGGCTCTCCGCCGATGGTGTAATGCAGGTACTGGTGGTCGGGGTCCATCCATAGTGAAGCATAGAACTCTCTCACCCACGACTCCACGTACCGGCCTGAACGGCCAAGAAGCTCTGCTAGTCCAGGCAGGTAAGTCAAGTATGGCCTTATCTCCTCTCCTGCTGTCTGGACTATGTCCTCTAGGGGACATACCCTGTGCTGTCATAGTCCAACTCCTGTGGCCACGAGGGTGGTGAAGAAGTCCTCGTGAAGAGTGGTGTACCAGCCCTCAGAAGCTCTGGGATCTCTCTGACCCGGAAACCAACTAGCAAGCGAAGTCAGCCGGAGCTCTCTGACTCGGGCTGCAGAGATCCTCCGCAGGTCCAAGTGAACGTCCGGCTCAGGCTCTGGCTGAGGCTCGGAGGGAGCAGGCGCCTTGGGGACTCGATCTCCGCGCCTCTTGAAAGCCCATGTTTGGTTTTGGGTAATTGATGAAACCTAGTTTGCTAACGATTGCTCTAAGTGTTTCATGAGAATGATTAGCAAACAACAAGATGGAGCAAAGGACCGGGTCAGTGGAGGCCACAAGTGAAGGGCGTTGACGGCATCCATGCAAATGGTATAAGTCCATCAACAAAAGAAATCCACAAGCTTCATCAAGAGATGGTGAAAAAGCTAGGAGCTCAAGGCAAAGGTATAATCCATAGGAGCTCTTTTGCTTTTGGTGATCAAGACTCCATAGAGGGAGTGATCACATTTAGGATAGATAGCCGTACTATCAAGAGGGGCAAAATCGTTGATGAAATACAGTTGTCAAGTGCCACTAGGTGTTCATGATCATTGCATTGCATATAGATGCTAGTGACACTAATAAACCCTTGGAAAACTCTTTTGAAAAGGCTAACACACGTGCACAAGGTGTAGAACACTTGGTGTTGGCACATGGGAACAAAGGGTGAATGGTTTGAGTAAAAATCCTGAGAAAACAGAGCGTCGGACCGTAAAGTCTTAGAGCGTCGGACTATTGTCTCCGGTCCAACGGCTAACACTGCTGAGAGCGTCGGATGCTCAGTCCCTGAGCGTCGGACCATTAGCCGAAGCGTCCGACGGTGTAGATCGTGCGAGAGATGACTCGTGGCGAGCTCTGAGAGCGTCGGACTCTCGGCGATAGTCCGACGGTGAGCGTCAGACCAACGTCCGACGGTTTTCAGGGCTCGGGGAACTCTCTAGAAACGTCGGACGGCCACGATCGTTAGTCCGACGGCTCCGTCTGGCTGAGTCCGACGGTGGTCAGCTGAGGGCGTCGGACCGTATGTTTTAGTCCGACGATATACCGTCCGACGGTTCGTTTAGCGCGGGAAGTTAGCCGTTGTGATCCAACGTTCGACTTCAAATGGCTAGTGACACATGGCATTCATCCAGGGCGTCGGACCGTGCGGTATAGTCCGATGGTGTGGACGTCGGACAGTCCGACGGTACGCAGTGAAGTCTAAACGGCTATTTTCTTGTGTGTGGCTTATAAATAGTCACTTGGTCGGTTTGGGGAGTGACTCTTGGCACTCCTAAACATCATAGCATACTTGTGAGCCCTCCCACTCCACTCTCACTCATCCTACTTGATTGTGATCATCATTTGGTGAGTTTGGAGAGCATCAAGTGCATTGCATTGATAGAGATCATCTAGAGGCACTTGGTAGTGGTGATTCGCAGCGGTTTCTCTCATTACTCTTGGAGTTTGCAGACTTCTAGACGGCTTGGAGCTGCGAGGATCGTTGAGGGGAGTTGGTGATTGTCTCCGCCTCCGATCAAGGTATTGTGAGGGGTTCTTGAGCCTATCCCCGCGGGAGATCGCGAAAGACATCTTTAGTGGATTGCTCGTAGCTTGGTGGATCCCCATCTTGTGTTGGTTGTGCGGCACCCTTGATGAGGGTTTGGCGTGTGATGCCAATTAGCGCGTGAACCTCCAAGTGGGTGTATCGCTATAACGAGGACTAGCTTGTCGGCAAGCAAGTGAACCTCGGTAAAAAATCTTGTGTCATCTCTCTACCGAGGACTTCTCTTGTATTTGATTGATTGGTTATATTGGACTTCATATCTTCTCTACACCGAGGGCATTGAAATCACCTTTACTCTTTACTTTTGTGTACTTACTCTCTTGTGTAGTTTGTTAGTTAGTTGCTCACTTAGGAGTAGTGTATAGTAGTGACATAGCCTTTGAGTGTGAACTAGTGATCATAGTGTAGTATACTTGGCTAGGTGGCTTGCATAGTGTAGTTTAGAGCTAGTGCTTTGCAAAGCTTGCTATTATTACTAATCGGCTTGTTAAGAGTTGTTTGTAGATTTTTATAGGCTATTCACCCCCCTCTAGCCATTTAGGACCTTTCACCTCTGACCAGCGGGCCGAGGTGGCACCGAAGGTCGAGTGCGGCCCGAGCGACGAAGAGGTGGAGCTTAGGCCTGCTCCCCCTGAGTAGCTGCCCCCTGCTCCTCTGGCTGCCTCAGCTCTGTCTCTGGCTGTGCTGACTCAGTCTCCGGTTGTCTCTGAGGCTGTGGCTGCTCCTCGGACTCATCCCTGCCTGACAAGTTGACAGAGATACCTCCAATATGTATACCTCTGCCACGCTCTGCCTCCTCTGCAGCCTGTGCTATCCTGATAGCCTACCTCTACTCAGCTCAAAGTCTCTTCCTTTTCTTGCTGCTCTCAACAAGAGGGGCCTTCCCCTTGTCCAAAGGTGGACGAGGAGGGGGCCTCTCGTCTCCACCTGTGCCTCCCTCACTATGACTGGCCTGCTTGCACCTCACCATCTCTGCTAACTGTCACTGTCTCTCAGAAACTGACAACTGCCGCTGACACTCAGAGGCTTGGCCTCGTTCCGTATCCGCGGGCTTGGCCCCGGATTCACTGATCCACTGCCAAACACTCTGACCACGACAGCTGCAAGAGAGAGATAGACAGGGATACATAAGCATATATAATCTAGAGATGAGTAAACCTGGGAAGCAAGCATATGGGATAAGAGAGGAGTAGTAAAGCAACCTGAGAGAAGACCTGTGAAGAGGCAAGATCTCTGTCGACGCGGGGCACCACAAGCAAGGGAAGTCACTGCATGGACATAGGGCACAAGTCACAACCGAGATCTATGACAAGTGTATGCAATGACATAGGAAATCTAGGACCCCAAACCCTAGAGAGCAAGGGGAAAGCCAAGCGACGCTGAAACTGCGCAGAACACAATGAAAGATTGGTTAAGTTATTTTACCGAACACCTGGAGTGCACAGTTTCTGAAAGAGGCTAGGGCAGTAAAGAATGGGTGCTCACCATTGATTTTGGGACCAAGGTGAGGGAGGAGAGGCTCCTCGGCATCCGGGACAGCAGAGATTCCACCGCGGCGGCGATCGGCGGAGCACGGCAGTGAACGGCGGCGAGCGGCTGCAGCGTGGTGGGCTCTGCTGCAACGCGCGGCGAGGGTGTGCGAGCGGGGAGATGCTCGTCGGCGGTGAGGGCACCGGTGAGCAGGCGCGGCTGCGCAGGGAGAGCTAGGGCGCAGAGCGGCGGCGGCGGTTAGGGCACGGGAGAATCGACGCCCTGCAGTGCCGAATGAAAAGGATGACAAGCGGGTCCCACGCGACAGAGGAAGAAAAGAAACCGCATCTCGCTTTCGAACCGACCGTCGGAGGATGACTGTTGCAAGCATCGGACCAATACTCTGCAGGGTCCGACGCTTCCAGTAAGCTCCAGTACCTGTCGGATTTAGTCCGACGCCCCTCGTCGGACCAAACTTCTCGGTCCAACGCCGTGAACGCGGCGCGCCACGGCGTGAACACGTTCCACCAATCGTCCGACGCCCCGAAAATTTGAATCCGACGCTACGTCCGACGCCTCCTTCAACAGGGCCAGGGACCGTCGGACTGTAGGCAATGGTCCGACGCTGGGAAAACCAGCGTTCGACGCTACAGTCCGACGCCCTAAAACCTGTTTTCTTCCAAGAATCTTCGCGCTGATTTTTTCCAACTAAGTTCCAACCCCAATAAGAGTCAAATAAATACCAGTTGGAACTAGTATGAGATGTCCTAACTCAAACCCTCAATTTTTTAAATATTTTGCCTTAGGCATATGTGAATTTTATGAAAATAGGCAATAAAATCCAAGAACGAAACGACAAAACAACAACCATGCAATATGCAATGCAAATTCACGTAAATTAAACAAGTTGCTTGTCAAGTTTGTCCTCGGGTAAACTTCTTCACACGCTTTTGGGCGGTTATCTTAACCAAGTTAGACAAACCCTACGTGCAATTCAATATTAGACATGTTTTATGTTACAATGCAATGCACGTGTCAACACAAGATCATCTTTTAGTGAAGTTGCTTAGATCAAGGCAATTAAGTTCATTCCTTAGAGTACAAAAGCGTGCCTCATCCAATGGTTTGGTGAAAATATCCGCCAAGTTATCATCCGTTCTCACTCCCTCAAAGGAAATGTCACCCTTGGCAACTTGATCTCTAAGGAAGTGATGACGGATGTCAATGTGCTTTGTGCGGGTGTGTGGAACCGGGTTGTTGGCAAGTTTTACCGCACTCTCATTGTCACACAACATAGGCACCCTTTTTAAGTTGATTCCATAATCAAGTAGGGTTTGTTTCATGTAAAGAATTTGTGGACAACAAGCACCCGCGGCAATGTATTCCACTTCGGTTGTTGACAAGGCAATACTATTTTGTTTCTTGGAGGAGCAAGAAACTAGTGATCTTCCAAGCAAATGGCACCCTCCGGATGTACTTTTCCGGTCAATCTTGCAACCGGCATAATCCGAATCGGAATAGCCGACAAGAGTAAAGTTAGCTCCTTTGGGATACCAAAGGCCGATGCTTGGGGTGTGCTTTATGTACCTAAGGATTCTTTTTACCGCAACTAAGTGATGTTCCTTAGGGTTAGTTTGAAAGCGCGCACACATACACACACTAAACATGATGTTGGGCCTAGATGCGGTCAAGTACAACAAACTACCGATCATAGAACGATAGAGAGTTTGGTCAACCGATTTACCTCTCTTATCAAGGTCGAGATATCCATTGGTAGGCATGGGGGTCTTGATGGACTTGCATTCTTCCATCTTGAAGTGCTTGAGGAGATCTTCGTGTACTTCTCTTGCGACACGAACGTCCCCTCTCTCATTTGCTTGACTTGAAAATCGAGGAAGAATGTGAGCTCACCAATCATGAACATTTTAAACTCCTTGGACATCATATCACCAAATTCCTTGCAAAAATCTTCATTAGTCGAACCAATGATAATATCATCAATATAAACTTGATAAATAAAGATATGCCCTTTGTGCTTCTTGGTGAATAGTGTGGTATCAATCAAGCTGATTTTGAAACCCTTGTTGATGAGGAAGTCGCGGAGGCGCTCATACCAAGCCCGTGGGGCTTGCTTCAAGCCATATAGCGCCTTGGACAACCTATAAACATAGTTTGGATATCTAGGGTCTTCAAAACCCGGTGGTTGCGAAACATAGACAAGTTCATTTATGAAGCCACTTAAAAATGCACTTTTCACATCCATTTGAAAGAGTTTTAGATTGTGATTAGATGCATATGCAAATAGGATACGGATGGCCTCAAGTCTTGCAACCGGGGCAAAAGTCTCCCCAAAATCCAAGCCTTCAACTTGGGAGAACCCTTTTGCCACGAGCCTTGCCTTGTTTCTCACAATGTTGCACTTGTCGTCTTGCTTGTTGCGGAACACCCACTTGGTGCCAATGACTCTTGCTCCTTTTGGCTTCTCTTCAAGTGTCCACACTTGATTGTGGGTGAAGTTGTTGAGTTCTTCTTGCATGGCATTCACCCAATCCGGATCTTGAAGAGCTTCTTCTATGCTAGTAGGCTCAATGCAAGAGACAAACGAGTGATGTTCAATGAATTGAGCATGCCTTTGTGAGCGAGTCATTAACCCCCTTGAAAGACTCCCTATTATGAGATCTTGAGGATGTGTTTGTAGGAGTGGAGTAGTTCTTCTATCAACCACTTGAGGAGGAGGTTGTGGAGCATCAACATCTTGTGCTTGTGCCTCAACTTCTTCTTGTATGATGTGGGTGTCTTCATGTGGATCCACCCCATCTTTATCTTTATCATCTTGAGGCACATTTGATGAAGATGGTTGATTGATCACTTGCACATCATCACTATCATCTTCATCATCTTTAGGCATGATGTCTTCGGTTGGCATGTTCTTCATAGCCTTCCTCAGTGGTTCATCACCTACATCATCAAGATTCTCATGCTCTCCTTGAGAGCCATTAGATTCATCAAATTCCACATCATATGTTTCTTCAACAAGGCCAGTGGCATTGTTGAATACTCTATATGCTTTGGACTTTAATCAGTAACCAACAAGAAAACCAATATCACAACGTCTTTGGAACTTCCCTAGGTGTTGCCGCTTCTTGTAGATGTAGCATTTGCAACCAAACACCCAGAAGTAGGAAACGTCCGGCTTCTTGCCAATGAGTAGCTCATAGGGGGGTCTTCTTTAGCAACCGGTGAGGCAATAGGCGGTTGAATGCATAGCATGCGGTGTTGATTACCTCCGCCCAAAACCTCTCCGGTGTGTTGTACTCATTAAGCATAGTCCTTGCAAGGGTGATCAAAGTCCGGTTCTTCCTTTCAACTACACCATTTTGTTGAGGGGTATAGGTGGATGAGACTTCATGTTTGATCCCAACTTTATCACAATATACTTCAATGTTTGTGTTGTCAAACTCTTTCCCATTGTCACTTCTAATCTTCTTGATCTTCACTTCAAATTCATTTTGTGCTCTCTTGGCAAACTTCTTGAAAGATTGGGCAACTTCGGTCTTGTCATGAAGAAAGAACACCCAAATATATCTTGAAAAGTCATCAACAATCACTAAGCAATAGAGCTTGCCACCAATGCTTGCATAAGTTGTTGGCCCAAATAAGTCCACGTGAAGTAGCTCTAATGGTCTTAAAGTTGACACAAATGCCTTGAATGGATGTGTATTTGCCACTTGCTTCCCGGCTTGGCAAGCACTACACAATTTGTCCTTTTCAAGTACAACATATTTCAATCCTCTCACCATCTCCTTCTTCAATAGCTTCTTGAGTGTGCACATCCCAACATGTGCAATCCTTCTATGCCAAAGCCACCCAAGAGATTGTTTGGTGAATAGACAAGTCTTCAAATTTGCATCTTCCGAGTTGAAGTCCACTAGATAGAGGTGATTGTACCGGAAGCCCTTGAATATCACTTAATTGTCGTCTTTCTTGAAAACAACCACTTCTTCACTTGTAAATAGGCATTGGAAGCTAAGATCACACAATTGACCAACGGATAGCAAGTTGAAGCTCAAAGATGCAACTAGAAGCACATTTGATATGGAATGATCATTAGATATAGCCACTTTGCCAAGCCCTTGCACTTTGCTCTTGGAATTATCACTAAATATTATCTTTCCTTGGTCTTCTACATTCTCTTCAAGAGAGGTGAACATACGAGCATCACCGGTCATATGTTGAGTGCACCCACTATCAATTACCCAATGAGAGCCACCGGTCTTGTAGTTCACCTACACACAATAAATCAAGCTTGATGTTTAGGAACCCATACTTGAGAAGGGTTCCGGACTTTCTCAACCAAAACTTTTGCCACCCATAGTTGCTTAGGTCTATTCTTGTTAGGGGGTCCTAGGAACATAACTTTCACTTTGCCTTTAGAATCTTTCCTTAGCATGTAATGAGCATCAAAGGCAAATGGCCTAGCATGCTTGGGCAAAGGTTGTGGTGGCGGTGTCTTTCACTCATGAGCAAAGTGACCTTCTTGTCCACATTCAAAGCATCTCTTAGGCTTGGGCTTGGGCTTGTTCTTTGCTTTGTTGAGGCGATTTTGAGCTCTAATGTTTTGCACCTTCTCACCCATGTAGCCAATCCCACTTCTATCAAACTTCATCACGGTGTTCATGAGGAGATCACTTTGGAGATATTGGCCTCTTGTGAATTTTTGTAAGCCCACGGTGAGATGACTCTTTTCTTGCTTCAACTTCTTGTTCTCTTCCAATAAGCTTGCAAGGTGACACTTCTCATTCTTGAGGATTTTGTTTTCTTTTCTAAGCACCTCAACTTCATCATCTTGTTGCACCGTTTCAATGACAATGGTGTTGGTGGTTGATTGCTTCTCAAGCTCTTTCTTCAAGTTCTCATTTTCAATCTTGAGCTTCAAATAGTCATCATGGCAATCGGCCACCACCACTTCCTTGTCTTTGCTACTTACATCTTGCTCAATGATCTCATCAATCAAGTCATCACATGATGTAGCTATGTCACACTTAACAACAAGGTTAGGAGCATCATGTATTTCATTTGAAAGTAAGTCATAAGCCATAACAAGGTTGTCATGATTCACTTTCACTTGAGTGTAGTCCTCTTTTAGTTTGTTGTAACTAGTGGTGAGCTCAATGTGTATCCTCTCAAGTTTATCATATTTTTCTTTGAGCTCTTTTATGTTGGCTTTAAGGTCTTTGAGCTTGGATGACACATTTTGATTTTCAACTCTAACCTCATCATTAGCTTTAGTGAATTGTTCATTTTGAGCTAAGAGGTTGCCATTCTCAAGTTTTAGGTTTTCATTTTTCCTTGTTAGCTTTCTTATAACTTTGGTGTAGTCATTAAGCAAGCTAGTAAGTTCATCATAGATGGGTGAATCATATTCATTGTCACTATCACTACTCTCATCATCACTTTGTACCTTCTTGTCCTTAGCCATAAGACAAAGGTGTGTTGGAGATGAGGGCGGTGATGACGGTGGAGGAAGTGAAGTCCCAATCACAAGAGCGGCTACCTTCTCCTTTTCATCATCACTTTCTTCACTGGAGGAGCCACTAGAAGATTCAATGTCGGTGAGCCAATCACCAACAATGTAAACCTTGCCACTCTTCTTACTTTTGTGAAATTGCTTCTTCTTAAACCCTTTCTTCTTGAATGGCTTGGCCTTCTTCTTCTCATCTTCACTTTCATCAATTGAATCTTGCCTTTTGCCCTTGTTCTTGTTCTTGAACTTGTCTTTCTTGGGCTTTGGGTATTGGTGAGCAAGATGCCCAAGCTCTCCACAATTGTATCAATCCATATCGGAGATGGGCTTTCTTTTGCTACTAGTGAAGAACTTCTTCTTGTTGGAATCAAATTTGATTCCCTTGTTGTTGAGCTTCTTGAGCATCTTGGTGGTCTTCCTCACCATGAGAGCAATCTCCATATCTTCATCATCATCTTCACTTATGGAGTCAAGAGAAGTGTACTTGACTTGAGCTTTGCCTTTCTTGTCGGCCTTGAGTGCCAAGTCTTTCTTCTCTTCTTTCTTGGATGATGATCCATCTTGAGGAGTGATCTTCATGTACATCTCATGAACATTGATCTTCCCCAATATTTGAGTGGGGGATGCATTGGAGAGATCCGTTTGATGAAGTACGGTTACAATGTGACCATACTTCTCAATTGGAAGAGCATTGAGGATTCTCCTTACAACCTCGGTCGGTGAGATTTGAGTGAGTCCAAGGCCATTTACTTCCTCTACAATGATATTCAAGCGAGAATACATGTCATTAGCGCTTTCATTAGAAAACATTTTGAAAGCATTGAGCTTGTCAATGATAAGATAATATTGTTCCTCTCGCTCATTCTTAGTTCCCTTATGGAGCGCTCAAATATCCGACCATAGTGCATGGGCGTTTTTGTGGTTCCTCACACGGTTGAACACCTCTTTGCTAAGGCCTCCAAAGATGATGTTTCGAGCCTTAGCATTCCACTTCTCGTGCTCTTCCTCAACGGGTGTGAGGGTTGCGCTGGGTTTGGGAGTGGGGTACCCTTGTGTGGCAGCTTTGTGAACACCAAGGTCCACCGCCTCAAGATATGCCTCCATACGAATCTTCCAATAAGGAAAATCGTTACCGTCAAAGACGGGAGGGGGACCATCGTGACCACCGGACATCCTTTCTCTTGGCGGTTAAGCCAAAATAATGAGCAACAAGGCTCCGATACCAATTGAAAGGATCAAGGATGCCTAAGAGGGGGGTGAATTGGGCAACTAATAATTTTTCGCAAATACAATTCAACCTATCGTAATTTGCCCAATGTCACCCCACAAGTGCTTGCGTCAATTCTATTCCTAAAACAAGTTATGCAACCTAGAGCTAAGTCCTATCACAAGTATACTACTCTAGGAAAGTAGAGAACACAAAGAAAATGCAGGAATATAAAGAGTTAGAAAGACAAATCCGGTTTTTCCCGAGGTATCGGACAGTCGGCACTCCCCACTAGTTCTCGTTGGAGCACCCGCGCAAGGGTGTAGCTTCCCCTTGATCTTCGCAAAGACCAAGTGCTCTCTACGGGCTGATCCTTTACCTCTCCGGCGCGGTGGATCGCCCACAACCGCTCACAACTTCAACTTGGGCCGCCCACAAGCTCTCCAAGCGGTCACCAAGCCACCAATCGCCACCAAACCGTCTAGGTGATGCCGATCACCAAGAGTAACAAGCCTAGACTCTCACTTGACCAAGAACAAGGCCAAAGAGGGTGATGGATGTACACAAGTCACTCTTGATCTCTCTAGGGAAGAAGCTCATAAGCAATGGAGTTCACTCAATGCTCCCTAGGGCTCTTGCTCTTTCACAAAGTCACAAGGGTTCCTTCAGCTGTTAGAAGTGGCAAGAGAGATAGAATGGAGGCTTTGGTGGAGTATAAATACTCACCCTCTCCAAAACTAGCCGTTTCTCACTTTCCTGCGAACCGTCGGACCATTTACCACGGTCCGACTCTCACAGTCGCACTATGCTCAGTCCTATGCCAGAGGGGCGTCGGACCGAACTCGATGGTCCGACGCTCCTCAGTCCGATGCTCTGAACAGCTGGCACAGTGCCTCTCAACGGCTATAACGCGGATCAATGGTCCGACGCACACCGTCGGACCAAGTTCGACGCTCTTTTTCGCTCTGGGAACCTCTCTGGAAGCGTCGGACGCTAAGAATCCTTAGTCCGACGCTCGCTCTCACAACGGTCCGACGCTCGCTTAACACCCAGAGGCACCGTCGGACTCTGGCCAATGGTCCGACGACCATTCAGCCAGGGTCCGACGCTCCCTGGCACGCTGAGAATCGTCCAGGGGCTGCCATGTGTTGTCGGACTCTAAATATTGGTCCGACGCCCATACTAGGTAGAGTCCGACACCTCTAATTTGATCAAAACTTCGCCGAATCAAAAACTTTCCAAAACGAAGTTTGATCCTCTCTCTCTCAAGAGTCTCACTGGGTTGTCTAGAGCTATGTTGGACAAGTGTGCATTATATCTACACTCTCTAATCTTGCTGTAAGTCAAGCTACCCATCCAAACCCCTCTTAATACCACGGTCAAAGTGAAAAACAAAATCTAAGACTACGCCAAGTGTCTCTCAACTCCAAATGACACTTGACACTAGCCTATCACCGTCTTGTCTTCCATCCTTTGAAAACCGAATCGAATTCCATCGCTAGTGTCACAGAACCGACCAATTTATACGAGCACAAGTACAACGATCGCATTTTAGCCGCAATCCAGTCGCACTTGAGCCAATATAAACCCGGTAGTCCGGAAATCTCGAAGGATTTCAAACATTTCATACCCCAAGGATCATTCATTCAGCAATACCCGATCACATGACACATAAATTCGCAACCGAATTTAAACATCAGAGTACAACATAGTCTTTTACACAAATAGGGTAGTAGCGGAAGTCAACATAGTTTTACACCACAGAGTTCAAATACGAGTACCATCACATGACCCTGTCACAGCATTCTTACAACAACTAAAGATAGATAATGACCCTGCCCTCGGGTCTAGTCTTCTTCGCCCGCAGGGGTGAAACAATTCCTGCAATACGCGTAGTAGACTACACCATCTGCAACAATGGGAATAAAACCCTGAGTACTCAATTGTACTCAGCTAGACTTACCCGACAGGGAGTAAATAAAAAGACTCTTAAGGATATGCAAGGCTTATTTGGTGGAGCTCAGAGGGTAGCATCATTTTTGCATCAAAAGCATTACTACAGTAGAACCTCAACTTATTCATTTTAATTGTGATAAGCTTCGATTTCAGTTAAACTATTTACTAGGATTAGCCACTATACTAAGCATTCGCTGAATATTGTAGCAATCAATAAAACCATATGATTTTCGATATCCACAGATATCAACCTCATCTCACCATAATCATTATGTTCAAGTTATTAGCCTCTACCTCACCAGAAGATCAGTTCAGTTTCTCACTAACCAGGAGAGATGGCGATTCGAATCGATTGTACCAGCTGGCAATTATGCCAATCACAAACCCTGTCAGCCGAGCCACTGGCTTCTTGGGCCACCGTTAAATCTTTCTGAGACATAATATGTATCGCGGGCTTGGAGGGGTCCATATTCTCAGAGACAAACCCACTTCCAGGATGCATCAGGTCCCTGACCTGCCCTTGGTAAGATGGTGTCTCCGCACATCCTTCCTACCTCCAGAATATGTCTGCCTTATCACGCCCAATTCCCGGCTCAGAAAGAAATACTCGGCTTCGCGGTCAGAACGACTTATCTGGCCAGCTATGTGACGACGTCTTTCAATCTCAACTGATGTCTGGTGGCCTCAGTCCTAGTCGGCCGCAAGCAGCACCGAAGACGGCATGACCTCAACCATGTCATGCGGCTCCCCGCTACCTAGCCTTGATTCTCTCATTAGACACTGTGGCATGGTGGCACATATAGTCCATCATGTGGAATCCAACCCCATCATCATTAGTAACCACCTATGCTCGCGAAGGACAGGAAATCCCTCGACTTCTACCGGTCTAAGCATGGCTAAGCATAAGATCGAACCCATCCCCTTGTCTAGTAATAACTTCAGGATCAAGTATAAGTGGACAAGGAATAAATGCAGCAACGGTATCATATCAACTCCTATACTTAAGTGCACAATCATACGATTTAATAAAGACCAGTGTATTTGTAAAAAGAGTAGGTGGAGACTTAGAAATGCTCCGGGGCTTGCCTTTCACAAAGTTAGTGGGTTGGTGATCCGGGCACTCCGGAAGTTCAGCTTCTTCTTCTTGACCTTCGAGAACCTCTGGCACTTCAATCTCCGGCGGAACTCCCTCCTCCGGTGGATCGAACTGCAACAGCGTCATGCCTCCCGGCGATCCTGTATGCATGATATGCATATATGAGGACTGAGAATGCACATGAAATGCAAGATAGAGATGCACAAATTAACCCATGATATGCAATCAGTTTAACAATTCACACTCATTTATTTCTTTCCTAGACAACCAACTCATACTCACCCTTCTTAAGCAAAGCATAGAACAATTTCTCGTCCCGGGTGAGAGGTCTACAACCTGCACTTAATAATTAACATGCATCAACTAACCTACCACAACCAAAAGATATTTGCTTAGAAACAATTAAATAAACCCTAGCCTATAACTGGACCTACTGTTTACTGTGACCAGAAAAATCCATAGAAATTACAGTAGCTATTACACATCCAGATTAGCCTACTGATAAAATTTCAAGTCATTTGGACAAGTATAACAGTCTACACAAAAATAACAAGCAACCAGCCTTTTAAACAATGGAAAATACTTAACACAGTGACAAGTTTCAAACAACAGATTTCCTAATTTTTTTAGCTTCTTTCCAACATAACATAGCCCAGGAAAAATATTCATGTCCATAACCTTAACACATTAAGCATGGTGATTTTTGCAAGATTAAAGCATAAAAGGCACATTATACTAGACATCATATAAATAACAGTGAAACACCAGCAAACATATTTTTCATAGATTCTACTTCCCTAAACAAGATTAATGCAAGTGGAATCACATTTTTAGCATATTTCTACAATTACTTATGTATTTATCAAGTTTTCAAGCAATTAACAATTTAATTATAACTGCACATAAAAAGTATTTAAAAAGTACATTTTATATTTTTCCTTGATAGAGCTCAGAAATACAAACACAACAAAATTTGGTTCACGCCAATTGGACATTCCTAGCTCCAGATATGAATTTTGGAAGGTTTTACACATTTTCTGGAAATTCATTTTATAAATCAAAAGCCTAAACCCGATAGAACTGCTACGTGCACCCGGCTCAGTGAACCAGAGGCGCACCCGAACGGCTGACTCGCGGGCCCCGGGGTCGACCCGACCCCACGCGTCAGAGAGCGGAACAGAGCCGCCGGCGCTGACCGGCGAGAGCTCGCCGACGGCGAGGTCTCCGGCGACGCCGAGGCTACCTACCGACTCGTGGCGACGATACGAACCCGATGGACCAACTGCCGAGGGTCGTACTCCACCGGAGCGAGCTCGACGGCGGCAATGGCGGACGGCGGTGGTCCGGCGAACTCGCGCCGGCCGATTCCGGCCGTTGCTCGCGCGGCTCGGCCTCGTTCCGTGTTTCTGGAACTCTAGCGGACCTGTGCGTGCGACGAATCGAACTATTGCGCACGGGAGCTCACTGACCGCGCTCGCATGGCGGCACGGTGGCGAGCGGGTTCACGGCGAACTCGGGTTCCGGCGAAACTACGGCGAGATAGACCTAACCGACGGTGTGGAATGGATCTACGGCTAACGGGGACTCTTAGACGAGCAAAAGAGAGGGAAGCCGACCCCGGCATCGCCCTCATCGCGGCGACCCGAGAGCTCGGCGGCGCTCCGGCAATGGCGGACGGCGAGAAGCTCGCTGGAGCTGTACCTTAGGTCGGCTGAGGTCGGCAACGGGTCGGAAACAAAGAGCAGAGCAAGCCGAAGCTGCGCCGAGGGTGGAGCGGTCGGAGACGGCTCGGTGGCGGCGGATTTCACCGCGGCGGTGGCGCGGCGGAAATGGCGACGGCGGAGGGGAAAGAGGAGAGCAGCGAGCGAGCAGAGGGCGAGAGAGCGGGGAGAGTGAGGGCGAGCGTGCGGGAGACAGGATTGCGTGTTCCCCTTTGTAAGCCGACCGCTCGGCAGCAACGACGGCGTACGGCGCCACCTGGCGGCCGAGGCCTGACGCGGTCGCGCACTCGCCCGAGGGTCGAACTGAATCGGCTCCGATTCAGTCTCCGCAGACCCGACTGAAACTCGATTTTTCATCGATCTATAACTCGCGATCCAGAGCGTTTCAGCGAAAACTTCACTAATATGGGTTGAAGAGCTATACGAGTAGATCATTTCATATTAAGGCACTTTACTCTAGTTCGGCCTGGATTGAGAGATACAAGTCCATGAACAGGGGTACACCGAAACTGAAAACCGGTTTAGACTTAGGAAAATTTGAAAACTTCCAAAACAGCTCCAAATCTGCACTAATTCAACTTTTTGACCTTCTTCCACTCATTTTCATGAGTTGACCCAAAGATAAAGTTTGTTGCTTATAAAATTCTACACAACTTTGATTAAGGGTGCACTAACATGCAGAATCTCTAAAATGCCCTTCTTGTTTGGTCAAACAGAATAGCTTTTAAAGGGCTCTCTAGTCACTATGAGCTAGAGGGGTATTTTGGGGATTTCACCAACATGAACATTGTTCCAAATGTTATCCTAAACATGTATAAAGCATTTAGAACCGTAAACAAGCATCACATTTGCATGTCAACACATTTTGCATAATATGGACATATAAACAAACATATAGCAATAAAAGGGAATCAAATAAAATGCAATGATAATAATGCATGAAATGACATGATCTATGCTTGATGACATGCAAATGCAAGTGTGGAAATAGTAACTAACACTAGGGTGTTACAGCTAGGGGCTTGAACCTACATGTTATTATGACCTAACCTCTAGATTATCCTGCAAAACACACGTTAGTCATAATAACCTCTTTGTTATCATTAATCACCGAAACTATTAGGGTCTAGATGCTTCAGTATCAAATGGCTTGGTAAACCATGTCATCCTCCACGAATTGACTTATTTGTGGATAGATTTTTGCTCCAGGAAATGATTTTTCAGAGACAAAGGGAGTATTATTATATGTAAGCAATGTTTAAACAATGAATAAAGGCCACCCATGTGGTTTAGGCCTTCCACAACGTGAAGTAATCTGGCATCACTTTGGAAAGGGCACAACGTGTGGCATCGATAGCAGTTCCTCACGAGCTGTTGAAAACAGTAGCACTAGTACTCTACATCAGTGAAAGAAGTACAAATGAAAGACTACTCTATTATTTAGGAACCGCATCAAGTAGTTGCTCCGCTCTTTGTTTTTCTGGAACCGGTGAAAGACGGAGTCACTGGCTGCAATGGGAAAGAACGATTCCCAAAGTCTCTCTCTCCTCTGCAAGCGCCACTCTAGCTCAACGCTGTGGAGGGCCTTAGGCTCTAAACGGTGAGACGTTTAAACCACTTCAAAACCGGTACAAATAGTCTAAACAAAATCAAATCAAGCATGATTATGTGAGCTAAACAACCATTTCATTTGCCATTTAATCAATAATATGATGACAACTACTATATTTGGCACCTAACCCAACTAATTAACACCATAAACATATGTGGTTGAGTGGAATTTAGTTTTCATCAAAAAAATATTTGGTTGAATACTGATTGCTTATATGGCTAAATTAAACACGTATATTTCTAGCATATTTATTTTTTACATAAGTAAACATGTATACCACAAGTCTGAACTATTAATGTAGCACTGCCTTACTGCAGCTGTAATCATCAGCTAGTTAAGAATTAGTCAAAATTAGTTCTAATGCATAGATGAGCTAATTTTTTAAGCTAACTTTACAGCTTATTATCAACCAACTAGCCAGCTAATCATAGATAATTTAAGCTATTTTAAGCTCAACAGTAATTAGCCCATGTGTATGGCCCTCGGTCAAACGGATTCTTCTCACGGATTCTTCCCACCTGGCTCTGTTCCTATTCGGCTATTCCTGTTCGCTGACGTTTGGATCCGTCGCTGGTTCTTTGCTTTGTCTGGCTGGGCAAACATATGTGCTGGCTAGAAAATTCTTGATTGCCTGGGCTAGCCAATCCGGCTCGCTCGGCCTGGAAAGGCTAACCTTGCCCAGCGAGGTGACGCGAGGGCGAGGCAAGCCGGCAATGAATCCAAAACGTGTTCGTCGACTCCTCGAAGCAATAGAGGCGAAGCGAGTTCCAAGTTAAAATCTTTGCACCGAGGTCGTTTCAGTTTTTAGTCAGTCAAAAAATAATATTTTTTCTCTCATAAAAAATCAGCCACATAATTTAACCAATTGTACAATCCAACCAGCCAAACAAACTTAAAAAATAACTATTTACACATACTGTGAATAAATTGTGAGACATCTTTTAAACTTAATTAGTCCATGATTTGATAATATTAAATTCATTCTAATTTATAAGTTGTTTGAATTTTTTATCTCAAGTTTGATCATTTGTTTTATTCAAAAATTTGTAGAAATTTTTTTGTTATGGCTTGCTTTATTTAAATTTAACTCTTTTTATATAAATATTCTGAATAAGACAAGTTGTCAAAGTTAGCGTTGAAAAACTCAAATGACTTATTACACTGTAGCAAATATTTACTAATAATA
The DNA here is from genome assembly GCA_038502445.1 of Eremochloa ophiuroides. NCBI lineage: Eukaryota > Viridiplantae > Streptophyta > Magnoliopsida > Poales > Poaceae > Eremochloa > Eremochloa ophiuroides. Next base: position 59,090,188 of record JAHLJS010000006.1, read on the forward strand.
GATTAATTAAACTTACAAAATTTCTCTCATGGTTTATTTTTTTTGTTAGTTCTACCATTAAAAAAACATAACGATGTGACAACAAAAACGTCCGCTTTAAACGCCCCGTCAGTCACGGAGCACGTCCCTCCACCTCGACTTCCACAGTTCCACTTCCACCTCCACTCCACCAACACCGCCCCGGCCCTTCAACCATCGAGGCCAAAAACCCCAACCAGTTCCCTACTTCCCATCCGCTCCTCACTTCCCAACCAGCGGCGCCCCCACGCCGCAGCGATTTCTTCCTACGTGCGCTGCGTGCGTGCCTCCAGCTCGCCTCGAGCCTTCACTCCGCCACCGACGACCAACGGGCGCCGGCACGATGTCCTCCAGCGCTGACGCCTCCGACCGCGACGCCGAGCTGGCCCTCCTCTCCGGCCCGGACATCGTGGCGCACCTCCGCGTCACCTGCCGCAGGGCGGACTACGACGCGGCCGCGCGGGTGCTCGGCGACCGCGACCGCAGGCACGCCGAGGCCGAGGCCAAGCTCTCCAAGGCCCAGACGGGCCTGGCGAGCCTGGCCGCGGAAGTCCAGGCCCTGGAGGAGCGCTACCGCCAGCTCAAGGCGGCGCCGAGCAGCCGCTCCTGCTCCTCGGGTGGCGCGATCGCGGCCGCGGCGCCGCGGGTCGACCGGCGCGCTGAGGAGCCGGCCCCGAAAGGCGTTATTGACCTCTGCAGCAGCGACGACGACGACGAGGAGTTCGAGGAGGGGGAGTTCCGCCCCAGTGTCGCGGGGGTTTCTCGCACGCCGCCGCCGAAGGAGTCCGCTTTCAAGGGCCAGGAAGGGCGCCGCGCGCGTGTTTCTTGCAAGAGGGAGGCACCCGCGTCCGCGTGCTCGCCCGACGATGAGGACGACAGAATCCCGCTCAGCCAGCTCATCAAGAAGCGGAGGAGAGCTAAGCCTCGGGCTAATGGCGAAGCCAAGAAGAAGAAGGGGCATGGAGACGTGCAGGCGAGTTCCGCTGGACCTTTGGGGGTTGATCGGCCTGTGATTTCTCCTGTGAACAGGGGAATCCCCGAAGCAGTCGCTGAGCACATGGTTTGTACCCCTGATGATCCAAAGGTGGCGGTTTTCGTGCAGTGGACTGGGAACGGCCAATCGGGGAAGAATGGGGGATTGTCCAGGACAATGCCGAGTATTCCACCCACTGGTTCCACTGCTGGGAACAGCCCGCACAAGAACTGCTCCAAGCCCGACGGCTCTGAAGGCCAAGCGAGGATTGGTGAGAAACAAGGTCCTGTTGCTGGTCCGGAGAATGATGCGCCCGTTCAGTTGATGACTCCAAGAGTTAAGGACACGGCGAGAAGAATTGTGGGATCAGCGCGAGTTGGTGCTGAGACATCCATGGAGCACACTGATTCTTCATCGGATGGAACTATCAGCGTGGTTCTCAAGTCTATCGAAGGGCAGGAAAAAGCAATTGGTGGAGTGCACACGACCAAGGTGTCGCTGGAAACTAATGGAACTGAGGACAAAGCTAGTATTGTGTTGAAGGATACTACTAGAGAGCAAGGCAAACCAGATGGCCAAGTGCTCCACACAAAGGTGTTGCCAAGAACTGATGGAATTAGGGAACAAGGGGGTAAGCTCAGTCCTTGTCAGACCCGGGTGGATACTCATGTTGGCAGACCCACGACACCGGATAAGCCAGTGTCAGCTACCTTGCAGCAGAAAAACCAGCTTGCGCTGCATTCGGAGCAAATGTCAGTAGAGAGTTCATTGCCTTCAGAAGTTACAAGACACTGGAAATCTTCTTCAGATGTTCTTGTCTCATGCCTAGGAAATAAGGAGATCTGTATGAAAGCTGCTTGTGCTCTTTACCGCCAGAAAAAATTTACAAGTCAGCCAACTGAAGGAGGAATCACCAAATTTGATGTACACAGGTCTGTTAAATGAGTCCCTTGGAGGTTATAAGTCATGTGCTTTGAATAATCATCAGTTTTGTGCCCATTCTTGTATTGCTTGTTTTTGCCTGACAGCAGCTGTGTAGGATATAGTAATATAGGAGTACAGCCTTTAGCTTTCTACTCTGTCTTAGCTCATAACTGTGTTTTATTCAGGAAGTAGCTTTAACATACCCACGCCTCCTTGAAGGCAGAGGCAAAATGTCTCCTTTAAAAAAAAAAGTAGCTTTAACATACATATAAGTTTAACTCACATGGACATTTGAGGGCAAGATCAAACATAAATATGTGAACATTGTAGTTGTCCTAGTTTCTTGATTTATATTTATGTTTGAATAATGAGTAATGGGCATTCATATTTGGATTGAGTTAATAATTTAATTCCAACTTGGATATGGACGCATGGTTGTATCCATGGAGAATAGCCTTTGATGGTTACACCAGTATTTACTTTACTTCTTTAAGTTTCGGAACTATGTTCTGATGCCAATCCTAGTATATATCCCCTTGAATGAGCTTATGCACATAATATGTAGTTTCTAATTTATTGTCTATATGAGTAGATATCCTGTAATTTTGTCAGCCAATAGTATGGTTTTCTGCTTATTCATGAATCTTAAAACTCTGAAAAGCATCTTTAGCCTGCAGTGCCTTTACCGTTTTGCTGTTTCTATCAATACTTTTGTTTTATCAAAATTCTGACATATGTTGATTGATTACATTTTCTAGTAAAATTTTGATTCATCTTGTAAAATTTTTGGCAAAGTTAATATTTTTATTCATGGTGGCCCAGTTATCAAAATTCAAAACAAACACATTTTGTATATGATATTATGTGTCTTATAATGGCACAATATTTTGGCCATTGCCGCGGTTTCTAAAGCTATGCTTGTTTGAGGATGTTCCTTTAGGGCGTCAGTGTTGGCGGAATTTCTTTTGGATGGCAACCCTCAGGGACCGCTGAAAAGAACTGCTGAGGACCTAGTGAAGCATGATTCTACAGGGCATGATTTACTTGAGAGAGTAGTATTGCTATGCTCTGAGCAGTTGTTCAGTATTTACAAGAACAAAGACGATAAATACTTCCGTTGAAAGTGGCAAAACTGTATCTGGTAAGGTTTGCACAACTTATCATATGGAAGGGGGTTACTATGTTTTGTTGTGATAATTTGATGTATATAGCTCATGCTGAAACTAATCATGTTCATGGATTACAACGACTAGCAGTTGCAGAAGTTGCAGTAACCTTGTTTCTTTGCTTGCATTGTGAGTTCATAACTGCCCATCGTATTTGCATCCTTTATTTTCCATCTCACCCTGTATGCTGATGTGTCGATAAGAGATCTTATCTGGTGTTACCGTTTTACCAAACACAACAGCATCTAAACTGCTGCATTAAAATTACACACAAAAAAGGATGGATAGAGGCAATCCGCTATGTGCATGCAAAATTTGATTATCAGAAGAATTTTGGTTGAGGTTTCCTTTTCTTTTTCTGAAACCAGAATCAAGAGGATTTTTGTTGTTAATGCTAACGTTAAATGTTAGTTGGAGTGATACTGTTGGAGAAGGATTCTGCAAGGATGCCGCTTATCCATTGATAAGCCTTATTCTGTGGGTTACACCCTTGATTTTAGCGACTATTTCAGATTCAGCTTATCATTATGCAAATTCTCTGTGATCTGTTTTTGTTGGTTGTGCAAGATATATTGCTGCGATCTGTTGTCTTTGGTACAGTTCCCTTGGGGAAAATTTTCCAGGCCTATCTGATGTCATTAATCTGTTATTCTCTCTATAACTTTTATTATATTTAAAATGTTGACTCTAAAAATTTAAAATAAATTGTAATTAAACAGATGGAGTAAAATAATATAAATAGGAAATGGACCAAACATACAGAAAAAATGGAAACAAAAAAGTCGGGAGGACTTAAGTAGACAAAAATAGAAGCTGCGATGGCTGATTTGTAGAGCTGATTTATTATGAGAGAATAAACAGACACAAAAATAGAAGTTTTGCATATGTCAAACATGAGAGTTGTAGGTAGACAAACAGACGCAGTTCCCACATTTTTGGAGTTAGTCAGGAGGTTGAAGAAAAAAAAAATAAGTGAAATAAAATTTTGCCTCTTTAATATTTGGTGTATACAAAATAAAGGGGGTGACAGTTTGTGTTGATGACAAATAAAGAAAACAAAAATCTTTTAGTGATAAATAGGGAACACTCTTAACTTTGGATAAGGAGTTCTGTCTCAGAACTCAGAAGCGTCCCTCTAGCATGTGTGTAGCAAATTTTGTGTGCGTTGTAACAGAATACAATATGTTTTGATGCCAAATTTCGTATCATCATTGGACTTTGAATCGGATTCCATATCATAATTGGATGGGAGTCATTCCAACTCGTTTGAGCATGAGGTTGTGAGGCCCGGATCGTTAGGACTCTGAATGAGATTCTGTATCATATGAGTCATTATAACTCGTATGAGCACAGGACATGAGCTTGGGAAAAAGGTTCGAAGGAACCCTCGGTAATACTCCCTCTGTCCCAAAAAGCTTGCAACTACTGGTTGTGTGCCCTATAAAGTAGTTCACGTTTGATCAAATTTCTACCGAATAGTATTCATATTTATGGCTCCAAATTAAAATATTATGAAAATATATTTCATAATCAATCTGTTAACACCAAATTTTGGGCTGGGAGCCGATAGCCGATACCAAAGGAAGATAGCCGATACCAGAGGAAGATAGCCGATTTTAGAAGCAGACTCCGTCTAGCGGAAGGAAGGAAATAGCCGATTGAACGGTGAATCGGTTATCGGGTCAAGGTGATAGGAGGCGCGCAGCGTCGGTATTGATGACGTCACCTTAGATATAGGATGGTTTGTTAGTTTCCTTGTCTATTGATGAGTTGTAATTCGACTAGGACTCTATCTACGCTCAGGGTATAAATATAAGCCCTCGGCCATTGTATCTATAAAACAACAACATCAATACAACACAACTTCCGGCTCCGGCCAACAAACCCTAGAGTCAGTCGAGTCCGGCGAGTTACTTTATCCAGGCTGGGTGTCATCCGGTGGACGCAGGCTTGCTTGTAAGTATCGTCAACCCCCTGTTTAATTATGTCTTTTTAGCGTCATCCGGTGGACGTGGAAGCATGGCGGACCAGGGTCCTTGCTAAGCTCTGTTTCTTTGGCGTCATCCAGTGGACGCGGGAAGCATAGTGAGTCAAGGATGATTCACGCTGGTTTACCCGATCAATTTGTGTTAACCGTCATCCGGTGGACGAGATGCAGATTAGGACGGTTTTCACGTGCGGATTAGTTATCGATTCGTGTTTGTTTGCTTGATTAATCTATTAGTTAATGTCATCCGGTAGACAGGCTATAGATTGAGATGGTTTGCACGCATGGATTAGTTATCGGCTCTAGCTAAATATGGCAATTTAGTTAGATTCATTAAGTTATCAAGATGTTATTTGTTATTTATTGTTTATTTATCAATATAACATCTCTCTGCCCGATCAAGATTGATAGATTTGGCCTTAGATTCACTTGAATCTGATCGTCGTTCATGCTTTCTTATGCCTATTTTACCATGATGATTATGCTTACATCGGCTAATTCCCTATCAATCTTGTTCGTTACATGTTATGCGTTCGGTGTTAGTTGAGACATAAGTAGTTCTGAGGTTATCGTAAGTCTTATTTTCGTGTCCTTGTTTAAGTTAAACCGAGCGTCATCCGGTGGAACAGGTTTAACCTAAACAAGTGTCGCTAGATTAGACTTGCTTTAATTTGAGGTCTGTTTATGACTACGCTAGCATTCGTTCGTGCTTCATGGATCCTGCATCGGCTAAAAGAGCCGATTCAGTTATGCTTTCACAAATAGATCATGCATATAGATTTATTTGAATATCAAACGATCTTGCTTTGTTTGCTGGGTTTGTTGAAGCCCGCTGGCCGTTAGACCAGGTGAACGCAGACTTGGTGAACTTAGCAAAGAGGGTTTGCTAAACCCGCCGGCCTTCTAGACCAGGTTTAGCCGATCTCTGCTTGTTTGATGTACAGATCAAATCTGTACACATGATCTATTTTCTTTTATACACATTAACTGAATTAGATCGGCTAGCACGTTATTATTTTCATATGAATATCCTGATAGCCGTTTTACTTCATTATTATACTATCGGTTCATAACATGACGGAATCGGCTTTCTAGTCGATCTCCGATTATACTGGCTCTTTGAGCCGCACAGTTGGAACTATCTAGACTTACCAGTTAGTTCCGCCTTGGGTTACTGATTATATTTGTTTTCTTGTCAATTGCAGGTCAAATTGACTGGCACGCTTGGGTGTTACTGACACTCTCAGACCGGGTTCGAAGCTAGCTGGATCTGCGAGAGCTCTACTGCCTTCAAGGGTCGTTTCCGGCTTCGCTGGTGTGTTGGGCTTAGGGAACCACTTTTTGCGCCAACACACTTTTTGGCACGCCCGGTGGGACCATTCACTGAAGACCATGGCAAAAGAGAAGACCGCGACAGACGGCTCCTCCAAGGATGATGGTGTCCTCAGGGTCAGGATCGAAGATCTCAACGAGGAGGACACGACAGTGCTGAACAAGATCGTTGAAGAATTCGCTGATGCCTGCCTGCTTTCATTCAGCAAGTAGCGTGATGGCTCCATAGTGAAGAAGAATGCATTCCCAAGGTGGATCATGGACGGCCATTCTGATAAATCTGAAGAGGAATGCAAGGCCAACCACAAACAGATGCTGGAAGAAGCGACCTGGGAGGCCGCCTATTCAGCAGTCGGCCACCACCACAAATCCTTCCTGCAAACGTTCTATAACATCATGAAGACCGTTCTCAAGCGGCAGGATTGGGAGTCTTTGGGTCCAGTTTACTTCAACATACCTGCGGAAGACACAGATCCAAAAGCAGCGGCAGGGACCTCCAATTCCTCACTGCAACAGCCGAGCCAGCCGAAAGCGCCAGTGCAAGGTGCCACTGTGGCCGGTTCGGCTCAAAAAATAGCAGCTTCTCGCAGGTTATACAAAGATCATACCCCAGAGGAACTCGCCGCTTTCATGCAGGCCACCGGGCAGACGGTGAACTCGATGAACTCATCAGCGGTGAACCCAGCGGCTAGAAATACGCCGGTGACAGACATGGCCAGCCCAACTCCTGGATACCACGAGGGGATTACATATCAAGACCTTCAGGCAGCGCTGCATCCGGGGTACGCCCAAACGCCCAACAATCAGCTGCTGGAGTAGATGAGTGCCATGCTCCGTGATACGTTCGGTTTGCAGCCGAAGACCGGAACTGGAATCAAGTACAGACGTCCTTACCCCGAGTGGTACGACCGAGTGACGTTGCCGCCCAGGTATCGCTTGCCCGACTTCTCCAAGTTCAGTGGGCAGGACGACATCACCACCATGGAACACATCAGCCGCTACCTGACCCAGCTCGGCGAAGCTTCATATGAGGTAGCTCACAGGGTCTGACTCTTTTCGCTATCACTGACAGGTCCGGTGTTTAGCTGGTTCGCGTCCATGGAGCCTGGCTCGATTCAAGGTTGGGAAGATCTGGAGACCAAGTTCCATAATTACTTCTTCTCTGGCACCGGGGAGAAAGACATCACAGATCTCACCAACATGCGCCAAAAGCCAAATGAACTTGGATCGGCTTTCATCAGGCGATTCAGGGAAACCAGGAACATGTGCTACTCTTTGAACCTGAACGACAAACAGCTCGCCAAGATAGTGGTCAGTGGGCTGCTCCCACACGTCCAAGAGAAGCTGGTGGGCACCAACTTCAACAGCATCAGCGAAGTGATGCAGAGGGTGGCCGCATTAGAACAGCAGGTCCAGAGCTTCAAGAAGGAATCGAAATACAAGCAGTCGGGTTACGTCTGCAATTCCGACTCAGAGGATGGAGAGAATGAAGAAGTGGCTGCTGTTGAGTTCAAATGGGGTACAAAGCCCATGGCCGTGCCGAAGGGTTGGAGCGCGGAGGATCAATACGACTTTGACACGCGCAAGCTGGACAAGCTCTTCGACCTGTTAGTTAGCGCCGGCCACATCACCTTCCCGGCTGACTACGTCAAGCCGTCTCCTAAAGATTTGCAGGGGAAACCGTTCTGCCAGTACCATGGCCTCACCTCACACCCACAAACACCTGCCGCAATTTCAAAGCAGCAATCCAGAATGCCATTAGGCGCGGCCTGTTGAAATTTGAGGCCCCTCCCAAGGGGAAGATGAAGATCGACAAATTCCCATTCCCGAAGGGGCAGAACATGGTCCAGATCGCAAACCCCCCGAGCAAAGTAAAGGTGTTAACCTCCGAACGGGGCAAGAAGAACTCCTCGGTTGATACCGATGCGCAGATCACAGCTGAGGAGCTGGTGCTGATCAAAGAAAGGAGAGAGCAGAACCAGAGGCACCTGGAGAGGGGAGAGTCCAGCGGCACCAAGAGCAGGAGGCCCACGCACCAGCATCTCCTGAATAAGTGGCGGCGGCAGAAAGAGAAGGACCATCAGAGGCAGCTGTAGCGCGAAGAGGAGGAGTACCGCAGCTGGCTCCACGAGGAAGAAGAGGCGCGCTATCACGAAGAAATGGCTCGTCACCGGGAAGGTAAGGAGGATCACTGGCATTGCCCGTTCTTCCGACACTGCTGGAACGAAGGCTTGAGACTGCCAACGTTGTGCAACTGTCCAGAGTGCAGCGATCAGTACCGAGAGTACAGGCAGTCCCAGGTCAACCGCCGGTCCGTGCACCAGAGGCTAGGGAGCCCCCATAGCCCGCGGGATCGGCGTGAAAAAAGGGACCTGCGCGATCGGCTTGATGAGGCGGTGGTTGAACGCCGACAACCGGTTTGGCAGGAGAACCAGTGGTGCCCGCGAGATCTAACTAGAAGCCAAAGGCGCCGGGTGCAGCGGCTCAGGAACAGGGAGCTCCAGGCTGAGGGGCGCGCCAAGCAGGTGTGGCGCGAGAAGCCTTCACAGAGTAATGGAAAAGCTGTAGCCGATGCACAGATGGTGTTTGTCCTACCTGCAGAGTTCAGAGCCAGGAAATACGATACCGATTCCGACTCAGATGACTCAGGATCAGAAGAAGGAGTGGCCAAGTTAGTGCTCGCACAGCAAGCTACTTTTGACAAGCCGGCCAAGAATCGACATCTGAAAGCCCTCTACCTCAAAGGTTATGTTGACGGTATGCCCATGACGAAGATGCTGGTGGACGGCGGCGCCACGGTCAATCTCATGCCTTACACCACATTCCGTAAGCTGGGCAAGGGTCCCGATGATCTGATAGAAACCGATTTGATGCTCAAGAATTTCGGGGGCAATTCTTCCAACACTCGGGAGGCAATCAACGTCGAGCTGACAGTGGGCAAGAAGACACTACTCACCACCTTTTTTGTGATCGATAGTAAGGGCGCCTACAGCTTGCTGCTCGAAAGTGATTGGATTCATGCCAACTGCTGCGTGCCATCCACCATGCATCAGTGCCTCATTCAGTGGCATGGCGACGAGGTCGAAGTGGTCCCGGCCGATGACTCGGTTAGCGTGGCGACGGCGGATGCCGCGTACTGGGAAGCTGGGGATCATGATTGTTTCTCCAGCAAGGTTTGGGGAGGAGGCTCCATCAAGGTCAGCGATGAGAGTCAACAGCCGATCAGGGCAATCGGTTCTGAGTCTTTTTATTAAATGGAGAACCCGATCGACGGTACAGAGGGTAAGTTGAGGCAAGGATTCACGTCGGCCGACAAGCTCGAAGAAGTGGATGTTGGACCCGGCGACAGGCCAAGGCCGACGTTTATTGCCGCCAACCTAGACCCGGATTTCAGGCAGGAGCTGATTCAACTGCTGAAGGAGTACAAAGATTGCTTCGCCTGGGAATATTATGAGATGCCTGAATTGGACAAATCTATTGTTGAGCATAGGCTACCCATCAAGCCGGGGTTTCGGCCATACAAGCAACCTCCACGTCGGTTTAGAGAGGACGCTTTGCCCGACATTAAGGCCGAAATCACGAGACTGTTAGAAGCCAAGTTCATTCGAGCTTGCCGATGTGCCGAATGGATATCGAACATCGTCCCTGTGTACAAGAAGAATGGTAAATTACGAGTCTACATTGACTTCAGGGATTTAAATAGAGCTACACCAATGGATGGTTACCCTATGCCAATAGCCGATATGTTGGTAGACTCGGTTGCTGGGCACCAGGTTATTAGCTTCATGGATGGCAATGCTGGTTATAATCAAATTTTTATGGCTGATGAAGACATCCCGAGGACTGCTTTCAGGTGTCCTGGTGCGCTTGGTTTGCTCGAATGGGTGGTCATGATGTTTGGTTTGAAGAATGCCGGTGCAACTTATCAGAGACCTATGAATTACATATTCCACAAGTTGATCGGCAAAATCGTTGAATTCTATATAGATGACGTGGTGGTGAAATCCAAGAGCTATAAAGATCACCTGGCCGATCTGAGGGCCACTCTGGAGTGTACAAGGAGACATGGTTTGAAGATGAATCCTAACAAGTGTGCATTCGGCGTGTCGGCTGGCGAATTCTTAGGATTCATGGTCCACCGCAAAGGGATAGAGATCGGCAGCAAGAGCAAGAAGGCGATCGATGAACTTGTACCTCCAACCAACAAGAAAGAATTGCAATTCTTGCTCGGTAAGATTAACTTTATCAGAAGGTTCATCGCCAACTTATCGGAGAAGGTGCTGCCGTTCTCGTCATTGTTGAAGCTCAAGAATGATCAAGAGTTCAAATGGGGTGACGTGCAACAGAAGGCTTTTGACGAAATCAGAGAATACATGAAAACTCCACCTGTCTTAGTTCCGCCACGGATAGGGAAGCCTTTTAAGTTGTACGTGAAGACCAAAAGCCATACTATTGGATCGGCCTTTTTTCAAGAGTTTGAAGGGAAAGAGAGAGCAGTTTTGTACCTGAGCAGGCGGCTCCTTGACCCTGAGACAAGATATACACCGACCGAGAAGCTGTGCTTGTGCCTATTCTATTCGTGCACCAAGTTGAGGCACTACCTGCTTGCCTCGGAGTGTGTGGTGGTGTCCAAGGAGGATGTCATCAAGCACATGCTTTCGATGCCAATCTTGAATGGTTGGATCGGCAAATGGATCTTGACGCTCTCAGAGTTTGACTTGAGGTTCGAATCGGCTAAGGCAGTCAAAGGCCAGGCGATAGCCGATTTCATCACATAGCATTACGGAGGATCGGCTAATGTAGCGGATATAGCGCCATGGACTATGTTCTTCGACGGCTCTTCGTGCAAGCAAGGTGGTGGCACCAGAGTAGTGCTCATCTCGCCGCGGGGTATGTGCTTTGAGTATGCTTTCCAGATCGGGCCGATTGTCACAAACAATCAGGCTGAATATGAAGCCGCGTGGAAAGGTTTTCAGCTTCTGCATGAAGCAAGAGCCGATGCAGTTGAAGTATTTGGCGATTCACAGCTAGTCATCAACCAATTGCTCGGCCTGTATGAGTGTAAAGACGAGATACTCAGAGGCTATTATGATCAGTGCCAGGCTCTCATCAAGAAGTTCATGACGGTATCTCTCTGTCACATCCCCAGGGCCCAGAACCAGGAAGCTAATCGGCTGGCGCAGAACGCGTCGGGTTATCGGCCGATGCAAGAGATTTGTAACAGCGAGCAATCAGCTGATGACTGGAGGGGCGAGATAGCAGATTACCTGACAAATCCTTCACAACGAGTCAACAGAAAGCTAAGGTACAAAGCCACCAAATACGTGTTGCTGGATGGTCAGTTGTATTACAAGACTGTTGAAGGAGTGCTGCTCAAATACCTGGGAGCAGAGGAATCAGTGAAGCTGATGAGCGAAGTACATGATGGAGTTTGTGGTGCACACCAATCGGCTCATAAGATGAAGTGGATCATCAGGAGGACTGGTTACTATTGGCCTACGATGCTGGAAGATTGTTTCAAATATTATAAAGGGTGTCAAGAATGCCAGAAGTTCGGGAATATACTGTTTGATGAATTTTTGTCAACTTCAAATCCTCCGATATGTATCCGTATCGTGTGCAAATAATAATATATACACAGAAAAAAATATACGTGGATGTGTATTGGAAAGAAGCAAGCAACGGTGGTTGCATGGGCCTGTATGCTTCATGCATGCACATACCCATGCACATGGCTTCACGTTGGAAGAAGCTAGTTAGTCTTTCCACGTGATCGAAACAAGGGCTATCAAGTGCATTTCTAATCTAATATATGTATGTGCATACATGTATACGTTTGGAGCCGGCCGTAGAGCTTATGTGCGCTGGCCCGTGTCACGTATTTCTACAGAAGTACGTACTAGCCGGACTCACGAGGCATCGGCACGATGGGTCTAGAACCTTCTAGAACTTGGTCGGGTGCATATGCAACGAGTGTAGCTCGTCGAGTGGGTCGAACGTTCTGAAAGGTTCAAGTGCGGTCGACGGATGCGTATATACGGATTACCGGGCGGCGTACGTCCAACGACCGGAGTTCGATATGCGTACAAGTACACGTCTCCTTTCCGGGACCACTCGTCAGGGACTGCACGGAAGAAAAAAAACGCTAAATACGGTATTATCGTATTGAGTTTCAACGACAAGATATGCATGTACTGACCTACAGCATTGGATATACATACGTACGTAATTGAAGAAGCAATGGAAAACGAGTTTCGTGCGCAAGCTAACAACTCAACGGTGGCGTACGTCCAGCGATCAGAGTCCGATACGCGTACGAGTATATTTGTGCAGCACCTCTTCTTCTCGGATCCACTTGTCAGAGGCTGCATCGAAGGAAGAAGCTAAATAAAACAATCGTATTTGTGTGGGACTCTAATTAAGAACCGGATATACACGTAGCATGTATATGCATGCACGTAAACATGTATATCTTGAACGGTGACCGTGTTTTTTGGGGTTGGTTAACAAACTCTGGCGGCGCACGTGTGCGGCAAGCGAGCTCCACCGTTAACCTAGCTGTTGCCTATATAAAGACTAGCACTCACGTACCCTGGACCCTTTTTTTTTTCATCGGAGAGGAGGAGGCCTAGCTTTTTTTCATCCACAGAGCAACCAACGCCGCCGGCCTTTTTTCCATCTACGAACAAGAAGCAACCAGCGCCGCCGGCCTTTGTTCTCTCGTCGAGACAGCAAGCAGCGCAGGAGAAGGAGAAGGAGCAGCGCCACACTGCTGCCTAGCTTTCCCATCCCCGAAGTCTACGCACACGTGCGGCGTTCGTTCATCCGCAAGAAAGAAGTCAAGGAGATGACGTCCGTGTCGACCATGGGTAAGAATCTAATCTAGTTAATCTGCTCTCCGTTCTTTTTCAATCAGCACGTACGTCGGCGAGCGTCGCGGCCGGTCATCGGGAAGCGAGTAATGTCGGGGCTGGACAATCAAGATGGCGTCGGATCGTGAAGATTCATCACGTCGATGGAGTGTGCCTACGTCGCGTCCGACAGAGCAATGGATGGCGCGGCGGCCGAACGATCAAGACGGCGCCGGACTGCGGGAGAACCGTCATGTCATAAGAAGATGGAGCATCACCGGCGGAATTCATCTTCGATGGAGTCGGACGTGCCCATGCTACGGAGCGAGGCCGAGCCAAGAACACGGCGACCGGACGGCAAGCCGAGGAGTTGCGTCTACTCCAAGATGCAAGCAAGATCAAGACGGTGTGGCTGTGTGTGTGTCCACCGGCGTCTCTACACACAAGCCCAGATGCGTTGGAGTCAAGAGGTCATGCCGATCTCCAGAAGTATTACTTCGCGTTCAAGTCTTCATCAACAACAACAAACAACTCCACCGTGATCAAGTTCCAGCGTACCTCGACGACGTTGCCGAGAAGTCTGAATCAATCCGATCTACACCAACCATGCGAGTGCTACTATGACGACACCACGCGCCGTTCGATGCCGACGAGGCGAGCGACGCAGGCGGGCATGGCTGACGACATATTCCAGCCATGTTTTACCAGCTCATGGACCGACGAGGCCATGAACATGCCGACGCCACCCACATCTACACCAACACACATGCATGGAGACGTGAAGCGAAGATTGAAGACGACGACCACAGCAGCAGAATCGGAGGTACTCTGTGACTTAGCTCACAGGGGTAATCAACTGGGTGCCTTCCGAGGCCCCAGGAACCATGAAGACCACATCGCCGAAGTCCAATCGCCGCTAGCAGGCTGTGTAAAGCGCGCTTCGGGAATGTATTTATTAAACATGATAGTTAATAAAATACATATTCCCGTCTCTTGTTTATTGTGTACTTAGTACACTGGCACGCCTGCATTTATTTTTCCCACACGAGAAGCCGCCCGCGGCGGGTTTTCTGGTGTCCAAACATATACAGAAGTCTCCAGCCTCTACTATGAATCTTATAATCAAGCCATGAACGTTTAGAGGATGGGGTATTGATCTAATCGGCCAAATCTACCCACCATCGAGCAAGGGTCACAAATGGATCCTGGTGGCGACTAATTACTTCACCAAGTGGGTAGAAGCCATTCCTTTGAGGAACGCCACTTCAGCTGACGTGATCGAATTTGTAAAGGAGCATATTATTTACAGGTTTGGAATACCTCAGACGATAACAACCGATCAGGGGACAATGTTCACTTCAGAGGAGTTTATGACCTTTGCTGACAACATGGGCATCAAGATTTATAATTCATCGCCGTATTATGCCCAAGCTAACGGACAAGCAGAAGCCTCCAAAAAAATTTTGATCAAGGTCATCAAGAAAAAGATTGAGCAGAACCCCAGAAAATGGTATTTGCATCTGAGCGAGGCGCTATGGGCATATCGCATGGCACAGCATGGATCGATCAAAGCTTCACCTTATGAGCTAGTCTATGGACACGCTGCTGTCCTGCCATGGGAGATTCAGTCTGAGACACGGCGCGTCACGTTGTAAAACAAGCTTACAGCCGGTGAATACAAAGACATTATGATGGACAGTTTAGAAGATTTGCACTGTCATCGGCTTAGGGCTTTGGAATACATTGAAAGGAACAAGGTACGGGTGGCCAAGTATTACAATACTAAGGTGAGGAGCAAGAGCTTCACCGAATCAGAGCTAGTATGGAAAGTCATTCTGCCTATTGGTACAAAAGATAGCCGATTCGGTAAGTGGTCGCCAAACTGGGAAGACCCGTATCGTGTGGTTGAATGCGCCCCGGGTAATGCTTACATCCTTGAACATTTAGAAGGACAGAGACTCGCCAGAGCCAACAACGGGAAGCATATGAAGAAATACTACCCTAGCATCCCAGTTGGGGGATGATAGCCAATTCATGTGAATCTGGCTCAAACAGCCGATGCCGTGCAAGCGGGTCGCTTTCAGGACAAAAATGGCCGACATCGTAGTAACGAGTCGCTCTTAGCACAAAATGAAATACCCTCGATGGGGTGTAACAGCCGATGCGACAAGCATCGCCTTTAGAGCAAAAAATAAAAACAAAATATACAGCCTTGCAGATTGGATTGTTTCGGGCATAACGAGTTCAAAAGTATCATATACATCAAAATGCCTAATACAATCTAGTTTGGATTATTGACGCCATCCCGGATCATGTCCTCGGCATCGATGGACACGGAGAGACCGTCGGCATGAGGAACGAAAGCGGCCATCAGCGTGCCGAACTCCTCCATGTCTTGGCCTGCCCGGATCCCCGGTTCGATGTTCTCCAGCACGATGCCGGAGTTGATCTGGGCGGCGGCCAGAGCCCCCGAGGCACCATGACGGACGCCGCTCATCGCCACCTGGCGGACACGGTGGTGCACGTCTGCAAGCTGCTCCACCTGCGTTTGGCCCCGCACGCGGAGAACGTTGGTGGCACTCGCCGCAGCCACGCACAGTTCATGCAGCTGCGCCGTCAGGGCTGCATAAACAAGGAAGTTCAGTGCTGGAAAACACGCCGTGCACGCCATTGGACAAAGCGAGAGGTTACCTGCCACGGCGGCCTGTGACTCCGCGAGGTTGGCCCGCGCCTCCGCCAAATCGATGCTGGCGGCGACGAGCGCGACGGCCTGGTCCTCATTCTCCTTATCCAGCCGACCGGCTTCTTTGGTAGCCTCGGAGTAGAGATTGCGGTACCGTACCATCTCATGGTGGAAGTGGCGGCCGTCGGCGGCGGTGTGGGAGTCACGGGAACTCGAAGATGATTCCGAGTTCGATCCTGCTCCGGAGGTGTTGCTGTGAGCCGGAGCGTGGTGGAGGTTCGGTTGTGGCGCCGTGCGACGCATCGAGGAACCGGCACCAATCGGTGCACCGGAAGGCAGATGGAGCGGGGGACGTTGGCTGAAAGGAACCATCAGATCGGGCACCCAGATTTAGCCAGATTTAAAGATTGGCGAAAAGGGCGAATAAGATACCTGCTATGGACTCCCCGTCTGCTGACTTGCATCATACGCCTGATTGGAGCCCTTACAGGAGCAGAGGGCCCGGCGACGTCACCAGCGGCGGGGGTTTCCGGGGCGGCCATCCCAGTTGCAGGAACAGCATCACCATCCGCCGGGGCTACCCGAGGAAGATCAACACCGGGGGCAGGGGCGTTCAGGCCGGCTAAGGAGCCAGCAATGCCGCTGACGAGAGATGGCTGGTGACTGCGGAAACAGATCAAATCAGACAGAAACAGCAAGGAGATGGTAGGCTGACGGTTGAACTTACCCTAACGTCTGCTCGATTCGGGCGACGCTGGCCCAGATGCGGCGGATGCTCCGTTCCATCTCATCGCCGTCGGCGGGTTCGGACGCCGGGCGCTTCCCACGGTCTCCATTGCCGGCCATGGCCATGGATGAAGATTAAGAGAGCGGCAGCGAAATAGATACAAGGAGGCGGCCGGAAGAGTTGGTCGGCGAGACGGATACGATGGTGTATGACAGTGCCTCAAGTCTGCCGACTATTTATAAGACAGCACGGGCACCGAGGCGGTTTCTTTGGGGAGCGAGACGACGCGCCGAATTTTAGGTTACGGTTAATCCGCGTTTCTTGAATCCGGAACAGTTACCAGATCAGGGAGATGAAGCGCCGCCATCAATGGTCGCACACCGATCGGTTTTTTGGGTCAGGCTGTTTAGCCGATCCTATTGTGAGTACCCACAAGCCGATTCGTAGTGAATCTGACTGAGGGGTTAATTCTAAGGGAAAGCAGAACAAAGCCGATGCTAAGAAGCAGGCCCGAAAGCCGATTCGTATGTAGAACGGATCAGGCTGAGTAATTGATTCTAAGGTACAATGCAAACCTGAGAGCCGATTCGCATGCAGAAACGTATCGGGCTGAACAAAGTCAATTCGAAACAGGACGAAGCCAATATTAAAAGTATGAAATCAAAGGCAGAACAGGCTAAATTTGCAAATTCAGGGTGAAACAGCACGAAGACAAAGTTGCAAATGGAAAAGGACATGCCAAGTAGTACACCCATCATGTTACAAAGTTAATAAAGGCCGGATCAGTTCTACTAGTTCAGCACGGAGCGCATGGCCAGCCTGCAGCAATTGTTGATCTCGGCTTTCAGTGGACTGCAACAGGTCCAGGCGTTGGCATGTCTTCCTGCCTGCAACGACCAAGCTGCTGATTTCCTTCTTTTTCTGGGAGAGCTCGATCGTGCTGGTGGAAATGGTAATTTCACGCTCACTGATAGCCGACTCAACTGCTTCCAGTTCTTTTCTCAGCTGGTCTCGTCTCGTTTTCAATGTCTCCAGTTCTGTTTCGGCCGTGCTGATTGAAGATTTGAGCAACCTGGCTCGATCGGCTAATCCGGTGGCCTCTTGTCGGTTGGTTGATTTGTTGCTCCTCAACTGTTCAAGCTCTGCCAGTTTCCCATGAGCAGTGATAATCCCTGATGCTGTAATTTTAAGATCACCAAGTCTCTGCAGGGATTTCAAGGCTGTCAGATTGGGTTGCTGCTGGACAAGTTCGATTACTTGATCAACCAGCCCGGGATTGGAGGCCAGAGCAACTAGATCACCCTCTAGGTGGGGTAGAAGTGCACTCAGCCGATTGTTGAAATCTGGCTCTGAAAGTTTCTCGGAAGAAGAGGCGAGCTCGTCTCTATCATAGAATTCTTCTATGTCAAATGAATAGCCGGGAGACGAAGGCTTCGGTACCGGCAATACATACATTCTCTCATCAGAAAAGGTATAATATAAATTAATTATTTTCTGGCAGAGACAGGATACCTGAATGAGGCCTGAGGGTTGTAGGGTTGATGCCGATGTTGTTTGTTCGACTAAGGCAGTTGTGTCTCTTGCGGCATGCGGATCCTCAGCTGTCATTGCCTCGGGCAGTTGGGTTTCTGCAAACCAGAAGTAAGAGCAGTATGGAAGTAAGGATAATTGTTAACAGCCGAATAGGAGTTACCTGGATTCCTCTCAGGGGCAACTCCTCTTCTTCAAGGTTCGCCCAGACTTCGTCGGAAGGGCTGTTCGGCTGTATTTTTGAAAGGAAGATTTGGTCAATCAGGACATTTGTGTCGAGGAAAGAAAAGCCCAACGAGTAGTACCTGAGTTTTGGCTCCTTCTTCCTAGATCCCTTCTTCTTGAGCAGCTGACTCCTCATGGCTGGTGGATTCTGGTGGTTCTTCGGCCTGTTTCTCTCCCAAGGTATCTTGAGTTGGTTGGGTTTTCACATGATAGAAAGCCGATTTAAGAGTCGGAGCATACTGCAGTAAAGGAAGATACTACTTCTGGATACCTGAACTTTTCTTATCGAACGGCGCTTCTTGGGTGTTTGCTTTTGGAGCTGAGATGCAGCTGGCCGTTTTGAAGCAGAAGGGGGCGTCAGTACAGCAGGGCCTAACATTAGTTGTCGCAGCGTCGGTGCTCGAGAACCTAGCCTCGCTGTCGGACAAGGAGGATAATATTCCACTCGCTCTGGTGGATTGGATGATGGGTCCTGCGAGAAACATCTGTTAAGTAATATGTTTGACTAAAGCCATTTTTACTGGAATCGGCTGAGAACACTTACTGCTTGGGAAGATTTGAAGTTCGAATCCAGGGCTCTGCATTTGTCGTGGACAGTCTGGCAGAACAAGTGAGCGTGCCATTGCTGCCACCAGTTATCGAAACTCTGATGGGTGATGCAGATTTGATTCCACGACTTCGGCGAGAATGTGGGCAGATTTGCTCCGAGTTGAAAGATTCTGCCGGCCTGAAGGAACTCTGTAATATTCTCCCTGGGTTTCAAGGTATTCAAGAAATGGAGCCGAGGGGGCAATTGGCCAGAGCCTAACTGTCTTGCCGCTATATTTGGGTGATAAAATTCATAAGAGGGATAGCTAGTTGCCTTGCCGCTCGCGCTCCGAAGGTGTTTGAAATCTACTGGCAAGGCACAGGGTTTTATGATTGAATTCAAGATGCTGATAGCCTCATCATCAGAGCGCCCGTTGTTAAACTTGAAGCTAGAGGGCGCTGGAAATTCATCTTCATCCTCATAGGGGAACCAGGTAGTAACATTTGGTCCCAAGCCCCTGTATAATGTTTCCAGCATGTTGCCCTTTGAAGTTGGAATGGTTATGGCAGAAGCAGCTTCACCAAAACTTTGACAGCCTCTGGTTTTTGGGTCCTCCTCCTCTGAGTACTCGGTGGATGGAAAGTTGAGGCCTTGGAGTTGTGTCCTTACCAGCTTATGCAGATACAGGTTGAGCCATAACTGTACTAGCCACCAAGGGCCTGTTATGCATTGTACCTCTTCACCTATAATCAAGAAACTGAACACCGGTTCATAAGCCTGTATGCTGCACCCAACAGGAGTTTACCCAGGGGGATGGAGTGCCCTTGAGCCAATTTCTCTGCTAAGACCCGATAGGGGTATGCTGGTCCGGCAATGGCGCCACAGAACACGAATCTCTCAAGCCACATGGTCAAGAATGAGACGTTTTCTTTCTCGCTGACGGAAGAGGAGGTTTTTTGGTGATGTTGAACATAGCCACTCCACCCTTTGTATGTGTCCAGCTTCGGGAAGTATGGGTCCTTCTTGCCACTGGAGCAGAGATCCCAGAAGTTATATGATCCAGTGATCTGAAGCCCGGTGAGCATATGGATATCACCCAGGGTAATGGTTTCTGGACCGTCTCCGAACACGAAAGCATTCAGGGAGTTGGACCAAAAGTGACTGGCGGCTATCAGGAGCGGCTCATTCCTTGCCATCTTTGATAATGATAGGTCAAGACATTGGCTCAGATGGCGCATCTCCCAGTCCGCGCACTTCTTCGCCGCGACGTGGCAGAACCAGTTCCTCCACCCAACAGGTACGCTTGGCCAGTTTCTGAAGGATTTGGCCCAGGAAGAGGCGCCCATCATTGAGCTTCGGAATGGGAACTGGTTGGTTTCTTGAAGAGTGAAATCCTTAGGGACCGGATCGCCCTTCAGACCCAGGTAGTAGGTATCGGGGATATCCTTCAGCGGAATCAGAATATCATTCCTCAGCACCTGGATTTTGAAATTCGTACTCAGTGAGATTGAAGAGGGATTCACAAATCAGGAGGTGGATCGATGAAATTGATACCTCAGGGACCTCGGAAGGAGTCGCCATTAGCTCGGGGATGACTTGACGGCGGCGAATCGAGGCTGACGGCGACGGATTGAAGCCGGTGGCGGAGATTGCGACGGTCTAGGGTTTCGTTTTGGTGCGAAAGTTTGAAGCACCGAGAGGGAAACTGCAGTTTGACTATTTGAAGGCTCAAGCGCTAATTTCGGAATAAACCAGTTTATTCCAAAATTGGGGGGCATGTGTTAACACCAAATTTTGGGCTGGGAGCCGATAGCCGATACCAAAGGAAGATAGACGATAACAGAGGAAGATAGCCGATTTCGGAAGCAGACTCCGTCCAGCGGAAGGAAGGAAATAGCCGATTGAACGGTGAATCGGTTATCGGGCCAAAGTGACAGGAGGCGCGCAGCGTCGGTATTGATGACGTCATCCAGAATCCGCGCCGCCAGGATGCGATCACGATCGGAGTCCGTTATGGAAAGGGAAGGTGGGACTCCAAGTTACCTTAGATATAGGATGGTTTGTTAGTTTCCTTATCTATTGATGAGTTGTAATTCGACTAGGATTCTATCTACGCTCAGGGTATAAATATAAGCCCTCAGCCATTGTATCTATAAAACAACAACATCAATACAACACAACTTCCGGCTCCGGCCAACAAACCCTAGAGTCAGTCGAGTCCGGCGAGTTACTTCATCCAGGCTGGGTGTCATCCGGTGGACGCAGGCTTGCTTGTAAGTATCGTCAACCCCTTGTTTAACTATGTCTTTTTAGCGTCATCCGGTGGACGTGGAAGCATGGCGGACTAGGGTCCTTGCTAAGCTCTGTTTCTTTGGCGTCATCCGGTGGACGCGGGAAGCATAGTGAGTCAAGGATGATTCACGCTGGTTTACCCGATCAATCTGTGTTAACCGTCATCCGGTGGACGAGATGCAGATTAGGACGGTTTTCACACGCGGATTAGTTATCGATTCGTGTTTGTTTGCTTGATTAATCTATTAGTTAATGTCATCCGGTAGACAGGCTATAGATTGAGATGCTTTGCACGCATGGATTAGTTATCGGCTCTACCTAAATATGGCATTTTAGTTAGATTCATTAAATTATCAAGATGTTATTTGTTGTTTATTGTTTATTTATCAATATAACATCTCTTTGCCCGATCAAGATTGATAGATTTGGCCTTAGATTCACTTGAATCTGATCGTCGTTCATGCTTTCTTATGCCTATTTTACCATGATGATTATGCTTACATCGGCCAATTCCCTATCAATCTTGTTCGTTACATGTTATGCGTTCGGTGTTAGTTGAGACATAAGTAGTTCTGAGGTTATCGTAAATTTTATTTTCGTGTCATTGTTTAAGTTAAACTGAGCGTCATCCGGTGGAACAGGTTTAACCTAAACAAGTGTCGCTAGATTAGACTTACTTTAATTTGAGGTCTGTTTATGACTACGCTAGCATTCGTTCGTGCTTCATGGACCCTGCATCGGCTAAAAGAGCCGATTCAGTTATGCTTTCACAAATAGATCATGCATATAGACTTATTTGGATATCAAACGATCTAGCTTTGTTTGCTGGGTTTGTTGAACCCCACTGGCCGTTAGACCAGGTGAACGCGACTTGGTGAACTTAGCGAAGAGGGTTTGCTAAAGCCGCCGGCCTTCTAGACCAGTTTTAGCCGATCTCTGCTTGTTTGATGTACAGATCAGATCTGTACACATGATCTATTTTCTTTTATACACATTAACTGAATTAGATCGGCTAGCACGTTATTATCTTCATATGAATATCCTGATAGCCGTTTTACTTCATTATTATACTATCGGTTCATAACATGACGGAATCGGCTTTCTAGTCGATCTCCGATTATACTGGCTCTTTGAGCCGCACAGTTGGAACTATCTGGACTCACCAGTTAGTTCCGCCTTGGGTTACTGATTATATTTGTTTCCTTATCAATTGCAGGTCAAATTGACTGCCACGCTTGGGTGTTGCTGACACTCTCAGACCGGGTTTGAAGCTAGCTGCATCTGCGAGAGGTCTACTGCCTTCAAGGGTCGTTTCCGGCTTCGCTGGTGTGTTGGGCTTAGGGAACCACTTTTTACGCCAACACATTCTAATGGTGTTTATTTGACATTATAAATATTTATATTTTTTTATCTATAATTGGTCAAAGTTGACACAGTAAAACATGTTACTGTACTAAAATTGCATGTTTTTTTTTTACGAAGAGAGTAAAAAAGTTTGAAGAACCTCTTCGCTGAGACAAGGAGAACATTAATGTTCACGATTCACGTGTAGTACTCACTGGATGACATTATGTTGTGGACTGAGATCTTCATGTTATTCTTAACTATACATAGACATGGAGTTTCGTACTGTTCTTTAGCTCAATTAGTAACGCGCGCACGTGTGAAGTATTTTGCAACTGACTGGCGCTAAATACTTGTGAGGCTGAGGCTTCGCCAGTCGTTATATACACAGGTTAAAAAAAAATGATCCCACTTTGAACTGCTCTGAATCCGAGCATGCAGCTGCGAGGAGCGTGGCCGTTCGCCCCTTGCTGATTCCTGCATGCGTTCCGTTTGGTTTTCAGCACAAAATAAGGCTGTATAAATCCTTTTCAGGGCTCCTCTCTCCTGCATCGCCGGAACGAAACGCCAAACGCCGCTGCGCTCTCTCCTTCTCGTCCTGATCCCCCCTAGAGCGAGAGGGAGGGGCACCCGGAGGAGCCTGTCGTTTTGATCGGTGTGTCTCCGCCCCTGTTCCCGCGAGGAGAGGACAACCTGAAGGAAAAAATGGCGCCGATCTCCAGAGTCACGGCACTCCTTGTGATGGCCGTCGTCGCCGTGCTCGCCGCCGCGGCTAACGCCCAGGCCCCCGCCCCAGCACCCGCTACCAGTGACGGTCAGCTCTCAGATCAGATCTTTCTTTTTATTTCATCGTTGTTTTTTTTTCGTTCTTGTTGCATGTTTTATTTTTCTCTTTTTTTGGGAGAAATAGCCGATGCAGGCAGTTTGTTGTGGAAGGAATATGCTACTATGCAACTACGTTGTTTGCGTCGAAGAACCCAACCTGATAACTCGTATTTTGTTTTTCTTCATTCATGATGATTGGTGTCTTGTTGACGTTTTTGACAGGAACAAGTGTAGACCAGGGAATCGCCTACGTCCTGATGCTGGTGGCGCTTGTCCTCACCTACCTCATCCACCCATTGGACGCCTCCTCCGCCTACAAGCTCTTTTAAAATCATCCGCTTATTTGTAATTTGGGGCTAATTAAGGGTGTCATTAACAATGTTTGATTGACCGATCCAATTTGCCGCACAACCATCTTATCATTGCTACT
Organism: Eremochloa ophiuroides; assembly: GCA_038502445.1. Taxonomy (NCBI): domain Eukaryota; kingdom Viridiplantae; phylum Streptophyta; class Magnoliopsida; order Poales; family Poaceae; genus Eremochloa; species Eremochloa ophiuroides. The sequence continues at coordinate 59,114,024 of JAHLJS010000006.1, forward strand.
TCTAGGACTTTTTTTTCTCGAATTACTACTTCTAGGACCTTTGTCTTTCAGTCGGGGCCAAGCTTGATGGAGCCAAATTATTGCAAATGGCTCATTACGGGGACCAATTTTTCCGTTCATCTGCATGACACAACAATGCACAATGGTGCGCATAGTGCACTACTAGTGGTGCTTTCAGTAATTCAATTATCTGATCCAATCTCCACCAGTATATCTTGAAGAGCATATACAAAACTAAAAGAAATCAGCAGGGTAACAATGCATATATCACAACTTTTACCTACAGTTTTTGATGAGTGATCTATAGTTTTTGTGCTCTTTAGTATTTTTAATTGAGTGTCTCCTATAACTTTCTGGTACAAATTAGCATATTGTCTTATAGGCCCATTTGGATCACTTTATTGGCGGAATTAAAATCTAGTTAACAACTTAGCCTATTTTACTTGGAACGTGACATTCCATTACTCTCCAAACTTCATATATTAGCCTACCTCAAATTCATAAGATGATAAATGAAATTTGATTCTATAGATCACCATGCTATATTCCTACTTTGCACTTTATAGCACTCTCTTCAACCCACTCCGACATGGTAAAAATACAACACATAATTATCTCTCTTGTATAGCCAATAATGATATGCAAATAATATAATCTATATACAACCATGCATATTAAGTTAATTAATATATGTATAAATTATTATTCTTAAAATGATTTCAGTTCTAAGGATCTAAACGGGCCTTAGAATTTTTAACAAATTGCCTACAATAATTCCCTACAAACTCATTATCGCCCACAGTTATGCTGGTTTAATTCATTATAACCAAATAATATGAGAATGAGATGAAAGAATGATAATAAGATCCAAACATGTGGGTTATAGGGAGGTTCTTATAGTCCAACGACAAGATTGTAAGAATATAGTTATCCACCTCCACCATACTATTTGGAGATATTGGGAAGAAACATCTTCAACTACATATAATCTCTTGTTATAATCCAGGGATCCAACACAAACATCCTTTTTTTTTTCTTATCCATGATCCAAATTCTACAATCAATATTGCATTCAGATTCTCATAATATTTAGGAGATCCAAACAAGCCCTATAAATACTTAGAACCATTTACGAGGAAACCGTGAGAAGATGGTTGTTAATTAGTCTTGTGTATTGTGAAGATGATTGTTCTCCCCTTAAGTGAATTTTGTATACAACATTTTGTACTCTCTGTATGTACATATCAGTCTAACTCTATATCTATCTCTCTGTTTTTTGTGATTTTGAGTTGTTCTAAATAAGTTTGACCAAGTTAATATAGAAGGAAAAATAATATTTACGACATCAAAATAGCATCATTAGATACATTATGAAATAATATTGTTTTACAATTCATCTCTTTGATGCGGTATAGATGTAAATGATCTTCTATATATATAATTCATCTTAAAGTTTACTGTAGGCAGGATTATTACAGAGAGAATACTCCTTATAATTGTACAGATGGCTGCATGCAATTTTCACACGTCACTCTCAAATACTCAAACTTCATGGAACACTCTCAAGCTAGACTAGAGGCCGGCAACGTATAGGTGGTTGCCCTTATTCGTGTCCCTTACTATCCGGACTGTTCAAACCGGCAACAATAGTAGTATTACGTACTGTACGTGCTGGTGGTGTTACTGGAGGAGGCATCGATCACGCATGCGTGGAGCTCTGCCACTCAGTACTGGAAGCAGGTATCTTGTCATCCGCAATGCTCATGCCCATGGCGGCGCCGGCCGGACTGTTCCCGACGTTGCCGTCCTCCCCGGAGATCTCCTCGAGCGACCGCCCCATGGTCTCCGGGACGAGGAAGGTGAAGAAGAAGCCGAGCATGTTGGTGACGGAGAGGATGATGAGCGCCTTCCTGATGTGCGGCACGTCGCCATGGAGCGTGAGGCTCTGCACCCCGTAGGCCGCGACGATGGCGCCGGCCTTGCCTGACGCGGCGCTGATGGCGTGGCAGGTGGAGCGCACGCGCGTCGGGAACAGCTCCGCCGGCAGCACGAAGGTGGTGCTGTTGGGCCCGAAGTTGGCGAAGAAGAAGGTGAGCGCGTAGAGGAGCGCGAACACCGTGGTGTGCTTGTTCTTGAGGTCGTCGTAGAACACGCCCATCAGTAGCATGAACACGGACATCATGAAGAAGCCGATGAGCTGGATCAGGTACCTGCAGTAGTAGCACGTGTGCGTGAAACAACAGTATCAGCATGGAGTTCAGTTCCGTATACGTGGATCATGATCATGATCATGTGGATGATAATGTACCTGCCCATTTTGTCGATGAGGGCGACTGTGACCCAGTATCCGGGGAAGGTACCGAGGAGCGCGACGAGGAACATGGCCTTGGAGATCTCGAACATCTCCTTGAGCGCGTTCACGTCGCCGACGGGGCTCGTCAGGTGGATCGCCGGGAAGATGTCCTTCTGCGTCAGGTTCTGGCTGTAGAAGGCTATGTCGAGCAGGAACCAGGTGGTGGCCGTGCCGATGAGGTGCAGGCCGTGGCGCTCGGCGAACTCCCTGGACCACAGCGGGTACTCGTTGGCCGCCTTGAACCTGGCGAGCTTGTCCTGCTCCGCCTGGATCTCCACGTCCATCACCTTCTGCATGTCGTTGGCTGCCTGCTTGGCGTTGCCCTCGATGATCGCCGTGTACCTCGCCGTCTCCGGCATCTTCATCCGCCAGTAGAAGGTAGCCAGCGCCGGGAACGCGCCGACCATGAGCACGATGCGCCACACGTAGTCCGCCGCGGGCCACTGGTCCTGCCACGACCTGGCGTGGTCGTTCTTCCACGCCGGCGCCGGGTTGTAGTGCAGGAAGATGCCCGACACGATCATGGACACCAGCCCGGCGAAGATGATGCCCACGCCCTGCATCGCGAACACCGCGGCGATGAACGCGCCCCGCGTCTTCTTGTTGGAGTACTCGGACATGATGGTGGCCGACAGCGGGTAGTCGCCGCCGATGCCGAAGCCGAGCCAGAAGCGGAAGAAGCAGAGCGTGCCGATCACGGCGCGCGCCGAGCTGCCGAACGACAGGCCCGACGCGATGGCGCAGGCGGCCATGAGCACCAGCGTGATGCCGTACACGCGCTTCCGCCCGAGCTTGTCGCCGAAGTAGCCGAACACCAGCTGGCCCAGGAGCGTGCCCACCAGCGCCACGCCGGTCACCATGTTGTTCACGGACACCGGCAGCGTGCCTGGCTTGGGCTTGTCTGAGTACAGGTTCTCCTCGGGGTAGTACATGCGGCCCAGCAGCTTGGACACGGTGGAGATGCAGAACAGGTCGTAGGCGTCGGTGAAGAAGCCCATGCCGGCGATCACGATGGCCTTCATGTGGTACATCTGGGTGCGCGCCGTGTCCAGCGCGTCCAGCACCGCCAGGTTCGGCCCGCCCTCCGCCGCCATCTCGCCGACGACCACACGCAAGTCACGCGCCGCCGACGACGAAGTTCTGCGAGTGGTGCCTGTTCAAACTTGATCCCGTGCTGAATTTGGTGCTTGCCTGCTTGCTCGCTGGGGCTCTTATATAGACGGCGTGCGAACCGGGAGCCCATCACAAGGTCGATGAACGAGAGGGGCGTCTGCAACGAGGCCAAAGGCCGTCGTCATCGGTGCCCTGTCTCGTGCTAGTTGGCAGCACATTCCGCTTCATCGCTAGGTGCTCTTCGTCTCGAGGGATCGACCAGCTTGTGATGGGTCGGGCAGTGAATTACCGGGAGGCTGCAGCTGGGGATCGTTTGTCCATAGCGGGGGACGCGCGTAGTCAACTAAGGAGCAATGGTGTCGTTTCGGCCAGGATATTCGGCAGCAAGTCTGCCGCCTGCCGATTGGCGATGGACACCATACCGTTACCTCACAGTTGCCGGCCAACTGTCCAAATCACAAATCATGCCTGCAGGTGGCAATATATGGTAAAAGAATATCCAAACATGGTAAAAGAATATCCGAGTTACTACATTGTCCTCTCAAGACCTATATTTTGATCCCATGAGCTGTGTTGATACCGCATATGATCCGGATAGCCTCGTAGATGGTTAGGCGTCGCTCAATGAGCTCCCATACTTGTGTGGTCAGCCGCGGGCAAGTTCGTAGTGCCCAAGATCTTAGTACAAACCATGGTGGTGAGTTAGAGAAGAGGAGTGACATGAAAAAGACTCTAAAGCCATTTTATCCTCCTCAACAACGTGTAGGAAGGCAAACTTTACTGGCAAGCTGAACCACAAAATAAATTACGTGCCTTGTCTTCTATTTTTAATTGCATTATTTGTGTTCCCACTCGATCTACTTGGTTGTGCGTGGATATGACAACAAGCAGTGGCGGATCCAGGGGGTGGGGGCTCTAGCCCCCTACAATTGGTGCATCAACGAAAATATGGTGAGGGTGAAGGAGAAGAAGAGATGGAGGAAAGAAGAAAAATGGCACGCGCGCGCGCGAGAGAGAGAGAAGAGACCAGGCCCCCTTCGATCATGTTCTGCATTAGGCACTGACGATAGGTGGACTTGCAGTCGGACATCTCCAAGTTTGGTTTCCAAGTTTGGTTTGTAGGCGTTTGAGCTCTCTGTGTTGTACCGTAGTTTCACATATTCCCACTGCAGTGCCACAACACGACAGTGTTAGATAGATGTGCGGAAATGTCATACTCTACTAATCACCTGGAAGTTTTATTTGTTATTAATTTCAGAAACGCCTATTCACCCACCCACCCCCTCCAGGTGCCTTTCAGCTTCTCGATACCTTGGTAGTAAAAAAATCAGAATTGACGATGAAAGTTTGCATCTCTATTGCCCTATCATCATCCGCATTTACTTTTATGTACCTTAATGTTTGCTTTACTTGCAACCTTAGTTGATAGGCTAGTTCATAAGATTGAAACTTAAGTTGCATAACTCTCCTTGCGATAGCGATAGCAAAACACCTAGTAAAACCTTACTTGCACATTTCGATAGTTTATTTCTAGTATAGATTGTACTTAGATTGAATTAAAGACCAAATTTAGAAGTAGAATTTTATTAAGTTGCCTAAAATTCAACTCTCCTTTTCTATGTCACATCCCTTTAACATGTATAAAATTCACATTTCTCTCATATTCTATCTCTCCTCTCTCTCTCCCTATGTTAATGAACTGGCCAGTTTCTTAGGTCTTTTGGCCCTAGCTTCACAAAACTATTTTCAACTTTTTTCACCAAATAGGTTCAAATTAAACCTCTCCCTAGAACCTGTTTTCAACTCCGCTCACTGCACAAGAATCGAGGTGAGGCCAAAAAAGATAGCTTCTTCCAACTTTCTCTCTCCTATATTCTTTCAAAAGTTTTTTTTTCCAAACTTTGTTTTTAAAACAACTTTAGCTTTTCTAGTGAAGCTGAGTTGCATCAAAAAGCTTTTAGGGCCTTGTGGCTCCTACACAGGCCATTTGGCATCAGCTAACACACCATGAATCTCTGCTTGTCAACTTTCCATTCTTCACTCCACATTATTTTCCTCTCCTCCATATTTTTTTAGCCAAATAAGTTTAGCTCCACGTAACTCTGCTCCATAAAAAAAGATGGAGTTGTGAAAACAGCTAAAGGGATGTTCCACAAACTCCATGTTTTTTGTGAAACTGCTTCACTCAAGAGTTTGTTGTGAGTCTCAAACAGCCCCCTAAATAGGAATTCATGTCTCATCTTTCTGTTCCATTTTTCAAAAAGGAAATTTTGTCTAGTCTCTACAAGATTTTACAGTCAACCATTTTTATTATTATAGATCAAGCCTTCGTTATTTATTATTATAGATCGAGCCTTCGTTAGTGTAAAGACTCACAAGTCACAACAACCAATTTAAGTTTCGAATCAAACTCCAACTTAATAGCACTAAGCACTAAATTTATTAGAAGACGACAATCCACTCTTGGCGAAGTGTCTCATCTTGCGCAAATGACATGGTCGCGCATTATGGATTTGTTGGGCTCTTTGCAAAGAATGGGCCAGTAACAGAACCAGTTCGTGGCTCTGAAGATTACTTACAAGTAGAATATATTTTTTTCATAAACCAATCATTATAGACCAGCCAAATAGACCAGCAAATTGCAATTGTTTCCTACCAGATTTCAGGACACAATTTTGTAAGTAGTTGTTGATCCCAAGGCCAAAAAAAGGCTGATAAATCTTTTAGAGAATGTAAACCAAATGCAACTTGAACAATCTTCCACACAAATCTTGCAACATGGCAATAAAAAACAGATGTTCTATAATTTCTTTTTGTTGAAAAAAGTTTCATCACCTTTCCATTTTTGTTCTAGAAGGTTGTCTTTTCTTAAAAATAACATGCTTCAGTAACAACATTTTAAGGGTAGCTTCGACTCCCTAAAAATTAGTTTATAGGCATTGTAGTCTAATTACTAAATATTTGTACATGGATTATGTTGTAAACACCCTCTACCTTGTAAGAGTAACCCTAAATCAAGACATCTAGTTTGTAATTAACTTGAGTGTTGAGCCCATCGACTCTAATAGGAGCCTCTAAATCAAAGTCCCTACTTCCCCTTACTATAAATATTCCAATTCAAAAATTCAAATAAGATATTTCGAACATTATTTTGTGTAAACGACAAATATTCGAATCAAACAACACGGAGCTTTGAATGGGCCAAAGGTGTTGGACAAGATCCTCTCGCAACCTCTCATGTATACGAATCAAACTACAGTCTAGTTGTCTTCAGTCTCCATGTGGATCTTTAGAAACTCCCACATCAAACATCACAAAATGGATTACGCCGTCGAGTCGATACTCTCCTTTCTCAGCGGTCAGCGCGCACCTCCTCACCACACGCAGTGCAGCTGCATGCCTCTACACCACTTGAGCTCCCTCCACGGCCCACCGCCGACGCGTGCAGGTGCACGGTGCACCATTGGTGCCGGTAGCAATGTAGCATGGCACTGGCAACGCAACAACAGGTTACACAAGAATCACCGAGGCTGTTTTGGAGCCGGCCCACACACAGCGTACAGCGCCTATCTGGGCCGCAACGTGAGCAAATTATCCGCCCGTCGAACCGGTATATAATCCGGAATGCCGCGCCCGTCGGCGGCCGGCCTGTCCTCCCACCGCGCCACGTTTCTTGGCCTCGTAGCCCCGCGGCCTCCCCTTATGTTCGTTGTATGGTCACTGATCCGTGGTCACCCGGCGTACGTGTTCCCGTTCCGGGTGGCTACGTGGTCGTGGGCCTGCCTGCGAGGACGGCCCGCTTCACCAGGAGGAGCCAGCGGCACAGCAGCAGCCAGGACCACCGCCGCCGCGCTGCCACCCCGCCCGCACGCATTCACTCGGCGTGTCTCGGCCCCTCGCGCGGTACGTTCTGCCGGAGTCACAGGATTCACGCGCTCGCGTAAGTACGGTACGGGGCTACGGGCACCAAGGCCAGGAAGCGATCCGAGCCGGCCAACCGCAGGAATAAACGTGGCGAACACGAGGAAACGAACGCATCTGCGCCTTGTTACGAGGGAAAGGCTTGTGGCCCAGTCGAACGGACGGACAGAACAGAAGCACCTCCCCCGGCTCCGTGTCGTCGCGGTCGACGACGCAAGGTCCGGCTCTAGCACTCATGGCGCGCGGCGCACGGCGGACCCCAGCCGGAGCCGGCCACCAAAACCAGCAGACTTTCCGCACAACCGCATCATGGCCCTCCCCATTTCGAGCACAAGCACGGCCGCGTCTCGAGTCTGGACCAGGAGTCCAGGACCACGCCGCCGAGGCGCAGAGCCGCCCCAGACACAGTACCCCCATAGCAGATTTGCAATGGGAATTGCGAATGCGCGCATGCTCGTTTCCAAATCAAGGCCGTCGTGCTCGTGCATGGTAGTGCTAGAGCAGCAGGCTGGTAGGTATACCAGGTGGTACAGTACGCGTATATAAATAGGCATCACCATTTGGACGGTACTAAAAAAACCATTCACGTAGTAATAATACACTGACTCGTAGTAGACTCCAGCACCTCAAAAAAAAACTCCACGTACTCATCGGCAGCATGTTACATTTCTCGTCGACTAGTAGTAACAACAGAACACGGCAGGGAAGAGGCGTACAAGTACACAGTGCACGCAGTCACGACACACCACAACACTCTCAACGTCCAAAAAAACACATTCCGGGGTAGACGAATCAACGAACGAGGCCAACGTTCCGGTTCCGGCGCGGTGCTCCCTGTCCGGTTCGCCGCCTGTTCAGAAAATCGCGGGAAGCGAGTTGAGCGGGAAGAGGTCGCGCAGGTCCTGGAAGTAGTCGTTGCTGTCCTGCAGCATCGGCGACGGCGCGGCCCAGCTGGGCGCGTCGTCGGACGAGGCCGGCTCGGCCGCGGCGGCGTTCCACGACGGCTCCGCGTAGAGGAACCCCGCGTTGGGCTCGAAGTCCCAGAAGCCGCTGGTGGCGTAGACCGGCGCGTCCTCGAACGGCACGAACTCGCCGAGCTCCTCCTCCTCGAGGACGGCCAGGCTGCGGCACTCGGCGCCGGAGGAGTCGTCCTTGGAGTCCTCGGCGAGGGAGGACAGGGAGGGGACCTTGCGGAGCACGGACGTCGGCGACGACACCGCCGGCGAGGACTCCGCGCCGGACTCGTACCCGCCGGGCGTCGCCGGGTCCTGCTCCTGGTGCTGGCCGGAACTGGTGGCGGCGGCGGAGAAGTTGGTGGTGGCGTTGGGCCCGCGGAGCTGGATGGCGGCGGTGTCGTAGACGCGCGCGGCCTCCTCCGCGGTGTCGAAGGTGCCGAGCCACACGCGCACGCCGCGCCACGGGTCACGGATCTCCGCCGCGAACTTGCCCCACGGCCGCCTCCGGACGCCGCGGAACTTGGTGCTCGGCGCGCCCGCGCCGCCCTTGGCCAGCCGCCGCCGCGCCCCGCTGCACGCGCCGGGGCCGCCAGCGAGGCCGACGACCCTCCTCCCGCGGTCGCTGTCCCCGGCGTTGCACTGATCCGCCACGGGAGCAGCCGCTGGTGCTGCCGCCGCCGCCGCTGCCGCCATGGGCGGCAGCTCCCGCACCATCCTGCCGACCCTCCGGGATCCGCAGCCGTCCTCCTCGCCGGAGGAGTCCGTCAGGTCAGGATCGTCCCAGAAGATCCGCACCGTGCGCGAGCGCGACATGGCACGCCGGGAGTTACAGTACACCCAAGCTAGCTAGCAGAAGGCCGAAGCGCGCAAGGAAGGAGAGACGAGCAAGTACTTTCCTGACACAAGAACCCCCAGGCAAACAAGGCCGCGCAAGCTGCAACCCAGAGCCCAGCAGGAAAAGAAGCTGCAGGGGCGATCGGAACGGCCGGCCGGGTGGATTCCCTCCTGCTCTGCGATCGGCGGCAGGGGAATAAAGAGCAAAGCAAAGGTCCGGCCAAGGGAGGACGGAGGCGATGCGATGCGATGCGATGCGAGTAGGAACTAGTAGGAAGGCAGACCGACCGGGGCGCAGTGGGATAGTGGGAAGGAAGAAGGGGAAGAGAATGGCTGCAGTAAAGACGGGTTCTTTAAAAAGAGCCGCGGAAATGCAGCAAGAGCTACGGGTAGTAGCTGAAAGTAGAGGCAGCAGTAAAAGCCGCGCCCCGTCCTCTCCCCTGCCGCGTTCGTACTACCGACGCTGCAGCTGCCGGCCGCGGGGATAACGGTTTTCGAGCTCCGTGACTGACTGACTTGCTGGCTCCTCGGCGAGAGGGGAGCTTCAGCTTCTTCACTCTCGGAGTGCTACTCCTACTACTGATCCTAGGAAGGAACAGAAAGAAGGTCCTGGAGCACCGACGAAGAAATAAAAAGCGCGAAGAACAAGGTCGGAGACGAAGGGGGGAGGTGGCAACGGCGGTGTCGCTCGGCCGAGAATCGGCGGCGGCTGCTACGTGAGGTGAGGTGATGTGGAGGTGGAGGAGTGGAGGATGGGGGTGCTGGATGGGATAGGAGTTTCTGGGGGTTTGGGGAGGTTTTTGGGGGAGTGGAGTGGACAAGGGTGTCTTATAGGATCCCCGGACCCGACAGCCTCGGTTGCAACCCACGCCCGATTCCGCGGTGGGTGACAGGCCCGCGGGCGCTAGTTTAACCAGAACCAGGTCCGGTTCTGCCCAGAACCGTAATTAATCCCGAGTTCTGCCACCGGTTTAACCCCTTCCTCCAGCCGCATTTACTCCCGCGGCGTGGGTTTATGGGCCGAGTTCCATTTCAAATCCCGCGCCGGCTAGATTAATCACCCCGAGGTGTACCATTCCACTGCTACCCCCGGGCCTCGGCTCGGGCTCGGCCATTCACCGCTCGCCTCCGAGGCGGGAGGAGGGCGGAGGGCCCGGCTCACATTGATTCACAGTACACCGTCCGTAGCTGTAAGCTGCAGGGGCAGACTCCTGCACTGCTCGGCCCCCCTGCAGGCTGCAGTGCAGTAGCCATGTTTGGCTGGCACGATGGCGTGCAGCGCAAGTGGGAAGCGCCTATGGACGCTGCGTGGACGGACGGCCATGGGCGCCACTGCCACTGTACTATCTGCGCTGCGCGCGGTCGAGTCGCCGGCCGCCCTGCGCTTTGACTCGGTGCAGTGGTGGCGTCTGATCTGAACATCGCGCTGATGCCGGCTCGCTCGCTCAGTCAGACGTTAATGGTCACGCGCGGGCGAACCGCAACGCCCGTTCGGCCGTTCCCTTCGCTTCCCAGTGATGGCGCGCGCGCGTCTTGAGCCCGAACAGCAGACAGCGAGCGGCACAGGCAGAGCGCCCCGTCCCGTCCCGTCCCGTCGCGATATTTTTGCGCGGGGTACGGAGAGCCACGCGCTGCTATGGCGTGGCCCCCGCAGCCGCGTGGTGGTCCTGGCGCACCTCCGGCCTCCGGGGCCCAGCGGGCAGCCTCCCTCGGCGCGCGGGTTGCGGGGCCCGCCCGGTCAGGTGGCGGGGGAGCCAGTCCCGGCGCGACGCGTCCGTTTTTACGGGGTGTGCGCGGTGGGGCATCGGGGCGCGGGCGACGCGAGGTGGGGCGGCACGTGATGCCGGTCGGTCGTGGGCCGAGCGAGCCCAGACGGGGGGAAAGGAAAATGCCCAGTCAAATCGTCGGGCGGAGCACCGGCGTCAGAGGCCCTCTGCCCCGCAGCCATTAATCTAACCAAACCCATCACTCTTGTCTTCGTAGTACTACAGGTCTACCCAGCGCGCTTAGCGCTACCACTAATCAACAGGGAAGACGACGACGGACGACGGTGTTCCGCGTAGGACATTCATGTCAAACAGGACCGCGTAATGCGTTCGTTTCTTATGTCTGTCCTCCGTTGTGCAGCTAGCGCTTCTCCCAAATGCTCCTGTACACATCAGTTTCTTGAATTCAGATTAAAAGTTGGCGTCACTGATTAATATCTTGTACCGCGGGTCCAATTCTCATTGTTAGTAGAGATGGCTCAAACAAAGCTTTCAACTAAGGTCTTATCAATTAATCATCATTAAAAACAAGTGCTCAGAACAGACATCACTGGCTTTTTCATATATGAAAAAGAAAATGAGATGCTAAATTTCACATGATCCATATGCATCTGATAACCCTCCAGTCAGTTTTCCTAGTTTCACGATAAATCATTCAATCTTTACCCATATCATTCATGCTCCTCCTTCCTCCACCGAGTTACTCATTGAGTTCGGCCACACTGACATATTCCCTTTAAATTGTTCTTTATAACACTTAGGGGTTTGTTTGGTGGAATCTAGATTTTTAGAAAAACCTTTAGGTTTTGTTATTGCTCTCTATTAGTCATTCCATAAATACCAATATTTTAAACCTTGCTCCCACTAGCCTTTGGTCACACTTTTTTGTTAAAATCTTCGCCTTAATATAATGATACACAGATCTTTAGTGTATTCGAGTAAAAAATCATCTCAAACATAGAAGTTTCTTTTTTTTCTTTTAATTGTGACATGTGAGTTATTTGCTAAATTTCAGATGATCCATATGCATCCGGTAACCCTCCAGTCAGTTTTACCAGTTTCACGACCAATCATTCAATCTTCACCCATATCATTCATGCTCCTCCTTCCTCCACCGAGTTATTGATTGAGTTCAGCCACACTAACATATTCCCTTTAAGTTGTTCTTTATAACACTTAGGGTCCGTTTGGTAGAATCTAGATTTTTAGAAAAACTTTTTGTAATACCTCTGGTATTACAATTTAATTAATCTGCCATGTCATCATATTTAAATTTAAGCATCTGCATATGATTGTGCTTAGGGCCTAGAGTGATTTGATTTCAGCTAATTATTGATTGTGTAACTAAGTCCTTAATCAAAAATCAAAAAAATTAAAAATTAAATAGAAATCAAATTAAACCCTAAAGTTGACCTAAAACCTCAATTCAAAATATATAAGGAATTTGGAAAAAATGTCTTAATGAAAGTTGTAGAGTTTTTAAAATGGAACAACTTTTACTTTTGGAGATTTTGAAGTTATGTTATAAAAATTCAAATTAAACTCAAATTACTATATTGAAATTTACATTTGAAACTTCAATTTCAAAAATATTAAGAATCTTCAAAAACTTCCTAAATAGAAGTTGTCAAGCTCACTGAGTAAAACAACTTTCATGTTTACTAATTTTCAAGTTGTTGAGAAGAATCAAAAGTAATTTTAAAATTTTAGTTTGAAATTCAAACCCTACTTTTACCCCCTTTTCTGTAATTTGAAATTTTGGCCGAATTTGAATTTGGTGTCAAAAGCAAAAGTGATCTACTGAAAATACCCTACAACTTTGCTATTCACCACTTCCTCGGATTCGATTGAGATCAGCTCAAATTTGCATCAAATAGCTTGTGACATACTTGACCTACTACTGTAGCTACAGGGGGGGTCCCCCTGTTTTTCTTCTCCGCCGTACGCGCGTGCCGCGCGCGGCGCCGGGCGCCGTCCGGCCGGCGTGAGGGGGCAGGTCCGTTGTCGAGCAGCCGTGAGGGGGCCCCGGACCCAGCCCAAGCTTATCCTTCCCTTGCCCTGTCCTATAAAGCCGACGAGCACCGCTTCTCCCCGTTTTTCCTCCCCGCGTTCGCCGTTGATCTCTGTCGGATTACGGTGAAATTTGCCATGACCAAGCCACCACCACCTTCTCCATTTCGCAGCAAGCTTGTTAGTTCCCTTGCGCATCGTCTGGTGCCTTTAGTGTGGGCTGTAGTGTCTCGATCGACCGGGAACGCAGTCGTCGTCCCCGCGTCCGACCGGAGCGCCGCCGCGCGTCTTCGGCCGTGTCTAGCTCTCCGTGGTGAGTTTCTTCTCTTTAGGTTCCGTGTTGTGGATTCCTTAACCCCTATTGAACCTTTTGCGTACGGTGATTTCCGCTCCGGTGCCGTAGGGTCGTCGGAACGGGAAGATTGTTTCCGGTGAACGCCGCCGACCCGCCGTCGCCGTCACGCTCGTCGATTCACGCCACTCCAGCCCCAACCCACCACCGATTTGGCCTTCTGGTGAGACCCCGAACCTCCCTAGCCATTTTTTTTGCTAACCCAATCGTGTCTTGGTGAGTGGAACGGCACCGCCGTGCCGTCGTGCCACCGTGGTCCGCCAGGGGCGAGAACGAGCTCGCCGGAGGCGGTAGGGTGTAGGATGTGCTAGTAGAGTGGCCGGCTAGGGTCTAGGGGAGTCATAGTGTCGTTAGGGTTCACCGTTGGGGTCGTCGGCGGCGAAGTCCGCGCCGTGCCGTTCACGCGCGCGCGCGGGAGCGCCCGACCGGAGGTAGGGGATGACCCTGACAGGGGTGGCCCGCCTGTCAACGGCCGAGAGAGAGAGAGAGCGCGCGCGAACTCGCGTGGCTGACGGCTGGGACCCCTCTGTCAGCGGCCGGTCCGGGGCGAGCGCGCGGGCGCGTGCGCGCGGCCGCGATTGGGCCGGCCTGCGCTGCTAGGGCCGAGTTGGGCCGAATGGCCGTTTCCATTTTTCCGGTTGAATTGCAAGAGCTTTTTCATTTTTAATCAAAATGAGTAGTGTTAGGTTTTAATCTTTTTGTGTGGATTAATCTACTGTACAATAAATTATGAAAATATTTCTAGATACTCTTTGTGATGTGTAGAATTTAATAAAAATATTGAATGCATGATTTGATTGTTTTCTGTATTAATTAAAAATCAGCACATTAAATGATAAAAGGGACTTTGATGATTTTTAATAATTTCTGTGTTGTTCCAAAAATCATGAAATTTATTGTGCCACTATTTGGTACTGAAATCTATCTGTTGGTGAAATTTGGCATCAAATGGAAATAGTTAAATATTTATTAAATTATATGTTAGTTTAAATGATTAATAATAGGAATAGGAAATGGAATGATTATTGGATGGTGTGATTTTTGGATTGATTGAGATTCTAGGTCAATCACCTTTATGACTTAGGGCATTATGAATTAGATTATTCATGTCTAGTTTAGGTAGGGTCTTAGGCACATATGTGGTTTATTTGTTATTAAATTTCATCTGTCATTTAATGCATTCATGCATTTATTATTGCACACGTGTAGTGACCGAGAATCCGGAGATAAAGTCCGAGGGTCCAGCTGAGGAGATTGCTTCGGAAGTTGTGCAAGGCTTTGATATTTGTGGCACTGACCCGGATTCGACACTTTACACCATCCAAGGCAAGCCCCGGTGCATTTGCCCTCTCCTTGCTATTTTTAAAAATGTTTATCACTTGAGTTAATCTATTGCATTAGATTAATAAGAATTGATTGACAACCACTCGATGCATTATCATCCTTGACCAATTGTCAATACCTGAGAAGCTGATTCGATTAAAGTATTGAAAAATGCTTAGTCATGCTTAATGATTAGATATGCAAAAATGCTATTTTGAATTATGATGATACAAATCAAATGAATCACTTTATGGGACTGGTTATGTCCTCGTTGGTTGGCAGTGTTCCTAGCTAGTTCATTGTCATCCACGGGGATGGGTTTTTCCGTTTGATCGACCATCTGTTTGGGTTGTAGTCCCAACGATCCTCACCATTGGAAAGGGATGTGAAAACCGGGTAGTTACCAGTGTACTTGGGTAGTTACCAGTGTACTTGGGTTTCTAACGGAAAAATATTAGGGACCATTCGTTATCAGGCCTGCTGTGATCAAGACCTTGCAACTAGGCACATACTACGGGAAGCCTCTGACTCCGGTGGCTCTGCTGCTGGAACCGACAACCACGCACTGGGAGTGGAGAGATAGCGAGAGTAGCGTGTACCCTCGTGGCCGGCGTGCCTAGAAACTAGAGGAGTATTGTGCTCTCGGGTGGCGCAGGACCGGTTCTGGGGTATGAAAAGCCGTGGTAGGCGGGGTTGGCGTATGCAAGCTTAAGTGTTACATACGCAGTGTGGATAGGGATCCCCAGCTGGGTATTAATCGATTCGAATCGTCGTTGCTCCTCGGTTATGGAGACTTGATCCACACCCCTACATCGGAAAGTGATTCGGAACTAGGATTGTTTTTGAATGGATAAAGTAAATGAAAGAATGATGATGTATGAGAAAGAACTTGGAGATGTCGTTAATGATGAATTGCATCATTGAAATAAAATATTGAGATAGGACTAGTAATGCTTTTCCGCTAAAAATTCTTGGACTCTTGCTAAAGCCTTACCTTGACTCCCCTCAGCCTGCATTCCTGAGTCTAATCTTACACTTTTAGTCGGGTAAGTCTTGCGGAGTACCCCATGTACTCAGGGTTTGTTAACCCCGTTGCAGGAGGGCAGCAGGAGACTGAAGTTTGTCTCGCTCCGTGCTGCGTCACCATCGTCCAGGAGAGTGAAGAAGAATAAGGTTGAACCCTTGGGCAGGGTGCGTGTAATATTAAACTATCTGTCGTACTGTTGTTCCAAACACTACTGCTTCTCTATTAAATTTATGGTCTGTAATAACTGCACTTAATTTATTCGAACACTGGTCTGTAATGTTAAGTACTATTTACTCTTCCGCAAATTTTACTCTGATGTATTTTGTTATGAAATGTTGTAACTCTGTAATGGCTTCGCAATGGGATCCTATCGGAGATAACGGGTGCTTATGTAGCCCGGCAGAGCCCACCTAGGTCATATGGAACACAGGCCCGGCTGTCATATGTCGTTAGTGACGTTGACAGGTGCCTGTGGGCCACGTGATTTAGGAGGTTCCATTACACTTTTAGGTTTTGCTATTGCTCTCTATTAGTCATGTCCATAAATACCAATAATTTGAACCTTGCTCCCACTAGCCTTTGGTCACACTTTTTTGTTTAAAATCTTCGTCTTAATATAATGATACACAGATCTTTAGTGTATTCGAGAAAAAAGCCCATCTTAAACAAAGATGTTTCATTTTTTTTAGTTGTGACATGTGAGTTAATAATATATGACAGCAGCATTGGACAACTTGTTACATATGGCCATGTTTAGTTACTCCTCAAAATTTCAAATTTTTTGTCACATCAATTTTGCGGCACATGCATATTGGAGTATTAAATGTAAACGGATTTTTTTGCATGTTTACATAGTTTGGGTGCAAATCACAAGACAAATTTTTTGAGTCTACTTGGGTCATGATTAGATACTTATTGCAAAAGATTCCACGAGTGCCATAGCGAAAATTTTGTAAAATTTTTGGAACTAATCACCCCCATAATTCCACACAAGATGCACATGCGTGGAATTATATGTAACAAGTTGCCCAATGTTGCTGCCAGTTTTTTTAGAAAACAGGGGTAAAATCATAATGAACTTAGAAAAGTGAGGGTAGTTTCGCAAGGGTAAAGTTGTTCTTGTCAAGCCCATTTAACACCGTTTGCTATTGTTAACGGAGTAGGGGTAAACTGAGGATTCGTTTTCATAAAGCGAGAGTAAAAACGCAACATGGCGAAAGCGAGGGTAAAATCACAATTGGACTTTAAAATAAGGGTAGAAACGCAATAGCCTCTTAATTTTTCTATCAACAATAATAATGATTGTATTATCAATGTGGTAGCTTACTTTATGGCCAAAAAATTGTGGTCGCTTACTAAGAAATCTTGCTGTCGGTATACGAAGAAAATCTCCCTGCAAAGTACCAATAACACTGTGATGCCGTACTATATAGGGTCAAGCCATCACTCCACCAAATATTCTTGTGAAGCCCATATATTTGTGCGCTGATTATTTTGTTCATGTTGAACATGTAGAAAACTAAAAATCATATTGTGTATCCAATATGTGCAATGATACATCTGATTCACCATATTTTTCAACAAATGTTGATTCCATTTGGAAATTCAGTGTACTATGCTTGTGATGTCATTTGAATCTAGCTTTCTGATTCGTTATGTGAACTGAACTACTATACTTTTTTTTTTTTGCCAAGAACTGAACTATTATACAAATGAACTAAACTAAATTTTAAAATTTGTGTTATTTTTTTTGAGACGGATGAAGTAAGTACATGTTCTACTAATGCATAGTAACTTAACATGGCTTCGGATAAAGAAATGCCGGACGGTTTTGCCTAGGCTGCGTGTGCCACGCGTGTTGGGAGGTGGACGCCTAATCGCCATTCATCCAACGGAACAACGGCAGTATGCAGACGGACAATGGCCTTCTTCTCTTTTTTTCTTTCTGGGGGTTTCATTATTTTTTATTTTTGGGAGGGTGTGGGAGGCGGTTATCTGTATGGGTCCTCCCTATTCGTTTGGGTCCACGTCCACTGCTGTTAGCCATATCGGGACCTTGACCGTCCTATTAGAGGAAGTATAGTAATAGGATGTAAGCCGTCTAAATGCTGACATGGAGGAGAGAAGAGAGGAGAGAGAAAAGAAATGGGCTGTGAGCTTATAGCTGACTTGGCCACAGAAACAAAAAACTGTGAGAGGAATAGGTGGGCCATACAGTAGATATGAAAAGCTTACTACTATACGAGTGAGTTGAGAGAAGGTTACAAGAAACCTTACAACCAGAAAGCGGGCTGTATTATTAGTCTTGCTCTTATGGAGCATCCTAACATTATGAGAAGCTCAAAAAAGACAGCACTAGGCTGCTAGGGAGTACTCTAGCTACAACGACTAGCTAGTCCTCTGTGTACACTGTTTCGAAGCTGGTGGCGAGGACATCATGCATGCATTTGGACAAGTAAGGCTGTGTTTAGATTGAAAAATTTCCTTCTCTCCTCATCATATTGATTGTACTTTTCATCTGTATAGAGCACTAAATGAAGTAGCACCTGTTGCATGTTTATACTTTTTGTCTGTCTATCTCGAGATGAATCTTTTGAGTCTACTTGAGCTATGATTGGACAAAAGTTATCAAATACAAACGAAAGTGCTACAGTTATAAAATTTTACAAACTTTCTCAACTAAACGCAGCCTAAACAAGTGCTTTCTGTGCAAACATGTGCACCTCTTGGTATGAACTGACGTACTGAACGCGAAATCTGGAGCAACAAGTAGACATGGACACAGAGATCTAGCACGCAGAGAAAGCAACGTTCTTACAAAGACCCTGGATTTCAGAAGGCGAAGAGTGCGCACCGTGTGCACATTCCCTTCTTCCATGCGTGGTTATGATTTTCCCGGCCGTATACATGGCCACAAAGCATTACAGCAACATTTACGCATGATCGGCATGCACTTCAGATCCAAATTACGGCAGTTGTTTGCTTCGGCTGTAAGCACATCTCGCTTAATTGGCCTAGCTCATCGCATCTGATGATGGTTGTGCTCTCTCTCTCTCACTCTCAGTGCTGAGCAGACCATGAGATGAGACCAAGCTGCAAGCATGTTAAGGTGCCCGTACGTACGTATAGAAAGGTCGTGGAGCGTACGTGGCCGACTGTCCGAGGCAAAAGAAAAAGGCAAGCGTACGGCGGCACAGCTTTATTATTATGTTAGTTATTATTAAGTGCCGAGCCTGATCCTGATCTAGCTTATTAGCTTGAGCGTTGCTCGATCGCTCGCTCGCCATGTGAGCCGGGCGTGCGCGCGAAAGGTGGTAGCACACGGTCCCACACCCACCCTATCGAACGCGACGGTCGGTACACGTGTATGGTGTAGGAGTATTCGTGCACCGCACGGGTTGCGGGCATGCACACACACACAGGGGATATGAGGGGAAGGCGCGGCGGTGGACCTGTGTGGCTCACGTGCAGCCGTGGAGGCAAAAGAAAAATCTCTGCGCGCGACGCTGCTGCATGGAGCATGGCCCGTGCAAAATCTCAAACCCTGCAGGCTGCAGCTGCAGATCACCGCCCCGCGCGGCCATCCGGTCGGCCGCTTATGCCCGACCGGCTTTTCTCTCAGTCGTCGTATACTCAGCGTTCGGTGTATCCCCGTACGCCGTACTCCCTCCGTCTATTGTTGATTTTTTAACTTTTGCTTTGACCATTTGTGTTATTTTAATTTTTATTTAAATAAAAAGATAAATAAATTATTATTAAAGTATGTCTAACAATAAAATAAGTCATTATAAAATAAATAATATTTATGTAAAACATTTGAATAAGACGAACAATCAAATGAAAAACTAAAAAGTTAACAACAATGGTCTTTTTGAGACGGAAATAGTATTTGTAAATTATTACAGTATTACTAGCAGCATAGTACTCCCTCTGTCAAAAAAAAAATATAACTCTAGCATAGTAATATATTTTAGTATATCAACTTTGACCAATTATAAATAAAAAAATATAAATATTTAAAATATCAAATAAACAAGATTAGATTAATTATAAAATGTATTTTCATAATAATTTAGAGTCATCAATACGAATACGATTCGCTAGAAATTTAGTTAAATATGAACTAATTTATCTGATACGTGTGTGTTTTTTCTGAACGGAGGGAGTAGCATTTACTGGTTTTTTTATACCTTCACTTGTACCATTTTCTTTCGGAAAATATTTTCTTTTCGTTCTACTATCAGCAAGGCAGCAGCCAGCAGATAGTAATAGTAGTAGCCTTGTCGATTGTCGTAGGCTAGTAGGATGTTGTAGTACGACACACAGCTTTGATAAGCAGCCCACGATGCGCTACAGTAGGTCTCTAGAACTGAACTACCCAGGGTAGTTCCCTAAATTTTTTTAAAAAAAAATTCAAGATTTCTTTTTTTTTTGAAACGAATCAGGCAGGAGAGCTGCCGATTATATTAAAAAGAAGAAATTCAGACTGGGTAGTACAATGAAAAACAAAAACACCAAAACAACACATGAGACATCAACACGGGTTTACCGCCGGGCTGTACTCATTGGCCCGTTGGATTGGGACATCAACACGGCCAAACACTACTCACAAACGACGACAAAGGAGACAAAAAACGCAACCGCAGCTTCCACCCATCGACGGCACTCTTGCTTATATCGAAACCACTGAAGTGATCCACCGCTGATAGAGGAGCAGAGGGGCAGACACCATCGCACCGAGAGGGTCACCGCCGTGCAGGACCCACCGCCGCAGTGCTGTTGCACCCAAGCCGACCGCCCGACGGCGTGAAGAACACCGAGTCCGAAGCAAAACCAACGCGTGGGGGCCTCGCCGCTTCCGCCATTGGACGTCACTCTCGCGTGCGCGGGGACCTCCAACCCGCCACTCAGCACGCCTCTCTCTCGTGCGCAGGGACCTAAACCCGCCACACGGCTCCACGCTCTGGACTCGTTTCAGGAATTGCCGTCAAGGTAGTAAGGAGAAGTGCCCCGCCCCTCGGGACCTGTATCAGGCCGCCAGACCACCGCCGTGGTTCGAAACCATCACGTTGTCTTCCCCCTCGCACAAGCCGCCGCCATCGAGCTAGAAGACCGAAGATGTCGCTCGCGCCGTCTTCCGATGCTGTACCGCACCGGGTGGGTTCAGCCGTGCTGAAAACCCCGCCGCGATCCGCTGCAGGCCAAGTCCACACTGGTTGCCGTTGCCGCAAGCTGCCTCCTTCAACGTTGTCCCGCACTGCACTGGAGATTGACAACCAACACCAGGCACCGCGGAACGCTGCAAGCAGCCGAACAACAGCCGAGTGAAGACCCCCAGCCACCAACAGGAGAGCAGACGTCTTGGCGTGAGCTAGGCAACCCCCCTTTTTCGCATGCCTTACGACAGATTGTCACCACTGGTCGAAGCAACCACAAGCAGTAGGCCGGCCATGCCGCCGAGCGAACGGTGTCTCTAGAGACGACGCCTTCAAGGAGGTCGCGACGCCCACAGGCGCCGCCGTCGCTCGTCCAGGAGTTGGACCGGGTTTTCGCCCAGAGACGTCGTGCAGCAGGATAGCAGTTCCAAAATGGCGCCCTCAACAGGGAGAGCGACGCTCGAAGGCGCCGCCGCCATTCCACCAGAAGGAATCTGGCAGAGGGCTTTCGCCCGGAGTAGGGACCACCCATTGCACGTGTTCGCCGCGGCAAACCAGCACCACCACTGTGGCCGCCGCTACCGAGGGACGTCACAGTCGCAACGCCGCACATCCCGCCGCCGAAGCATCGTCTCCCTGCCGCCGTCCCCACATCCCGGTGAAGCGCTGGCGCCGCGCTGCACCCGCCGCCACAGCAGCCGTCGCCCACGGCCGCCACCGCGACCGAAGCCACACGGCCAGCAGCCGCCGTAGTCCACGCCGGCGTCAAGCTGGCCCAGCAGCGGCTCCCTCCGATGTCCTTCGCGGCCGCGCCCGCAGGAGGAGCCCCACACGCCGTTGGGCCAGAGCGACCAAGGGGACGCCGGATTCGGCCATGGCTGGCCGGAATCCGCCGCCGGTCCTCGTGCCACGAACCAGCGCCGCCGCCGCTGCCGCGCCCACAGGCCACTGGATCCGCCCTCCCGGACACCGGATCTGCACTTCTGGCCACCGGAACCGCACCCCAGCCACCGGAGTCGAGAGAGGTGGTCCGTCCTCAAAAGCAAGCGCGCAGGGAGGGAAAGAAGAGGGGAGGGAAGGGTAGGGCCTCGCCGCCGCCGTCCTTGCAACGTCGCCAGGAACTGGCCGCGTGCTCGAGCGGCGGCGAGGACGGGGAGGCGCGGTGTGGGGGGCTGGTTTGGCGGCGGCGATGCGGAGCCGCCCGTGCCGCCCTAGGGAGGAGCGACGCGGGGGCGTGTCGGCTTGTTTACTTCTCCTAAAAAGATTTCTCGTCACATTAATTTTGTGGCGCATGCATAAAACATTAAATGTAGGTAAAAAAATAATTAATTGTACAATCTTTTGAGTCTATTTAGGTCATGATTAGATAAAAGTTATCAAATACAAACGAAAGTGTTACAGTACAAGAACCCGCAAACTTCCTAAAAAGTTTGGGAACTAAACACAGCCTGAGTTTTTTTTATTATTTTTTGAATGAAAGTTACTGTGAGGTTTAACCTGGCGGCGTAGTAGATAGGAGTACTAGAGGAGGTTTGAGCAGCAGTGTCACCGCTGAGTCATTCCAGATGCGTACAAGCAGGCCGAACTGTAAATTAGCTCGACACAGTGCCAGAATAATATAATTAAAAAAACAATCGCGTGGATTCAGTTAAAGCGCGCCACGGCACCGTACCTTATGCATGCATGCATGTGTTCAAACTGTACGCTAGCTGATGCTGCTAAGATAAGTCCAGTATATATAGTATTATCGGCGGTGCACGCTCGCAGCTCCCTTGCTTGAATTCAAAGGGGGGACCCCTCGACCGAATATTACAAAACAAATAAACAAAAAAGCAAACAAAGATCTCCCTCTGGAATTAACTATAACTAACTAATGGGAGAGTGATCACGACGTGGGTGCTCCGCGTAAGTTTCCGACTTCCAGTTCCAGCACTTCGGTTTCGAACACGGAGACCACTAAAAACCAACTTAAAATCTTCAGGTAGCTTTATGCCATATCTCACCTGGACCAAGGGAAAAAATGACCAGAGTTAGAGTGCGTTTGCCAGCTCGGAACCAATTTCGTTTCTACCGTGGAATTTGCAGGATCGCACAAACAGAAATATCGAGAAACGTTGCTTGGGTCGATTCTTCTTTTTCCTATATACCAACCAGAAACGGCCATGTAGTTTCGCATGGTTCAGTTTCTCAGCTCCTCGCTTTACTTCAAGACTATTTTTTCAGATAATCAATTTTAAGTGCAACAAATTAAGTAAGTTGCATTTAAGTTGTTTATTATCCAAAAAAAATATTTTTTAATAGTTCTTTATTTATATGATTTTCTAATAGAAAAACAAACCCTTTTTTATCATGGTCTAGCCTTCTAGTCAAACAGTTTCATGAAATGATTCTCGGTTAACTCAAGTGTTTCATGTACTTTTCTCAAACAATTTCAGTGTAATGATGGTTTGAGGTCATTCAAAAATTCTAAATTCTAAATTTTGACCAACAAAAACGCAAATGGAAGCTAAAGGTGTGGGTCCGACACTCAAGTTTGTATTGGTGGCCTTTGGCCACGGGCCAAGACCAAGACCAACAGGCCAAGCTCTCGCCTCTATGGCGTGTTCGGTTCTCTTCTCAGGGCAGTATGGCTCGCATCAGCGATGAAGGTCCTGGCCAACCAGGCTGAGATGGTGTAAGTAGCAGTGGCGGAGGACAGCTGAGAACTAAGGTATGGCACGGTCTCACAAAACCGTAGATTATTATAGTTTATAGCATCTTTCAGCTTGTTCTTGTCACCAATCAGCGCTTATTTTCAGCCACGAAACAGTATTTTTCTCTCACAATAAATCAGCACGAGCCGAAATCAGCGCTTATTTTCAGCCAAAAGAACAAGCTGTTTAGCAAATAAAACAGCATGCTACAGTATACATTGAATAATATTAAGGTATGCAGTGGCCCACCTTACCATACTGAGAGCTCTATCACTGGTAAGTACGGTAAATGTTTGGTTGACGGATACAGAATAGAATTAAAGGAGACGCTAATCTCCTCGTCTTTCTCTCTCTCCCTTCATTTTTCTTCTTTACTTCACCTCTTCTTCTCCATCTCTTCCCTCGCTGTATTTCCATGGGAGCATGGCCTCATAGGAGCCGAAGATGTAGGGAGATGCCGCCGCGCCACGTAAGCGGACGGCATGCGTGGGCCGCTGCGCAGAGACAGGGGCAGAGCTTTATGACGTGTACGTACACGCTCCAGGTGGCCCGTGAGTACTTTCCGTTACCTTGGTCCTGGTCACGGCCCAATGGGGACTCTACTACTGTCTCCTGCTAGTCTGCTGACGCCCTGCCCTTGGCATTGGCAAAGCGTTGGTCCAGCCATGGGCGATCCAGAGGGCAGAGCGGCAGGCAGCAGATAGCGTCAGGGATTGGCCGTATGGGCGCGTCGCGTACTTCACGGTTACGGGGGCGGTGCGGTGCTCGTCCTGTTCCGCCGGTTGCTGCGCTGCTCGCTGCTCGTCGTGCGCTTCTCTGCCTTCTCTCGGGCGGCGGCAGGAGCGGCTCCGACCCGTCATTTTCCTCTTGGGATTGCCAAGCACTCCGGAGTGCGTTGTTTCCTTTTGAAAATCGCGGTGTGACTGACGACATAAGTCTGGAACTCTGGATCAAACTTTTTATAAGTTATTAATCAAGGGGTATTTAAGTATAGTGTGTATGTTCTATAAAATGTCAAAAGGTTTTTCAGATATTCGTAAATCACAAGAAAAATTTATTAAGCCTAATTAATTCATCATTAGCAAATGTTTATTGTAAGATAATATTGTCAAATCATAGATTAATTATACTTAAAAGATTCATATCGTAATTTACACGCAATCCGTGTAATTAGTTATTCTTTTCGTCTATATGTAATACTTAATATATATATGTCTAAACATCCGATATGATGGGTGTAAAGTTTTTACGGTGAAAACTAAACAAGGCCGAACTAAGACCACACACTGCCCATTAGGAACATATTACATCTCGTTTGACCATATTTTACTATTTATGTTTGAGTGTAAATTTTTTTAATTGGTCTAAATTGATTATTCATAAATGAGAGTGGTCAAAATTACTTGAATTGTTGTTTTGATTCTTATTTTTTCAGGATTTTTATTTTCTGTATATTTTATTTGGTTTTACTTTAATTTTTTCTAATTTAACTTCCATAACAATAATCTGCCTATTCTTTTTGGTATATTTGGTTCTCCTCTAGAATTTTTCCAATTTAGCTTCCATACAAATAATCTAGCTATTTTTTGGTTTTTTTAATATTTTAATATTCATTGGATATTTTTTTTGGTTCATCCGATCTATATTCAATGGTTAAAAAATAATTGAAAATATTTTTGTGTTATATGAATTAATTTGGCTTTCATGGAAATCGAGTGTTGGAGGGATAAACAAAAACACTAAATTTCTGAGCCTGTTGTGAATTGGGCGTCCTAGACCTTCCACCGCTTGGGTAGGCCTAGGGCGTTCGGTCTGACCGAACCGAACTGATCGATTCTTCGGTCTCAGTTAGTTCGGTTCGGCCTCGGTCATGACTGAACTAACCGGACTAAACAAAACAACTACTAAATAGTGTAGCTTGTAGCAAATTTTAGTAATATTTTTCTATTTCAAAGGGAAAATAACAACATAACATATAGATTATACAAAGTGATAAGAGTGATGGTTGATATAAATCGATTAGAATAAATATTATATCACTAATAATAGTCTAAAATACACATAATGTTAATAAAATCCAAATGTTCGGTTAGTTCAAGTTAGTTTGGTTACTTCAAACCAAAGACCGAACTTATAACCAAAATTTTCGGTCTCGGTCACTTCGGTTTCGGTCTTGGATTATTTTGGTTCGGTCTTCGATCATCGGTTAATTATGCCTAGGACTGCGCTTGGGTGCCACGACGCCTCTAGATCACCCGAGTAATGAGTAGAAATTGCTGACCAAACTTTGCGACGGCAAAATTTATTCATGCACAGTTTGTTCAGTGCCTATTTAGTTCACTGCCATAGCTATGGCGCGTCACTTTCTTAGTATCCCGGCTCATATGTCATGAGCTTATTTTTGTGCCAGACCATGTTATAACTGTTGACTTCGATTTTGCTCGTCACACTTTCTATGACAATCACAATAACGAGAACGTTGTGTGTTTGGTGAGGGTGTCAAGGTAGAAAAAAAATAAGTGAAGAGAAGGATGTGTGCGAGAAACTTGGCCGAGATCGAACCCAGCGTCGTCGGCTCTGTGGCCTCCTCGTCTATTCACCTACCGACCAGGGAGGGGCCGAGATGGGGGCAGAGAAAAGTTGGGGGTTCTGAGACCATGATTTCCGTGGCGGCCTCGCCGCCTGCGTGCGTTACGCAGGCTTGACACTTGACACCGGACACCAGGAGCTTTGCTCTCTTTCTCCTGCACTCGCATGAACTGTCCTGCTTCGGTCGACCGGCTGGAGAGTGGAGATGGCCCGTGGGTGCCGGCTGGTGGCTGTGCCTGTGCTGCCCCACGACCACGACCTGCTGCTGCTAATGGTACTGTAGGAGTACACACCAGTACAATGTCCAACCAGGAGTGGGCTGTTTATCTGCGATCGAATGTCAAAAGCCATGGAGTACACACTGCACCGCAGGCCGGGGCGTCCCCGGCTGCCGTGCTGTCGAGGTCTCCAGAGGAGAGGAGACCAGGACGCAGGGTCCGGGGTCCGCTCACCAAACCCGTGCCGTGAAGGCCAGGTGCGGCGGATGGAGATGGATCCCCGCCGCCGGGCGCTGCGTGTGCAACTGTGCATGCGTGGAGCACGCCCACCACCGGACTCCACCACGCCAGCGGCAGCAGTAGTGAAAGCTGCACGGCGGACGGGGGTGGGGGGGGGGGGGGGGGGGGGGTGTGTGTGTGCAGGCCAGGGCCGTGCGACGGAGGACCACGTGAGCGCGGCATGATTACCGGCTCATTTCTGGGGTGCCGCAACCACCAACAGAGAGCCCGTGCCGCCGGTATTATTGCCCGCCCAGGCGTGGCGGGAGCTGGCCACACCACACTTCAACGGCCCGTCCGTCCGTCGCAAGGCTGCCGCTGTTCAAGATGCAGCAGATGCAGGAGCATTGGCTTTGCCTTTCTTTCTCATCTCACTCTCCGATTTGGGCCTGCCCGCCTTTTCGCGACTTGTGTTCACATTGCTCCAGGCTACACAGCCTCCGCATTTGAGGTTTGATAATGGTACTGACGTACTGTACCGTGTACTCCCATCTGGTGATTAGGGACTGAAGACACTGAGCCTGAACATCTGGAAGGCAGAGTCAGAATTGGCTCACCTCAGACCTCACCTGTATCTGGGTGAAGGAAGAACGACCTTTTGGTGAAGCCAAGTGCTAGGACCCGAGGTAATAACATGTCAACTTGGCAACTGCAGTCATCAGTCTTTGGTGCCAAATTTGGCATGCCTTGCCCGTACTAGGCAGCAGTAACACTACCCAAAAAAAAATGTTCTAGCTGCTTCTGAGCTGACGCTGCTTCGGTTAAAGGGAGATGAATGAATGAATGAATGGAATGAAGGAAAAAAGAGCGTCGGCGTCGAAATCCTCTCCTTTTTTTCTGCCTTTTGCAACTTTGAACTCCAACTCCTTCGGCTCTGGACTCTGGACTGCTAGCAGCTTGTCGTAGTATTGAGCACGCCGCACGCATGATTGGAGTTGGAGTTGGTACGTTGCACAGTGTAAAAACGCATGGGCACTGCGTGCAGGAGCGGAGGACAGCACAGGCACAGCAAAAGCATCTCGGCGACACTCCTGAGTTACTACAGCTAAAGACCTGTGACCTGTGACATACTAGTAGTACTAACCTCCTCACCTGCTACTTTCTTGAAGTAAACAAGACTGAAGTTTTGAACCAACTGGTTCCTCCCTCGCATCACCCCACCCCAAAGCAGACCATATAAATCATAGTACAGCAATAGATTGATTTGATTCTCTAGCAACAGAAAAAAAATCTCATCCCTGCTCATTTAAACTGAAAATAAACTCTGATTTTGATTGGTGCTAATTTATCGTGAGAAAAAAAAACTGTTTCGTAGCTGCTGATTGATCAAACGAACATTGTATGGCCAGTACAAGCTTGTAGTAGTCGGCTGAAGGAGCTTGGAATTATCGGTTATAGGAGGAGCAGAGCAGTACATGCAGTGAGAAATTTTACTAGTAAGATCTCAAGAGGGCAAACGAAATTTTACTAGGACACAACATCTTGAGTTTCTAAAAAAAGAACTAGTACATTGGTTTTCTTTTCTTTTTCTTTCACATGAATGGCAACATCAACGGAACACGAGTTCGACATTCACAATTACTCCATCCAACAAATGGCACGATAGAACAGCATCACTGCACCAGCACATTTCACTGCAAAGGTGATAAGATTCTACATGGTGTCAGTATAGGTGTAGAGCAGCAACTTTTCTGTCGTCTTTCACCAATAGAACACAATTTTGTTTCGGAAATTTATAGCCAGCATGGAAAGTTTTTTCGTTTTTACTGAAATCAAGGAAATCAAAGGCAGATGCAGAGGAACGAAAACTGAGTGAACAGTAAGTGCTGATGATGAGATGTATTTTTTCCTCGAAGAGGAAAAATGCATTGAAGCAAGGGACTGATAGATCATAGCACAAATTCTTTGTACTACCTTTCGACTTTGGTGGTTAAAAGAATAAATCACCAAAAGTCAATATTGGAGTCGAAGGCTCCAACAGCATATGGGCTATCAGATATTCAGATGGGCCATACATTGTTACCCTGCGAACAGGAGGTGGTTTCATTTCACCTTGAAGATCTGTCAATCAAGATTGCATTTCCATCAACAAAGGGTACTTATTTGAGTTGAAAAAAATCAAAGCCAAATCATATAGTCGTGTACAAATACCCCCAAAACGGAAACTCTTATTTCCCCAATTAGGCACCTTTCAGTTAAGATTTTATTCCTTTGCAAAACAAGAGCAATTATAAAGGTAGACTGCTCTAGAAAGTACCCTTTGTTGATGCAATTTATTATTACTTTTCATGAACATTTAAGGACATGTATATGCACCATCATATTTCTACAGAGATCTATATGCACTTTATGGTGATACTTTCTTCATGTACAGTGTTGCGCATGATGCACCACCATGTTCAATGGGCAGCAGATACTATTTAAACAATCTAAAAAAAAAATACTATACAAGATATAGACTGATGGGAAGAGGGGGCTAGCAAGATACAGAAATAAGAACGTCAAACATTTAATGGAGTGGTTATCTATGTGTGCTGAAACCTTTGGAAAGAGAGAAACAAAAGGATTTTGAGAACGAGCACAAAACGGCAGAGCAAGTAGCCTATCTCATCAAGGAAGACATCTTGCAGAGGCAGAGAGTTATAGTTGTGTTTGGTTCCTGGGCCTAGTGTAGCCTGGCTAGCAATCCAAGCCAGGGCAGCCCAGGCCAGCTTTGCACAACCCAGGCAAGCCTTGTTTGGTTGCCTGCAAACCGGAATTTGGCCTGCGCTAGAACGTGTTTGGTTTCCTGGCCCGGTACCCTTCTTGGCTTGCTGAAGCCTGGGAGCAATGTTTGGTTGCTGGGCTTCGGTCCGTTTCCAGGTCCCCGTTTCCTCGCACCCGGTCACCTTACCCCTTCGCATCAGTATCGAATAAAAATCAACGGCCCCTCTTTTCGTTCTGACTGCCTCACCGCCCCGCCGCTTCGTCTCCTCCTCCTCCGCCGCCGTCGTCTTAGCCACACGCAGCCCGGTTCGGAGGCCACGAGCGATGATGGAAAATGCTGGCCGAGGTTCCCCCGAGCGTGGCGGAGCTGGATCTGAGGCACGCCGCGGCCTCCTCGGTCCCGTCGGTCGCACCGCCAGGTCACCGTCAAGGAGCGGCTATGCGTCTCGTGGTGCCCGCTTCGTCGGCCGTGAACTTGGTTCCCTTGTTTCTTCTGGATCGTCGGACTGCAGCCACTCCCGCGAGGAAGCCTCCGATCTGGAGGTTAGGTTTCCGTAGCCTTACCCAATGCTCTGTTCTTTAATTAGTTGGGGTTTCGTCGGAATCCAGCTCGTTGATTCATACAGCCTTGTCTAAGTTTCTGAGT
Organism: Eremochloa ophiuroides; assembly: GCA_038502445.1. Classification (NCBI taxonomy): domain Eukaryota; kingdom Viridiplantae; phylum Streptophyta; class Magnoliopsida; order Poales; family Poaceae; genus Eremochloa; species Eremochloa ophiuroides. The sequence goes on from JAHLJS010000006.1 coordinate 59,143,966, forward strand.
TAGTTAGGGTTTCATTGGACTCGAAGGTACTGCCTCCCGTTTGCTTGCCTTGTTGGAGTTAGGGTTCCATCAATGTCGTTGAAATTGCTTTTGGCTTCTAGATCTCCATCCTTGTGTTAACTACTTTTGGCGGCGTGAATGTATCAATTTGTACGGGCGCTTTCGAAATCCATGTCTCCAGAAGCCATTCTTGAGGACGATTGGACCGGGATGGGGATTGTGTACCTTTCTAAATGCGACCATGGGCGACATGCAGCGCTCAAGAAGTGTTGGGGTGGCAAGCATACTGGTCGCCGGTTCTTGGGGTGCCCAATCCAAGTAAGTTGAGCACGCATCTTGTACCAACCTTTGCACTGTGGTATGCACAAGTTCCATTATCGAATATTCTTAAAAAGAGACATTTTTTTTTCACTGCTGTAAGAACAATTTGAGATTGAGATTGTGTCAACTATCTATTGTAAATTGATTTATATGTGAACTCAAGTGCTCCATTGCTGACATGTGTAATACCCCGGGTATTACGGCTAATTAAAAATGCCATGTCATCATGTTTAATTTAATTGCCTGCATATGATTGTGCTTAGGGTCCCTAGAGTGCTTTGATTGTGTTTATTAATGATTGTGCAATTAAACCTTTAATTGGAAATCAAAAATAAAATCAAAAAGAAAATTTAAATTAAGCCCTAATCGGACCTCAAAACCCTAATTCAAAAACTAAAAGGATTTTGGTGTTGGTCCCTTAATATAAGTTGTAGATATTTTAAAATTGAGCAACTTTTATTTTTGGGGATTTTGAAGTTATACTGTGGAAATTTAAATTAAACCAAAATTACTATCTGCAAATTCAAATTTGAAACATCAATTCAAAAATTGGAGGGAATCTGACCAAACTTCCTAAATGAAAGTTGTAGGGCTCAACAGGTATAACAACTTTTATTTTTATAGATTTTCAAATTATTGATAAAATTTGGGAGAATTTCACTGAATTGCAAAATAATTTAAAATTCAAGATTTACCCCCTTTTTGATTATTTTCAAATTTAGGCAGAATCTGGATGTGGTTCAAAAAGAACAAATGTTCTACACAAAATTCTCCATAACTTTTATTTTGGCCACTCCTACTGTAGCTACTTGGATTAGGGCATAATTGGCAAAAATAGGGCTTGACCCCTTCTCTGTGCTACAGTAGCCGGCCCCTACAAGAGATCCGGCCATCGTACGCGCGTGCGCGCGGCCCGCGCCGGCCGCCGTCCGGCCAGCCGGGGCCCGGGCACCGCCGCGTGTGGGTCACAAGGAGGACCCCGGACACCCCGCCCTTATCTGCTCCTTCCCCATCCTTTTAAGGCGACGAGCGCTCCATCTTCGCACTTCTTCTCCCGCCGTCCGCCGACGACCTCGTTTCGGTTTCCGGCCGGATTCGTCGTGCCCCGTCCATCTTCACCCGCTCCACTTCATAGCCATCTAATTAGCTCTCTTGCGCATCGCTTGAGCCCGTCCGTGCCTCGGTTGGTCGTCGGAGTACCCCGTGCGGCTCGGTTTTTCTCCCGCGGCTCCGGCAGAGCGCCGCCGCGTCGGTCGTGTCGCGTTCCCATTGGGTTAGTGAGGTAAACATTGCTCCAGTTCCTGTTTCGTGTTTCCCTTAACCTAGTGAGGCGTCTCGGCCGGTGGTCTTAAACGCTACCACGTTGTAGGGTGCGGAACACTATCTCGCCGTCGGTCCGCCATCGTGTCAAGCTCGAGTCTCCAAGGTGGTGGAGTTTTATTCTAGTGGTGTTTAGAAGTCTAGGTGAGCCCCTAATGCTGACCGTGCTCTTCGTTTAAACTCTACAGCCGTGCTGTCGCCGGAACAGTCGCGCGACGCGCCGCCGCGAGCGTGCCCGTGCGCGCTCGGGAAGGAGAACAGAGGAGGGAGAGAGAGCTGACAGGTGGGGGCGACCTGTCAGTCCCTCAGAGAGAGAGTGGGGCACGTGGGTGAGCACCCGGGCCGTGCTTGGCCGGCCGGGTGTTGCTGGGCCGCCTCGGCCGAGTTTCATTTTTCATTTTTACAGGGGAATTTTGAATAGCTTTTCCATTATATTTTTGGTGAACAGTGATTAACTTTGTTATTTCTATGTGAATTAATCTACTTGTTGAAAAATTATGAAAATAAATGTGTGTGCTCTTTGAAGAACAGAGAATTTTATAGAAATATTAAACACTAATTTTGGACACTTTCTGTAGTAACAAAAAATCGAAGATTTAATTAATAAATGAAAATTTGAGTAATTTTAATTAATTCTATGTAACTCTAAAAATTATGAAATTTATTTTGCTACTGTTTCAAGTCAAGAGCTACCTGTTGGCAAAGTTTGGCATCAAATGAAAATAGTTTAATGATTTATTAATTAAATGCTTGATTAATTGATTTATAAAATAAATAGAAAATCCTAATTACTTAGGGTTGGTGTGAATTTTGGATTTGTTGTGATCTTAGGTCAAACACCCTTATGACTTAGGGAAATTTTTAGAAATAGTTACTTTGGATACCTTGTGAAGATTAGTAGTGTTGTGGAGTGTTTGATTTGTTATTTCATGTACCCGTATCATTTCATCATATTAAGCATGCATCATTGCACACGTGTAGTGCCCGTGAACGAAGAAGTTAAAGTCGAGGCTACTTCTGAGGAGGTGATTCCCGAGATTGTGCAGGGGTTTGACATCGGCGGGACTGATCCCGACCCGACGCTCTACGCAATCCAAGGCAAGCCCCGGTGCATTCAGCCCTACCTTGTGATTTATAAAATCTTTATAACTTGAGTTAATTGTTGCATTAGGTTGATAGGAGTTGATTGTCACCTATCTTGCTGCATTACCTACCTTGATATATTACCCTTGAAACCTGTTTAAAATGAAAATGTTGAAAAATGCTTAGCCCTGCTTAATTGATTTAGATTTGCATAAAATGCTATTTTCAACTTATGATGATATGAGGTTAATGAATCATGAGAAAGGAAAGGACTATGAGTTCGTTCGAAAATGATGCACTTGGATAGCAGCCCAATGCATCGTTGCCGACGGAAAGTGGTTTTCCGTTCGATGGTTGCGAATTTGGGTTTGAGTCCCAATGCTTGACCATCGGCGGGAAAGAGACCGTTGGGACACTTGTACTTGGGTTAGAGTTCCAATGCAATATTGTTGGCGGAAAAAGAATTAGGGACCGTTCGTTGTAGGCCTGCTGTGATCGAGACTTTGCAACGAGTCACATACTACGGGAAGCCCTATCTCCGGTCGCTCTATTGCTTGAACCGACAACCACGCACTGGGAGTGGAGAGATGGCGAGAGTAGCGTGTACCCTCGTGGCCGGCGTGCCTGGATAGGAGAGGAGTACTGTGCTCTCGGGTGGCGTAGGACCGGTTTAGGGATAGAAAAGCCATGGTAGACGGGGTTGGCATATGTAAGCTTAGGTGCTACATATGCAGTGTGGATAGGGATCCCCAGCTGGGTACTAATCGATTCGAATCGTCGTTGCTCCTCGGTTATGGAGACTTGATCCTTTGACCTACAATTGAAAAGTGGTTCAGAACTAGGTGTTTTTGAGAATAATTAAGAATTAAAAGTATGATGCTATATGAAATGAACTTGGAAATATGGATTATAATTAAAATAAGATTGCGTTAAAATACAGAAATAGGATAGTAATGCTTTTCTGTAAAACTCTTTGACTCTTGCTCAAGCCTTACCTTGACTCCCCTCAGCCTGCATTCCTGAGTCTCATTTCCTTTTCTTTAGTCGGGTAAGTCTTGCGGAGTACCCCAGTACTCAGGGTTTGTTAACCCCGTTGCAGGTAGTCAGCAGCCGAAGGTATGCCTTGCCCCCTGCTGTGTGACCATCGTCCAGGACAGTGGTGAGGAAGAGTAAAGTTGAACCTGTGGGCAGGGTTCGTGTTATCATCTATCTTAGTATGTTGTATCGTTATTCTACTGCTACTGTCACTACTTTTAATTATGGTCTGTAATAACTGTACTTGAATTCTATTTGGATAACCGGGTTGTAATCTAAGTACTATTTAATCTTCCGCACTTTTACTCTGATGTATTTTATTATGAAATGTTGTAATTCTGTAATGGCTTCGCAATGGGATCCTGTCAGAGAAACGGGTGCTGATGTAACCCGACAGGGCCTTCTAGATCATTTGGGACACGGGCCTGGCTGTCAGAGGTCATTAGTGACAATGATAGGTGCCTGGGGGCCATATGATTTAGGCTTTTCTGTTACAACTTGCCATTCCTGTAATCTGTCTCAATATATCACAGTGTAACTAGATTGGTTTGTAGGTTCAAGTTATTAATCTATTAAACTATGCCTTTTCTTAGTTCCCTGATCATAGCTGTTAGAGGAGCAAACCTGTTCTAAATCTACCATTGCCAATGTTGTTAATAGGATGAAGAGGAGCAGTGTGGGTTCGCGCAGTGGGTTGATGATGAGTGGCCACAGAGAGCTGCAGATAGCTTCAACAGTCTCTGGACAGAGCTTGTGGCAACTCACCATGCTGAGAACCTAGCTAAAGCTGCCTTGTATGAAGCAACGCAGAAGACTGCTCAAGCTCTGAATGCCAAGGTTGCAATGGAGGCTGAGGTCCGTAACACCAAGCGTGTTGCTCGTCGTGTTTGCACTGCATATGAGAAGAAGCCCTTCTTATCAACATGGACAAGAGCAAGCTCATGTACCTCTCCTGGTGCCTCATGGTGCTTGTCATCGCTCTGCTGGTCATGCTGCTCTTCCTTAAAGCTTGAATCAGCTGTTGGGGTGTGAATATGTTAGTTAGGTGACTAGTTAGTCTAACCAACTAAGGCCTAACGCTTTTGATGTTGCCGGTTGCCATGTGTCAAGTGTTAGTGTTTCTAGGGTGTTTCTGGCCATTGCCCAGGGAAGGCAATGAAACAATCAGAGCAACATTGATTTTGCGTTGCACCTATCGTGGTTGCACGAACTATGTAATAGTAATTAGAACATTATGCATGGAAGGCAATAAACTAAGGCAGCCTGCTGCCATATATGGTTTCATACAACTCAAGTGTTTGTCAATTGATATTTGTTCACCCTCAAGTTTGGTACATGATCAGAAACTACCTGAGTCTAGATCATTTTACAGATGACAACGAGCTGCATTACAACAACTAGAAGCAGAGTTGCAATGATACAATCCTTCAAACTAAGCCAAATTTTTGCTTTAGCTGCTTCTTTGGTCTTGTTTTTGTTAACTTGTGCAGTAGCCTCGTTGGCAGCTTGGGTGATCGCTTCTGCCCTTGCTTGGTACGCCAATGTACATAGCAAGTGCCTCCTCAGCTTCCTTTCTGCACTTGTAGCCCTGGTACAGATTGCCGTTGAATCCTGACACTTGCTCATTGCATTCTTCCCAGGTGTTGTACACCCCAGGCTTATGCCCCTTGAAGACGACATACCATTTCATCCTTCAAAGACAGTCACAATTCATTCAGAGCCAACATTACTTGATTCCAGAATGTCAAAAGGATATCACAACACTCAAACTTCACTTAAATGAAAATCAAAGCAAAACAGATGAAAGAAATTCGAAACATCATCAATCATTAATCATTGCCCACAAATAGGTTTCCTTCAATTGTTTTGGAAATGCCTTAACCTACCACCAATGAAAGGCACCCTCAATAGTTTTAGAAATGCCTTAACCAACCACCAATGAAAGGCACCCTTAATAGTTTTAGATATGCCTACAACAACCTACTCTGAATGGGATCCATACCCAAATGTGTCAGCCAACTAACCGACATTGTTAGTTACAAAAAAGATGTTAGGTGGTCAGGACTTGTTAGGTGGCACCAAAAAGCAGTCAAGTATCTTGTTTAGGGACTCTAGCCACTCAGATGTTCTCTACACCACAGCTCTTGATCCATTGGCTGCATTGTCAGAAACACCATTGCACTCACCTTGTCCTGCATCAGGTAGTTTAGGCACTTCATGAGTTCTGGTCTGGTGAAGTTTGGCACACTCATCATAGCGTCGTAAATCCCAGGTGCAACTTCATTGTGGTTAGCCTCACTGACAGCATGGTTCAACCCCCAGCTAGCATCAGTAATAGTAGTCATCAGTGCAGCATCTTCATCAGTGAAAGCTCTCTTGCGCTTGCCATTCTTCTTTTCATCACTCTTGGGTGCAGGGGGTCTTCCTTCACAGCCTCCGGTGCACCAGCATCTAGATCAATGGTGTCTTGTTCAGCCGGCTACCCCAATGGCTCACTTGATCCCATTGCAAACCTCCCTGTAGCAACTCCACATCCAAAGATTGTCTGCATCTAACTGTAGTTCACCAAAGGCACATTGAGAAATTCAGCGTCTTTGGGATGATCCTGCATAAACAGAGTTGGTAACAGTAAGCAAACATCTTTCAGTCAAGCTATAATTGAGGACATATGACATACACAGCATTATCCTAACATGTCCATTGTAGTGCTCTTCCTCTAGAGTGATCATGCAGAGATCTTCATCCCAATTGGCGCCACTCAGCTCCTTCAACCTGCACACTTTCACCCACCTAGCCCGCCACTTGCGCAAATGATTGTAGACTTGAGTCCTTGTGACTTGCAGCTGTGTGAACTCAGACAGATGTTTTACTACCGTGTTCACATGGCAATCCTTGAAACCCTTATCCGTACGGACCCCTTCAGCAACTAGCTCAGCAAACCGCCTAAGGATGAACCCGGACATAGCAGGAGTCCACTGTAGTCTAGCAGCTGCAGTGTTGTCACCAGCTGCTGCTGCCCCAGGCACATCCTCGGCAGGCTGCTGGACTAGTTCCTCACCAGCTTGCATACTGTCCATGACTACCAACACAAATGGGAAAACCACAACATCATTGACTTAGAAAAAATCGAATAGTAGCGTACCACAGATAACAGTAAACAAGATAATAAGTTGCATAACACAGATGACAGTAAACTGGATGATATGACAGTAGCATAGCACTGATGATAGTAAACTGGACTGAATCACAGTAGCATACCACAGAGGACAGTAAACTGGATGAAATCACAGTTGCAAACCACAAATGATAGCAAACAACAAAGTAGAACAACAACTTAGCAATAGTACATTAATTATTATTAGTCAAATAGAACACAACATCATTGTCTAGGGATTTGCCTCAGTATGAAGCATCTGTTCTTACATCACATAGGTTACATCAAAGTAAAAGCACCATACATCAAACTAACTAATTATTAGCCCCATGCCTATTCTGCCACATCTGTTGTGCCCAAGTTTCTCTCTTGGCTGCCCAGGTAGCATTATCCATGACAGCATCGTTTGGTGCAGCTTCATCAGTGGGGTTGGCTTGCCACTCGGTCTCTAATGGCACATAGTCGCCAACTCCATGCCTAAGTATCCTGTTGTGGAGGATACAGCAGGCAAGAACGAGCTTTGATTTGGGTCTTGTAGGGGTGGAATGGCTTGTTGTATAGTATCCTGAATCTATTCTTCAAGGCACCGAAAGCTCTCTCAACTGTAACCCGAAGGGCTGAGTGTCTCAGATTGAAAAGCTCCCTCGCATTCTTAGGTCTCCTAACACCATACTCCCTCAAGTGATATCTGGTTCCTCGATAAGGCGGTAGAAACCCCGGCTTCACCGCATAGCCAGCATCTACTAGGTAGAACTTTCCTAAAAAGAACGAAGGACAACATGAGTTAATCTTCTCACAATCCTAGGAGGATGGATAACTAAAGAAGCAAGCAATGCAAGCTGCTAGTACCTTGTGGTAAAGCTAGGCCATCATTTCTCTCCAGGGCATCAGCTAGAATAAGGGCATCATGAGCAGACCCTTCCTAGCCAGCTAGAACATAGGTGAACCTTTGATCAAAATCTACTGCTGCTAGCACATTCTGTGTTGTGGTGTGCTTCCTCCCCATGAAAGCAGCCCTTTGTTTAGCTGGTACCCTAGCAAGGACATGTGTACCATCAATTGCTCCCACGCAATCCTAAAATTAGGGATCCCATTACATTAGGTGGTTGTTAGAGAAGATAAGATAGTAAGAAAGCATAGGAAAGCTACCAACCTTGAAGAAAGGATTCCACTTCCTACTATTTTGAATTATTGGGTGGACAGAGGTAGCAGGTGGCTGGATCATCTCAGCCCTGAGTTCACCAACAGCAAATAGTACTTGTTGGAAGTACCTACTGATGATCTCTATTGACCTCCTAAAAGTCAGCTTCACAACCCTAAACCTCTAGTTATGACTGACAACATGCAAGAACATGGCAACCTGCTCCTCAACGCAGTTGTTGATACTGTCCCTAAGAAGTCGCCGTTGCCTGAATAGGTCACAAAGCTAGAAGAAAGGAGGCCTTCTCATCCTAAGGAGCTCAACGCAGCGTGCATCGTCACTGTGGTAGATGAACCTGAGATTGTTCAACCTTTCTTGGTCCCTGGCAGTCATAGGGCCGTAGCCGATTCCTCTCCTGGTGCGTGACATGCGCCTGAATCTAACAAAAAGCCAGGCGCTGATGACTACCACCATGGACGCTCCTCTAAGTATAAGCCGACGACGCTTAAGTGGCAGATCCATGCTGCTACGCAAGGCATGGGGCAAATAATTAGTACTGGTGACAGTGCTCAACTTAGAATGAACCCTAATATGTGCAAAAAAATGGATCGGCTACGACAGATAATATGCGCCACCCAGATCCAAGAACATCATAGGCAAATCCCATGGACTCAGCGAAAATAGATGGGTGTCATCAATGATTACTAGAAATAAACACACAATACTGCTAAAAAATTGCATTCAGAACATAGCAAGTACTCGGTAAATGAGTGGATCTAAACGGAAACAAGCTTAGAACCATAAACCGCGAGAGAGAGAGAGAGAGAGAGAGAGAGAGAAATCGAAGGGGTGTGGAATGGTTGCGGTAACCCTAGCGGAAGGGGCTAAACTTTGAACCCTAATACGAGAAAGAAGTCTATCGGCTGCGAAAAAAGAGTCGCCGCCGTGATCCAAGAACATCATAGCCAAATCCTAAACCCTAAGCACGAGAAGGATAAGTATCATCACCGTCGCATTGCGTAGTAGATCCAGTAGCAATAGGAGACAGTGTAAACGGTAAACAGCCGGATCTAAACGGAAACAACATCTCAACCTTAGAAGAAAAGAGAATAAGGAGGGAACAGAGAGGGAAGAGATGCACCGCTCGTCCACGGGTATGCGATCGAGGACCACCTCACCTTCGACGACCGGGGAGGCGCGACGCCAAACGCACCGCCGAGGATCTCCCAGCAAGGAAACCGAGAGAGGGAGAGAGCGGTGAGAGAGAGTCGCGAAGCGAGCGGCGGCGGGGGAGTGTCGAATGGTTGCGGTAACCCTAGCGGATTGGAGTGAGGGGGCGGGTTTTGTTCGATGGCTTGCGGGGGCCGGGGCGAGGAGCGCGCGGGGCTGGGCCAAGCCAGGCTCCGCGGCCCCGGTCGTTTCCCGGAAGCCTGGCTACGGACCTCAGTTGGGCTTGTGGAAGCCTGGTTAACCAGCCCATACAGGCATGCAAACATGTACACATTGGCTTGGGTAAACTTGTCCAGGGGGTAGCGCAGGGAACCAAACACATCCTATGTGTATTGAGGGGTAGTTCAGTTGTGTGATAAAGTTGCCTTGTATTTGGTCTTTAGCCCGGTGTTCCTCGGCACTGCAAGTGCCTTGTACATAAAACTCCTTTTCCATCTTAATTGAGCGTCAGAGCTCCTGCCTTTATTTTCAAGAAAAGGGCAAATTCACAATCATGAGTAACCAGAAAAATGCATATGACAGCCTGTTGCAATATACTGTTGGATGAGCTTGTATGTTTTCTCCACCGCACTCTTTCACAATCTAAGATTTTTTTTTCCTTGTACAGACCGTGTCTTGGCTTTATGTTTTCCTAGTCGGCCATTGTATGTGATATCGTGTTCATCATTTTTGTAAATTGTAAGTAAGTGAGTGAGTCCGGCTGTGATCAGGTAAACAGAGTATCCCCATGTTTTGTATCAGTTACTCATGGGACAGGACAGACGATACAAATACAAAACTAAGTAAAAAAGAAGGAAAAGTATCTGGACTGGCTACCCACTTCTGCCATTGTTATAACAATGTAAGAACAACCCAAAGTATACACGTCTGATGTGAAAAGAAGCAGCTGTGTACCTATGATCGAATTCCTCCTGAATCCTCTGCAATGCTATCCTTTTTTTATTGGGAACATTAGGCAGGAGCTCTGTGCTTCAATACCTGAATAGAGAGAACAACGAAACTGTAATGCTAATGTTCCCAAAAGCTTTCTTAGCATCAGCAGGACATGCGTCGGAAACAGACCTGATGTCTCACTGATATAAACTGATCCCACTTTGCTTCTGTCTCTTCTTCCTCGTCTCAAGGAGGCCGTGGAGTTCCATGGCCTTGAATCCTTGATGACCAACCAAATCTCTCTCCTCTGCTGCAACAAGTATTTGCAAACGGTTTTCCCCTCGATTTTTTTTTCCCAAATTACAAAGTACAACACACTACTCTTATAGTTTCACGCATGCAAACATATTTCTATGAACATCTTTGAAGACTAAGCCAGTACCAGAAGCTTCTCGCTCTTGGCGAAAACATTATCTATTCCCTCTCTCAGGGAGTCGAATCCAGGACCTAAAGTACTAGTAAGGCTCTTATAACCACTAGATTACAGGTATTTGTTAACATTCTTATTGTTAGTGAAATGATGTTATCGACAGAAATGTCGTCTATTCGCTCCTATAGAAAGTCAAACCCAGGAACTGAAGTGATACTAAAGGTGTGTTTGGTTGCTCGCTGAGGTTCCATAGAGTTGCATCGTACATCCAGGATGAGTGGAAACAAGACTCAAGGATCATGCAAGGACATGAGAAGAGTGTTTGGTTTGGTTAGTTATATGGGCGGATGTAATAACCGTGCATCTCTGGATGCAATGACCCTGAGAAACTGTTTAGTTGCTCCTATGAGTGGATGTTCAGAAAATATACATAAGACTGATGCGTGGGCCACAACAGCTAATGCATTGCATCCGCCCAGCCAAGCCCGGGAGCGAAGCTCGATTTGGCCGCATGGCCGGATGCAGCAGCATGCTGCATGCAGCCGTAATTTGCACCCACGGAGCCAGCTTCCAACAGTAAATGCAGGCCACCAAACTTGCTTCACTCTAAGCTTCTAAGGTTATCTCCAACAATGCTATGCATATGGAGACATAAATCTAAAATAGGTCTTTACAGGACTGTTTTAGCCTCCTACAGAATACCCATACGAGTGACTCATTTTAGGTCTCTAGAGAGACAATATCCTCTCTCCTCGAAACCTATTTACAAAGAGTTTATTTTTTGAGTGTTGTTGAAAAAAAACTAAAAATATGTATTAAATCTATTCACTATAGTGCAACCCAATTATAGAATGAGTATGATATTTTAAGTGATGTTGTTAGAGATAGTCCAAAGGCTGAGCGGATGCAGCGGCCGACATCAGACCAACCAAACACGTCCTAAGGTTCAGGTATTTGCGAACGTTCTCATTTGCAGAGAAATGAAAGGCCTGCCTGACTGTGGACGGAAAAACGAACCACCGGGTCCGGATCGCCCCTTCTTCCAGCACCATGACTGGTGAAGGAAGGAAAGACGCAAACATGGACTCGCCTTCAGCATCCGACGCAAAATGGTTCCAAGCACCAGTTTTTGACATTGAGAATTACAGCTTCCAAGTGACACAATGCAGCAGCATTCAGCACCACACACACGGTGCACTGTACTGCAAACCCAAATTGATTCATCATTATACAATACAAGGAAGATCGAATACATGGAGACACGTCTAGGTCCAGCAATACAACGACGCAGAAGCGACGAGTCCTCCGACTCCAAAGGCCAGGGCAGGCAGGCACTACATGGCATACCTCTGGGTCCAGGTCCTCGCAGTGTTCTCGTACTTGTGCCGGTCCGTCTTGTACATGTGAGCTATCTCGGGGACCAAAGGATCATCGGGGTTTGGATCAGTCAGCAGGGAGCAGATGGACAGCAACACCTGAAAATCGAGAAGATTGAAGATGCTGGTAGGTAGTAGCTCCAAGCCTGCCATGGAAAAGATAATGTTACCCATGAGAGTAATCACCAACCTTGGAGATGGTTAGTGCCGGACTCCACTGGTCCTTCAGGATGTCAAGGCAAATGCTCCCATTGCTGTTGATGTTTGGATGGAACACCTTGGTGCGAAACGCCACCTGCATATTGCATAGATATTGGTTACATGATTTGGAATATAACAACAATTTTAAGGATTTACGGATTTGGCAAGGCAGAAGAATTTCAGACTTTCAAGCATGCACATGAAACTATGATAGTCTCCTTAGGAGCTCATCCAGAAATAATTCAGTGTTTTCAGAAAGTGCGCTTAGTGGCATGGCATCTCACCAATAAGCTATTGGCTATTGCACATTAGCTCATATACATTATTAAGGTACTAAACACCGCAGATGTCAAGTGCATTTCTCAGAGTAATGCTCCAAGGAAGTAAATGACCTTATGCTTATGCATATGTTTATTTTACGAATTCAATGGAAAAATAATAAGGAAAAAATACACAAAATAATAAGGAATGATCATTGCCCACATTCTTAATCGTTCGTTGTACCTTTGGTGGTTTGAAAGGATAATCAGGAGGAAAATGGATTGTAACTAGGAAAACTCCACCAGAATATGGGCTATCAGATGGACCCATTATTGTTGCCTGCCAGTGGAACATATCTTCACCAACAGGACCTGCCAAATAATATTAAGTTGTCACCAACAAGGGACGTGATTGAATTTTTGAGAAGAAAAATCAAGGTCACAAACTGGACTGAAGCCATCTTGCCTCAGGGGCATATGTTCTAGAACTACAGATTCGGGAGGGAACATAACTAGACAAAACAACTAAAAGAGTTTCAAACAAGGAAACTTAGTTTTATATTGTCCCCCCCAAAGGGCGGTAAAAGCTTTGCAATAGGTTTTATTGGAATGACCAAAAATGAAAGAAAAAAAACAAGTTTTCATTCCCAAGTCTACTCTTTGTAAACCAAAGCAACTGAAGGGATAGCTTCCTCCAACACACAGCTGTACATATATGCACTCCAAACCAAGCTCAACAGCACAATCAACAAAGTGAGAAAAAGAAATACTCAGCAATTTGATAACCATAGTCCTTCCAGTTATGGTTTGCTGTCCTGATCTTGACAGGTTAAACAACCAGTGCAATTGAAACATCAAGTTATGAATTGAAATGTTTGTACATCAACTGAAAGGAACAAAGATATGTTTTCTGATCCCCAGGTCAGTTAAATAGAACTAGGGTTCCAGAAAATGACATACTAACACTTTATACTTTTTTTAAAAAAAATAATACCAATGACTAGCATGTCAACTTAAAAAGACTGACATGTCACCTACAGAAAACAGCATGGGTATAGCTAGTTTAAACATGAAAATTGAGTAAATGAAACAGATAATCCACAAATAAAACATGCTAATCATCTTCTTTTACAGTGAAGACTGTTCTGTAATCGTTTTACCTCACATTGTTGAATGATATGTCGAACTAGAAAATAGTTCATTCTAGGAACTGGATATTATGTTCTGATGATTGTGGCCCAGGATATTGTTTTATGAACATTTTTTATATAGTTTAATTACCAAATTATTCTAGTTATGCAACAACACGAACACCAATAGCAAGCATGAAAAGGACTAGTCCATGGTAGCTGTTCCTCAGTGTAATCATAATATTCCTTGAGTGTTTGTGTTCCTGTTGCTAACTACTCGTTACATCAGTTACCAAATGGAGAAATGAAGCAATTTGACATATCACCCTCATCTTCCAATTTTTTGGTAGGAAATCTAAGCATGTCACATATAATAAATCTAAAAGTTGCCAATTAATCCTGTTCCTTTGAGAGAAAGGTAAAATCATAAAAAGATTTGCACAACACAGTAAAGGCCAAGCCCTGCACAGCTAAAAGTGAGAATGGAACCAATTCATTTCCATGTAACATCTGTCGTAACATCTCATATATCTCATATCTACCCCACCCCTCAAGCACTGACCCAAGTACCCAACACAAGGGTTATCAGGATGGCTTGTCTAGAAATTTGTTGGTACAGTTCTATACCAAAAGGAGGCAAGCATGTGAAGCTGTGAAAGAGGGAGGCCGTTCAGAAGCATGTGCACAAAATCTGACACCTACACAGTGGTATGGCTCAAAATGCAAAAAATCGACTGAAGAGTACGCAAAAAAAAGAAAGCAGTAGGACCTGCACTGCACGAGGTTGGAGGGTCCTTCTGCAGATCCTTGAGCTCTTTCTGAATCCTCTTTGACGCCATCTCCCCCTCTTCCTGTTCCCTCCTATTTCCAGGAAGCAAAAAGAAAAACAAGAAACTAGCAATCAAGCTTTGCCATGGAAAGCTAAGCTCAAGGGCATATCAGAGACGCCCCCCGATTTCTTTTGGGGGAAAAAAGGAGAGAAACATACCTGCCTAGCTGAAGAACTGCTGTCGCTTCTGCCTCTCGCCTTCCTCTCTCTCTCTCTCTCTCTCTCTCTCTCTCTCTCTTCTCAAGGATCAAGCAAATAATGGAGTTGGAGCTGGGGAAAGGAACCGGGACAAGGGCATATATGTAAATGGGCTTCCCCTGAACGCTGCTGGTTTGCGTGCTGGCTTTATTTATGCAGCTTCATCGAACCCGCGCCTTCTTTCGTGGGGCCTTCCCTTAAGCTATTAGTGGCTACTGTGCGATGCCATTACCATGTCCATGTCTGATCGAATGAAAGCGGCCGGCATCAAATCAACAACGCCAATTGCTATCCACTAGATAACTCATCGCAGAGAATTCCAATTCTCGTTTCCGAACAACAATAAATTAAAAATAAATTGATGGAGTAGGCGTGTGCTGACGTGCAACTGTGCAAGGTTGACGGCAAACTGTCGTCGCTCATCCACCCATCAGCGCTCGGCGCTGCGCCCGCCCACAGATTCCTCTGATTGGGACAGGCTGATTGGTTCCTCGTGGCCTATCTGTCAGTGGCCGGACGGCGGAATCCAATTCTTGCGTTGCGTGGGAAAGCAAATCCCTGGCGTGGATCCCAGTTTCTGCTCGGAGCGGCGGACGGCTGGGATGGTAGCAAGAATCTGACTCCGACCCCTTCCTGAACTGGGCGAACAGCTCGCTTCAAGGAAGGTTCTCGAGTTCCGGGGCGTACCAGGAGTTTGAGACGAGACAACCAAGTGTCCGCTCCACGCAATAAGCAACGAAAACGTTGGGCATCTTTGAATTTGATTCGAGGTTTTTTTGAACACAAAAGAAGTCTTAACACCGGATGCATGCAGGAGTACTTTACTGGATAAAAAGTGAAATTGCGCAAAGGAAGTAGCGCATGTATGCTTCCCAATAATTTCAAGGACACTGTTTTACAGGGATTTCAAGGACACTGAATGATCGAGATCATGGGTGTGTCGTGTTCATGCCATGTTCAAGGACACCGACTGATCGAGATTATTTGTCTGCCAGTTGAGGATTGCAAAAGAATTACACCGAGAATTTTACACCTTCATCATCAGCCGAGGTGCCTTTGAAGATAGCTGCTTTTCCCTTTTGCTCCAACTGCCGCAGAGCCCGCATGAGAACACCACGATCAATTCCCTCAAGTTCTGTAACAGAGTCCATCCAATGAAAGTAAATGAAAAGGGCAATCCAATTTTCTCAGGACAAAAGAATTTCCATTATTTGTTATAGTGCATGCTTTCTACTACACTACTCCTGACGAAATACACCAACATTTCCAGTATAAAGTAAATATATAGACATCACAGTTTTCTTTTACTGCGAGTTGCTGTGAGGCCAGTTTTCCTGCCACAAAAATTATTGATGTTCCAAGAAGATGGCAAATCTGGTCTTATTTATGAAAGCTTGCTACACTCACCAGTTCCACGTGTATCAATTCCAGAGCGTATTTCTTCGATAGTCATTACTTCCAACCCGTTATCCTTCACCTACAATTGTTCGCTTCAGCTTATCAGCGCTTATTTTCAGTTTTGGAACAGTGTTTTCTCTCATAAGAAATCAGCATCAAAATTAGCGCTTATTTTCAGTTCCAACGAACAGATTCAAAATGCAAAGAGAATATCAAGGCGCAATGAACCATTGCCCAAATTGTTCACAAACAGATAGCTCTCAGGAAATACAGAGGAATCTTACAAAGTTTAATATGAAATTGGCCCAATCCTGAATCCTCAGCCAAAGAATTAGGCACTTCTTGTGACCTTTGTCCATCCACTCCGCACGACCTGCAGGTTCAGCAAAAATTTGAACATGCCCTGAATATCAAAGAGTACAGCAAACCGTAGAAATCTACCATAAGCTACAACAGTAACTAAAAGAAGTATTAATAGTTACAGAATGAACCTTCACTGACGAGAGCTGCAAGGAACACTTCCTTTGCTTCATGGCTAAGAGATCCTGCATTACAAAAAGCCTGTGAATGCAGTACAATGACTAAAAAAAGTGTAAAAAGTAAAGTAATTTAGTCTAATGGTTCAATATATCATATGTGAATTGACTAGTACAGTATGCTCAAAATGAATTCATGGTAGGTATTCTGTGTCATCAGACCAGATTGCAAGGCACAAATTTTCAGTGAGCCAACAGAAATGCTAATAGAACAGGTTTCTCCGAAATTGTAGGAAACAATGTCAAAACTACAATTAATGTAAATGAGTATTACTCTCTATCATTGGATTGGAGAACAAGGGGAAATCTTCTTCCAGGGATATTGTATGTATCTTTTGACTTCGACAGTAATCAAGTATCAGATCTTTCCATAACTGCACTTGCTTCTCCCGCGTTTCACGCACAGGCTGCAAACTGAGGGATATATGTTAGCATAGCATGCTATAGTTCCCAGTTCTGGTATTGAGAGAGTGCATAAAAACAAGTTCAAATGGAGTATTGAAAATAATGAAACAGCAATGTTGATAACAAACAAAGCGAGTAAATGCAATAAGGCTCTGTTCGCTTCAGCTGAAAAGTTGAGCTGATTTGGGCTGAAGCTGATTTGTTGTGAGGGGAAATATTGTTCCAGAGCTGAAAAATATGTGCTGATTTGTTGAAGCATCAATGGATCCCAAAAAGAATGCCGAAATATGTTAGAAGCATTGTCATCTAGTGAAATACTATTTCTTATTAAGTGAAAACATCTCAAATCTACAGTGTGCCAATATGATAGGAGTCTAACATACACGTAACATAATATCGAACTAGTAATATTTTCAAGAAAAACAATATATTGACTTAAATAGACTTGAACCTGTACAGTCTAATCTGAGCCTTACTATATAAATTTGTGAACAGGGACTGTTGGAAAAGGCTGACCTTTAATCAACATATATGTAACACTGAAAAGTTATGTGCAACTACTGGATATATCTTCAGTTCTTCACTAAGGAACAAAACAATACCACTATACATACAAGGTTTGTGGTCATAGTCTATGGAATAGAAGGATATAGCTTCTTTACAAGCCATCGCAAAACAAATTTGGGTGGGTAGGTGCCAAGTTTCCTTCAGTACATATTATGAGAAGCATGCCAATCTTGAATACATTAGGTTCATTAGATTTGCTTATATGACACTTAAGAACTAGCACTAATTTAAAATGACACGGTGCAGGCAAAAAAAAAAAAAATGTAATCGCAAACTATTAATGTGTTGTGTATAACTGTATATTGTCCAGAAAATTAATGCCAAGCTAGCAATTCCAAATATATGGATTAGATGAATGGTGAATTTTCTAAACTGAAAACACCATGAAAAACAGATAAGCAAGCACCATCAGTATGAAACATGCAAGCATAAAAGCAAGTACAAGCACGTCATCCATTTCATTAAATCTATAAATCACCAAAAACGTTGCAATTCAGCATCATCGATCATCCCTTACACATACAGCTGCAAGGTTGCAGATAACAGAAACATCTGGTGGCATTGTTTCTGAGAGCAGGCGAAGACCTAGTCACTAGATGTTTGGATAGACCGAGAAAAGGGACAGATTACGTGAAGTAAGGCGGGTAGTTGAAGAAGGGAGGGAGCCTAAAATCCCCCAGCCTCTGCATCACCGCAGCTGCGCCCGCCCAAAATCAAGTCCTGCAGCAATTGAAAAATCATCTCAGAAACATGGATTGGAATCTAACTCCCATAGAGAAGAAAAGAGAGGACCAAAAACGAAACATCCAAGCAATCTCTCCTTCACACCGCAAGTAGCAGCCGCCGTGCCGCGAGCACCGGAGCACGAGTAGCAACCTAGGTCTTGCTAATGGACGAGAACCCACCCCACCCCAAATCAAAACTATTATTTTCTAACTCCATCCCACCCCATTCCAAAGTGACTTATACCCAACCCAGCCTAGCCCACATAGTCCTGGGTTGCCATGGATTCGTCTAGGAAAGGAAGCAAAGGAATACAGGCGGAAGAAATTGTCAGTGGTAATGTCTGCTGCTGTAAACAATAATGAAACTCCTGCTTAGCTAGAACGCACGGCAGATCATAGTGCAGTCATTACACGAAAGAGAATGATCGAGATTGATCGAGAGCGGCAAAAAGTTACGGGGAGAGGAAAACGCCACAAGAGAATGATCCGAGATGAACTGAACTGAACTGGGACAGTAGCAGGGGCTGCCATGAGCACCTGGCCGCCGGATCGAGGAAGGGGAAGGGAAGGGAGGCGAAGGAAGTTGTCTTACCTGGACTGGAGCTGGGAGAGGATGACGGCGGTGCTGCTGCTGCTGGAGGAGGGAGATCTGTGCGGCGGCGGGGCTAGGAGGGCGGACTGCCGGAGGCGGGGCTTGGCGTGTACGTGCCGGTGGGGGTGTGTGTCGCGGTGGTGCGGCGGCCGATGCCGGTGCCGGCGCTGCTCAGAGGATCAGCGGGCAGCGGCCGTCGTGCGACTGGGAAGCGGCGCGTTCCAACCCGCACCAGCCCACGATTTGCCTCAACCCAACCCATCCCAACCGGCAAGATATTAAAACCCGCACCCACTTCCACCCATCCAAATACACTTCCAAATTCTAAATAAAAATATCACATCAATTTTCAGAGATATATATATATATATATATATATATATATATATATATATATATATATATATATATATATGCATGGAGCATTAAATATATATGAATCCTTTATGTATTTGCACTATTTATGCAAAACTCATGAGACGAATCATTTAGGCCTACTAAGGCAATAATTAGATATTTATTATAAAAGATTTTTCATTACTACAATGTTCAAATTCTAATTTTTTTTATTCTAAACGGGCCTCCATGGAAAAATCACAGAACCCAAAAAAAACCCATTCCTACCCGACCCAATGATAAGCCTAGCCGCGGATGCCATTATACTTGGCCATGAGGCCTCGGCCCGGCCCACGGCACGGGATTTTGGCCCGATGAAAGGTTCTAAATGGCTAGAGAGGGGTGAATAGCATATAAAAACTTTTACGAACAACACTTAGACAAATAGGTTAGATAATTAAATGGCGAAACGAATTTTGCGCTATCCTACTCAAAATGCAAGCCACCTAACCTTTTTAGGCTATTATCTCTAGTTTCACACCAACAATTCTAAGTCGCTACTTTACTCTACTCCTATGTGAGCTAACTACACAAGTATACTACTTCAAAAGTAAATGCTGCAAAAGTAAAAGAGAGGGAGATGGTTATACCGCTGGTGTAGTGGAGATATAAATACCAATGAAATCAATCACAATAGACAAGAGAGATCCTCGGTAGAGAGATGACATAAGATTTTTTTTATCGAGATTCACTTGTTTGACGGCAAGCTACTCCTCGTTGTAGCGATACACCCACTTGGAGGTTCACGCGCTAATTGGCATCACACGCCAAACCCTTCTCAAGGGTGCCGCACAACCAACACAAGATGGGGATCCACCAAGCTACGAGCAATCCATTAGAGTAGCCTTTTGCGATCTCCCGCGGGGAAGGCTCAAGAACCCCTTACACTTCACCGATCGGATGCGGAGACAATCACCAACTCCCCTCAACGATCCACGCAGCTCCAAGCCGTTTAGGAGTCAGCAAACTCCAAGAGTAACAAGAGAATCGGCTACGAAAAACACTCACCAAGTGCCTCTAGATGAACACACTCATGCAATGCACTTGATGCTCTCCAATCTCACCAAATGATGATCTCAATCAAGTGTAAGGTGTGAGAGAGGAGTGGAGAGGCTCACTAGCTTGCTATGTCAATAAAAATGTCCAAGAGAGAGCACAAGCCGGCCACTCCACTACTTATAGCCCCCACTCAAAGATTCAACCTTTACTCACTGTTTTTGGGGGCACTGGACGCTCCTTTAGTTCACACCGGACGCGTCCGGTGTATCGCCCAGCGACACGTGTACTAGCCGTTTGAAATTGACTGCTGCGCGCGCTCACACCGGATGCGCAGCCATCACACCGGACGCTCCGACGCCCGTGTCCGGTGCGGTTCCAGAGAGGTTCCAGAAAGCACATTTGCTCAATGGACACGTCCGGTGCAGGGTCACCGGACGCTCCTCGGCGTCCGCTGCGCCAACTGGTCAACTGCTGCTCGCCACGTCAGAGACACCGGACGCTGGAACAGTGTTCCCAGCGCGTCTGGTGAAGATCTTCGCACGTCCGGTGAAAACTTCACCGAACCGACCTGAAAGCACAGGGTTCACACTGGACGCGTCCGGTGCTACCCCACCGGACGCTCCCACGTTTTTGCACCTTTACAAAGAGTTAGCCACCAGAAAACTTCGGCAAGTTTCCGATGCACTTTTCCACTAAGTGAAATCACCGTAAAGCGTTGAATCCTGCCTCGCAAGCTTGGCAGGAGGAAGAGAGGACCCAAACCCCTCTCTAACTCTCAAACTTCACCCCGTTTCCAAAGTCGCTAACACTCCAAAGTGTCTCTCACTTTAGTGCACGTGTGTTAGCAATTTCCAAAGAGTTTTCCACGGGTTTTGTTAGTGTCACTAGCATCTACATGCATATGCAATGAATATGAACACCTAGTGGCACTTTGATAACCGCATTTCACAAACGATTTCTCCCCTCTTGATAGTACGACTATCTATCATAAATGTGATCACTCTCTCTATAGAGTCTTGATCACCAAAAGCAAAAGAGCTCCTATTGGTTATACCTTTGCCTTGAGCTCCTTGCTTTTCACCAACCTCCTTCTCATCTCTTGATGAAGCTTGTGGACTCCTTTTGATGTTGGACTTATACCATTTGCATGGTGCCGTCATTAGGGCTGTCTCCTCTTGTTGATGGACTTATACCATTTGCATGGATGCCGTCATTGCCCTTCACTAGTGGCCTCCACCGACCCGGTCCTTTGCTAAATCTTGTTGTTTGCTAATTAATCTCATGAAACACTTAGAGCAAACATTAGCAAACTAGGTTTCATCAATTACCCAAAATCAAACATGGGCTTTCACCCGACACGAGCATGGCCCGGTCCGGAGGGTACTGTGCTCGGGCCAGCCCGGCACAAGCCGTGCTTGGGCCGACCCCCCGGCCCGGCACGATGTTTAGAGGTCGGCCCGCGAGCGGCACGACAGCCCAACAAGCAGGTGCAGCCCACAGCCCAGCATATATAAGCATAACCCTAATTTCTACATCCCCACTCCACTCCCCATCCCTCTGCCCGCCGCAGCCGAAGGCCCGTAGCCGCCGCGTCCGCGCCTCGCGGTCGCGGTCACGGCCTCCCGCTCGGTTGCTCTTCCGCCCGCCTCCGTGCCTCGCGGCCGCTCCTCCCGTTCGGGCGCTCCTTCCCACGCCTGCGCCGCCCCTTCCCCAGTCCCCACACGGCGCCGCCCCCTCTCCCTTCGGTCGTCTAGCCTACGCCCGCCCCGCTGAAAGCTCTATGTTTGATTTTGGTTAATTGATGACATCCTAGTATCTGACCACCTGTTTAAGTGTTGTGATTACATATGTGGTTGGAAGTTCAAGTGTGGAGCTATGAAGGCATCCAAGTCATTGGAATAAGCCCATCAACATGAAGATCAAATGCTTCTACACTTGGTGATTTGGTTGGAGCTCAAGGCAAAGGTGAAACAAGTAGGGCTCTTTCCATTTCGGTGATCAAGACACTATAGAGAGTGTGATCATGTTTAGGTTAGATGACCGTACTATTAAGGGGGAAGAAACTCCGTTTACAACTTCGGTCATCAAGTGCCTCTAGTTGACATAGTTGAGCATATGCATTTAGATCTAGAGCACTAACGTAAAACCTTGCAAATTGTCTTAAAATCAAGCTAACACTCGTGACTAAGTGCTTATACACTTGGTTGTTAGCACCTAGAAGCAAGGTAGTGTTGACACTTCTTAGCGCAACCACCAGAGACAGGGTGTTAGGCTATCTCTGATAATGGCGCCAGAAGTGCCTGGGGTATTTCTTATGTCTATTGGATAATTCCGCAAGCGCACAAAATATACTGCTGTAGCACTTCACCCGGGAGTATTCCATGGTATCGTTATTTATTTTATCCCAAGGGAAAGCGATTGCTAGAAATGTTAATAGAAGGAGATCCTTAATTCTATCTCAACTTAGCACAACTAGTGCAGAGGGGGTAATCGAAGTATGATAGGAAGGC
Organism: Eremochloa ophiuroides; assembly: GCA_038502445.1. NCBI lineage: Eukaryota > Viridiplantae > Streptophyta > Magnoliopsida > Poales > Poaceae > Eremochloa > Eremochloa ophiuroides. Next base: position 59,166,675 of record JAHLJS010000006.1, read on the forward strand.
GATGATTCAAAGATAACAAATGAAATGCTAAAAGATAACTAGTGTAGTTTAGCTAGGTGGGAGGACAACGAGTGAGAAAGGTTCCTGTGATTCAAACTTTACTCCTGTGATCTATCCTATCAAATGGACAAAGTACACTAAGACTGTTACCTTACTTCCGGTGTGTAGGGGATAGTGCGAGACAATAGAGGATATAATCTCTACCTGAAGCGCCTATGCTCTTATGGGAGCCTACCTTTTAAGAACTTGTCTAAAATACGTGGAGGGATACTAAGACTAGACAGGGCTGTCACCACCTGCTAGCACCCACAAACAATCCGTGCGACAAGCGGCATTCAAAGGTAAGATCTAGTCTAAGCACCACGTTTACACTAAGCCTTACTACTCTAGTAGTGATCAAGGCAACTAGAGCACCCTATGACAGGCGATGAACTACACACGTGAGCTGGTTACAGGATCACAATCTAATCCAAACCGACCAAGTAATATGATAACTCATAACAATACTATTAAAGTAATGCACTAAGTAAAGACTCAGTAAAGTAAAGCAGGAATATATTAAAGTAGATAAGTCTTACAGAAAGAGAAAGATACAAGAGCTATACCAGACTCTCCAGCAGACGACTCCGGAGACCCCGAGCATAGCTCGACTCAACTCTAACTCCTATACTAGACTACAACTACTGCTAAAGGTGGAACTACACTACTCTTCACTTGTATCTTGAATGAATCATGTCTTGAGAGGGTGGATGCAGCTTCTATTTATTAGGGGAGAGTGGAGGGGCACCATGTCAGTGATCCGTGTGCCTTTCCACCTTGGCCCTTGGATGAACCGACCTTGAAACCACCTCAGATCAACGGCAATGACGAAACCAGCACGTGTGAAACATGCAGGAAGGCGGTGGAGGCCAACCAACCTAGCTGGGCACCAGGGGGGTCGGCCGACCCCCCATGACAGGTGGGCCCGGCCAGGTGTGGTCCCCACCAGTCATAGAGTGTCCCCTTGTGCTGGTTCTGTCCTGATTGGGTTGTTTCACGCCTTGATCCTTGTGCTTTGATTCTCCACCATTGAATGGAAACACATGTTGATCTGATGGTGGAATTGAGCTGAGTGGAGTGTCACATGGATCATGCCACGTCACTAGAGCTAGGTGGGCCCCATGGTGGGGTCGGCCGACCCACACATGGGCCCACCCGGAGCTCTCCTCTCGTCTACGTGATGTCTTGAGTCATTTGTTGAATTGTGATGGCTTGGTGCCCATATAAGTGGTTCGGCCGACCCACTTAATTGAGCTCTAAGTGCTTATTTCTACTCTATTTTGATCTTTCCTGCATTCACATGCTAAGAGTACAAGTAGAACTAGTTATTGATAAAAATATATTCATGTTATGTTGATCTTCCATCAAAACCGAGTCCTGTTGATGGTGTTTGAATGTAGATTTTTATGGTATATACACCGTCAATAGGTAGTCGAAGAGAGGGTAAAAACAGCTCTCAGAGGTGCACTGGACGCTGGCAGTGTCCGGTGGGTATGCACCGGACACGTCCGGTGCAGCCAAAGTGTAACACCCGTGGTGTTACTGTAAATAAAACCTGTCATGTCATCATGATTGTATGCAAATCATCTCGCATAAACTCATTATTACTGTGCAACACTAAAATAATTTTAATTTCCACATGTGGTTGTGCATAGGCAATTTAGAGTGATTTGGTTATATAAGTACTTGTTTGTGTATATATGATTAAATTAAATTAGAGATTCAAACCAAAATCAATTAAAAACCCTAAATCGGACCCAAAACCCTAATTCAAAAACTAAAAGGAATTAGTGGTTGAGCCTTAAATAAAAGTTGTATTTCTTGAAAAGTTGAGAAACTTCTATTTTCGGTAATTTTGAAGTTATTGAAAATAATGTCAAATAAAACACCAATCTATGCTTGAAGATCTAAATTTGAAATTCAAGTTCAAAAACTAGCAAGAATCTGATGATGGTCCCGTAATAAAAGTTTTAGTCCTTTTAAAATGAAACAATTTTCATTTTTGAAGATTTTGAAGTTATGCAGTAGAAATTCAAATTAACCTCAAATCAATGCTTTGAAATTCAAATTTGAAATACTATTTCGAAAACTATCAAGAATCTGACCAAACTCATTTAATGAAAGTTATAGAGCTTAACAAATATAACAACTTCTTTTTTTTTGCAGATTTTCATGTTAAGAAAATTTTTGAGATTTGGCTGGGATTTGAAATTAAATTCAAATTAAAGAAGTACCCCCCTTTTGAATATTTTCAAATCCATTTAAAATTTGAATGTGGCCCAGAAACCAAAGTTGTTCAGCACCAAATTTACTACAATTCATATTTGGGTAATTTTCCAGTTGCTATGTAAAAATAAAATGTAATTTCACAAAAGTCAAAAGGGGCGGGGCCCTGCTACAGTAACCACCCCGCTCTCTGACCACCTGTCGTCGTTGACGCCGGGCCCGTGGGGGTCCTGTACCCGTCGCGCACTTCTCCTATGCCCTATATAAGCCACCGCCGTCGCCATTTCTTTCCTCTCTTCCTCCATCTCCGTCGTCGACGCCTTAACTGTCCATGGCAAAATTGGCCAGCCATGGTCCATCTCCACCCTCTCCATCTTGCTGATAGTTGCGTCTCCTTCTTGTGAACCTATTGCGCCCATTTTTGCGCTCTGTTATCAAGGGAGCCGCGTGGACGCCGCCTTCTTCCTCGGCAACGGCCGGAGCGCCGCCACGTTTGGCTCCACCGCAACCAAATTGTCTCGGTGATGTTTCCCCTCCTTTTGTAGCGCGTCCCAGACCGTTTTTGATGTCGCATAGCTGATTCTGTGGTTGGTTTTTCATTCGGTGCCTAGGTTCCGCCGGAACACCGTCGATAGCACTGGTGGACGTCGCTCCGCCCTCCATCGACGACGAGCTCACCTCTCCAGTCCGTTTCTGACTCAATCAAGTTTTGTTTTAAAGTCGTGGTGAGTCCTTGTTGCTATCTGTGCTCGTAAATCAAGCCCTACCGCACGTAACTCGCCGGAACGCGGCTCGCCGCCAGGTCACCGAGCTCGCAGAGCCGTCATGACCGCGGCAGAGCTTGCTTAGGCCTTTAAATCGATCAAAAAAATGCATAGAGAGTTTTGCGGGGTCTTGAGCTTCATTTGTGTGCCCTCGGCTTTGCCGAAGCGGTCACCGCCGGCAAGCCGCCGCGGCCAGTGCCGCCGCACGCGCGTTGCTCCGCCTGGAGAGGGAGGACGCTGAGCTGGGCTTCACTGGGCCGATTTAGGCCGGCCCAAGTGGCTCAGAAGAGAGAGAGCGTGCAGACCGGGCCGGTCAGCTGTAGTGGGCCGTCTCGGGCCAGATTGGGTTTTCCTATTTGTTGCGAATAAAGATTGATTTTCTGAATTTGAATTTGAGAGCATAGTGCTATGTTTGGTTATTTTTGTAGGATTCTAATGTGTTGCCTTAAAAATCATAAAAAAATTTTGTGGGTGCTCTCTGTGATGTGTAGAATACAGAAAAAATATAATCAAATGATTCCCTGTACTTTATATAGAAACTAAAAATCTTCCTTTAAATTGATAAATGCAACTTTGGTGAATTTTAATAAATTCCCTGTTGATCCAAAAATCATGAAATTTGACTTGGTACTGTTTGAGGCTGAGATCTAGCTGTAGAAAAGTTTGGGCTCAAATGATGATAGATTGTTTATTTATTAATTAATGCTCTATAATTTGATTAGTAAAATAAATAGAAAATCTTAATAGCTTAGGTTTGTGTGAAATTGGGATTAAATGTTGGCCTTGGGTAATTCACCCTAATAAACCTAGGTACTTAACTCTATCGTACCATGGCATGTAATGACTTGTTTGTGGTAATTATAAGCACATGTATAATTAAATGAAACCCTAAGTAAAATTTCGATGGATGGATGTGGTTGGCTTACAACTTTATCGCGAAGGAAAGTTGTACTCAACTTTCTAAATGAAGTTTACCTTCTAAGTAATTCATAATTTGGTGCATCCCATGCATCATGGCATACATGACATCATGTTAAGCATGCATTGTTATTATTTCGTCTAGTGAACGCGTGGTAATTATTATCTGAAGCGTGTCCCGAGTAAGGTTTTCACTCGGTGGACGTGGATCTTTCTCGGTGATTGACTTTAAGGCTCTATCTACTCCAAGCAACAGGCAAGCCCCGGCGCATTCAGCCCTTTCCTTGTGATTTATAAAATGTTTATCACTTTGAGTTAAACTACTGTATTAAGTTGTTAGGAGTTAAGTGATAACCCAATTGATGCATTACCTTCCTTGACCACTTGATTATCACCCCCGAAACCTGATTTAAAATAAAAATGTTTGAAAAATATTTAGCCCTGCTTAACTAATTAGAGTTTTGCATAAAATGCTATTTTTCGAGCTATGATGATATACTATTGATGAATAATAAAGAAATGAAAATGAATATTGATTTGCAACCAGTTCGGATGACTTGCACTGGTTAGAGTCCCAATGTATTGTCGCCTACGGATTGGAAACCGTTCGGATGACTTTGCACTTTGGGTTAGAGTCCCAATGCATCGATGCCGATGAAAATAGGAAATAAAAATGAGTCCGCTCGGTTGATGTGCACTTGGGGTGGCGCCCCCATGTCTTATCGCCGACGGGCATGGATTTAGAAACCGTTTGGTAACTGTGTACTTGGGTTAGAGTCCCAATGCATGGTCACCGACGGAAAAGAATTAGGGGCCGTTCGTTGTAGGCTTGCTGGATCGAGACTTTGCAACTAGCCACATACTCCGGGAAGTCCTGACTCCGGTGGCTCTATTACTTGGACCTACAACCACGCACTGGGAGTGGAGAGATGGCGAGAGTAGCGTGTAGCCTCGTGGCCGGCCTGCCTGGAGACAAGGAGGAGTACTGTGCTCTCGGGTGGCGCAGGACCGGTTCAGGTTTTGGAAAAGCCGTGGTAGACGGGGTTGGCATATGCAAGCTCAGGTGCTATATATGCAGTGTGGATAGGGATCCCCAGCTGGGTACTAATCGATTCGAATCGTCATTGCTCCTTGGTTAATAGAGACTTGATCCACTGCCCTATCCCGAAAAGTGGTTCGGAACTAGGATATTTTTGAGAATGACTAATTAATTGGAATCGAAGGATACATGTGAAATAACTGAGACCTATGGTTGTTGATTAAAATAATATGAAGTTAAAATATTGAAAATAGAATTCAAGATTTGCATCGCTCTTCCGCAAAATACTTTGACCCTTGCTAAAGCCTTACCTTGACTCCCCTCAGCCTGCATTCCTGAGTCTCATTCCCTTTTTCTTAGTTGGGTAAGTCTTGCGGAGTACCCCATGTACTCAGGGTTTGTTAACCCCTGTTGCAGGAAGGTCGAGCTTATGGTTCTACCTGGAACCGTGCCGGTTGGTAGATCAACATGGATGATAATGTGTATATGATATAACCCTTGGGCAGGGTGTCTAGTTGTATGATGCTACGCCACTACGAAACTCTGGTTTAGGATAATATAATTTATATTTGTAATCTATATTTAAGTAATATTTTCACACCTTGTACTCTGATTAAAACTATTTGTGTAAATTATTGTAATACTTACGAGGTCTTTACAATGGGATGCTCGGGAAAATCAAGGTTTCCGAGGAAACCCGGCAGGCCACCTAGGTTACAGGAAACTCGTGCACAGTAACCAGAGGTCCTTAGGGACGATGATGGTGCACGTGGGCCCAGGTGATTTAGGTGGCTCTGTCACAGAATGGTATCAGAGCATTTCATTGTAACGTGCTTGCAATATTACTTTACAAAACCTTCAAAATAATTTGGATCAAATAAAATTAATTGGGTAGTTTGGTCCGGATTCCCCCTGAACTTTCTTTATTCATTCTATAGGATCTTTCCTTGCTTAGTTCTATAGATCCGTAGTTAGGTTTTGAGCTTGGTAGTGGATTAGCACTCTAAGTATGCCCTATGTTGTAAAACGTTGAGTGCATGTCACTCTAGTAATTAATTTAATAAGTATAATACGTATATATAAGAGTGTTCTGATTCGCATTGGAACGCTCATGCATCATGACATTACAACTATTAATAATACCCCCGTTATGAGGTATATCTTTACTTTCTAAAATAAAACTGATTTCAAATCACATTCATGTTAAAAACAAATTCTTACCCTCCTTCTAAAATAGATGGATCCGCAAGACACTGCTACTGGAATTGATGAGTATCTGGCTATGTTCGGAACCCCTACAGTGTTGTGGCAGTTACTACAGGAAGTAGGCTATTCGGAACCACCCAAGTATCATTGGTCCCATACTATTCTCCTTGGTCGGCCGTGGTACGAAGTATCCCTCTGGATCTCGCTTGTTCCACTGCTCCGTTTTGGCCAGCTTGGAAAGCGCAGGCTGAAGGTATGAGTCCCTGGGAAGGAGCTCAAGCGACAGCATTAGAAGTCTTGAGAAAGATATGCTTTAGGTGTCAGAAAGAGGTCAGAGTCTCTACTCTGAAAATATTTCTGTCAGAGGCACCAGGAAATTGGGACAGTCTTTGTTTTGTATAAATTAACTTCACTCCATTAAATATTATTATTATCAGATTATCCGCAAGCGCACAGATGTAATACCGATGTAACACTTCACCCGGAGGTTTTAAATATCGTATCCATAGGGAACAGTAGGTGATAATGACCAAGCCGATGAACTTAACCCTACAATTAGGCTAGATAATATTAAGACAGAGGAGATAGCTATTAACTATCTAGTTCCAACAACCGGTAAGCTTTGTATAATACCGTTCTAGCTGGGCAGTGACCTGAATAAGAGTAGAAATCAGAGTTCTCTCCTACCAAGCACTTATACACCTATCGATCCTATCAACGGGAAGTGGACTACAGAGGACTCAACGTAGCTGTCACCTACGCGAACTACCACTATCCGGCCAATCAGGGGACATTCACAAGTAAACCTAGCCTTGGCACCACACCTACACTACGAAATACTACTTCAATCTATAGTGTCCTAAAGATCAAAGCACTCAATATGAGTTGCAAACTTAAGAACAAATATGAACAACTTCTTACTTGAATTAGAATGTTGAATACAAAAGTACCTCAGAACGCAGCTCCGGGCGAGGAAGTTGAATCCAGAAGAATACAGCCACAAAGAAGCACCGACAGGCCGGAACTCCTCCAGAATCTCTACTCTCCTACTCTATCTCTCCAATCTCTAAATAAGACTAGATTTAGAAGAACTAGTCTCTCCTAATTGCTACATCTAACCCTAACTGGAGATATTGAACTAAAGCTCAGGAATAGGGGATGCCTCCAGGGAGGGGGTCTGCCCCTTTATTTATAGCCCGATGGGATGAACGCGCGCCGCAGGATCAAACCGACTTAACCAAGGGCCGAGATGACTCCTCATAGGCGGTGGAGGAAGGCTCTGGAAGGCGGGGGCCAAACCCTAGCAGGGGGCGCCGGCCGGCCCCACCTGGAGGGGTCTGGGGCCCCAGTTGCTTGGGTGTCTTCTAGATGCTTCTAGGGTCCTGATGACGATGTTTGCCTTCGCGGTTAAGTTTCGTGTCTTTTACGCACTTTAATCCCTCTTTTACACTTTTCTAGAATAATCCCTGGAAAATACAGAATATGCAAAACTCGTGGAAATTGTCAGTTAAAACCCTAGACTAGTGTGTATTCATGTGTCCTTTCATGTCTAAAGTTCTAACAAAAGTTGACGTTATCCACTGTCAACAATCTTCAACAACAAGCCAAGCAACTGAAAGAAAATTCTGATAAATAGGATCCCATTTTGGTCGCCACTACTCGAGCTATGTTAGCCATCTTTAACTTGCATCTGACCCGTGAGCGAGGACGGGAGGAGTGGCAGGAACTTTGTTCTGAATACTGTGAAGCACTCAAGAGTACAAAACTATAGAAGAAGAAAGCCAATACGAAAGCCCTGAAGTGGAAAGAATCTGCTCAGACCCGTGATGTACAAAAGATCGGTCTAGAAGTCCAGATAGAAGCAATCGAAACACAGCGACAAGCAAACCAGCACCGCATAGAAGAACTGGAGAGTCTAGTGGATAGTCTTCACTTTCAGATAGGACTTCTCATCCAGCAGCATGAAGAAGCTCATTCTTATGCTGTAATGGCAAGAGAAGGTCTTAGAGAGACCGTTGGATATTTGCAGCATCAGGATGCGATGTTTAGGGACCTGCATAACACCTATCAGCAACAACTTCAGGCAGCCCTTCAGAATATCGCCGATCTGCACCGAGAAGTGCAAATGCTCCATGCCTTGAATGATCTAATGCTGGAAATGGGGTTTGCAGAAGCTGACAATCAAGAAGAGTCTGGTTCAGTAGAGAATGCAGATGAAGAATTAGAGGAAGCAGCGAATGACTCAGATTCTGAAGTATTGAGTGGTCAGGTCGATTAGCTTATGAAGATAACTGGTTTCTTAGACCCATTGTCAGATCAGGTCCAACCTAAGGTCAAGTTTCTTTTGTATTATAAAACCCTGGGTCAGTAGGAAATTGGTGTAATGGTAGCAAGTCGACCTAAGCTAGTAGTCAACGTAAACTAATGTATAAACCTTGGAGAATCCTTTGTCATCTGTAAAATGGTTTTCTACTTAAGTTTATGAGTGACAGGTGTGTTCAAAAGGTGGCAAATTTTGTCAGAGACTAGGTTTTACCCATTTCCCGTTAATCTTCGCCCCAAAAGTTTCCAGTCCTTGGGGAAACTTCTGGATGCAGTGAACTCAACACCAAAACTCGATAAATCTTTGACCGTCTAAATCTATGCATGTGTCAGCCTTGATTTTCTCCTTTCACGACACATGCTATTTCCTTGAAATTGACAAATCAACAAGTGTTGGTTAAAAGCTATTGTAATTGTAGTATATGGGATATCATGCTCCATGACCATGATGCAGCATCGAAATCTGGGGTCTCTTATAGATCGCGACCATAGGAAGTTACTGCTGGATGCTCGCTGCTATCAAGGTTGATGGTCATGATCCTAGCCTGCAATTAATGTGCTTTCACTCTCTTTCAAATCTCTTCCACCAAAGTCATATCCATATTTCTTCCTGAGTTTCAAAAATTCTTTTGTTATCTATAACTATATTAAAAATCTGCTTTGAGAATTTAGATTTGATCTCCCTGAATTCTTGAAATTCTTTGTCCTTACAATCATCTTAAGCTCATCTGATAAAATAACGGGAAACCGATTTGGAAATGGTACCTAAGATCCAATCACTTGGAAATGGTATCTGCGATCCGCTGAGGATTCCCTGTTATTTTATGGATTCCTGGTTATTTATAAATGCCTTGAGGTCTATTTGAAAATTCACTTCTTCGGAAACATTAGGATGCACTTAAATTTACCCACAGACTCGGTACAAAAACCTAGCACTAGACCATGACTTTTCATCTATATACGTGTCATGCCTTGATCCAACATGTACCATTTCCTTGAATTCAACATGTTATTCGAGTCAGTACAGTTGTGTCCTATAGTAATACCATGACCGGTGGCCACGGTGCCACGTCGAAACCTAGGATCCCTTCCGTGCCATAGCCACACGAGATTTTACTAGGCTCATATAGGTATCGAGGCTTAAGGTTGTGATCTACTGTAGCTTCACAACTAATAAGCCCTATTCCGTTCGCTGTGGTGTAACATGATCTACGGCTGCGATACAATATGTTAACCTGGAATCTCCTGTAACTCACAACCACATGAGATCCTGAAGGGTATATGCTCGTATCAAGGTCTGTGGTCATTTTTCATCATAGCCACAGTCGATATACTTTCTCCCTTTTTACTGAGGTTACTTTAATTGTGTTCTATGATGGTATCTCGACTCGTGACTATGGTGCTGTGTCAAAACTTGAAATCTTCTGTGGACTGCAACCACATAAGATCTTACGAGGGTACGCAGTGGTATCGTAGTCGGTGCTCCTGAACCATTATAGCTCGCAACTAATGTGCCCTCACTCTCCTTGAAACCACCCTTAAATAGTATTCCTCGTAAAGGTTTATTTTGAAGAGCAATAGTTAAAGCTTTTAGTGTTGAAAGACAACTGATTAGGTCAAATAAGAATCTTTATTATAACAAATAGGAAGAGAAGTGTGGGCTAGTAGCTTACCAACTTAAGCTTCTGAACACTTGTCAGTTGTGTAGAATGTATTTCATGTATCACCACTTGAGAAGTGTCTTCATGTGACAGATCGAGTTATTGACTTGGTAGGAGTGGATTGAACCAGATCTGACACGCCGCAAGTATTCAGTGTGAGTCATAGACCAGAAAGAATCGTGTTACTCAAAGGACCACAACAAGATAGTACAAAGAACAATGGAGTGAGCCTTCAGAAGGAGAAGCTACCTGAGAAACACAGAATTGATTATCTAAAAGCTTTGCTAAGTTATTTGCCACTCTATAAACGTAACTTGCCCTTTTTCAAGTCTTGTAATATGTAAACCCCTACTTGCTCTATAGTCAGATTTGAAAAATGTTTACTTGACATATTTTTTTCCATTACTTAACCTAAGGCTTTAGCCATATCTTAAATCTCGAGACGAGATTTATTTAATGGGGGAAGGATGTAACACCCCTGGTGTCGAGTATCAAAGTATGGGGTACCCAACTTCGATGCAAAAACACATATTCCCAACACGGCCCAGCCCAGGCAAAGCCTGTGGAAGCCTATGAAGGCCGTGCCTACGGAGGCCCATGACGACGCTGCATCAACGCCAGCCTACCCTCGGGAAAGCGGGACCCTCGGGCGTCAATTTTTCGATTCGCCCGAGCCTCCCCGAGAGAGCTCGGAAAAGCGACACCCTCGGGCGCCAATTTTCCGATTCGCCCGAGCCTCCCCGAGAGAGCTCGGGAAAGCGGCACCCTCGGGCGCCGATTCTTCGATTCGCCCGAGCCTCCCCAAGAGAGCTCGGGAAAGCTGCACCCTCGGGCGTCGATTCTCCGATTCGCCCGAGCTTCCCCCATCGCCCTCGGACGCAACCTTTCTAAAGCATCCAATGCATAGTTGATGTCAGCGGAGCAATCTTGGACCACAAGAGACCTCTCTGACCACTTTACAAGCACTGTCCCGTCAGGCGAGATCCTCGACGCGACAGTGCTTCGCACGCACACAACGGCCATACTACCTGTCAGGATTTCTCTGGCGACGGATTTGATGGACCCACTACGGCCATCGTCTCCTCAGTATGATCTACGGTGCTCCGTCCCGTTTTCCGCCGGGATCTACCAACTACGACTACGACAGTCCAAGCGCCTGATGAACGGACTACGCAAGAATGGGAAAGGCACCTACTGCACTGTCCACTTGAAAGGACGAGCACGCCTTCCATCCGGGCCCACCTGACCCTCGGGAAACACTATCCGAAAGCCGGAAATGCGCCCAAGGAAAGATATCGCCCTGCTCCGTTCCATCACGCCTCCAGGAGTCCCGAGCCTCGGGAGACAACGCCTCGAGGCGACTTACCCTCTTGTTACATCGTGTAGGTAGACGGCCATCAGGTGTGACACTACGCCATGCCGTAATCCCGATGACTATTGCCGCCTTGGAACTCACCAAGATCGTACGAACCACTATGGCCGTACCCCTGCAACGCGGAGACAAGATCGTAGCTGACGACAGTCAAACAGAGACAACAACTCCCCAGTGTAACATGCACGGCAATGTACATGCTGCCCTCGCCCCTCCCTTGTGACTATAAAAGGGAGAGGAGAGGTCAGCCTTAGAGGGAGACTCATTCTCACACACCCCACTTCACCACACGCAACAACGAGTAACTTGTATACACTTAGACACTCATAAGAGACTTGAGAGCAGTTGTCTCTCTCGCCTAGCTTGTAACCCCGACTACAAGCACCCCGGTGCAAGGCAACACGACTCTCCTCCCCACTGGATGTTGGGCCCTCTTGGCCTGAACCAGTATAAACCCTGTGTTCCCCCTTGCACACCACCCGGAGCCTCAACCGCAAAGCACAAATTCACTAGCCGGTGTTAGCACCCGCTAAAACTAGCACCGACAGTTGGCGCGCCAGGTAGGGGCCTTTTTGCGTGTTGACTCAGGATCCGGATGGCTGACAGCTCCATGGCGCTTCCTGCTGGGCGGTGCTCCGGTTCGGGAGTCTTGAGTTCGTGGCCACCGGCCAAGGACTCGAGATGAACCCACGCACAACCGAGCCCCGCACCATCATCGTCCTGACTCCAGCCCATCAGGCGGCCAGGGAAGGGACCACGGCGACGCTTCCGCCCATCCCAGAGGACGAGGGGAACGCCGCACGCCGCGCTTCCCAGTGGACCAGGAGGAGGACGCGTAACCGCGCCAACCCGCCCCTGGTCGCCGAAGGCATGGCCAACCAGATGCCCCTAGCAGGGGAAGCCGACTCGGCACCGGCCGCCACCCCGACATCTCCAGCGCCAGCAGCCACACACCCGCCAACCGCCCGAAGGACGGGTGGGGGCAGGATCGCGGCGTCGACAGGGCTCTCTTTCCGCCCTCATTGGGGGAGGGAGACGGCACCGTCATCTCTCTTTGGGCTCCAAAGCGCTGTGGATGCCCACGTTCGTGCAGTCCGCGTTTGCTGCGCGACTTGGTGGAGACACCTGTCCATCGCCATCAGCGTCTGGATGACCTCATGGGCGACCACGTGGCTTCCGCACCGTCTTCTCCCGGGAGTAGTCCCAGGGCGTATGGCAGGAGGGAGACGGACTCCACTGACAGTCTCACTCCCCGAGAATACACGGAGGAGTGGGATCGTCGAGGTTGGACCTCGCCGTCACGACGGGGCCCTAGCGACGATGACGACGAGTTCTGGGCGAACGTGGACTTTATCGTCCACCCCGACAACTCATGGGAGGACGCCCCGAGCATCGTCACCGACTCCGGCCAGTCCTACGTCGACCCCGCTCGGGAATACTACCACTTGGTGCACCCCGACGACGGACGGGTGGAGGACGTCCATTCGGGGGACGACAACGAAGCACCTTCTCCGCTCCAGCCGCAGCTTCGGCAACATACTCCACCTCCAGTGACCCCGCGGCCTGCGCGGTCAGCTCCGCCGCAGGACCCGAGGGCTGGGACGTCTCGCCCCGCGCACCAGTCTCCGGAGCTAGAGCAGATACGGGAACTCGAGGCGCGGATGGATGAAAACCGCCTACGCCTCGCCCACCTGCGAGCCACGCTCGAGCGCGAGGAGCAGCAGGGCACCGGCGGGGCAGCTCGTCACCGGGCCCGGGACGTTCAGGCTAATATCATCGCCGACGATGGAGCCGGGACACCAGGAGCCCTGCCACGAGCAAGCCGCAAACTCACGGAGGCGGCAATGCTGCTCCGGAGCATGCCCGAGCCCTCCACTGAGGAGGCGCGGCAGCTCAGGAACCAGCTCAAGGATCTCCTGGAGGATGCAGCCGTCCTCCTGGCGGAGAGTTCAGCGTCACGCCATCGTGGCGCTGAAAGTCATAAACGTGGCGGTACGGCGCGCCAGGAGCGAGAAACCTCGGTGCATCCCGAGGTCCCGAGGGTCCCGTCAGTTCACTAACGGCTTGGCAAAGACGTCGACGTCCGAGCCATCCTTTAAGCCCACGGTCGGCGGAAGACCGATGGAGCCGCACGAGGCTACCATGTCCATCGGGGCGGGCGCTATGACCCGGACGAGGCCCGCGAGCCCTCACTCGAGCCCTCGGGTCCTGGCGCCTTCAGTGAGGCCATCCGAAGGGCCAGATTCCAGCCCCGGTTCCGACAGCCGGTCAACATAGACAAGTATTCGGGGGAAACCAACCCCGACCTGTGGTTAGCGGACTATCGTCTTGCATGCCAGTTTGGCGGTGCGCAGGATGATCTCATCATCACCCGCAACCTACCCTTGTTCCTCGCTGACTCTGCAAGAGCTTTGACTGGAGCGACCTGGTCAGGATCTTCGTAGGGAACTTCCAGGGCATGTACATGCGCCCTGCCAACTCCTGGGATCTCAGAAGCTGCAAACAGAAGCCGGGCGAGTCCCTCAGGGACTACATCTGGCGATTCTCTAAGCAGTATAATGAGCTGCCCTAGGTCGCCGACTCCGGCGTCGTCGGAGCATTTGCTGCAGGAACTTCCTGCAAAGAGCTTGTTCATAAGCTGGGACGCCAGACCCCCACCAGCGTCTCCGAGCTCATGAAGATAGCAACCAGCTTCACCTCGGGGGACGAGGCGGTGGGAGCCCTCTTCTCCGACCCCAAGGGCAAACAGAAGGAGGAGGCCCCCGAGGGCACCTCTTCCCGAGGCCCAAACAGCAAGAAGAAGAAGAAAGGGAAGGGAAAGTCCCCCTCCGCAACGACTCCCTTGTGGCAGCCATCGAGCCCAAGGGGACACGCCCCCTCAAGGCCGTTTCGACGAGATGCTCAACAAACCATGCCCTTACCACCAGGGTCCGGTGCATCACACGCTTGGGCAGTGTGTGATGCTCAAAAAACATTACGGCCGGCAGGCGTTCAAGGACGACGCCGTCAAAAAGCCCACCAAGGATTAGGAGGACAAGGACGGGAAGGACGATGAGTTCTCGCCCATCGACAAGTGCCTCATGATCTTCGGCGGGCCCGGGACCGCTCCTACGACGCAACAGCGAATGCGCGAGCGTCGGGAGGTCTACTCCGTCAGGCCAGCGACACCTCGCTTCCTTGACTGGTCCCTCGATGCCATCACCTTCAGCCGGGACGACCACCCGGACTACGTCCCATCGCCGGGGTGTTACCCGCTCGTTGTCGACCCCGTCATCGGCAACACGAGGCTCTCCAAAGTCCTCATGGACCGAGGTAGCAGCCTCAACATTCTCTACACTGAGACCCTTGATTCGATGGGGATCAGTCGCTCGCTCCTCTGGGCCACGACGTCCCCGTTCCACGGGATAGTGCCCGGGAAGAGCGTGCAACCCCTCGGGCATATCGACCTGCCCGTCTATTTCGGGACTCTAGATAACTTCAGGAAGGAAGTCCTGACGTTCAAAGTGGTGGGCTTCCACAGCACCTACCACGCCATCCTCGGGTGGCCATGCTACGCCAAATTCATGGCGGTCCCGAACTACACCTACCTCAAGCTCAAGATGCCGGGGCCAAAGGGGGTGATCACCATCGGTGCTTCCTACCAGCACGCATACCAGTGCGACATCGAGTGCTGCGAGTACGCTGGCGCACTGGTGGAGTCCGAGGCCCTCATTGCTGACCTCAAAAGGATGGCAAAGGAGGTCCCCGACCCCAAGAAGGCCACGGGCACCTTTGAGCCTGCTGAGGAGGTGAAGGAGGGGCCCTCAACCCGAGCTCCCCTGACGGCAAGGTGCTGAAGATTAGCGCCACCCTCGACCCGAAATAGGAGGCCGTGCTCGTCGACTTCCTACGCAAGCACGCCGACATGTTTGCATAGAGTCCCTCGGATATGCCACTCATCCCGAGGGAGGTCGCCGAGCACTCCTTGGACATCCGGGCCGGGTCCAAGCCGGTGAAGCAGCGCCTGCGCCGATTCGACGAGGAGAAGCGCCGGGCCATCGGGGAGGAGATGCAAAAGCTTTTGGCGGCCGGATTCATCAAGGAGGTCTTCCATCCAGAGTGGTTAGCTAATCCTATTTTGGTTAAAAAGAAAAATGGAAAATGGAGAGTGTGTGTTGATTACACTAGTTTAAATAAAGCTTGTCCTAAGTATCCATTTCCATTACCTCGCATTGATCAAATAGTTGACTCCACCGCTGGCTGTGAACGACTTTGCTTTCTTGATGCATATTCCGGTTACCATCAGATTCGCATAAAAGAGTCTGATGAATTAGCGACTTCTTTCATTACTCCTTTTTGGCACATATTGTTACGTAACCATGCCATTTGGCCTAAAAAATGCGGGCGCGACTTACCAGCGTTGCATGCTCAAAGTTTTTGGGGACCTCATCGGGCGAACCGTTGAGGCTTACATACACGATATAGTAATAAAATCTAGGAAGGTGAGAGACTTAGTAGCCAACCTAGAAGAGGTGTTTGAATGCCTCAAAAAGCAGAACATAAAGGTAAACCCCGAGAAGTGCGTCTTCGGGGTCCCTCGGGGCATGCTCCTCGGGTTCATCGTTTTCAAGCGTGGCATCAAAGCCAACCCAGAAAAGATATCGGCCATCACACAGATGGATCTGATTTGGAACCTCAAGGGTGTGCAAAAGCTCATGGGATGTCTCACGGCCTTGAGTCGATTCATCTCAAGGCTCGGCGAAAAGGGACTTCCCTTGTATCGGTTGCTAAAGAAAAATGAGCACTTTACCTGGACCACCGAGGCCTAGGAAGCCCTCGAAAGGCTTAAGGCCTCTACTTTTGGAAGCACCGGTTCTCGTGCCTCCTATGAAAAAGGAGAATCTCTTGTTGTATGTCGCTACTACTAACCAAGTTGTGAGTGCAGCGATCGTCGTGGAATGGCAAGAAGAGGGGCACACGTTGCCGGTACAGCGGCCGGTCTACTTCATCAGCGAGGTCTTGTCCAAGACCAAGATACGCTACCCTCAGATCTAGAAGCTGGTGTACGCAATCATTCTTGCTCGGCGCAAGTTGCGGCACTACTTCGAATCCCATCCTGTGACCGTGGTATCATCCTTCCCCCTCGGGGAGGTGATCCAGAACCGGGAGATGACTGGGAGGATCGCTAAGTGGGCTATCGAGCTCATGGGTGACGGCATCCCCTACGCTCCACGCAAGGCCATCAAGTCCCAGGTGCTAGCGGACGTCGTGGCAGAATGGACCGAGACGCAGCTGCCACCACTCCCGACCCCAGAGGAGTATTGGGTCATGTACTTCGATGGGTCGATGATGAAGACTGGTGCCGGCGCAGGCATCGTCTTCGTCTCGCCCCTCGGGGTCTGGCTCAAGTACCTGCTGCGGCTGCACTTCACGGCTTCCAACAACGTCGCCGAATACGAGGCTCTTGTCAACGGACTCCACATCGCCATCGAGCTCGAGATCCAGCGCCTCAAAGTTTGAGGGGGCTCCCAGCTCATCATGGACTAGGTCATGAAGGAGTCGACGTGCCAGAACCCCAAGATGGCCGCCTACTGCAAGCTGGTGCGATTGCTCGAGCTCAACCACATCGCGCGCAGGTACAACGAGGAGGCCGACGAATTGGCAAAGATCGCGTCTGAAAGGGCTTAGGTCCCGACGCGCGAATTTGCCAACGATCTCCACAAGCCCTCGGTCAGTATTGATCCCTTGGGGGCCCAGGGGAAGGAGACCCCCGAGCCCCCAAGAGAACTCGGAACATCTTCAAGCCACGGAAGCCTCTCGGGGGCTGCCGACCCCTCCGACAAAGGGGAGCCATTCGAGACCCTGGCTGAAGACGGCGACGAAGCCGAGGCGATGGAGATTGAAGCCAAACTGGACGACGACGAACCAGAT
This sequence comes from Eremochloa ophiuroides, assembly GCA_038502445.1. Taxonomy (NCBI): domain Eukaryota; kingdom Viridiplantae; phylum Streptophyta; class Magnoliopsida; order Poales; family Poaceae; genus Eremochloa; species Eremochloa ophiuroides. Next base: position 59,184,132 of record JAHLJS010000006.1, read on the forward strand.
TGGCGTGAACCACTGGTCAGTTGGCTCGTCCGAGGGATTTTGCCCTCGGACAAGACCAAGGCTCGGCGGCTCGCACATAAAGCTAAGTATTTCACGATGATCGACGGTGACCTCTATCGACGGAGTCCCTCAGGAGTCCTCCAGCGCTGCATCACTTTCAGTCAAGGCAAACGCCTACTTGAAGAGATACACGCTGGAGCTTGCGGCCATCACACTGCACCAAGGACGCTCATCGGCAACGCCTTCCGACAAGGTTTCTACTGGCCAACCGCCGTGGCCAATGCCACCGAGATAGTACGCTCCAGCTAGGGATGCCAGTACTATGCTCGGCAGACACATCTCCTGGCCCAAGCTCTCCAGATGATTCCCCTCACTTGGCCATTCGCCGTATGGTGACTGGACCTTGTCGGGCCCCTCCAAAAGGCGCCCGGGGGCTTCACCCACTTGCTTGTCGCCATTGACAAGTTCTCAAAGTGGATCGAGGCCCAGCCGATTGCCCAAATCAGCTCGGCGCAAGCGGTGTTATTCTTCACCGACATTGTCCATCAGTTTGGTGTCCCGAACTCCATCATCACTGACAACGGCACGCAGTTCACCGGAAAGAAATTTCTGGCCTTTTGCGACGAGTACCACATACGAGTGGACTGGGTGGCCGTAGCCCACCCAAGAACGAACGGCCGAGTAGAACGTGCCAATGGCATGATTCTCCAAGGCCTTAAGCTGAGAATCTTCAACAGATTGAATAAGTTCAGCAAGAGGTGGTTGGCCGAGCTCCCGGCAGTGATATGGAGCCTAAGGACTACGTCAAGCCGAGCCTCGGGTTTCACGCCCTTCTTCCTGGTGTACCGTGCCACGGCCGTCCTTATTGCACTCGGACAAGTACCATGCTCGGCGCATCCGGGGCCGAGCCTTCAGCGTAGGCGACTTGGTGCTGCGGTTCAGGCAGGACAACAAGGGGCGCCACAAGCTGACACCACCGTGGGAAGCACTGTTCATCATCGCCGAGGTGCTACGTCCCGGCACGTACAAGCTCGCGAACGAAAAGGGCGAGGTCTACAGCAACGGTTGGAACATCGAACAGCTACGTCGCTTCTATCCTTAAGATTCTGAGCATTATACAATTTGTAAAATCTTGAAATCAATAAAAAGACCCGACTTCTACTCTTTTTACTTGATTTTTAGATTTTTGATCCGAGCCTACACTCGGGAGCGAAATGACATTTCATTTCACCGCGCATTAGAGAAGAGAGGCTCGGCCTAACCTATGGAAAGGCCGACCCTCCCTCGGGGGCTAGGACGGGGGGAACCCCCGGACTCTCCCGAGCCTCAACGATTTTGAAAACGCAAAAATTTCAAAACCCGTTGAAATCGTTTCTCCCTAAAACATGCTTCTCTCCTAAAAACCAAGCGTGAACTTATAAGACTCGGAAGAATAAGAGAAGTCCCAGAGGACAGAGCCGGTCGAGTCGAGGAGACCGCTTACGCCCCTGGGCTACAACATCTCCCCTCGCCACTCCGCGTTTGAAGGTTAACTCGCGCTCGGAAGAAAACTTATAAGATCTACGCTCGGCAAAGGGAGGAGGCTCGGGAAGAAACAAATAAACTTTTTTCCAAGGATTCTTCCTGCCAAAGCTCTTAGGACATCGGCTGCGTCTACGCCGCTAAAGCTACGTCACTAAAGCTACAACACGAGGCTCGATGGCCTGGGCACAGGATCGGCAAGAAAAAACGCCTAGGGAAAAAGCACGAAATGAATTAAAAATGAACATGCAGCAAATATTTATGTAAATATAAAGGCCACGAAGGGCCATATGTTTGTTTCCTCCCAGCCACTCACGAAAAGTTATTCTTTACGAGGGCACTACAACCTAGCTTATCTTCATGGTAGGTCCAACGGAGGGAGTTCAACCTCAGCTTCAAAGAGGCCCGCCAGCGCTTCTCCGGGCTCCGTCATCGAGTCCTCCAGCGCCAGGAGCTCGGCGTCGTTGGCCTCAAGGAAGCCTTCACTGACGGGGCCGGCGTCAAAATTCCCATAACGGGACTTCACGACCGCCAATGTCTTCTGTACGCCCGTCAACAAGGCCTCCTTGACCCGGCCGCCGACGCTGGTGTAAAGCGCCTCCAGTCGGCTCCGAAGCGAGACCCCCGAAGGTTCCCCACCGGTGCCGATGGAGTCACACAGCGCGCGCGCTGCCTTCTGCAGTTCCAGGTGATCGGCCGCCTCGCCGTCATAAACCACCTGCAGAACTGCGGGAGCAAAACAGGAAGGTGACAAAAATGCAACAAGCAACCAGGACGAACAGAACGAAAAGCACGACACCGCACATACCGCCAGCCTCCTCCTGAGCCTTCCGTGCATCCTCCCGGGGCGAGTCCGCCGCGCAAACCGCCTGACGCAATGCCGCCTGAGTTTCACTCAGGTCGAAAGCCGAGGCTTCAGCGGCAGAAGTCTTCTCGGCGGCAAGCTGTCGGGCGGCATCGCGCTCCCTCGTCGCCTCGGCCAGGGTGCCCTCCAGCTCCTGCACCCGTGTCACCGAGGTAGCAGCTCGGCCCTTCGCCTCTTCGACCTCCTCCTTCAAGATAGTGTTCTCAACACTCACTTCGGCGAACTTAGAGGTCATGGCGGCGAGCTCGCTCTGGGCACGGGTAAGGGATTTCCCCTTGAGGTCAAGCTACTTCCAAAGCCCGAGCCTGCCGCGAAGGAAGCGTGACTTGTCCCGGGAGGTGTGCATAAGGTCCTAGAAAGGAGTGAGGAGCGGAGACGGTTAAAACGACACACATACACAGGTAAGGTTATGATATACGGAGGCTTACCTGAAGCTGGGCCGGGAGCTCCGTCTTGAGGACGTCGGCGATCGCACGGAGACCTGCCGCCGGACTAAGCCCGAGCTCTTGAACGGCGTCCCACTTGGGAGCCTCGAGGTCATCCCAGAGCGAGAAGACGGGCGGCGCTTCAAGATCCGCTCGGTTCGCCCACTCGATCCGGGAGGCGGTCAACTCCCGAGGCCCAGGGGCCTTCCTCACGAGGGGGAGGAGCTCCCACGTCGACATCCATGGCCGTCGAACCTGCGGCAGCAGGCTCCGAAGAGACGGCATCAGCTAACGCTCCCGAGGCGTCACCAGAGCCGACGACCGAAGCCTCGGGAGCCGGCGCTGGCGCCAGCTCCACGTCAGCAACCGGCGCGACGACGGCCACAGCCGGAGCGACCCCTCCCAAAGGAGGAACCTCGGACGTCATGACCGGACCCGTGGGGGGACGGATTTCCTCGTCCGTCGACCGGGCGCTCCCCCCGGCGGTGTCGTGACCCTGCACCTTCAGGACCTTCAGGTGCGAGACCTGGAGGTTCGACCCCGAGCGCTTCCTGAAACGACAGAGGAAGGAAGGAACGTTCGTAACGACAAGATAGATCTCTGACAAAAGAAGTAACAGGTAAAGTCGCCTACCTCGTCTTTGGAACCACCGTCCTCTTCCTCGCCGCCCACGCGCTCAGCAGGACGACACACGGCGTGGGCCACGCCAGTGGTGGAGGAGCGGGCGCTACCTCGGCGTCTAGGCCAGCCCCGTCCTGAGGCGCTGCCTGGGCACCGGGTGTCGCCTCGACGCCGCCGCCCCTCGGCTGAGAAGCCTGAGTCTGGGAGGACCCCAGCTCGACTTCCGGCGTCTTGGCACTGGTCGGCTCCGGCTCCGACGGCGTCGGCCCACCGCTTCCCCCGCCTTCGGCCATCGCTCCGATCAACGACCCGTCGGAAGGAAGGGTACGCCGGAACAAGGACCCCTCGGTCCCGCCGGCGGCAGCATGGGCTGGCTCGGGCGCCGGGTCCGATCCCGTTCCCGGCCTCTTCAGCGGACCCTCGTGGCCGATGGAAGGCGGAGCCATAGCTCCAGTGGTCTCGCTGCCAGAGACCGCGCTTCCAGACGCAGTTTTCGGCAGTTTTGCCTGGGGGCTCAGGTCACGAGCCCCGGCACATCCGCCGGCTAGCGCCGACATGGGAGCCTTTCCTGGCTCGTCGGCGCCCACCGCGGGCTTTGTGGCCACCATGGGCCGATCCAAAAGGATCATCAAATCATCATCGTCGTCGTCATCTTCCTCGTCCTCTTCGTCGGTGAGGGACTCCTCCTCCGGCTCCCCCACCGCCCTCTGGCGCCGGCGAAGCTGGGCAAACTCGTCGATTCTCAGGGCCTTCTTCCTCTTCAGCACGGTCTTCTGGTCCTTTTTCGCCTGCGCCGCCTCGTCCCGAAGGCGGTTCTGGGTCCGCCGAGCCTTGTCCTCTGGGACAGGTGGAAGGGAAGGCTTCCCGGTCCTTGAAAGACCCTGCAACAAACAAAGAAGGAAATCAGTAAGAAGATGGAGGAACTGCAAACTCGATAGAGCAGACAACGCTCACCAACGCGATGAAGCCTGCGCCGGGGCGCATGGGCACCCGGTATGATAACCGCCCACCATGTACTTAATACGGCGCATGATCTCCTGTTGGCCGATATCCTGGGGCAGCATCGCCGTGCCCTCCCGCGACGTCCCGATGAGCATCTGGTTCAGCGCCAACCTGTGCTCCATCAACAGTAGCACCGTCCGCGCATGGAACTACGCTGCCACAGCGGCTCCCGTGAGACCCCAATCGTGCAGCACCTGGAGCGCGTTAAAGTAGGCATTTAGATGCTTGGCCTCTTTAGCCGAGCACCCCCACTCCCACTGAGGAAGGGGAGCGGTGAACGCCCTTCCCGTATACTTGGGGAAGGCGTCCCCGTCATTGCGGAGATAGAACCAGCCGTGGTGACAGCCCTTGTTGGAGGAGGGGGCCTTGCAGGGGATGTACAAGCCGGAGAGGATCACGAAACCGCAGCCCCCCGCGCGCGGGGTCTCCCACGGCTTCTTCGCGCCAGCCGCCTTTGTGTACCAATCAACGCGGGAGATGCGGCGCCATAGGTCCCAGTGCGGGGGTACCCCGAGGTAACCCTCGCACAGGGCAGCATAAATCGACGCCTGCGTGATGGAGTTGGGGGTGAGGTTGTGGAGCTCGAGCCCGTTGTTGAAGAGGAGCGCCCGGAAGAAGAGGCTCGGCGGCGACCCGAGCCCGCGCTCGTGGTAGGCGATGAAGCTCACCACGTACCCCTCGTCGGGGTTCGGCTCGTCATGGTCGCTCGACGGCACGACCCACTCCGGACGCTCCGCGTCGGTGCGGGGGCGCAAGAGCCCCAGATCCACGAGCCGCTCCAAATCCTCCTCCGTCACGGCGCTGCGCGGCCATGGCTCCAACCTGAGGATGCCGGCGGTGGCAGCGGCAGCGGCATCGGTGGCAGTGGGGGAAGTAGCCATGTCAAGCTAAGGACGAAGAGCTGTGGAGAAGGCAACGATGTCGGCCGCGGTGGCGCTCCTCACTCGAGAATGCAACGAAGGCGAGAAGGTGGACGGCGGAAGCAGGAAGGCGAACGGCTACGCAAGCAAATGGCTAGGGTAGAAAGAAAAAATCACGATTTTTCTTATATACTCAGGCGGCGAATCGAGTGAGATGCGGGGAATCCGCCGCATTAACTGCGCGGGGCCCGCCACGATCCCAGCATCACCGCCGGCCTCGCGCACGCAACCGCCTCCACTGTCCTAAACCGTCGCGTCTGTCAGGCTTTGTGCCTCAAAAGGTGAGCCAAATCAGAAGGTCTTAGAGAGACCGTTGTATATTTACAGCATCCGGATGCAATGTTTTGGGGCCTGCATAACACCTATCAGCAACAACTTCAGGCAGCCCATCAGAATGTTGCCGATCTGCAACGAGAAGTGCAAATGCTCCATGCCATGAATGATCCAATTCCAGACATAGCTGACCATCAGGAAGAGTCTGGTTCAGCAGAGAATGCCGATGAAGAGTTGGAGGAAGTAGCGAGTGACTTGGAGTCAGAAGTAGTGAGTGGTCAGGTCGATTAGTTTATGAAGATAGATAGTTTCCTAGACCCAGTGTCAGATCAGGTCAAATCTGAGGTTAAGTATCCTTGTAATCCAAAACCCTGTGTCGGTAGGAAACTGGGGTAATGGTAGTTCAATAAGTTAGAGTAAGTGAACTTAAGCTAGTAGTCAACGTGAACTAATATGTAAACCTCGGATAATCCTTTGTCATCGGTCAGATCATTTCCTACTTAAGCTTATGAGTGTTAGGTGTGTTCAAGAGTTGATAAATTTTGCCATAAGACTAGGTTCTACAATCCCCGTTAATCTTCGCTCCACAAGTTTCCAGTCCTTGGGGAAACTTCTGGATGCATTCAACTCAACACTAAAGACTCAAAAAAAATCCTTGACTGTCTAAACCTACGCATATGTTAGTCTTGATTTTCTCCTTTCACAACACATACTATTTCTTTAAAACCGTCAATCAACATGTGCTGGGTGAAATCTATTGTAATTGTAGTCTATGGGATGCCATGCTCCAACACCGTGACATAGCGTCGAAATCTGGGGTCTCCAATGGGTCGCAACCATGGGAAATTACTGCCGGACGCTCGCTGTTATCAGGGTTGATGGTCATGATCCTAGCCTGCAATTAATGTGCGTTCACTTCCTTTTCAAATACCTTTTACAAAATTCGTATCCATATTTCTTCATGAGTTTCAAAAATTCTCTTGCTCTTTATAACTATATTAAAACCTACTTTGAGAATTCACATCTGATCTCTCCGAATTCTCAAAATTCTTTGTCCTTGCAATCATCTTAATCTCATCTGATAAAATAACGGGAACCGATTTGGAAATGATACCTAAGATCCAATCATTTGGAAATGGTATCTACGTTCCGCTGAGGATTCCCTGTGTTTTATGGATTCCTGGTTATTTATAAATATCTTGACATCCAGTTTGAAAATTTACTTCTTCGGAAAACTTTATGATACACTCCAATTCACCCACATACCCAGTACAAAAAACCTAGTACTAGACCATGACTTTTATCTGCATACGTGTCACGCCTTGATCCGACACGTATCACTCACTCAAATCCAACATGTTATTCCAAAATCGTTATGTTTGTGCCTATAGTGGTGTCATGACCTGTGACCACGGCGTCGCTTTCGAAACCTAGGGTCTCTCACGTGCCATGGCCACACCGAGATTCTGCTAGGCACGCGCAGGCATCGAGGTCTAGGGCTGTGACGTACTATTGCTTTGCAACTAATAAAGTTTCTTTGTTTGCACTATATGTGGAAGCAAATTCATCTCGCTACGATGTAACACGATCTATAGCTGCGATACAATATAGCAACCTGGGATCTCCAGTAACTCACAATCACATGAGGTTCTGAAGGGTATATGCTCGTATCAAGGTCTGTGGTCATTTTACATCATAGCCACAATTGATATACTTTCTCTTTTACTGAGGTTACTTTAATTGTGTTCTATGATGGTTTCTCGACCCGTGACTATGGTGCTGTGTCAAAACTTGGAATCTTCCGTGGACTATAGCCACATAAAATCTTACCAGGGTACGCATTGGTATCGTAGTCGGTGCTCCTGATCCATTATAGCTCGCAATTAATGTGCCCTCACTCTCCTTGCAACCGCCCTTAAAAGGTGTTCCTCGTAAAGGTTGTATTTCGAAGAAATAAGGTTTCAAGTTTTAGTGTTGAGAGACAACTGATTAGGCTGGATAAGAATCTTCATTATAACGGATAGGAAGAGAAGTGTGGCCTAGTGGTGTATCAACCCAAGCGGCTGAACACTTGTCAGTTGCGTATGCTGTATTTCAGGTATCACCACTCGAGAGGTATCTTCAAGTGTTAAATCGAGTTATTGACTTGGTAGGAGTTGAATTGAACTAGATCTGACACACTCCGAATACTCAGCATGAGTCATAAACCAAAAAGAGATCGTGTTACTCAAAGGACTTCAACAGGATGATGCACAAGTGTGTTGGAATCAGTCTTCAGGAGAATAAGCTACCCAAGAAATTAGAGAATTTCTCATCTAAAAACTTTCCTAAGTTCTTTTGCTCCCCTTTAAAAATAATTTACCCCTTTCAAGTTTTTACGAAATGTAGAACCCCTACTTACTTTATAGTCAAGTTTTAAAAAAAATGTTTACTTGATACATTTTATTTTCCATTACTAAAACTAAGGCTTTAGCCATAACCGAAATCTCGAGACGAGATTTATTTTTAAAGAGGGAAGAATGTAACACCCCTGGTGTTACGATAGCTAAAACCGGCAATGTCATCATGATTGCATGTAATTCATCCCGCATAAAATCATTGTCACTGTGCATCACTAAGACAATTTTTATTTTCATATGTGAATGTGCTTAGGTACCTTTGAGTGACTTTATGATTTAAATAATTGTTTATGTGTATGCCTCTAAATCCAAATAGAAAATAAAAAGGAAAACAATTAAAAACCTAATCGGACCCGAAACCCTAAATCAAAAACTAAATAGAATTAAGTGTTGGGCCTTAAATAAAAGTTGTAAATATTTAAAAGTTGAGCAACTTCTATTTTGGGCAATTTTGAAGTTATTAAAAATAGTTTCAAATAAAATCTTAATCTAGCTTTTAAAGTTTAAACTTGAAATATAAATTCAAAACCTAGTAGGAATCTGATGATGGTCTTTTAATAAAAGTTTTAGCCCTTTCAAAATAGAATAACTTTCATGTTTGGAGATTTTAAAGTTTATCAGTGAAAATTTAAATTAAAACCCAATTAGTGTTTGTTTATTCAAATTTAAAATGCCCTTTCAAAAACTATCAAGAATTTGGGCAAACTAATTTAATGAAAGTTGTAAGGATTTTCATGTTCAACAACTTTTATATTTGGGGATTTTGAGGTTATGCAGTGAGATTTCAAAATAAACCCTACTGAGTGTTTGAAAATTTAAATTTGAAATGCTATTTGAAAAACTATGAATAATATGGCAAAACCCATTTACTCAAAGTTGTAGGCCTTGTTAGATAGAACAACTTTTATGTTTGAATAAATTCAAGTTGTTGAGAAAAATTTATAGAATTTAAATGATTTGTAAATGAATTTCAAATCAAGTTTTTACCCCCTTCTAATTTATTCAAAAATTATTCAAAATTTCAAACTTCTTCCAAAACAAAAGTTTTTCAGTTTAAATTTGCCTACCATTCTTATTTTGGGGATTTTTCGACTTTATATGTAAAATAAAAATTAATTTTGAAAGATGTAAAAAGGGGGATAGTACAAGCTATAGTGTTCAACAGGGGGGACCGGCTCTACCTCTGCTCGGGTGCAGGCCGCGTGCGCGCGCTGGCTGCCGATGATGCCCGGGGCTGGCCGGCCGCGTGTCACCGACGGGGCCGGATCCGTGGGGGTCCTCTATGCGTCTCGATGCTGCCCAGAACCTTTCCTCTGCCATATATAAGCCGCAGCCGACCGCCATCTTCTCCATTGCCGCCGCCGTCGAGGTTCGGTTGGGCTCCAAATTCGTCGTCTGTAAACCACCTCCACCGCCTCCATCTTAGGGCTAGCTCCGCTTCTCCGTCGTGCTTTGATAGAGCCCGCTCTTACTGCTTCTCGTCGCCGGACTTGGCCGGAGCAAGGTTTCCTTCCCCGCGGCCGGTGGGAGGGTCGCCGAGCTCCGTTCAGCGGGGAGAGAGCTTCACGGTGGGTGTTTCTCTTTCCCGTCTTGGGTTCTATGTTCTTCCGTGTATGGCGAAGCTCATGGACGTGGTCTTGTCTTCTTTGGAGCCTTGTAGTCACCGGAACGGAGTCTTGCGGCTGGATAGCGCCGCCGAACCCGCCATTAACGCTAACCGAGCCGTTCTACCCGCCTCCGCCTAAAACCAGCGTGCGCACGTGGACCTAGGTGAGCACTGGGAGCTTTTGGTATTGAGGGAACGGTCTGGGAGGGTTTCGGCTACCCAGAACGCTAGGCGCCGCCGTGTGCCGGGCCGGCTGTCTGCCATGGCCGCCGCTGCTTGGGCTGCGGTGCCTCTAGTACCGAGTTTTGGGGACTAAATCGTTTCACTCGAGGATGGGGAGGCTTGGGGGCACGCTCATCCGGGCTGGAGTGCTCGCTGCCGGCATGCTGCCGCGGCCAGGGCTGCGCGCGCACGGTGCCGTTGAGAGAGATAGGAGGGAGAGGAGGAGCTGGGAGGGAGAAGGAGGCCGAGCAGGCCGCGCTCGGGCCGTGTTGGGCCGGCCCAATAGCGGGCAAGCGCGTGGGGTGTGTGGGAAAGAGAGGTGCCAGGCCGCGCAGGCTGTTCTATAGGTCGGCCCGGTTGGCAGTTGCTGGCCCAAATGATTGAAATGAATCTATTTCCCATTTTCTGAAATATAAACAGTGCAGTACCATGTTATTTTTGTAGGATAATATTTACTGTGCTATAAATTATGAAATTAATTGAGAAGACTCTCTAAGATGTATTGTATACAGGAAAAATATGAAATATACACGTTCAGTACTTGTGTTATGTAATAAAAATACGCCTTTTAATTAAGAAATGACAATTCTGTGAATTATGTAGGTCAAAATATTAATCCAAAAATCATGCAATTTGCTTTGGTACTGTTTTGTGTCAAACTCTATCTGTAGGAAAAGTTTGGGCTCACATGGAAATAGTTCATTTAATCACTATTTAATAATCTATAAATCGATTAATAAAATAAATAGAAACCCTAGCCATTTTAGGTTTTGTATGACTTTTGTATTGAGTGATGTCCCTAGGTCATTAACTTGAGATGACCTTTGGCACCTTAGTTAGTGTTTGGGTTATTAATTAATTGTTATTGAAGGAACACTAATAGTTTATGTTATTCACATATGATGATAGGGTTTAATAATTTGCTTAAGCAAAGGGTTGATAGTGTTCTAGGGGGAAAACTAATTCGACTTTCAACGACTGTTAAAATGGTCAGTAAACCAAAATAGTTAATACTCGATAGTGATTAGTTTAATCAGCTTACAACTTTATCGTGAAGGAAAGTTGTACTCAACTTTCAAATTGAGTTCACTTTCTATTGATTAGTGATTTTGTGCATCTCCTGCATCATGGCATACATATCATCATGTTAAGTGTTGCATTACTATTTCGTGTAGTGAACGCGCGGTGATTATTATCTGAAGCGTGTCCCGAGTAAGGTCTTCACTCGGTGGACGTGGATCCTTCTCAGGGTTTGACTTCAAGGTTCTGTCTACTTCAAGCAACAGGCAAGCCCCGGTGCATTCAGCCCCTTCCTTGTGATTTACAAATTTTATAACTTGAGTTAATCTGCTGCATTAAGTTGATAGGAGTTGATTGATAACCCAATTGATGCATTACCAACCTTGACCACTGAAATACCTTGAACCCATTTTAACTAAAATGTATGAAAAATGCTTAGCCCTGCTAAATTAATTTAGTTTTGCACAAAATGCTATTTTTGAGCTGTGGTAATATATTAACGATTAATTCATGAAAAAGGGATATGGTTATATTCTCGTTCGGTGGCTTTGCACCTGATCAGTACATTGTCACCAATGGGAAGGGATTTTCCGTTTGGTGGACCATATGATTGGGTTGGAGTCCCAACTTATCGTCGCCGACGGAAAAGGGATGTGAAAACCGGGTGGTCACCAGTGTACTTGGGTTAGAGTCCCAATGCATGGTTTCCAACGAAAAAGTATTAGGGACTGTTCGTTGTTGGCCTGCTGTGATCGAGACTTTTTGCAACTAGCCACATATTGCGGAAAGCCCTATCTCTGGTGGCTCTATTGTTTGAACCGACAACCACGCACTGGGAGTGGAGAGATGGTGAGAGTAGCGTGTACCCTCAGTGGCCGTCGTGCCTGGAGACAAGAGGAGTACTGTGCTCTCAGGTGGCGCAGGACCGGTTCAGGGACAGAAAAGCCGTGGTAGACGGGGTTGGCATATGCAAGTTTAGGTGCTACATATGCAGTATGGATAGGGATCCCTGGCTCGGTACTAATCGATTTGAATCGTCGTGCTCCTCAGTTATAGAGACTTGATCCTCACGTCTACATCGAAAAGTGGTTCGGAATTAGGATGTTTTTGAAAATGAATATGTAATTGGAATTGAAGGAGATATGTGAAAGGATTGAGAACTATTGATCTTGATTATAATAATATTAATTAAAATACTGAATATAGGGTTAGTATTGCTTTTCAGTAAAAATACTTTGACTCATGCTAAAGCCTTACCTTGACTCCCCTCAGCCTGCATTCCTCAGTCTCATTCTTTTTTCTTAGTCGGGTAAGTCTTGCGGAGTACCTCATACTCAGGGTTTGTTAACCCCTGTTGCAGGTGAGTTGAGTGTACAATTCTACGTGGACCGTGCCGGTGAATGGATCGTGCATGGATGAAGATGTGTATAACCCTTGGCAGGGTGTCTAGTTGTATGATGCTACTCCACTTCGTCAGGGTCGGGCTAATGTAATCTATATTTGTAAACCTATTGTTATGTAATACTTTCGCACTCTTTACTCTGACTCATTTTATTTGTGTAAACTGTTGTATTACTACAATGCTTACAATGAGATCCTCGGGAGGTTAGGGTTTCCTAGGGAACCCGGCAGGCCACCTAGGTCAAGGGGAACTCGTGCAGACTGATCGTGGGTCCTTAGGGACGATGACGGTGCACGTGGGCCCTATGATTAAGGCGGTTCTGTCATACCACAGTGGCTCGAACAGTCGCCCCAGGAAAACCGAGTTAGGGACAGCTAGCGGATGGGTCACGAAAACGGCCAGTATCCCGAAGCCCGAGCGTCACAAGGGACATCCCGCGCTGTGTCCAAGTCCCAGTAGTGAGTCGATTACGTAGAATCCCTTCGTGGGAGGCATCAGGCCCTTGGGACCCGTCGAAGGGACCCGACATCCGCTAATTGATCCTTGAAAAACATTTGGAGTGTGCTCAGGCCACTAGCCGACCCCCAACGAATGGGGCACGGACCTCCACTTGGACCAACCTGTTTGTAGCTCACCGGAAATGTCGACTCGCGCCCCAACGGGGAAGTCGAGCAGGACCAAACCTTCCTCTTCCTGAAAAAAGAGCGTGAAGGTCGAATTAAAAAGACAGGAAAGAACCCGATCGATCTCCGATACGAAAACGGAGGCTCGGGGTCCTACCCTGCACCTTGAAAAGACCACCGAACGACCTCCCTTGCACGATGGGAGGCTCGTGGGCTCCGCTTCCAAGGAGTCAACCCCCTAAATAAATCAAAGGACACCCGAGGACTCGTAACTACGATTTTAAGCCTTTGGAGATTTTAAGCCTTTGGAGGGATATAACATCCCTCCAAAGCTCAGGGGATACACCCGGCGGGTGCGCTCGCGCGCACCCACCGGAAAAAACAACCTATAACTTCATGTCTTCAAAAAGGAAGAGCCGGCTTGAACCTGTGGTGGAGTGCCTTCACTCCGCCACAGGCTCGGGGGCTACTGTCGGGTACCAAAGTATGGGGTACACAACTTCGATGCAAAAACACATATTCCCAACATGGCCCAGCCCAGGCAAAGCCTGTGGAACCCCATGAAGGCCGCGCCTACGGAGGCCCATGACGACGCTGCATCAACGCCAGCCTACCCTCGGGAAAGCGGGAACCTCGGGCGTCAATTTTCTGCTTCGCCCGAGCCTCCCCGAGAGAGCTCAGGAAAGAGGCACCCGCGGGCGCCAATTTTCCAATTCGCCCGAGCCTCCCCAAGAGAGCTCGGGAAAGCCGCACCCTCGGGCGCCAATTCTCCGATTCGCCCGAGCCTCCCCAAGAGAGCTCGGAAAAGCGGCATCCTCGGGCGCCGATTCTCCGATTCACCCGAGCTCCATCCATCGCCCTCGAGTGCAACCTTTCTAAAGCATCCAATTCAATCTTGGACCACAAGAGACCTCTCTGACCACTTTAAAAGCACTATCTCGTCAGGCGAGATCCTCGACGCGACTGTGCTTCGCACGCGCACGACGGCCATACCACCTGTCAGGATTTCCCTGGCGACGGATTTGATGGACCCACTACGGCCATCCTCTCCTCAGTATGGTCTACGGTGCTCCACCCCGTTTTCCGCCGGGATCTACCAACTACGACTATGACAGTCCAAGTGCCTAACGAACGGGCCACGCAAGAACAAGAAAGGCACATACTGCACTGTCCACTCGAAAGGATGAGCACGCCTTCCATCCGGTCCTACCTGACCCTTGGGAAACACTGTCCGAAAGCCAGAAATGCGACCGAGGGAAGATATTGCCCTGCTCCGTTCCATCACGCCTCCAGGAGTCCCGAGCCTCGGGAGACAACGCCCCGAGGCGACTTACCCTCTTGTCACATCGTGCAGGTAGACGGCCATCAGGTGTGACACTACGCCATACCGTAATCCCGATGACTATTGCCGCATTGGAACTCACCAAGATCGTACGAACCACTATGGCCATACCCCTGGGATGCGGAGACAAGACCGTAGCTAATGATAGTCAAACAGAGACAACAACTCCCCAGTGTAACATGCATGGCAATGTACGTGCTGCCCTCGCCCCTCCCTTGTGACTATAAAAGGAAGAGGAGAGGTCAGCCTTAGAGGGAGACTCATTCTCACACACACCACTTCACCACACGCAACAACGAGCAACTTGTATACACTTAGATACTCACAAGAGACTTGGGAGCACTTTCCTCTCTCGCCTAGCTTGTAACCCCTACTACAAGCACCCCGGTGCAAGGCAACACGACTCTCCTCTCCACTGGACGTAGGGGCCCTCTTGGCCTGAACCAGTATAAACCCTGTGTTCCCCCTTGCACACCAGCCGGAGCCTCAACCGCAAAGCACAAATTCACTAGCCGGTGTTAGCACCCGCTAAAACTAGCACCGACACGTGGTGTTACTGTAACTAAAACCTATCATGTCATTATGATCGTATGCAAATCATCTCGCATAAACTCACTATTACTGTGCAACACTAAAATAATTTTTATTTTCACATGTGGTTGTGCATAGGTAATTTAGGGTGATTTGGTTATATAAGTACTTGTTTGTGTATATATGATTAAATCAAATTAGAGATTCAAACCAAAATCAATTAAAAACCCTAAATTGGACCCAAAACCCTAATTCAAAAACTAAAAGGAATTAGATGTTGGGCCTTCAATAAATTTGTATATCTTGAAAAGTTGAGAAACTTCTATTTTTGGTAATTTTGAAGTTATTGAAAATAATTTCAAATAAAACCCCAATCTATGCTTGAAGATCTAAATTTGAAATTTAAGTTCAAAAACTAGCAAGAATATGATGATGGTTGCTTAATAAAAGTTTTAGTCCTTTTAAAATGGAACAATTTTAATTTTTGGAGATTTTGAAGTTATACAGTAGAAATTCAAATTAACCTCAAATCAATGCTTTGAAATTCAAATTTGAAATACTATTTCAAAAACTATCAAGAATCTGACCAAGGTCATTTAATGAAAGTTGTAGAGCTTAACAAATAGCACAACTTCTATTTTTGCAGATTTTCATGTTCTTAAAATTTTTTTTGAGATTTGTCTAGGATTTGAAATTAAATTCAAATTAAAGAATTACCCCCTTTTGATTATTTTCAAATCCATTCAAATTTTGAATGTGGCCCAAAAACCAAAGTTGTTCAGCACCAAATTTACTACAATTCAAATTTGGGTAATTTTTCTAGTTGCTATGCAAAATAAAAAGTAATTTCACAAAAGTCAAAAGGGGCAGGGCTCTGCTACAGTAACCGCACGCAGCTCAGATTGGCATAACCCACTATATTTTGTTGGATATTTAATGGACCAAGCCCAGATAATGATTAATAAATTAGAAAAAGTTCTATGGTTCATATTAATTGTGTCGTTTAACGTTTAATACCGGATAGAAATTTAACGGGACATTTACTCAACTTATATGTTGTTGATTATATTAATAAGTTGAGAAAAGGATATCGGAGTAGCACACGCGCGCGCACCGCCACTGTCGCCGGCCAGCCGGGCCGAGGCAGGCGAGCGGTCGGCATTAGTTTTGCCACTAATTGCGGAAGTTTCTCCTTTTATGGCAAACGATGAGTGCGTTCGCTGGCTTTCTTCCATCCCTTGAGCTTCTCCGTGAAGTCCTCTTGTCAGTTCCTCTCTCTTGGCTTCCACAGAGATAACACCATAGTTCGCTACTCCTTAAGTCTTTCCTGTTCCGGTAATTGCGCATGTCCTGGAAGAGTAGGCCTCCGAGACGCTTCCGTTTTCGAGTTCGCCTGCTCGGGTGAAAGACGGCAATCACGTTTTCGGGGAGTGTCGTTCTTGGAGCGACTACTCGCTGTGACGTCTTCTTCTTCCCGGTGATCCGCTGCAACGTCTTCGTCCCGGCGCTATAGTGATTCAGCAGGTGATCCGCATTGCGTCCTCTCTGCACATCATCAAGCGGGATGATTACATCAACAACCACTATATCGACTAGTGGAACCGGCTCTACCACTGGATACACTCTTATTCGTCTCTTATTTTCAGTGCTAATTATTCTAACGGCTACTGCAGTATACATGTTACTATCGCTTAATCCATACAAACACGTATATGAGATCATAAATTTGTTGTTAATTATTTTCTAGATTAAAACAATTACTGAATTTGTCTAAATGCCTAACATATTTCCCTTGCGCTTTTGCAATCGTCATCCAAACGGCACCAAAAGACGAGAAAACCAGTCCAATCTAGGGACAGACCCACCGTAACAGCGACGTGGAGCGGCCGCCCCACGGCCCCAGGTAGCTGCCGTTGCTAGTACCCACTATCCCCCAGTCCTCAGATCCTGCAAACCAGCACAAGGCTCCGACGAATTGTCGAGCTGCAATCGCGTAGGATCCGATGGAGGTTGAAGAAGACGATGTCGATGCCGATGTCGATATTTATTTGGGCTGCCTAACTGTTGAATCATTGTGGCCTGTTAGATCTATTGGGCTGCTTCTATTTTTGGGCCCTCAATGGAAAAGTACATTTGACATCTCTCAACTATTATTTGAGTCTGGTTTAGTTTCTTCGCTTAGAAAACCAGATTTCCCTAAAAAACATAAAAACCAGATTTTTATCTTCATTTATCTCTACGAGTAGTTCAAAAGCGGTTTTGACTAATATGAAATCACATCAATCGCCATGCCATGTTATCCGCGAGGGAGTTAAATCGTACTTTCATGATATTTCACGAAGGTCAATTAGAACTTTAAATATATAAAATAATTTTTGAAAATATCCAAATACTTTTATGGAATAAATATGTGCTTGAAAGTACTAAAATATTATTTAATATTAGAAAACTCATAAAAATTTAATTCATAAAAATATGAAACCACTTTCATATTTTTTTCCTAAAATCATATTCTTAAGCACTAAACACAAGACATTGAAGAATTAGTCATTTGTCTTTTAGCTATTGTTTGCTCTAAACAAGCACTTAAATGAACAGACGTTTGGCAGACGATCGATTAAACAAAAATTGTGCACCACCATATAAAACGATGTGTAAAGATATGTTGAGTTATCATATGATATGTTGTGTGCCATGCAGACACTACATCATACCACGACTTTCACACAGATCATAAGGTGATCTCATTCATGATTGTTTTCTAGCAGTTAATTACTATAAAAAAATTCCCTTATACATGACGATTTACTTTAGTCACAGATAAACGTCGAGGTTAACTTACGATGGCGATCTAGAAAACCATCATGCATCCAGCATCATACATTTGTTGGACCAAAAAGAACCATCACAGGTTGGGTTTTTGTTCCATCATGGATGAACTGGTCAGCAACAATAGCAAAAGGCTATAGTGATGAAATGAACTGCCACAAGTCTATTGCACGTTAGCTTGTGCCATGTCATTTGGTGATGTTGGATTTGATGTGGCTGCTACCTTGGCACGTCACATTAGGCTGTCTGGCCCACTGGTAATCAAATTTTTTTCATCAATTAGGCCCATGTGTGTTGTGTAGTATTTTAGTTTTAGTTAGGCCCATACTGTAGCCATTACTATTGGGCTATCTTAGTTAAAAAAAAAAGAATTGGCTCATTATATATGGACCAGCAGCTTAATCAGTGCATCAGTGTCAACTTGTTTCTTCGCCTCCTCTTCCTGCTTAGCCCTTACTGTTTTTGATTCCTAGAACTTGTTCATCATATCTTCCATTTACTATTGTTGACTCTCTTTATGTACACCTTGATGACACTAGTTTTTTTCTCATATTTCTTCCGGTGTGCAAATATGGGAACATGGTTTCTTACCGCAATGTTGCACTCAGTTGCAAATTTTGTAGCAATTATCATTGAGTTTGGCCTTTTATTTCCTCATTCAATAACCAGAGGAAGTTTCCCTTTCCTTGAGTCATCTGATCAAGTTCTCTCCCAATATTAAGTCCCCTCATCCACTCCTCAACAAATGGGTCATCTACAAAGGACATGCGTAAGTATACTGTTATCCTATGTTGGGTGCGGAAAGGTTTACATCGTGGAAGGATTACAAAAAGAAACCATTATTGACCTCATTCACCATTGCGCCATTTTGAGTGTGTCCTCCATCCAAGTTCACCTCAACCTCCTCATTCATGGTGGCCCCATTTTGAGTGTGTTCATCCAGGTTCAACTTAATATGTATGTGTTGATCTTCACTTTGGTAGCCAGTGTCTCCTACCAGCTGCCGCCTACACCGTTGTGAATGCCGTAAATTGAATGGCCAGCACAGACAACTCTACACTGCGCCTCCTACGTTACCGCCAACACCTACTACAACGCCTCCTAAACCGCAGGCAGATCCTCCTACCAGCCATGGCTTCTGACGCTATCGTGGATGCCTCAAATCGAATCCAGCGCGGACACTCTACTGCATGGCGCGGCACGAACGAGTCTACCATGCCTGCGGACAAGTCAAGGCCTCCTTAATCTCAATGCAGTGTAGTTGCTACAAAAGAAGAAACGATAGGCAATACTCAACAACAGAATAGTAGCCTAGTGGTAAGCATCATTCTGTTGACCAGAGAGGATAGTTCAGGGTTCAATTCCTTGGATCGGCAATGCATTTTAACTATGATGATAGGACAGGACTAACAGGTGGGTCCCACTTCCCTATTTACACTCATTGACCGTATACAGGCGGGTCCCACCTTTCCTCCTTATTTTTAATATTATACCTATCCACGTAGGAGCAACATGGACGTCCATATCAGCGCCATGTTGGGTGCTTTATCTATGACCAAACCAAGTCGCGTGCCACAGATTTACATAAGTTGCCATACTACTCTATGACGTCCAACAATGATGAAAACTAAGCTAGCCGTCACAGTTGTATCACCCCTAGAATGAACTGTCACAGATTGTATAATTCTATGATGATTTTATAAGATGGTGACCACTAAACCGTCATGTAAAGCATGCTCCACATATGATACATCATGGGTGATGAGCCACACAAATGTCGAGTAGCTTGGCCACTTAACACAGTCAATAATATGATCATCAGATAATACTTTGAGTGCCACAAAAGCACATTAGATCATATGGTGAATTTTCCAGTATAGTGCACGATGCCACCGGATGATCCACCAAATTTTCTAGTATTGTGGCCATCCAATTATTTGATGCATATTTCAACTTGTTTTAAATCTGATCTCATCCAATTCAATTTCTTTAAAATCCTAGATTTATTAAAAGTTAAAACCAATCCAATTATTGGGGCACTCTAACTTGGTAAGAGTATACCAAATGTGTGATTTCAAATGTCCTCGAGGTGACTCACACCAATCAACCAGTCTCGATCCCCTTAACATTGCGGCCAACAGTGGCGGAGCTTCACGCTGAGGGGCCATTAGTGCTAATACACATATATTTTTAAACATTTACTGCTCAATAAGCACTGTTACTCTTAAGAAACCATAAAAAACAGGGGTGGCCATGGCCCCTTTGGTCTCAACAATCCTCCGCCACTGGCGGCTAAAGATAAAAGTAAAGATCCAAACACTACGTCAAGTGCCTCAAAAACCGAACTTGAAACTTATAGTACCCTTAATCTTAACAAATAACCTTGCTTGCATACTTGAAATCAACTCTAGGGCCAAGACACCCATGAGGACGCCAAGGGACTAACTCAAAGTGAAAATACCCAGTAAAACAGACATTGCCCAAAAAGACATGTGTTTATGGATATCTTCAAAACTCCAAATCTAGAATTGTGGCTAGGAGGCCTCCAATTAGTAATATTAAGATTGTAAAAGTTATGTCATTTTATCTTAATATGAAATAGTAACTTTGGAGTGCAATGAATTGGGATTAGGATTAGGTGTAGAACATATGTCATCAGCCTATACGTATCAGTCGCCCTCGTAGTATATTTTGTTTGAATCAATTAGAAGTAGCAAGATAATATTTAGTATTCCCTTAATATTGAGTTATAAGACATTTTGGCTCTTTGATGTAGTTTTGCACTTAGATATACCGATCTTAAAAATGTCAAAACGTCTTATAATTTGAACGAAGTGAGTAGTATCTTGGAAACTTTATCTTGCTAACTTTAACAAAAAAAAAAAAAACGCACGTCTTGTATAGGTTTGTTTCCATCCTTTACAGCATTACTAATTTTTAGTTCCTAATAATTATTAGTAAGGTGGATGAGACATGACACTAAAGCCGGGTGCACGGTTGATGGATATTTCGTCGTTTTTTTTTTCGTCGTTGAGACGACGGAGAAGCATATGCTCTGCATGCATTTGTTATTGTGCTCTTTCGATTACTCATTTCGTTTTCAATTTAATGTTTTTACATAGATTCTGAACTTAGGGAGCTAGTACTGCTGTTAAGAAGGAAACTTCATGTATATATACTCTATATATCTTCGGATGAAAGTCGATGCCTCTCAGGGAAAACCTTGCAACTCGCCCAGCTGCCCGATGCCTGGAAAACTACGTACGTGTTGACCCGACCGGGCGGCAACGGCGGGTCGCGGGCCTGCATGCTCTAGCTCTCTTTCGCTTGTCCGGTGCTTCAGCATCAGCAACCCACAACCACTCAAAAGGCCCCGGGTTTCTTCGTTCTGCTGTGGCGGCTTTCGTTTGGCCGAAGAGGAATGAACAAACGACTTCAATTCGGGGCACAGCTAGCTAGCTCAGACCTTGGTCGACACACGACACGGCGACGGCGACTCCGCTGGCTCTCATGGATCATCGTCATCGGCATCGCCCCCAACAACGTCATCGCCATCGCAAAGCTTTGGGCGCGGCTTGCGGCTGAATGTGATCTGTGGAGTGTAACGACCGGCAGTCCCCTGATGACGACCGGCCCTCCACTTGTCCACTGTGCGGTCCTGCCGCAGTGCCTGCCGCGGCCGGGGGCGGGGAAGCGTTGATCCTTGAATCTTCTTCTTCTTTTGAGAACGAGCTGCGGCTACGAATCTACGATGGCGGGCGGGCGGCAGATGCAAGGAACGAGCGCGCTACATCCGTCCGATATGACGGCGATGGGGGACGCGGTCGAGAGGCGAGACCAGGTGGCTTCATCCACGGGCAATAGGGCGCTTGCAACAGCTAGCTCTTATTACTAACTCTTTATTATTAGGAACCTGCAGAGCGCATCAGGAACGTGTCAAAGCTCAATCGATTGGCCGGGGGTGAAAGGCTAGGGAGAACCTTATCTCTAGTCTATCTGGTTGTTCCTCGGACTTGTCGGTCGCATGGCAATGCATGCACAAAACCTGTAGATCGTCAGCCATGAGAAGTGAGAAGTGAGAAGACACTATCATGACAAAGACGTGTGCTTTCAAATGTTCTTGACTTGACTCACATACAAGCAACTAGCCTCGCCCCGTGTGCTTTCAAAACGTGTGCTTTCAAATGTTCTTGACTTGACTCACATACAAGCAACTAGCCTCGACCCCCTTAATAGTATGGCTAAAGATAAAAGTAAAGATCCAAACACTATATCAAGTGTGTCGAACATCAAGTTAATTTGAACCATGCATCCGTACTTGAAATCAACTTTAGGACGAAGAACATCCATGCGGAGATAACAACATGACTAACTTCGAGTGAAACTACCCCGCACAATTGACTAACATGTGTCTAATCAATCTTCGAAACCCCAAATCTGCAATTGGAACCTAGATATGTCTGTGAGGTGTCCAATTGGTAATATTAAGACCGTAAAATAAGTTATATGTTTTTTTTTGTCTTCCTAAGACATAGCAATTTTGGAGTGCGATGAACTGGGATTAGGAATATTCGTCGTTGAGATGACATGAGAAGCACACGCTACATGCATTTGTTCTTGTGCTCTTATTCGTTTTAAGTTGTAAGTCGCTTGCTTTAGTTTTTTTATATATAATTTTTGCTGTATATGTAAATATAATGTATATGTAGATATACAGTAAAATCTATATATAAACGAAACAATCGAAATGACTTATAATTTAGAACGAAGAAAATTGGAAGGAAATTTAAAGCATCTTTGAATGGAAGTCTATGCCTAAAACCTTTGCATTAATTTGCAGCACGTCTCCAGCAGGTAGTGACAAATTAATACCGTTGCGCCCTCCCACCCAGGGTTCTATTTACCGACGGCATACCGCGGTAACCGGCCGGTTACCGGTAATACCGGTCCGGACCGGTACCGGTACCGGCCGGTTTGGAAAAACCGAAATTTCAAATTTAAAATCGGAGGAAAAAATGGTAAAAAAATTCCTAAAAATACTTCATGATTTATAGATTCCAATGGTGTCAAAATTTTTCAAATTTGACTACATTTAGAATTTTTTTCGAAGTCCCGAAGTAAATAAAAAAAAGGCCCATTAAGTCCGTTAGGCCCATTAAATCATGAAGGTCGAAAAATATACTAAACGCACTCAAATTTGAAAAACTTTGACATCATTGGATTCTATAAATCATGAACTATTTTTAGAAATTTTTTTAGCATTTTTTTTTTAAAAATAAATCTGAAATTTGAAAATGCGACCGGTTACCACCAAACCGGTCGGTAAACCGCTCAAACCGGCCGGTAACCGGTCAAACCGGTCGGTATACCGGTCCGGAACCGATTGAACTGGGGTCTGCCCGATGCCCCGATCAATGAAAAACTACAGCACGTACATGTTGACCCGACCGGCCGTCGAACCGGCGGGGCGCGCCGGCCTGCATGCAGTAGCTCTTCCGCTTGTCCGGTGCTGCGTCAGCAACTCACACAACAACCGGTTAATCTGGACCTGCCACAAAAAAAGGGACCTGGCCGGGTTTCTTTTCGTTCCGTAGCGGCTTTCGTTTGGCCGAAGCGTAATGTAAAACATGAACTAGTGTGCGTACGTACGTGCTCTTCCCTGTGACCGCAGTGTGCATGTGCGGGGTACTAGCTTAGTTCAAAGCTTGGTCGACACGACACACTCCGCTGGCTCATCGATCATCGCCCTATCGATCATCGGCCATCTGCCATCGACCAATGTTGCGACCGAGCAGGAATTCACTACTCCAAAACTGTACTTTGCCGAGTGCCTGACACTTTAACTAGTGCAAAATTTCAGAGCACTTAACAAAGCGATATTTTGCCGAGCGCCGCACTCGGCAAAGGTAGGCACTCGGCATAATTTCGCCCGCCTAGAACGACCGCAACTTTCCGTCAAAATTTTGCCGAGTGTCAGCCGTTAGGCACTCGGCAAAGTTTTTTTTATTTTTTAAAACATATTTTGCCGAGTGTCTCGCCTCAACGCTCGGCAAAAAAATATTTTTTATTTTTTAAAACATATTTTGCCGAGTGCCGGGCCTCGACCCTCGGCAAAAAAACATTTTTAGTTTTTTAAAACAAATTTTGCCGAGTATCGCGCCTCGACGCTCGGTAAAAAAATATTTTTAATTTTTAAAACATATTTTGCCGAGTGCCGGGACTCGACGCTCGGACAAAAAATTAATTTTTATTTTTTTAAACATATTTTGCCGAGTGTCGTGCCTCGACACTCGGCAAAAAATTATGTTTTATTTTTTTGAAATATATTTTGCCGAGTGCTAGCCTGTAGACACTCGGCAAAAAAAATTCTATTTTTTTAAAACAAATTTTGCTGAGTGCCTCCAGGGACAGGCACTCGGCAAAGAAAATTTTGCCGAGTGCTTTGCCACGGCACTCGACAAATTTTTTTATTTATTTTTTGATTTTTGGCCTGATTTTTTTTTGGAGCCTTATGACAGTTTGTAAAACTCTATATTAAAATTTAGGGTAATTTTGACTTTTTTGTTATATTTAATTAATTTATTTCGTTTCGGCGAAGTTTTCAGAATATTTCAAATTTGAAATGCACGTACATGGAATAATGGAATTGGGTCATTCAAAAATTGATACTCATGATATTTAGCATATGTTGAGGACGTATCGAGGAGCTCACATGAAATCTCGAGCTTCTCGTTGACGTAATATGCCGAAGTACTTGTGGAAAAAGTGAATTTTAAATTATATAAAATCCAAACGAAGTCCGAAAATCACGAAACTTGTCGAGGCATCGTGTTATCGCATGTGAAGGCTATGGTAAAAAACTGAGAAGGTTTCGATCAAGTAGTGAGGTCAGATGCCAAAAAACTAGATATCTTCACATGCGATAACACGATGTCCATGTGCAGATGTCTGGCTTTTCGGCATCCGACGTCACCATTTGCTCGAAACCTTCTCAATTTTTTACCATAATCTCCACATGCGATAACACGATGTCTCGACAAGTTTCGTGATTTTCGGACTTCGTTTGGATTTTATATAATTTAAAATCTCTTTTCCCGCAAGTACCTCGGCATATTACGTCAACTAGATGCTCGAGATTTCATGTGAGCTCCTCGATACGTCCTCAACATATGCTAAATATCATGAGTATCAATTTTTGAATGACCCAATTCCATTATTCCATGTACATGCAGCTCAAATTTGGAATATTCCAAAAACTTCACCAAAACGAAATAAATTAATTAAATATAACAAAAAGTCAAAGTTGCCCCAAATTTTAAAATAGATTTTTATATACTGTCACAAGGCAAATAGACAAAAAATCAAAAAAAAAAAATTGCCGAGTGCCATAGCGGGGCACTCGGCAAAATTTAATTTGTAAAAAAAAATGGAATAAGGCCGCGGCCGGCCCACCCGCCCCAACCCCCCATACTCCCAGCTCGCCCGTCCCGCGTGCTCAGCCGCCGCTGCCGCGCCGCTTCCGCCACCGCCGCCGGATCCAGCCAGGCCCGCGCCCCCGGCCGGCCTCCCGCCCGCGGCCAGGCCCCCGGCCAGCCGCACCCGCCTCCCTAGCCGCGGCCGCGCCGCCCTCGCCGCTGGTTCTGCCCCTCTCTCCTCCCCCCCCTACGGCCACGGCCAGGCCCGCGGCGCCGACCAGGCTAGGCTAGGCCGCTGCCCCTGGCTAGGACCCCGCCCCCGGCCAGGCCCGCCCCAGCACCGGCGGCCCGGTGCCTCTCGCCGGTGACGGGGGCGGCCTCGTCCGCTTGGTGACGCGCTCCTCTTGGCGTCCTCGTTCTCCTTCCTGCTGCTGCCGCATCCTCGTTGGAGACCGACCGACCTGATTTCTTCTGTGCCGGTAAACCCTAGCGCTCCCTCCCTACCCTAATTACTTCTCTGTCATTTGCTGTGATGTGAACGTCTGAAGTGAAAATCTTTCGTTGTTAATTTGTTGGCATAAGCAGATTTGATGCCTGTGATAAAATCCCAGTTAGATCTTGGTTGACTTTGTAATAGAGGATATGTGCCTTTTTTTTATGTTCTTGGTTTCACTAATTTGGTGCTGCTTCCGTGTAGTAGAGGATATGTGCCTTTTGTTTTTGCTGGAAGAAAGATGAATACCTTGTCTTAATGAAGAGCAGTCAGTCTCTTTTAGTCCTATTACTACTTTTTCCCAACTGTATATATAGGCCGAAGATTGGAGATTGTGATTTTCCATCTAGTTGAGCTAAGAAATTAGTAGTACCAGTTATTTGTATCTTTATGTTTCACTTAAAATTAAACCAGTAAATCACACTCAGTCAATGCTCAGTGCCTTACTTAGTGTCGTGGTTCCAGTGTTTCACAAGTATTCACAAATTGCAATCGACAATACTACATTTAAATAGAAAGCTAATGCAATAACCCCCTCCCCCCTGAATTTTGATGATTTATTCACCGGGTAGTAGCATCTATGTCACTTACTGATTATATTATGTTGAAAATATTTTTGCCACTGAAAGTTCTACTAGTGCTTGTTTACAGAAATTTCATTCCTGAGCTATTGCCACTCAAACTTCTAGGCTCCTAGTGTTTGTTCAGTTTATTCATAACTAGCAGTAGGGCATCTGCAATTCTTTATCTTGGAGCTATCTAGTTTGGGACATCAGTACTGGACATCATTTTCAAGAGAGCTACATCACACCTTTGCCGAGTAGTACTATTGCTCAGAAGCTCTCTTTGCTATGATTCTGGATAGTAGTATTGACCAGGTCCTAATGCAGCCACCTGTAATATTTGATCAGGTTTTGTGAGAGGTAGTAGTATAAGTAACACTACCCTAGTATTACCTGCAGACTGCAGTTGTTTTTGAACCAGCAGACAAGACAACCGGCTGAGGTTAGGTAGCAGTTGTTTTGATCCAGATGGTAGTATGTGCTGCCTGTGCTTGCATGCAGTTCAATTCAGTTGTTCAAAGCAACCAACTAAACTACCATTGGTTTTGAGTTTTGGAAAAAATACTACTATAATCTGTATAGCTAGCGTTAATAAAAGTTATCTGAAGCACCCTTTTCCCTGTATTGCATGATACAGGAAAGTTCAAGATTAATGTTGGCTACAACCATGCTGCTTTATCTGGGCATAGGTAGGATTTCTTTGCCTGCCTAATTTCAGTTATACAATAGCTTAGCTGCATGGTAAACTTGGGGTTGTCATCATGACCTACATACTGCATGAATTAGTGGGCTGCTTCGAAATATATCCTCAAGTTCGTATAAGTCGTTGTACAACTCCTGATCAATGTTTTTTTTTTTTTTGTTACAGTCCTTTTTCTCATTGATGCCTGTTAAAATGTTCATTAGTTTTCGTTCTGTTGATTCCAAAATACCAGCCTATTAGTTCATTTTAATTACTTTGGTACCTGACATATTCTTTTGCAATAAATAAGATAGAAATTTCCTGTTGTTTTAAGGTTAACCTAATGTACTTCCTCACTACACAAACAAAATTTCCTGTTGTTTTAAGGTTACCCTAATGTACTTCCTCACTATATAAACAAAATAGGCTTGTGCAGCCTCTAAGACTGTACATT
This sequence comes from Eremochloa ophiuroides, assembly GCA_038502445.1. Taxonomy (NCBI): domain Eukaryota; kingdom Viridiplantae; phylum Streptophyta; class Magnoliopsida; order Poales; family Poaceae; genus Eremochloa; species Eremochloa ophiuroides. The sequence goes on from JAHLJS010000006.1 coordinate 59,211,340, forward strand.
TTTATTTAGGTAATGTAGTAGGTACCATGCCCTGCACCACCATACTTTGTAGCTGTATCTACGCCTGTTTATTAATAATTAGAATACTGACTCGCTGACTCGCTAGCATTTTTCATTGGTTTGGTTACCTGATGGGCTTTTTGAATTTAACAATGATTTTCAGCACCTGCTATCGCTTCTCACTATGTCTGAAGATGCGCCCGAACGGGCTCATTTTGATGATTTTAGCACCTGCTGCTCACTTTTCAGATTTGCAGTCAAGCAATGAAATTTAGCAGACTTCTAGGTACTCTATGAATTCTTGGATTCGCAATTTCAGTAAAAGCACATAGGATAAACAATGACATTCGCTATCTACCTGCTGCCTGACATATATCGTGTACCTTCTATGTTGTCAATGCGGTAGTTATTAGATGTGAATTCTTTTTTTTACCTTCTTCGTCTCTCTTATTAGCTTGTGGAATTCTCCAGTCTAAACACAGCTGCTTTGTTGTTCATGGTCACATTTGGTCTTTGTACAGCCATAAGGTAGCTAGGCTATATGAACATTCCTTCTCGTATATTACATTGGTGTATTTATATTTCCTTTTTTTCCCCTCTCTGTAGCACAGTTGTCGTTTCAGATGAAGTTGGTGTCGATGAGCCCCTAGCAACAAAGCTAGCAACTCCAAGTCATGTGTATAGCCTTGTCTGCATTCTTACTGCTCCACTCTACCATGATCCTGCTACTTACCTTTTCTGGGGTTATATGTACAGCAATGTACCTGAGGTTGTCACATAGATTGCTAGAATGATACCAGTTCTTGTGATGTCTTTTTTTAACAGATGGGCTCCATACTTATCTTTCAGGTTAGTCTCATTTCACACCACTCTCTTCAGTTCATAAGCAGCTCATTCAGAAAACTAAAACAAGTGGCACCGTGTTGCATCAATGATAATTCTGTGAATTATTTAGGAGTGCTGACTGGCTTCAAATTATATAGAATATTTTATCATCGCGCACCTCCCGCACTAGTGGATTTTCAGATTGGAACATGTTATTGTCGGCTTAATTAATTTAACATGTGAGCTTGTCACAGTGCAGCTTGTCTACCCCTTATATTCTTTCTATCCCATGAAATGTGAATATGGTACTAAGGTTCTGTAGCAAACTAGTAACATCACCTTTTGTATCCCATGAAATGTGAAGGCGAAATAGTCAAATTCGTCCTTGAACTATCGCCGAAAGCTCAGTTTAGTCCCTGAACTATAAAAACGGCCGTTTTAGTCCTCAAACTTTTACAGCCGGCTCAATTTCGTCCCTAAACTATGAAAACGACCGTTCTCGTCCTCAAACTTTTGCAGCCGGGTCAATTTCGTCCTTAAACTATGAAAACGACCATTCTCGTCCTCAAACTTTCGCAGCTGGCTTAATTTCGTCTCTGGTCCGATGTCGAGCGCCACGCTGGCTTGTCTCGTCATCACACAGTCAGCTGGAATCAGTTTTCGAAAGCCTGTAATTGATTTATTCTTATTCCAACTTGTCGCAACTAGTTGTAACTCTTCAATACAAAATGGGATGAAGATGATTTTTTTCATAAAAATTGTAGATCTCCAACTTTCTAGTTTTAATGTTTTTTATTTGAAGACATTAAGATACTCAAAAAGTTCATATTATGGTGCTAAAATTTTATATTAACTTTTATATTAATTACAAGCAGCAGCAGGTAATTATTATGGTGCTAAAATTTTATATTAACTTTTTGAGCATCTTAACATCCTTAAATAAAAAATTAAAATTAAAAATTTGTAGATTTTATTGAGATCTACAATTAAAAATCATCTTCATCAATGTTGTATTGAAGAGTTACAACTAGTTGCAACCAGTTGGAATAAGAATAAATCAGTTGCAGATTTTGAAAAACTGATTCTAGCTTACTAGGCGATGACGAGACGAGCCAGCGTGGAGCTCCACATCGGACCAAAGACGAAATTGAGCCGGCTGCGAAAGTTTGAAGACGAGAACAGTCGTTTTCATAGTTTAAGAACGAAATTGAGCCGGCTGCGAAAGTTTGAGGACGAGAACGGTCGTTTTCATAGTTTAAGGACGAAATTGAGCCGGCTGTGAAAGTTTGAGGACTAAAACGGCTGTTTTCATAGTTCAGGGACTAAACTGAGCTTTCGGTGATAGTTCAAGGATGAATTTGACTATTTCGCCAAATGTGAATATTGTCTGTTACAATGGAATGTAAAAAATAAAAAAAATTGCAATCCTGAGGGTCTTTGGATGGCAATCGGCAAAGTATATATTTTTTTAAAAAAAATCAGCAATACTTTGCCGAGTGCCTAGATAGGGGCCCTTGGCAAATTTTTTATTTTAAAAAAATAAATTTGCATTTTGCCGAGTGCCTGGACAGGGGCACTCGGCAAAGTAATTTTTTTTTTTAAAAAAAAAAACTTTGCCGAGTGCCTGGAGTAAATGCCCTCGGCAAAGTAAATGTAAAAAAATAAAAATAAAAATGCTCTTTGCCGAGTGCCCATTTTGGTGGCACTTGGCAAAGTTTTTTTTAAAGAAAATAAAAAAACTTCGCCGAGTGCTAGGTCGAGCACTCGGCAAAATAACCTTTAACGGCCGTCGTCCTAACGGCCGGAAAAATTTTGCCGAGTGCCGCCATAAGCACTCGGCAAAATTTTTTATAATTTGTTGAGTGCCCCGAAAAAAAGCACTCGGCGAAGTCCTTTTGCCGAGCAAAATTTTGCCGAGCGGACTTTGCCGAGTGCTACACTCGGCAAAGCTTTTGTCGAGTATAATTCGCTTTTTGCCGAGTGTAAAAACACTCGGCAAAGCCGCGGCCTGCAGTAGTGATTGCGAGTAAATGTAAAAGGGGCAGATGAAAAAAAATGAAAGAATCTAACATTTTTATGATCATTATTAGATAGAAATTTATATTTATACACAAGAGGTGAGAGGGTTTGAGGATATATATATATGGGAAACCGAAACTCGTCCTACAAGTCATCACGATGTGAGCCGTGCGCACGCTCCGTGGGGCGGACGACGTGGCAAAGTTGCCGTTGCATGCAAGCAGCCATGCAAGGATTTCCCACACGTACGAGAGATTGTGCATGCATGCGCCTGTATGTGGTGCGTGGTTTGACCGAACGGACGGGGAGTTGTTCAATTCTAAAACCAAGTCCGGATAGGCGGTTGGGATCAGGTCATCCTGATATAACAATCGTGAGCCCGCAAAGCTTTATTTGCCGGCCGGCACGCGGCTGGTGGCTATGTATGATGTTTGCATTGACGACCGGCCCTCCTCTCCTGCGGTCCAGCAGCAGTGCCACAGGGCAGCGTTGATTGATCCTTGTGAATCTTCTTCTTGTTCTTACTAGTAGTTGTATATTTGAGAACAAAGCGACGACCCTTAATTATTTGAGAACCTTGGTTGGTTCATAGCTGCTGGAGGCAGATGCCAGGAACAAACGCTCCGATGGCGACGGGGAACGCGAGACCGTACCAGGTGGTTTTACCATACCATGCACAAGTCCACAACCCAGGGTCCAGGACTCCAGGGCTAGGCGCGCGCTTGCAGCAGCTAGCTAAGCTTAGCTAGCTCTTCATGATTTTTTAGCTTTGAACATCTGGAAGCCAATAAGAGGGAGAATGTGCAAGAACCTGAGCGCTTCATCAGGAACGTGTCAAAAATAAAGCTCGATCGACGATTGGGTGAAGGCTAGGGAGAACGAACCTTATGATCTAGCGGCCTAGCTAGCTGGTTGTTTTCCTCGGGCTTGTCGATCGGATGGCATGCACAAGCTAGCACAAAATAAACCTGTCGATCGTCAGCCACGATGCAATTTGTCGATCGTCATGACGTCATGTATGCATACATACTACATACTGCTTGTTCTCTCTCGTATGTCCTCGTCTGGGCCCGTTTTAATTATATTACAGAGCTGGAGATACGTCGACAGCATTTACCATATATTCGGCTCTGCTGCTTTGTTTATATGATAGTGTGGGAAATGTACAAACATTTCTATCACTTAGATTTAGTCTACAAATTATTTTTTTTTCTCGATCGAGCATTGTGCAACATGATGCATGCTCGAATCAAAGCTGAAGTTAGTTTATATACTACCGTGTACCAAACATGCACATTATTATTGCATTGTTGTACATATTCTCTATATGCCGTTTTAGTTCCGTCCTATAATAATATGAATAAGAGAACACGGGAAAGCATAGTCATTATTAGAAGGGTTATTACGTCCTCCCAGACAGACAGACACAACAGACAAATCTATTATTTCAGCAAATATATGTACTGCATGTATACACTTTTTGCATCCGACCAATACGTTACAATGCAATCATCCATGACAGATACATTGCACTTTCAACACGTTGTGCTCGTTGAACGGAATATTTGAAAAATTTATAACACTGGTTGAAACTTCTTTCGCACCCTCGTAACCTTTTTTGCATCCAAACAAGTTGTATCCGGCGGTTGTTGTAATTTCTACGTGACGATATTGCCTGGCGCATTCATGCGGTCATGCCAGGCGCGCCCAAAGTCTCCGAGTGCCCTCTCCCTTGGGTCACGCCTCCCCGGTCCGCCGTGGCCTATATATACCTCCTCACCTCGGAACCGATAAGATTGCAACAGCAACAGCACGGTCGAGGCCGAGCGCGCAGAAGCTGTCAAAAAGGCTGAAAGCGTTGCAAAGTGCAAGCACAAGTGCACAACACACAAAGAGAGGCACGTCGTTAATTGACAGCAGCTAGCATATACCTAGCAGGTCGTTACATACAGCTAGAGCAGCTCTGGTCTCTTTAGCTAGCTAGCAGGGCCACCGCCTCGCCTCGTCACTTCTTCTCTTTGCTTTGCCGGCGGCGGCGGCGGCGGCGACCAGCGCAGCGCGCGCGGAAGCTAGCGACTAACTCGATCGCGGCGGCGTGGGAATCCGGGCGGCCGGCGATGGGGCGGCCGTTCTTCATGAGCGGCGAGGAGGTGGCGGTGACGCTGGCGCCGGTGGCCGTGTACTGGGTGTACGCGGGCATCTACGAGCTGCTGCTGGCGCGCACGACGGTGCTGGACAAGTACAGGCTGCACTCGAGGCGGGAGGAGGAGACCAAGAACATCGCCTCCAGGAAGGACGTCGTCAGAGGGGTGCTCCTGCAGCAGGGGATCCAGGTCGCCATCTCTGTTGCCGTCCTCAAGGTCAGTATACCTAGAGCTCTCCATTTCTCATGCATGCTAGCTTAACGACGAAAGAGAAGCTCGGTGCTGGAGATTATTCTATACTCGGCCTCAACCAATGATAGATTAATCAGAACATCGCTCTCTGGTCAGTATTTTCTCTTCTTTTTTTTTTCTTGTTTCGCGAAGACCTCTCTGGTCAGTCCACCCTCCACAGTCCTTTATACAGTTGCAGGAAGCGTGCCTAAGGCGGCGTTTAGTTTGAAAGTTTTGGAAAAGTTTTGTAACTGTAGCACTTTCGTTTGTATTTGACAACTTTTGTCCAATCATGGTCAAAGTAGACTCTAAAGATTCATCTCGAGATAGTCAGGCAAAAAGTATAAGCATGTAGCATGTACTATTTCATTTAGTGTTCTATGCAGATAGAAAGTACAATCGATGTGATAGGGAAGAGAGAAGAAAATTTTATGAAACTAAACTGCTGCCTAAATTCTGATTCCATTGAAACTCCCGTGGAGGAAATTAGGGGAGTGTGTGGCTGCCCGGAAGCTCCAGCTCTGTCGTCGTCGTGCCGTGCAGGCAACCAGGATTGGTCAAAACCAGGGTCAGGCAACCAGCCCTGTCGTCGTTCTTGCACAACATTCGAGGCAACCTGTGACAAACAATGGAAATGCTAATACCACCACCGTGCCAGAGGCACCAAAGTTTGAAACGGCTGTCAAAGTGCCAATAGGCAGCATCAAGCTCACGTTCATACAAGTCCGCTCAGAAAGAAGTGTTTTGGATTGTTGCTGACCATACATACCCTGTTCTTGGTTCTTCCCCTAGGTGTTTTGTGCATTCTTTTCACATGACCGAAGATTTCAGATTTGTGACACCAAACGACTATATCACTGTTCGTCCCATATCACTGTTTGACACAGCTTCCGCAGACTTCAGTGTAGCCGCTGTTTTCTGGTCCATCTCCTGAGTCCTGATCCTGATCTCCATGGACCTGCACCAGTGGCTTAGCCTGACAAGCATTGAAGCCCAGTTCTGCACTCTGCACCGTGGTCAATGCTGACCGTGTCCACGCAGGCACCGCACCAACCCGTGGCCATGCACAGGGCAGCCACCTGCTGTACAGTGTACACGCGTACGTGCACTTCATAGGCATTTGTTGCCCGCTCCGCTCGTGTCGTGCGTATCATCTATCACGGGGCGTCCTTTTTTTTTTTTTTTTTGCAATCCATGCATTTCCGACCGTCGTCGTCATTTATTATGCCGGATGCATGCACGCACCTTGTGTGCTAATCTTTCACGTACGTCCGTGATCATATGCAGCTAGAGGGACACGGCGGCGCTGCTGCTGCTGCTGCTGCTGGTGAGGCCAGCACCGAGGAGCCGTTCCTGGTGTCGGCGGCGCGGTTCGGCGTGGCGATGCTGGTGCTGGACGCGTGGCAGTACTTCATGCACAGGCTGATGCACTCGGTGCCGTACCTGTACCGGCGGTTCCACTCGTGGCACCACCGCGTGGCGGCCCCCTACGCGTACGCGGCGCAGTACGGGCCGCCGCCGCGTACCTGGCCTCCGGGATGCGGCCCCGCCTCGCCGCGGCCTTCTTCGCCTTCGCCGCCGTCAAGGGCGTCGACGACCACTGCGGCGTCGCCGCGCCCTGGAACCCGCTCCACGCCGCGTTCCGGAACAACACCGCCTACCACGACGTGCACCACCAGCGCGGCGGCGGCCGCCGCAACTTCTCCCAGCCCTTCTTCGTCGTCTGGGACCGCCTGCTCGGCACGCACGCGCCCTACGCCCTCAGGCAAAGGGACGGCGGCGGGCTCGAGGTCAAGGCATTCCACAAGGATCGCCAGCAGATGCGTTAGCTGGCGCCTGGCGCCACGCTGCGCCAGCCTCGTTCACCGTTTAGTTTTGGTCTGTAGCAGGAGCTGTCTGTAGTGGGTAGTGCTGCCCATGCTCACCTGCCACCGCACCGTATCTCGTGTTAACTTCAGTCGTGTATAGGTATCGCGTACAGAAACAATAATAATGTAACAGCCGAATCCATCAACTTTGGATTCTGTCTTTCTGATGGTAGTAGTAGTAGTAGAAGTTAGCTTCAGGACTGTTACCGCCTCCGTTCTTGCATTGAGATGTAGAAAGATGCAGATATAAACGCTTGTTGAGACTTGGAACTCGAGGAACATCATATCGAACATGTCGATCATCACAGCAATACTTGCATGTGACATAAGTTTCAAACTCACACATGGCACACCTGGCAGGCAGATCATACTGCGGCCTGCAGGGCCCGGACCTAGCGCCCCCATGTACATATACATGAAAAAAAGTAGTACATGCCTTTCGTCAGGGGCGAACGAGAACCCACCCAGAGCTCTACTACAGCCTGCCCGGGTGATCCAGGTGGTCGCTGCAGTTGGTGGACGCCACGGCGGAGAGCTCCAGCTTCCCCGTCCACTCCTCGCCGGGCTTCAGCGTGATGGCCCTCTCGACCGCGGCCGCATCCACGCACAGCATCTGCTTGTACTCCTCGTCGCCAAAGTCTGCCATCGTCTTCGACTTCTTCTCCCAGGGGTTCCACACAACTGAATGAACGCAGCCGGCCAAGATAATAAAGCGCAGCAACACGGTTACGGAATTGTGTATCTTGTTCGACGAGGCAGCAAAAGCATACTATCATCTTACCAATATCAGGAAGCCCTTCTTTTCGCACAATGAATGTGCGCTTCTTTTCATGGTCAAGAACAGCTATTACGCCTGGGCAGCCAACATAGACTCGATCAACCTGCACAGTATTTACAAGCTTCAGGTCTAATTATGGAACAATTAATTAAGAGTACTCATTAATTAATGAGACAGACTCAACAGCAGGCGAAAAGAACGAGCAGAAACTAATTTCAGACACCACTCTTGGAGCCCTTGTCTACTTCCGCAGTGGGGCCAACTCAAGCATGTTGCAAGTTCCCAGATGGCAACTAGAGTAGTACCGGTTAAATCTCAAAAGCATACAACCGGGACAGGACAGCAAGCTTTTAGAGCTACTTGCACAGAGTCAATAGAGAGCAACAATAAAGTAAACTCAGAGAGCTCTTTACAATCACGAGTTGATTTGTGAAAATTCATGGATGCAACTGTAGCCATCTAGCCAAAAGATAGCTGTAGAAATTTACTCATTCAACTAATCCATATAGCTGAAATGCTCAAATAAACCCCGCATATTCATGTTGCAAGTATATCAAAACAGAGGAAAGGTACCTCTGATTCAAATGTTATAGCATCTCCCTGTTCAGTAAAGCGTTCCCGCTGGCTAAGGTTGTCAAGATAATCAAGGGTCTCCAGACCTTCTATCCTCACTTCACTGGAATCAAGGTGCAAAGTATCAACATATGTACAACATCAGCCTTAAAATGTCTAGTATCGTCAGGAAAACAGAATGCTCCTTTGTTCTTCTGAATAGTAACAGACCATCGACTGAGAAGAATACTTCTAATAAGCTTTACTGATTGTAAAAGTATGCCAGGTATAGCTCAAAATGTAATTTGGTGATAACTAAGCCTCAAGTTAGGGCCATGCATTTCTTCATGATAATAGCATATCAGATTTCTTATTTGACCAAGGGCGTTAATTTTGTGGAATTAGACATTAAGCAAGGAATTAGACATTTTCCAAAGATTCTAATAGTTAGTTCTATTTTTTCCCATAGGAAAACTCTCTAGTTTTGAACCCTGTCTCGTGGGAGGAAAAAGAATTAGTGCCGACGGCCTAAAGTTTGAACTGACATAAACCAAAAAAATCATCGCATCAAGTTAAGCATCTAAGCTTGAACTCAATTAAATAAATAAAATAGGATTAACCACCTAAATAATGCCATACCTGATGTCAGAAACAGAAAGGTGTGTATGATAAGCAAATGAGAAACTGAACGGCTTTCCATTAACATTCCTGACCCGTGATATCAGTGAAAGGTCTCCATCCATTGAAAGAGAAACTCTGAGACGTAACTCAAAACTGTAATTCAAATTAAAACCAAATCAGGAAAAGAACATCCATATTTAAAATTGACTCATGTTTTCACTTAAGCATAACTTTGTTTGTAAAAGACTGAATCATACATGCAAAAGGCACAGGCTCACAAAATATATAATTTCATTAATTAGATGGGTATGCTTGCTAAGAATTATAATAACAATAATGTCCGTTGTCTGTGAACTCACAGAAATCTGACGTACTATTTTTATTGCAAAACTAAGTGACTGCTTTGCGTAGAAGCACTGAATTATTGTGCACAGAGAATCTCATCTACAACCCAACAGGTGTAGCCTGTTCAGATTCCTTTTTTAAGCAAAAGATGCACATGGAAAGGAATCATCGATGAAAGCAACATGCCTCTGAATTTCTCATAGATGATTGGGAGAGAGAAAACTGAAAAATAGTGGCTTCTTTAATTTATTACACATTGCTACTCCCATAATGAAAAATGGACACAGCCAGGTTCTGATAGATCAGTCATTTGGAAAATTTTCTACATCGAAATCAAAGGGAGTACAAGCCATCATACCAGTGTGGCCAGCACTTCAGGTCATCCTCAGATGGCTTTAGCAGAAGGTCAACAGAAGCTTTGTTGTTGTTATTATCACCATAATTTAGTGGTGGAGCCTCGTCATCTATTGTCCATATCTTGTTTCTTGCAAATCCATGCTGCTCCAATGTTCCGCAGTTCCCAAACTGATTTAAACATTCGAAATATTTAGTATTGTCCTTGCTTCAAAAGCAGAATTGCATGAATTATTGCAATACCTGTGGGAAGCATATCGGAATGCCACCACGCGTGGATCTTGGCGGCTTGAAGATTGCCTGCACGGGAGAACAATAGTTGCCAAAATTCATAAACCAATGTTAAGGTAAGCAAACTGAAACTTATTGTGGTCTCAGCAGGGGACATCAGAATTGATAATAACACACTAGTGCCCAAAGCACAAGTACAGAGAAAAATATGTTTGCTAGTATTGTAAGGATAAAAGATAAAGTTAATCCAAATGGCGATTCTGATATCTGCAGAAGAAATTTGCCAGTTCACCATATAGAGTGAATTAATGATTTGACACTGCTTTTGCGCAGTCACATAAAGTAGCTTAAAGTATTTAGTGACTCCGTGATACAGAAATAAAGTAGGTGTAGTATCTAATCAACACTAGCCTTGCTTTTCTAAATTACTTCTAAAAAAAAGTTTCTGTAAGCACTCGTACTAAATATAAGACTCCCTGCATTGCAACGGATACGAACTAGCATCGGCAGCCGATATAAGACTCACCTTGCTACTGCTGAAGAGGAGCTCCTCGCCGCGGTGGTTCCTCCACGAGACGACCTGCCCGCCCTGCAGGCAGACCTGCGCCGACAACCGAAAGGCTCGCATCAGACCACCGAGAGAAGCTTTTCTTAACCAGAAATGCCGAGCCGATCGCCCGTCGGAAACAACAAGAAAGGAAGAAAAGAAAAGAAAATCCCAGGCAGAACAGAAGCGACTCACCCGGACTGAAGCCCCCCGCGGGGACCGGATCGCGACCTGGTCGGCGCCGTTCCAGTCCTTGGTCACCTCGAACCCCGTGCGCTGCTCGGAGAAATGCCCCATGCTCATCAACCGGGGGAGGAGGAGGAACACGAGCACCAGCAGCAACCTCTGGCGAGAACCGACCGACCAACCACCCACTGCCTTCTTCCCGGCGCACGCACGCACGCCCGCCCGCGCGCAAAGCTAGCTACAATCACCTACCAACCTAGTACTGCTCCGCTTCTAACGCTACTACCACTACCACCGCCCCAACAAAGCGCTGGAAACGAAAGCAACGGCAGGGGTCGCCATTGGAACGGAACAGCTCCGATGTTTACGGCGCGCTCGCTCCCGGCCGTCCCCCCAACAACGCCTCTCCCCCTCGGTCCCTTGTGAGAGCGGAGAGGAAAAAGGAAAGCGAAAGGCTAGGGCCAAATCTCGTGACACCTACGGGTCCGGGAAGCAGAAGCAGCGCAAAGCGGCGGGCCTTTTTCTCTCTATTTCACGCCGCGCACCACCAACCACCAGAGAACGCCCGCACGGCAAGGAACGGCGCTCGGCAGCAGGCAGCACTGCAGCACGGGGTTAGCTCGAGCTAGTGGTGGGGTGATGGTGGTGGTGGTGGAAGAGCCTTGGCAGGGGGGGAGGGAAGGGGACGGAGACGGGGAGATCTGCGTCGTCGTCCTCTGTGAAAAGCGGCACGCACATGGCGGGGTGGCGTGGCGAGAGCGCATGATGGGAGCCACCTAGGCGTTGGCGTTGGCGTTGGCGTTGCCATGGGACGCGCCAAAGGATCCGAGGGGAACAGCTGGAATCCGAGAAGCGCGGGGTGGGTGGTGGACCGGTGGAGGCGGGCGAAGCGAGTAGTAGAGTGACTAGTGAGGATACCCAATACCCGTGTACCCGAGAAGGGGGTGGATGAGTGATGAGTACGCGTGGTCTGGTTGGCTCGGTGGCGCACGAGAGGAGAGCCAGCCAGGGCGCTGCATGCACGCGCACACGTGCTGACGTGCCGTGGACTTGGCTGCTCGCGTGGCAGTCTCCTGCACAAGCCTCTCCCTACAGGCCCCACACAGATAGAGTTGCGTCGCACTGGAGTGAACCGATATTCGAGTGGGCCGGCATCAATTTTCGAGGATCATGTGATGGATTTTCAACCATGTGATGGATTTTCCAGGACTATATCAGAGTTTCCAACCATGTGATGGATTTTCGAGGACACGTTGCTTCCACTTGAGGCTGCACCCCATCCTTTCCGCACGCGTCACCTTGGTTACGGGAACTGCAAAATTAGAACCCTCGACACTCCGATCCTCGTGCGCTAAGGAACCTATAATATTTTAGGTAGAGTTGAATAAAATGCATCTTAGATGACTGACAGTTTTTTACGGTTTCTTATATGAGTCCATTCAAATCCTCAATTTACTATGATTCTTATCTAGATTTTCAACTTAAAAAAGGTGACCGTTTGAGTCCTTCAACTAACGCGCGTCCGAGTAGAAGTTCAGATCCTAAACAATCTAGAACCTCAATTAGTGTTGATTCTCAATTAGTTCTTTAAACCAAAAAAAAACAATCATATGAGTTCTCAGACTATTGGTGCACTGCACTCGACTAAATGTCTAAAACATCGCCACATCACCGCCGGTTGCCTACATGGCCATGCACCGACATATTTACTAGTTTTTTTTTCTCGAATACACAAAATACGCTACGAAGAGTGTCCTAAGAGGTCTACAGTTGTGACTGGACCATCCTAGTAGACAATTTCGATCTTCGATATTACACAAATGATATACAATCGAAACTAAGAGCGGCGCCACAATCTACTGAGCTAGGCGTCTCCGCTGCTGACCGTGCGACCCTACTCCACCATCTAAAAAGAGCGTTCTTCTACCGGTCTGGTTGTTGGTCGCTGGAAACAAGTCGTCCAGAGCTTCCACCTACATTGTTGACAAGTTCCTTACGAATATATCGTCGAAAGCTTGCTTGGCCATGGAGGAAACTGAAGCTGCCGGTAACGCGGTGTCATCTTCTACATGAGGAGTACCTCGTCACACTTGAAGGTCTTTATGTGTACCAGTGGTTAGGCAGCAATCCTTCTATTCATGATCGGCAAGGTCCTCTTAAGCGTCTTCTGTCTTGGAGTACTAGTACCCTAGTAAGGTAGCTGCTTCTGGTTAGAGTTAGGCTATCTTCAATAAGGAGATGCAAATCTAAATATGGGTCTCTGATAGTACTGTTTTGGTCTCCAACAGACTACCCATACAGGAGATCTATTTTTGGTGCCAGGAGATGCATAACCCAAATCTAGATATCCTCTCTCTTGGAAACCTATTTGCTTGAGAGGATTCTCTTTTAGGTGGTGTTGTTGGAGAAGACTAAAAATAGATATTGAACCAATTCACTGTAGCGCAATCGAAATGTGAAATAGGCCTTGTGTTTTGAGTATTGTTGTTGGAGATAGTCGACCCGTTTTGCAGAAAGGGCATACTCCTACCGGAATAGGACGCACTAATGTTGCCACATGGGTCAAGGGTCGTGTGCGTCGGGTCAAAGCAAGTACACACCGTGCAATGAAAGGACACGGATGCAAGCTCCGTACGCAGAGGCCGCTGCCCTTCTTTAGGCCGACGACGTTCGCCATCGTCCCTTACCCATCGTCCCTGGGGACGTCCTTCAGATTGACCCATCGTCCCTGGGGACCATCAGTAATTGGACGACGGGAACTCCCGCAATGCGCGCAAAGCGGAGTGATCATCGCTGCGACCGGCATTGACGGCTGCAGACAGGAAGAAACAATCCATTATCCATCCACGACCAGAAACTGAGTTCATTGATAAACATCGTGATGGTTATTTATTAGTAGTATACTGCTACATTCAGTTTGTATCGGCACAGCAACTGAGACGACAGTCTCAAAAGCTCTCAGTGAACAAAACACCAACAGCCAGACGGGATCCTATCTCGGCTCTCAGCCAGAGCGGCCGGAACGATGCCCCCATCTGGAACATTAGCTACTGTAATTTACAGGTTATCCGTGCGTTAGTCTCGCGGGGTAGCTTGGGCGCTCTTTCAAAAAAAAAATCACCAGGCCACACGCGTGCACGCGCTCAGCTCAAGGGGAAGGACGGCGCGCGGATCAGCTTGCGGCCACGGCGTCAGCCGCCAGAGGACCTGAGCTCAGGAGCTGGCGGAGCATGGGCGCACCATGATCCCTGCGCCGCCGGCTGCTGCTACCGCCGCCTCTTGACAGGCCTTCGCCGTCCATCATCGAGAGGAAGTTCTTGACGACGCGAGCCGGCGGTGGCACGGTGGCCGTCTGGTGTCCTGCGGACGCTGCTTGTGCTTGGTCTGACGTGCCGCCCTCCGCTAGTTTCTCCTGCGATGTTGATGTGATGTGAGTTATATGTTCATAAGTTCATTGTTCGAAGGAAACAGAACGTCGAGATGAGTTCAAGTATGTATGGATGTTAAAAGATGAAGTACCATCAGAGCCGAATTCTCCATTCTTAGTTTCTGGGAGCTTTCCGTTAGCTTGATGATTTCGCTTCGGATGGATGTGTTCTCTGCGGTCAGTAACTCAACTTTTCTAGCCAGTTCTTCAGTCTCAGCCTGAAACGACAGGAAAACCAACATGTAAGAAAAAGGTTGCAATTGAGCTATATAACTGATGAGGCGCGCTAAATTCTACAGGCTGGATATATACGTTTTGCTCTCAAGGTGGTATCATAGAACTCTGAACTTTTCTGAAGTGAATAATTTCCGAAACAATTAATAGCATGGTTGACAAGAGCATCTCGGTTTTACCTGCTTCCTCAGCCTTGAGCGTCGAGCAGATTCCCTATTTGACTGCTTCCTCCTTTCACGCTTTGACTCCTTGTCGTCCTGACAATACAGCAAGAGTTATACATTCCAATTCCAATTACTTCGAGCAAACCAAGAATATTTAATCCTAAAAGTTGAACCCATTGTAGCAGCTCATAAGAATTATCAATTAATTCTATAAAACAACCAAGAAACCCTTTAAGATACTCTACTGTCACCTTTTTACGAGGTGGAAAGGAGATACCAAAAACAAAGTTATCAAGCACTGCCAACCAGATAAGAAGGGGAGAAAAGCACAATTGTCCAATCCAGGTGCCACATCAAACATACCTTAGCTAGCCATTCCGTTGATGTCACACCACTAACTTTGAAGTCACTACCGGTGCTCACACATGGTTTCATCGTTGTATCTGGAATGTGCACATTGGACAAAGTCTGTAATCTTCCTGATTCTCCTAGCGTATCATTAGTTGCTGAAACTCCACATGTTTCTGAACAAAAAAGGGGGAAAATCAAGGCCCTTTCCTCATATCATTGGAACTTAACGATTGATTTGATTTAACAAATGGGTTGCAAAATGATATGCAAGAATTCTGGATCGCCTGACCGAGAAATATATGATTATCATGTATATAGACTATGTTCAAATTTTGATAATGGTGAACAACATAATGAATACATGAGTAAATCAGTCGACTACCTGATGTAGACCTATCATCTAAGCTCCTCTTCTTTGGCGTTCCGGTCACCTATATATGCAATGAAAAAGGATGCTTACAGTGTTAATGTCTGTTGGCTAGCTCGGAACATCATGACACCATTGACCACAGAAAAGTACCTTTGGGTTGTTTCCATCGCTGGATCCTTCTAGGCTGTGATCCCCACTAAATTCACAGCATCCAGATATAACAGAACTCAGTTTACAGAAAGATAACAAACATACCAGAAAAGTATGATTGCCAATTATTCATAGGAAAGTATTTTAGAAATATCATGTAATCACCTTGTTTTTTCACTGGTACCACTTGACACAGCAGCTCCATCAATTTCCATCAGTGTCTTACTTAAACTATTATCCTTGCTGTTCACAGACTTAGCTGGCTCTGCCCTCATTGGGTTTACCATCTTCACACAAAAAAATTATAACAGTCAACACATGTACTAAAATATAATAACATCTTAGTTTAGATACTAAAGTATGTATGACCCAAATAGAGATAGGTACACTGCAATGCCATACTTACTAGGGGCATGAATGGATGCAGGAAACCACCAGCATGTGGGTATATTGCAGCATATGTTTTTCCAAAGGCAGCCGGTGGCATATTCTGCAAAGACGCTGGGAGAGGTTATAATTGTACAAGACATCAAAATGTATACAGCGTTTGATATATCAAGATTTAACTTAAAAAAAATACCTGCGGACCCCACATATATGGTGGAGGGACATGACCAGGTGCTAATCCAGGGTTAAAGAATGCTTGTGGCAAGACCCCTGGGCCATAATATGCCTGCACCGGTGGACCAATGGTTTAGTCAGTTGTTCAATAAGAAAGAAAAACTTAATTTCAACAATAATCAGCAAAAAAATCAATTATAAAGCAGTTAACCTGCATAGTCGACCAATCAAGGCATGGATAAAGAGCTGGCTGATCCTGCAAAACAGTCAGCTACTAATTATACACCAAACCAGCAGAGTCGACCAATAAATGCATGTAACTAGAAAAGTTTCTTGAGAACACTAGATATATGCTTGATTGCTGTCTGATGTCAAACCTTCAGTTACTTCGTAAGTTGTAACAATGACATAGGAAAGAAAAAGAGCACCTAGAATACTAACCCTCGATGATAGTTACTACCAATAAAGCTTTAATCGGACTTTTCTATGCATTTGATTGTTCTTTTTTAGCCTTGGTTAAATCCAATGATTGCAAAATCAGTAAGGAAAACAATGATTAATCAATGTATTTACCTTGGGTGGTGATGGTGCTTTGACTGAACTCTGAGTAACTACAGCTTCATCATGCCCCATGTTTTTGTGTGAATGTCTGCATATTTTTACGATAGAGATGTGAGATTACTTAACGAAAAATATCATCTGCACAAATAAAACTTCCAGAATGTCTGCTTCATCATTCAGTTAATAGTAGTTATCATCAAACTGCGATTAGTTGTAAGCTCTCTACTATTTTTCTTCTAATACAACGATGCGCAACTCTCCTATCTGTTCGAGGGGAAACAACATTTCGTAGTTGTAAGCTTCGCACAAATATCCAACACATCATTCCAGCTCAGAGTTCATCAAAAGAACCAAGCTGCTACCATAGCTTTTCATGAATTAGATTACCCAAATAGATATAGTTATTATATACCTAATATTTATGAACATACCAGAAATATGCAATAAGTTCATGCAACTTGCAGGTCCATGCTTATCCCTGATCCTTACAGGTCAACACTACATATTTTGAGTGTATGTGCATTAAAATCACAATTGTAAGATGTGACTATCCATTGGAGAAAATGTTAAGCTTATCCAGATGGTGGGGTGCGTTCTAATCTACCCGGTTACAACATTTAAATCATCTTGGGTGCCTGCCTCCTCCTCTAGTTTTGCTAAACATTAGTCATGGACCCATTGCATGGTACTCCATTATAGATAATTAATATTTATGATAGGAAATAAATATAGATTAATTACGAAATGTATCGTCATAATAAATTTATTTGAAGCTATAAATGTGAATAGTATTTACTAACTCATAGTTTCATTCTTTTTTGGACGGAGAGAGTACTTACTTTGATCAAAATATGATACACTTTCACATTTGGTACAAAGGCACAAGGTGAAGCGATAGGCTACATGAAGAAAGTGAAACAAGCAACCAAGTGTGGTGTATCCGATATTTTTCGGTGCACTTTTCACTATATGACAGGACCACGGAACACAGTGGTAGGGCCTGATGAAGGCATGAAGCCATCCTACTATAGCAAACTTTCAGTTGATAAATCACATCATTACTGATGCTGTCTTCTAAGGCAGGGACAGAAAATTAAAACTCGACAGTGGAAGTAGTACTAACATCCGCTTGTTTCATCAGGCTGAAAAGTGATGGTTTTCTTTTCTATCCTATCATGTGATCGTGTCCCCGAATCAATTATATGCTCAAGTGGCATCCTCTTAAAAAAGGCCGAGCTATGTTATATTCTGCATTATATTCAGTACCAATAACAAGACGCGAGTACCGTCACCGCTATGACGGACTAATCGAACTCTGTCCAAGTCTCAAAGAGCACACTACCATCACCATTCAAAATCGTAAACAGCTTCCACGCAAAATACTCCCACCGGCGCAGCATCATATGTCCTACAGGATCCTAACGGGAAGCAGCAAAGTTTCAGGGAGCCGAGCCGACTGCAGCGCATCCCTCGATCCTTGGCGAAGGTCACAACTCTCATGGGCGGAACGAGGGTGCAACTGCAGAGCGCATTGCGTGGTAAGAGCCTAGAGGGGGCAGGGAGATGGATCGAGCGTACCTATAGAACCGGTGGCCACGCCGGGGGTCGAGGATCGGCGGACGAGAGCCGGATGAAGAAACACGCACCGCCGGGGGAGGCGGGACTCGGAAAGGAAAGGAGAGGGCAGAGGCGCGGCGGCGCGGCCGGGAGCGGGAGGCGAGGCGAGGGATGCGTGCGTTGCGAGCAACTATGCCGTATGCGTGCGGGGTGCGACGGGGCGGGGCCGTTTAATTTGGAGACGACGGGAGTAGCCAGCCAAAGCGAGGGTGGAAATTGGAGAAGGGGACTGTTCTAGTCAAGAGGACAGGCGTAGCCACGTCACGGGGGCACGTGTTGGCGCCCAATAGCTTGTGAGCGCGTGGCAGTCAGTTTGGCTGCCTCGGGGCCATCGGTTGGTGTACCGGCCACAAGTCAGATGCGCATCGACCCTTTTGCTTGCGTTCCCGAATTTTTACTATACTTGATGGAGCATTTCTTTCTGCCGTACATACCGTATTGGTTTGGCGAGGACGTGTCGACATCTGGTTTGAGCCACACATAAGTTATTTATTTATTTACTTATTATATTTTACACATGTCGCAAACACATTTTGTCAGTTGCCCGCGAAGCACACTTGTTAGCACCTGTGTAAATGACCTGTGGGACCGTCGACCGCTAATGCCGGGCAGCTCGACCGAGCGATTGGGTCGGGAGCTGCGCAGTGCGACGAGAGCTGGGTGGGAGCGGGGCCGGGTGGGGGGGTGAGCTGTGCGGCCTGCGCAGCCAGACCACGGTGCGCGTGCTCCGCGTCACCCCTGTCGCGCGTCGCGTGCGCACGTGTCCGCTCGGGAGCCGGTCTACGCGTCCCGGCGGTTGCCTCACTCGAGGGCCAGCTGGGTATCCCAGTCATGTGGGTGACGTGGTGGGTGCCGCCCTCGCGGGCCCCGCCGGCGGTAGACCCGAGGCAGGAAGCTTCTCCACTTCTGTATCCGTGGCATCGCTGGCGATAATTTACTACGGAGTACTATACTGAAGTACAGTGCTCCGTATCTCCGGCGGATTTGGCACTAATCAGTTAGACTTTGGTTTTTTTTTTCCCGGGAAATTAGACTTTGTTTAGTTCTCTAAAAGTTACGGCTTATAACGATATTAGTTATCAAGCAGTATTAACTAAAAAATAACTAATTACTCCCTACGTTCTAAATTGTAAGTCGTTCCAAAAATATTAGAGAGTCAAACTATCTCAACTTTGACCAAAATTATAAAGAAAAATATAAAGAATTGTGACACCAAATAATTATACCATGAAAATATATTTGATGAAGAATATAATAATACTTAGTTGATATTATAAATATTATTATCTTATTATATAAACTTGGTTAAAGTTGAGAAAGTTTGACTCTCCAAGATTCTTGGAATGACTTACAATTTAGGATGGAGGGAGTATATAAATTAGGGACTGTTTATAATATAATTTTTTTAAGTCTAATTAGTCTATAATTTGACACTATGATGTTACAGTAAATATGTACTAATGATTGATAGGTAAATTTATCTAACGTTTTACTGACGGAATCTATAAATTATTTTTTATTAGCATCTAACATCCGTACGATATTTAATGTGACACGTCAAAACTTTACTTCTATATATATTATTCCTAATCTCTTACCATTGTGTATGTCCTTACAAGAGCTGATGGCGGTTCGTTTTGATATGGACTCCTTCTATCCCTAAAAACAATCGTTTTAGATGGTTTTAGATGGTCGTATCAATAATTTAACTAGATTTATAGTAAATAGGCGGAATAGTTAAATTTATCCTTGAACTATCGCCGAAGGTTCAGCTTAGTCCCTGAACTATGAAAACGGCCGTTTTATTCCTCAAATTTTCACGGCCGGCTCAATTTCGTCCCTAAACTATGAAAACGACTGTTCTCGTCCTCAAACTTTCGCAGCCGGCTCAATTTCGTCCCTAAACTATGAAAACGACCGTTCTCGTCCTTAAACTTTCGCAGCCGGCTCAATTTCGTCTCTGGTCCAATGTGGAGCGCCACGCTCGCTCGCCTCGTCATCGTCTAGTAAGCTAGAATCAGTTTTTGAAAACCTGCAACCGATTTATTCTTATTCCAACTGGTTGCAACTAGTTGTAACTCTTCAATACAATATTCGATTAAGATGATTTTTAATTGTAGATCTCGATAAAATCTACAAATTTCTAGTTTCAATTTTTTTTATTTAAGGATGTTAAGATGGTCAAAAAGTTAATATAAAATTTTAGCACCATAATAATTACCTGCTGCTCCTTGTGATTAATATAAAAGTTAATATAAAATTTTAGCACCATAATATGAACTTTTTGAGTATCTTAATATCCTCAAATAAAAAATATTAAACCTAGAAAGTTGTAGATCTTATCGAGATCTACAATTTTTATGCAAAAATCATCTTCATCCCATTTTGTATTGAAGAGTTACAACTAGTTGCGATAAGTTGGAATAAGAATAAATCAGTTACAGGCTTTCGGAAACTGATTCCAGCTGACTGGGTGATGATGAGACAAACCAGCGTGACGCTCCACGTCGGACCACGGATCAAATTGAGCCAACTGCGAAAGTTTGAGGACGAGAACGGTCGTTTTCATAATTTAAGGACGAAATTAAACCGGCTGTAAAAGTTTGAGGACTAAAACGACCGTTTTCATAGTTCAGGGACTAAACTGAGCTTTCGGCGATAGTTCAAGGACGAATTTAGCTATTCCGCCTAGAAAATACGTATAGCATTTGTATCTTTAAATAATTAAAAAAAACTAAACTCAAAGAGGCCATTTATTTATTTATTTATATAAAAATAAGTATAGCTCTTTTTCCTCACGCCCGTGCTCGGAGTCGTCGCGTCGCCATCGACCGTCTTATCGCCACCCCCACCCGCATGAGTTCGTGCTATCCGTGGGTCCTGAGGCTGTCCCGGAAACGTGGAGGGAGAGAACCCAATGTGCAGGTGCGCCGGCTCACGGTAGTCCACGTTTTCCACGCAACTGGTCCCACGCCCACGAGGCCACTGCGTTTGGGACAGGTGCACCGCGGGGTCCAGGCCAGGGGCAGTGATGGCGGACATGCAGCAGGCTGCACGAACTCAACGAGTGAGAGCAAGTTTAATGATTACGTCACTTAAAGTTAGCCATAGCAAAAACGCATATAGTAAATCGGCTGTTAAGTTAGCTGTATACTTATATGTGCATATCATTAATTGGGATCCACTGTGAGCTACAACTCCATGGTTACTGCAGTAAACAGCGAGATTTGGCAACTGCCATGGTGATGCGGCGCACAGGATCAAGAGACAGGTAAGTGGATGACCAAAGCGCCGGCCCTGTTGCCCGCGTCAGGCTGGATGCGAGCTTTTTTCCTCGTTTTTTGTGTTTCAGCCCGCTGAAGAGTTAATCGCCCGCCTAGTTCTCTCTCCTCTTCTCTTGCTGCCACATCAGATTTCTATGACGTGGAGATGTTCCCAGCCAGCTGACTAGGCATCATTATACTTGCTCTGACAGACACCGTTCGTCCAAGGGTTGGGCAAGCGAAAACGCAACATGGAGAACCAACCGTGCGTTGGGTTATACGGCTCGGTTCGGATCACGAGCTCGTCCCCGTCTTCCGTTCCATACCATTTTGGCCCAATCACTGTAGATTTCTAGTGTACATATGGGCCTGGCAGTATGGGCCAGAGCAGAATATGGGACACTTCGTGGGCTGGGCCTGAACAGGTCGAGCTTAGCTCAGCTTCAGTAATTAAGTTATCTTTAAAAATAGTTTTACAAGCAACTTTCTACGTTGAAATGAGCTACTTTGAAACAATTATTTAGCAAAACAATTTTACCAAAAACTTAATGCATGATTGAGAGAGAAAAAAGAGCTATAAAACTTGTTTTTTAGCTTGATCCCAATTTATCCCCTTAGAAGAGGAGAAAGCAACGTCAAACTGTTTTTTTAAAAAAATGGTTGGAAAAAACAGCTTATGAAGCTATTTTATGAGAAGGGCATAAGTTTTGCATACTTCATATGTCATAGTCATATACAGTAGGAAGTATAAATAGCTTAGTGAATAGTGCTAGTGATCTTGGCCGATTAGTAGTACTCAATCCGCTCTATTATAAGCCATTATCAAATTTGATAAAAAAATATAGAAAGTATTAAAATTTATAACATCAAATAAGACAAAAGGAACTTTTATTTCGGCCTCTGCAAGAGGTTTGCACACAACCAATTCTTATTACAGTTTTAAACACCGATAAAATTCTTAAGGAACTCAAAAAAAGCGAAACCAAGTAAGTGAGCATCTAACTAAGCACTAATTCTTTTAAAAGACGGCTACCTATGTTTGCCGAAGACTTTCATAGCTAAAGTCTTTAGACACATAAGTATGAGCTATAACAAGAACTTTAGTAGCAATTTACAACAAAAGATATGAGCACTACATCATGGATCAATAGGTCTCAAGAAATAGTATAATCAATCAATACTAAATAGCATATAATTCCCCACTGTAGTACCCCATTTTGGAAGGGCTCTTCCATAAGTTGAATTATTCAGTATACACGTCTAACTAGCAAACTTTGTCAAATTCCCTTGCCGCGGCCTACGGCGGCGAGGGTCGCCGCCCCGCTTCTTCGCCACTCCTCGCGGAGCGGGCGAGCGCCTCCCTCGCCGGTGCATGGCCCCACGGCTCGCTCGTCGCGGCCTGTTGCTGCACCGCCACCGCCCCGCTTTTGGACGCTTCCAACGGCCGGCGAGGCGCCTACAACCGTCTTTGTTGCTGCTGCGCAACCCCGTGGGTCCCGCCACCCTGATTGTGGCCATATTATATGGTGCAACTTCAGCCTGTGCTTCGTCACGCCGTACTCTGTGGTGCGTACGTGTGTTTCCTTTCTTTTTCTCACAGGAGCATAGCAGAGCAGAGAATGCACTTCGCACTGTCGATTCTGGCCACATGAACCGCGGCCAGCGACGATGTAGCGGCGTTTGGGTCTATCCCGGGCTCACGTGCACGTGCTCTGCATCTCAGCTCCAGCGAAAGTGGCTTGTGCCACGGGACCGCGAGTGCCCCTGGCTGCTGGCAGCTCGTCGCGTGCGCTAGGGCAGAAGACTAGATATGAAGAAGAGTTTGGGACCACTAGGCTAGGAAGAGTTCTGGAGTGGAAAGGGATACTGTAAGATCTGGATTTAACTGGAGAAGAAAATGGCATACCTTTCCTTGGACAGGAGATTTCTTCAGCTTTGGTGACAGCAGCGATAAGGATGGAAGGAATAGCAGGTGAGAGAAGACCGGAAGAGAGAAGGGCTGGTGAAAGTCCCTAGTTTGGTTTTGGAAATTGATGAAACCTAGCTACTAACCTATGAGCTAAGTGTGTGTAGCCTAAAAAGGTTAGTAATGAGGATGAAGTTGACATGAGCTCAGAAGTGGAGATCAAGTGAAGAAATGGTGGAAAAGGCAAAGAATCAAAGAGCTAGAGGCAAAGGTATAAGTTAGGGCTCTTTGGTTGAGTGATTAAGGCACTTAGTGAGTGCGATCATATTTAGGATAGTTGGCCGGACTATTAAGAGGAGAATTATTTCGTGAACCCAGTTGGCAAGTGCTCTAGATTGCATATTAGTTGCATACACTTGATCTAACCTAGAGTGACTATTGGTATAAATTAACTGCACTCTATTAAAGATTAATAATATCAAGGTATCCGCAAGCGCACAGATAAAACAACCCGATGTAGCACTTCACCAGACAATCTCGGTTTTAATATTGAACCCAAAGGAACAGTAGGTGATACTGACTAAGTCTATTGGCTCTTAACCCGATAATACAATCAATCTAGAGAATATCAAGAATGAGGAGATAACAAATGATTATCTAGATCCGACAACCGGTAAACTTTGAATAATATCGCTCTAATCGAGCAGTGACATGAATAAGAGGTGAAATCAGAGTTCCCTCCTACCAGACACTTAAACACCTATCGTCCTATCAATGGAAAGTGGACTACAGAGGACTCAACGCAGCTGCCACCTACGCGATCTACCACTATCCGGCCAATCAGGGGACATTCACAAGTAATTATAGCCCAGACACCACGTCTACACTACAAACTACTACTTCAACCAAGGAGCTACCAAGATCAAAGCACTCAAATAGAGTTGTAAATTTAAGAACGAATAAGAACAAATGCTTACTTAATCAGGATGTTGAATACAAAAGTACCTCAGAACGCAACTCCGGGCGAGGGAGCTAAATCCAGACGAACACAGCTACGAAGAAGCTCCGACAGGCCGGGACTCCTCCGAATCTCTACTCATCTACTCTATCTCTCTAATCTCTCTCTTGATTGCTAACCTAGATCTAGTGGATATCTATCTAATGCTTCAGGGTCTTCATCTCTTGATCTGGCTCTCCTCCAGGGGGGTATGCATCTCTATTTATAGGCCGGTGGGATGCACGCATGCCATAGGATCAAACCGACTAGAAACAAGGGCCCAGATGACTTCTAATAGGCGATGGTAGAAGACTCCAGAAGGCGGCGCGGGGAAAACCCTAGGGGGCGCCGGCCGGCCCCACCCAGTGGGGTTTCGGGCTCCGGTGCTTTGGGTGTGTTCCAGATGCTTCTAGCGTTCTCGTGAAGATGTTTCCTTGGCGGTTAAGTTTCGTGGTAATTATGCTCTTTAATCCTTCTTTTAAGCTTTTCTGGAAAATCCCCTGGAAAATAGACAATTCACCAAAACTCGTGGAATCTGTCAGTAATAACCCTATTCTACTGGATATTCATATTTAATGCAGGGGTAATTGATAATAAAATTTGGATGATAACAGGTGTCAACAATTACCCCTACACTTAGGCTTTTGCTCGCCCCGAGAAAAAAGTTGGTTTTAAGATGTAAGATTCTTAGAGAGAATGGACCATTTAAAACATAACTTGAGAGAACATTATATAAAACTAGTCTAGTCATGCATGACTATGGAATTTAAAGTGTCTACCATGAATCTTTGAGTAGTTGAAGAACAGAATAGCTTGAAAACAGATCACTCTCTTCCTGTAGTTAGGTCAATTGGAGGGTATGTAATTTTGCAAATAAACTTAGCTTTACCTTCTCCTTTTGTAGTATTCTCGAATCACTGATATATCTGGTATTTTTGTATCCTTACCAAGGCATTAATGAAATTGTCTTCTTTATCCTACTTCTAAAAAGTTTGTGTGGATTTCAGGTTGGTAAAATATGAAATCATACTTGCATTATATTTATTGTAAAGTCAAACAATGAATCCACAGAGAAATGAGGCATATAATAGAATCAAACTTTATTTGGTGGAACCTAATTTTACCTTGGTACTTTAAAACATAAATCTCTCTTTTATACAAATTGAGCTTATTCAGAGAGTATGAGCTATCTCTTTGTCTTCTATTCTCTCTCTTTTTTCAAGGGAGGCGAGCATCTAAGTACTCATTGTTTTAATTTCTTCGGACACTTGTCCATTTTTTATATTCCCTTATTCTTTTACATAGCCCATACCTCTTTTGAATTTAGTAGTTCAGAGACTTTAACAAAACACGGAGCAATTATTTGGTAACTATGCTATAATATTATTTTTGGTGTTTTCTCCTAGTGTAGGAGAGAAACATTTTTAATAGAATGACTCGCTATTACTCCAGATTAGAGTAATGCTTATGTGGAATTGGTACTTGATTCGAAAATATGACAAATTTCTTCAAAGGGTTACAAAGTTGACCAAACTCAATACAAAGATAAGTATTATATATAGCAGGCTTTTATCCTATATATGGCTCTGGTAGGACAATATTTTTAGCACAAAGGAGAGGTATAACTAATCATTTAAATTTTCGAAATAGAATCTCCAAAGACAAAACATCAGGGATTGAGTTCTCAGTATTCAACTATATCATGTTTCTCAACGACTTAATCAATCATGGGGTCCCTATAAATAGTTTCCAATAGTAACATGATTCCTAAAAAAGTGTTTTATAATTTATTCTTAAGCTATGAATTAAACAATCTTCTTCTTCTCTTTTAAAAATAATTTAGCATGTGAATTTTAATTCGGATTGAAACGGCAATCGAAACATATGCAATTAAATTGTATGAGGATCAAACCTGACCGTGACCGAGAAGGGGATGCAGAAGATGCAGAGAGGGGCCGGCCGGCCCAGGTAGGGCGCCGGGCGGCGCACCTCTATGGCTCCACGAGGTCCACTTCGGTGTGCGAGGTCCTGGTTCGATTATCTTCCGAATTACATGATTTTCCCTAGCGAATTGATTTCCATAGTCGCGATGTGCCTCCCCCACACTTATTTTTCTGCATACTTTTCTGCGCAACATGTGGAGACAACATGCGTACCAAAAATATAGAGAGTAGAGTAAACTTAAACATTAATATTGATAAAAAGAATAAGGCACTTTATTCATTAATAATACTATATAACTCTGATAACTGACTGAGCTGACGACTGCCCTAGCTCCATGAGCTTAACTAACACACTTTATATTATAAATCAAACCTAACACACTTGTGCCTTATTACATAGATAACTAGGGCAACTTAAGACTGCCCTTACTTTGCGAGCTTCCTAATTTCTTTCTTAAGATCACTAATCTCTTCTTTCAGTTGATCCTTCTCGCGCTTGAGACTGCGAATTAACTTGACATTGACTTCTATCTGCTTAGTCATGTCACTCATAATCTTGCTCCTTAGATCTTCATTCCTCTCTATACTCCTAACGGTGTTAGAGAGAGCTTCCATCTTCTCATTAAGGATGCGCAGAGAGAGCTGGGGCTGTCTAGAGACTTTCTCTATTGCTGATGTAGATGTAGCCCGCTGCCTCTTGGGCGGAGGTGGTATGAACTCGGTGTAGCGGACTTGGCCTGGACGTGCACGAACTCCTTGGACGGTAGGACGAGCAGTGGTGTACTTCGCACATACCAGCATTCCATTCTTGTCGGTCTTGACTGACAGGAGTTGCTCATTATCTCTAGGTGGAAGAAGTGGGGTGCCTCGGGGAATAGCGATCTGCTTTCCCCTAGTACCATCTTCTAACAGCAGTCTCTCAGGTGGCGATGGCAGAGCGGGTTGAGCATGCGTGTAGTAGACTTGCTCGAACTGCTGTGGCACCGTAGCAAGATGCTTCGGTGGCACGACGGCGAGGTGCTTTGGGGGCACGATGGAAAGAGGCTTCGACTGCGCGAGGACAATGGCCTTCGACTCGTCGCCTTGGAGCTTGCCGGAGTCAGCGCCGACGACCGCTTTGCTTGCCATTGCTACTAGATCTAAACTAGAGAGTTTCTTTGGAGGAGAGAAGGCAATGATGATGGGATAGCATTCAAGGGTGGTATGGGTGCGTATATGGGTTTTCAGGAGACAGGATAAGATCAAATCTAGGTTCTATATGATTCGTACGAAAGATTATCCGTACGCATCGGGAATCTATGGGATTGTATTTAGGAAAGATAGAGAAAGAAAAGGGAACTTGAGTCGGGACGAGAGGGGACAGGGCGGCGCCGCCCGGCCCCACTAGGGCGCCGGCCGGTCCCACCAGGTGGCTTCCCTGGTTAGCCGAGCTCGTGAAGCCTCTAGACTCTTCCTACTTCCTATTACTTGCGATGCGCGATAATTTTTTGTAACGGATAATGACGGGACTAAAAAGTGGGTAATTGAATAAAGTCCAGCCCATCAACAACTTCTAAATTAAATGGTTCTAAAAATAATTTAAGTCGGTGACCATTTATCTTGAATAACGTACCTTCGTGTGATTGTAGAGTTACCGCTCCATGTGGTGATGCATTCACAACCGTAAATGGTCCTTCCCATTTGCTTCGTAGTTTTCCAAGCCCGAATAATTTGAACCTGGAATTAAAAAGTAATACCTTATCTCCTGGTGCAAACTCCTTCTTCTTGATCTTCTTGTCATGTCATCTTTTTGTCTTTTCTTTATAGATCTTTGAATTGTGATAAGCCTTTTCTCTCCATTCTTCTAATTCTGATAATTGCATTTTTCTCTTTTCTCCAGCGGCTTCAAAGTTCATATTCCATCTCTTAATAGCCCGGTGAGATTTATGCTCTAGCTCCACTGGTAAATAACAGGTCTTACCATATACTAGCTGGTAAGGTGACATACCCAAAGGTGTCTTGTATGCGGTTCGATATACCCAAAGTGCTTCGGGTAATTGGTCCTTCCATGCAGTACTCATTTCATTTACTATTTTCTGTAGAATATTCTTGATTTGTTTGTTTGATGTTTCTGCCTGGCCACTTGTCTGAGGATGGTATGGAGTAGCTACATTGTGACGGATGCCATGAGCTTGCAAGTATCGGTGAAACTTTTTATCGGTGAAGTGTGTTCCTCCGTCACTAATGACCATCCTTGGTGTTCCAAACCTTGGAAATATAATCTCTTCGAACATCTTCTTTGACTGTTTGGAATCAGCATTCATGCAAGCCATAGCTTCTACCCACTTGGATGCATAGTCAACTGCCACCAGAATGTATTCACAATTTCTTGATTTCACAAATGGTCCCATGTAATCAATTCCCCAGACATCAAAGAGCTCGATCTGGAGATTGTTGGTGAGTGGCATAGCATCTCTTGCATTGATATTTTCGTGCCTCTGACATGATCCACATCTCCGAACAAAATCTTTGGTGTCTTCATACATAGTTGGCCAAAAGAAGCCCACTCTGCCAGATTTTAGCATGAGTGCGGAATGCTTCATAATGACCTCCATATGGTGATGCATGATATTTCTAAATGATCTGCATGCCCTCTTCTACTGGTACACATCTTCTAAGTAATCCATCTGAATAAATTCTGAAGAGGTATGGCGGATCCCATATGTAGAGACGACTTTCATAAATAAGCTTCTTTTTATTTTCCCCTGGTGGTACATAACCTGCAACCATAAAGTTGACAATATTCGCGTACCAAGGGTCTGACTTGGTCACTTTGAACAGCATGTCATCTCTTAATGAGTCATTAATAGGCAATTCCTGAGGTTTCTCAAAGTGTATTCTAGACAAGTGATCAGCAACTGGATTTTCTATTCCTCTTCTATCTTTAATTTCTAAGTCAATTTCTTGGAGTAACAAAATCCATCTTATTAAACGAGGTTTAGCATCTTTCTTAGTGAGCAAATATTTTAAAGCAGCATGATCAGAATAAACAATTACTTTTGCTCCTACTAAGTAATATCTAAATTTATCAATAGCAAACACAACAGGCAGGAGTTCTTTTTCAGTTGTTGTATAATTTAATTGTGCTCCTGTCATAGTTTTACTAGCATAAGCAATTGCATGATGCTTCTTATCTTTTGTTTGTCCTAATACTGCCCTTACAGCATAATCACTAGCATCACACATAATTTCAAAAGGTAAATACCAATCAGGGGGTTGAATGATTGGTGCTGATGTAAGTACTTCTTTAAGAATATTAAAAGATTTTAAACATGCATCATTAAATTCAAAAGGAACATCCTTAGCTAGCATTAGCTAGCAAGTTAGTCAGTGTTCTAGCAATATGTGAAAAATCTTTTATAAATCTGTGATAAAAACCACAGTGACCAAGAAAACTTCGGATTTCTTTTATATTAACGGGTGGAGGTAGTTGTCCAATTACTTCAATTTTTGCCTTATCTACCTCTATACCTCTTTCAGACACTAAATATCCTAGCACTATCCCTTCTCTAACCATAAAATGACATTTTTCCCAATTAAGGACTAAGTGCTTTTCTTCACATATCTGCAAAACCTTATCTAGATTTTCTAGACAATCAGCAAAAGTTTTTCTATAAACTGAAAAATCATCCATAAAAACTTCCATTCTTCTATCATTTCAGAAAATATAGACATCATACACTTTTGAAAAGAAGCAGGTGTATTACATAATCCAAAAGACATTCTACGATAAGCATAAGTTCCATAAGGACATGTAAAAGTGGTTTTGCTTTGATCATCAGGGTGGATAGGAATTTTGTGATATCTAGAATAACCATTAAGGAAACAAAAGAAGGAATTATTTGCCAAACGCTCTAACATCTCATCAATGAAGGGCAGCGAAAAATGATCTTTCTTAGTTGCTTTATTGAGTTTTCTATAATCTATACACATACGCCATCATGTAACAGTTCTCTGGTGTATCAATTCATACCCTTTTTAGGTACAACTTGAACAGGGCTTACCCACTCACTATGTGGAACAGGATAAATAATCTCAGCATGCAAAAATTTCAAGACCTCTTTCTTAACAACTTCCCTCATTGCATTTTGAAGCCTACGTTGGGGCTCTCTAGAAGGTGTAATCTCTGGGTTGGTTGGAATACGATGGGTGCATAAAGCATGACTAATTCCCTTAAGGTTTTGGAGTGAATAACCAAAAGTAGCACGATGTTTTTCTAAAACAGTTATTAATCTAAAAGACTCTTCATCAGAAAGTTTATCACTAATAATCACGGGAGAATTTTGATCATCATTCAGAAAAACATACTTAAGACCAGAAGGTAGTTGCTTAAGCTCAATAGAAGGCTTAGGTGGCTCTAGTAATTCATCCAGAGGTTCTAGATCAATTGGATCCTCTTCCTCTTCATTAATGAAGAACTGAGTATCATCCTCTAGATTAGGTTCAATAAATTCCTCGAATGACACAGCCTTAATTTCTTCTATCGGATCTAACTCAGGAGGTGGCTCTGCCTTAGCTTTTAATGCATGGGTTATAGGCACTTAGAGATTTAATCCCTTCCCAAGTTTAATTTCTAAATTGCCCGCACAACCTTCTCGCAAAAGTTTTCCTATTGGTAACCCAATCATTACATCAAAATCCCAAACATCAAAGATATAGTAATTCAGCAAAATTCGGAATTCATTAATCACAATAGGAAGAGAACATAAAACACCTGAACTAGAAATAATATGTCCTGAACGATTTTTCAACAATTTTTTTGTAGGAACTAATGGCATATTTTTCAAGAATTTTTCAGCAAATCTAAGAGACATAATATTGACACCTACTACTGGATTATAAAAGGCATCAAAAGGATATGCATCAATTTGACATTTAATAGTAATGGCAGGAGAATTTAAATGAATTATATCATTTGAAAGCTCAGATTCTATCAACCACTCATTACTCATGACAAAAATTAATTCTCTAGTTATCTTTCTAAGGAATTTTAAATCAGCAGGATATGAAACATTAAAACTTTTAAAATTCATAGGCTCTTGTGATTTTATAATTTTATGATAGCGTGAGATGTTTCCATAATCATCAAAAAGTTCATCCTCAAATTCAAGCATAAAATTAGAAATAGGATTTATCTTCTTCTCATTAGATAGTTCAGGTAAAGGTTGAGATGAATCAGACAAAAGTTTAGAATCAAACGACAAAAAATCATCTTCTAACAACTTTTCTTTTTCTTCATGAAGATCAATTAAGATATTAGTAAGAATAGTTTTAGCATGTGAAGCAGTAATATGCATAAATGCTCTTCCTGCGGCCAAATTAAGGTATTCTTTATTTTTATCATCAAGGCCTAAAAAGAATTATTGCAAAAGCATAGGTTCTGGCAAAGTAAGATTAGGTCCAGAATTTATAAATCCATCAAAGCGTTCCCAAGCCTTGCCTAATGATTCGTTGTCTAATTGTTTAAATCCAATAATTTCAAAATGAAGTTTAGCAACCTTTTCGATAGGAAAAAATTTAAGACAAAAATTAGCACGCAATACTTCCCAATCCCCTTGACTACTCCCAACATGGCGATTATACCATTTCTTTGCTTTTCCCGTTAATGAAAACGGAAAGAGTTTTCATCTTAAAGTTTCATCTGCCATGCCCTTAATGTGCAAACATGAACATGTCTGGTCAAAATCTGCTAAATGGGAATAAGGGTTTTCGCTAGAACTACCAGAAAAAATATGATCCTGAACTAACTTAATTAATCCCGGGCGTAACTCATGGCCAGATGATGTGATGGGTAAAGATGATTCTTTTGGCTGGAGATACGATCCCGATGGTGCTCCATATTGATATAAAAGTTAGGACGTGGGTTCCATACTTTAAAAAGGTAAAAGATAAATGATAAAAGTATAATACAAGATTAAGATAGACTAAGCCAAAATCAGCAAACCGTCCCCCGGCAACGGCGCCAGAAATACTTGTTGGTATAAATTAACTGCACTCTATTAAAGATTAATAATATCAAGGTATCTGCAAGCGCACAGATAAAACAACCCGATGTAGCACTTCACCAGACAATCCCGGTTTTAATATAGAACCCAAAGGAACAGTAGGTGATACTGACTAAGTCTATTGGCTCTTAACCCGATAATACAATCAATTCAGAGAATATGAAGAATGAGGAGATAACAAATGATTATCTAGATTCGAAAACCGGTAAACTTTGAATAATATCGCTCTAATCGGGCAGCGACATGAATAAGAGGCGAAATCATAGTTCCCTCCTACCAGACACTTAAACACCTATCGATCCTATTAACGGGAAGTGGACTACAGAGGACTCAACGCAGCTGTCACCTACGCGATCTACCACTATCTGGCCAATCTGGGGACATTCACAAGTAATTATAGCCCAGACACCACGTCTACACTACAAACTACTACTTCAACCAAGGAGCTACCAAGATCAAAGCACTCAAATAGAGTTGTAAACTTAAGAACGAATAAGAACAAATACTTACTTGAATCAGGATGTTGAATACAAAAGTACCTCAGAACGCAACTCCAGGCGAGGGAACTGAATCCAGACGAACACAGCTACGAAGAAGCTCTGACAGGTCGGGACTCCTCCGAATCTCTACTCATCTACTCTATCTCTCTAATCTCTCTCTTGATTGCTAGCCTAGATCTAGTGGATATCTATCTAATGCTTCAGGGTCTTCATCTCTTGATCTGGCTCTCCTCCAGGGGGGTATGCCACTCTATTTATAGGCCGGTGGGATGCACGCATGCCGTAGGATCAAACCGACTTGAAACAAGGGCCCAGATGACTTCTAATAGGCGGTGGTAGAAGACTCCAGAAGGCGGTGCGGGAGAAACCATAGGGGGCGCCGGCCGGTCCCACCCTGGCGCTGGCCGGCCCCACCCTGTGGGGTTTCGGGCTCTGGTGCTTCGGGTGTGTTCCAGATGCTTCAAGCGTTCTCGTGAAGGTGTTTCCTTGGCGGTTAAGTTTCGTGGTAATTATGCTCTTTAATCCTTCTTTTAAGCTTTTCTGGAAAATCCCCTGGAAAATAGACAATTCACCAAAACTCGTGGAATCTGTCAGTAATAACCCTATTCTACTGGATATTCATATTTAATGCAGGGATAATTGATAATAAAATTTGGATGATAACAGGTGTCAACAGTGACTAACTTCGCCTTACAATTGCGCTTAAAACTTGCTAACATACGTGCCTAAAAGTTTGAAACACTTAGTTGTTTGCATCTAAGAGCAAGGTAGTTATAGAGAGGGTGAAAGGAGCTCTCAGAGGAGCACCGAACGCTGGCTGTGTCCGGTGGGTGCTCATCGGACGCGCCCGGTGTGCATTTGACCTCTCTGGAACCTCTCTGTTGGAGCACTGGACGCTGGAACAGTAACTCCAGCGCGTCCGGTGACTTGTTTCGTGCGTCCGGTGAAAGGTTTGAGAATCTGACTCGGTGAGAGCACCGGACGCTGGGAGCGTCCGGTGACCCTAACAGCGGACGCGTCCGGTGCCAGTTTGAGCTCTCTGGAAGCTCTCTGTTGTTGCACCGGACACGGGCGCCGGAGCGTCTAGTGTGACTGTCTGGTGAGAGTGCGCGCAGGAATTAAATTCAAATGGCTAGTACACGTGTCAGCGGATGATACACCGGACAACCACCGGACGTGTCCGGTGTGAACTTAAGGAGCGTCCGGTGTGCCCGATTTCAGAGTAAAACGGCTAGATTTTTGAGCTCGCTTATAAATAGGAGTGTGGCTGCCTTGGGGCATCTCACTTGCGCATTTTGATCTTCCTAAGCTTCTTGTGAACTCAGCACACTCCCTCCAACTCTCTCCCTTTGATTCAACTCAAGTTTTTGATTGAGATAGAGTGAATCAAGTGTAGTGATCATCTCATTGCATCGTAGTGCACTTGGTGGCTTGGTGGCGGAGTAAATCTTGTTACTCTTGGTGATTGCCGTCACCTAGCCGGTTTGGAGGTGGAGAAGGTGTGGAGAAGCTTGGTGATTGTGTTTGCTCACACCGTGGATTGTGAGGGGTTCGTGCCTACCCTGAGTGGAGAGCTCAAAGGTAACTCTAGTGGATTGCTCGTGTCATTGAGTTACTTCCTCCGTGGTAGGTCCTTGTGGCGTCTTGTGTAGGCTCAGTGTGTGATACCGATTAGCCACCGGACCACCGGTTGAAGTCGACACAACGGGGACGTAGCGTGCCGGCAAGCACATGAACCCCGGGGATAAATCTTGGTGTTCATATTAATTTCCTCACCTTCGAGTGAGTGATTGTGTTTATCCCGGTAATTGGCTTCATATCAAGGCAAAGGTATAACATCCGAAGCACTTCTCTTTACCTTGAGCAAAGTAGTTAGTTTACTTGCCTTGTGTAGTTGTCTCGTTTGTCTTGCTTGTGCTAGCTAGCTTGTGTGTCTTAGGGCTTAGATATAACTAGTATTGTGTAGGTGGCTTGCTTAGTCCAGTGGTTGCCTTAGCATTGCAATTATAGCCTTTTGTTATACTAATCACTTATTTTAGTGGTTTGTAGAATTTTTATTTAGGCTATTCACCCCCCTCTAGCCATACTAGGTGTTGACGGTCGTTAAGTGCCAATTTTATACCGTCAACTAATGCCTAGGGAAGAACAATAATAGAAGCATAGGGGTTATTAATGACAAATTCCACGAGTTTTGGTGAATTATGTATTTTCCAGGGATTATTCCAGAAAGGCTTAAAAGAAGGTTTAAAGTGTTTAATTACCACGAAACTTAACCGCCAAGAAAACATCATCATCGGAACACTAGAAGCCTCTGGAATACACCCGAAGCGACCGGGGCCCGAACCCCACCAGGGTGGGGCCGGCCGACGCCAGGGTGGGGCCAACCGGCGCCCCCCTTAGGGTTTCGGCCCCGCCTTCTGGAGTCTTCTTCCGCCGCCTCTTTGGAGTCATCTCGGCCCTTTGTTTAAGTCGGTTTGATCCCACGGCGCACGTTCATTCCACTGGGCTATAAATAAAGGGGCAGACCCCCCTCCCAGAACACCAATTCATTCCTCCTGCTTCATTTGTCAAGAGTAGATGGAAGTTAGGGTTTCCAGAGATTAGAAATAGGGCTCTTGTTCTTCAAGTTCATAGTTTAGGCGTCTAGCAAGGTTTAAGTAGAGTTGGGCCCTACGCTCGGGATATCAGATCTGTTCGTCTGGAGATCGGTAATCTTATCTTGTATCTCGTTATGACTGTGCTCTATTTTAATATATTGCTACTTATTCAGTTCTTAGTTTATTCTAGTTGCATATTCGATATAGTTGTGATTGGTGATGATTATTGTCATTTGATAGTAAAGCGCCTAATTCAGTACTCGAGTGAGTTAGGTGGTGTGTATTATGTAGACGTGGTGTCTAGATATATTACATACCTACAGAGGCACCCTGACGTGCTAGGTCGTGTGGTAGTCCGTGTAGGTGACAGCTGTGTTGGTTCCTCATAGATAATATTAATAGAAAAATATAAAAATAATTATAGACATAAATACTTAGAGATAACCAGAACCTTTTGCTTTAGCAGACTTACTCGTGTTTTGTTTATATTTAAATATCTTATATAGGGTAAGTGCAGGATTGGTTGTGTACTTTAACTCTTATCAATCAGGAACAACCATAGAAAGAAGGGTCTTATATTATTTTGTGAAGCCATGGCTGAGAAGACTCTACGTGAATTCTCTGCCCCAAGCACTGAGAATATTAACGTTGGGCCAACTTTTAACATTGGAGATTCATGATTACGAGATCAAGCCAAGCCTCATCAAAATGGTGCAAACTATCACATTTAGTGGAAAGAAAGATGAAGATGCAAGTGTCCATCTGCAGAATTTCCTGGAGATTGGCAACACCATCAACATCAAAGGCATTCCTCAAGACGTCGTGCTACTTTGTTTGTTTCCGTTCTCATTGGAGGGAAAGGTGAAGCAGTGGTTTTATCAGAATAAAGATCTAGTCAAGACATGGGTAGAATGTTCAAAAGGTTTCCTAGAAAAGTTTTTTCTAGTAGGCAAAACCAATGCTCTACGAGGAAAGATTTCAGAATTTTGTCAGTAGAAAGGTGAATCTATTTCAGAAGCCTGGGAACGTTTTCAAGATTACATATCAGATTGTCCCCATCATGGAATGGAAAAGTGGTTACTCATGCAAACATTTTATCATGGACTAACTCAAAGGTCACGTGAGCAGCTAGATGCCACTGCTGAAAGATCATTTATGTCACTCACCCCTGGAAGAGCTGAAGATATTATGGCAAAGATAGCAGAAAATTAGAATTGGACAAACAACACTCAGACATGCCATAAGAGTGAAGAAGTTCTAGAGGAAATGTGTGCACTGTCAACCAAGATGGATGTACTGTTGAATTGGTTAGAGCAAAGAGCCAATCATAAAAGAGATCGTCAAGCTATTCAAGATGCACTCAATTCCCAGAATCAATATGAAGGATCTTTAGGAATTGAGTTTGCAAATCCACCAGAAGATATTAGTACAGTCATCAAGTCTACTTCTCAGAAGCAAGGATTGAATCAACCTCGGTCAACCAACCAAGGTAAGTACCAGGGCAATTATAATTTTTCAAATCAGAGACAACCACCCTTGAAAGAATTAATATTAGAACAAGCTAGAATTAATGAAAGTATTTATAAGAAGCTTGCTTTTAATGATAAAGTTTTAGAAGGAATTAATTCTAAGTTGGATAATTTCTCTTCTACTGTTGAAGATCAAATATTATTTAATAAAAAGATAGAATTACAAATTGCACAATTATCTTCCAATTTATTTACCACTAACCATGAACAAATAAAAGGAATATCTACTAGAGGAGGTAAGTCTACACGTGATCCACCTTACCCAAAAGGGGCACATAGACCATCACATTTAGTGCAGGTAGAAGAAGGGATTGAAAAGGACAATAGAGAAGAAGAAGGTATACCACCTTCACCACCAGTTGAACTACAAGATCAAGAATTAACTCAAGGTTTTCATGACACAGCCCTCCTACCGTTTCCACGCAGAAGCAGAAGAGCTAAAACGGATGATCAATTTGATAAGTTTGTAGAGATAATTCAGAAGTTATATGTCAATATTCCGTTGTTAGATGCCATGCAGGTACCTACATACTGCGAAGTATCTTTGAATCATCCTCAACAACAAAGGACCACTACCTTCTACTGAAGTTGTCAAGCTAACGGAGGAGTGTAGTGAGGCAATTCTGAGTTCTTCTCCTACTAGAGAAGAAGGATCCAGGGTGTCCCACTATTGATTGTTCAATAGGAGACCAGATGTTCGAGAATGCTTTATATGATCTTGGAGCAAGTGCTCAGCGTCATGCCCAAGACCATCTTTGATAAACTCAACTATTCTACGCTCACACCAACCACGATGTGTTTGCAATTAGCTGACCAATCGGTCCGCTATCCCGCAGGAATCGCAGAAAATATTCTGGTAAAAATTCGTAACTTTTTCATTCCTGTAGATTTTGTTGTACTTGACATGCAGGAAGAGAGGAAGATACCCCTCATCCTCGGACGACCATTCCTAAACACTACAAATGCAACCATCAACGTCGAAGCTGGAGAGATCACATTCACCATCAATGGGCAAGAAGAGCGATTCGCATTCAAGCCAAGACTGGAACAATGCCAAACGTTAAAGTGTCATGAAGAACAAGGTGCAACAACATCTCCGACACCAGAGATGAATCATGAAGAACAATTCAACTGGAGAAGTCCGGATCGGTGGACTCAAAAACCCCGAACCTTCGCCAGGAGGTAACTCGGCAGTTATTGGTAATTTAATTCTTGCATTGAAATTTACATATTTATTTCCTCTTAAATTGCATTATTAAAAAGAAATAAAAATAAGCATAGCATGATTAGAGCTTAATCCCCATGTGATTATTACTAACGAAGTGTTAAACCCCCGTTAGTGAAATTTACTGTGGTGGCAGAAAATTATAAATAGACCATCATTAGAATTCTAATTTTTCGTAGATTCATAAAAGTAATTTAGTTTTTCATTCTTGTGTCATTATACGGTATAAATATGGGAAGCATATGAGGCCCACCATCATCACATCAAGTCATCTCAAGCATTATCATCAACCACTACCATCAAAATTCCATCATCCATTCATCCCATTCAACAGAAAGAGCACTCACGCACATGCATTTAGAAGGAGATGTAGGTGGTGTCGACATTCTTCAAAGTAGAGAGCCAGAGAGCACCAAGTGGGGCCGGCCGGCCCCATGCCCACGCCGGTCGGCGCCCCTCCTCCTCTTCTCTGCCTCTCACTTCTCTCACTCACACATTCACTCACTCACACACCAGAGAGCACATAGCTACTCTGCTTTGTTGCTCAAAACTTCGAAACTTTCACAAATCCTTCATTTGATTCAAGTTTAAGCAAGGAAAGGGGTAGAGAAGAAGATTGGCAAGAACACCTAGTAGAGAGATTGCCACTTCAATTTCTCCTCTCCACTTGTTCTTGCTTGTTCTTGTTTTGTTCTTGTGTTCTTGTTTGTTCTTGCCGTGTTCTTCGTGTTCTTCATTCTTCAGGCAAGATGTCGACGGAATACCGGCGATAGTCTACCGAGAGGTATACCCAAAGTAGTAGATTGATCGGTGAAGGTGCGCCTGAGATGAGCAACAGCTACGCTGGAAGCATGAGACACGAGATTTATATAGGTTCAGGCCGCCGTTAAGTGTAATACCCTACGTCCTGTGTGTTGCTGTATTGTATTGCTATGAGATGAAATGAGTTGAGGGGATCCCCTACCTACCTTATATAGTTTGGGGGGTAGGGTTACAAGTCGGTGTTGCCATACATAATAGATTACAATCCTAACCGGTTAAGGAAACTAATTCGGCCAGATACTAGGAAAGCTATTTTCTTGTCCGCCAAGTCTTCGGCGGATTTACGTGATCTTCAGGAGATCACGTAGACGACGCGTCCTTTGCAGTCCGGGCCTGATCGGATGACTTGTCCCATGTTCTGCCATGCGGGTATACGGGTCTATACCCCCACAGCTAGTCCCCGAGCACCTTGCATTCGTCGGGAAGTGCAAATCTTTGGAGTTGCTTGACCAGATGGATGTAAGGAAGCTCAGAAATTTTTTTGAAAAACCTTATTTTTGGTGAAGTGTATCCACTTTTGGTTCCTTGGAAACAAAACCTTCACCATTAGGTGAAGTGTATCCCCTTAGTCCCCGAGTCTGATAGTAGGAGACGCAGGCACGTAGTGTCAGGGTCATAGTCTTTTATTCTTTTGCGATCACGAGGAGCATTGACGAAATCCCTGAGCACTTTCCGTGCTCAGAAACGCTTGACGAAGATGACGAAGTCCCCGAGCAACTTTGATGCTCGGGAACCTCGGACGAGGTG
This sequence comes from Eremochloa ophiuroides, assembly GCA_038502445.1. Taxonomy (NCBI): domain Eukaryota; kingdom Viridiplantae; phylum Streptophyta; class Magnoliopsida; order Poales; family Poaceae; genus Eremochloa; species Eremochloa ophiuroides. The sequence continues at coordinate 59,251,049 of JAHLJS010000006.1, forward strand.
ACGAAGCCCCGAGCAGTTTTAGTGCTCGGAAACACTTGACGAGGCGACGAAGTGCCCGAGCAGCTGTGGTGCTCGAAAACGCTTGATGAGGCGATGAAGTCCCCGAGCAGCTTTGGGGCTCGAAAACTCTTGGCAAAGACGAAGTCCCTGAGAAGCTTTGGTGCTCCGAAACGCTTGACGAGGCGACGAAGTCCCCAAGCAACTTTGGTGCTCGGAAATGCTTGATGAGGCGACAAAGTCCACGAGCAGCTGTGGTGCTCAGAAACGCATGATGAGGTGACGAAGTCCCCGAGCAGCGTTGGTGCTCGGAAATGATTGACGAGACGATGAAGTCCCCGAGCAGCTTTGGTGCTCGGAAATGATTGACGAGACGATGAAGTCCCCGAGCAGCTTTGGTGCTCGGAAATGGATGACGAGGCGATGAAGTCCCTGAGCAGCTTTGGTGCTCGGAAGCTCTTGGCGAAGACGAAGTCCCCGAGCAGCTTTGTTGCTCGGAAACGCATGACGAGGCGACGAAGTCCCCGAGCAGCGTTGGTGCTCGGAAACGCTTGACGAGGCGACGAAGTCCTCGAGCAGCTTTGGTGCTCGGAAACGCATGACGAGGCAACGAAGTCCCCGAGCAGCTTTGGTGCTCGGAAACTCTTGGCAAAGACGAAGTTCCCGAGCAGCTTTGGTGCTCGGAAATGCATGACAAGGCAACAAAGTCCCCGAGCAGCTTTGGTGCTCGGAAACGCTTGACGAGGCGACGAAGTCCCTGAGCAGCTTTGGTGCTCGGAAACACATGACGAGGCGATGAAGTCCCTGAGCAGCTTTGGTGCCCGAAAACTATTGGCGAAGACGAAGTTCTAGAGCAGCTTTGGTGCTCGGAAACATTTGACGAAGCGACGAAGTCCCCGAGTAGGTCTGCTGCTCGGAAACACTTGACGAAGCGACGAAGTCCCTGACCCATTCACTACTCGGAAAATCTTGATGATGGAACGACTAGCCGCACTATGTGCGGGTATTCGAAACGACGCACCGCTCTTTTTGAAGAGGTTCGGACGAAGTGGAAACGGTTCACCTTCTCCACAAATCCGTTCAATACTCATTTGAGCAACAAACCGCTCCAGCCTACCCTAGCCGCCGCCATCTAGGGTTTCGAGATTCCTTGAGCCAAATTCCAATTCCTCGAAAAGTTCTTCGATTCATCCTTCCGCCACCCCAAATCTCCAAAGATTTCAAAGGAATGGGTCCCAAGAAGAGCACACGCGTACCCCCAAAGAAGTCAAAGGAGCCACAACCTGGGGAGTTTCGCATGTACAACAAATGGCAACCCTCCGCGATGACGGAGAAGGCCACTCTGGGGTTGGTGGCGAAAGGACTGCTACCAGATCGTGCCATTGCTGGGTGGAGGCCTTCAGGAGGTGAGTGTTGACGGTGGATAACGTCAACTTTTATTAGAACTTTAGACTCTAAAGAATACATGAATACACACTAGTTTAGGGTTTTAACTAACAGTTTCCATGAGTTTTGCATGTTCTGTATTTTCCAGGGGCTATTCTAGAAAAGCATAAAAGAAGGGTCAGAGAGCATGATTACCACGTAACTTAACCGCCAAGGAAACATCATCACCAGAACACTAGAAGCATCTGGAACACACCCGAGGCACCGGGACCCGAGACCCCCCAGGGTGGGGCCGGCCGGCGCCCCCCTGCTAGGGTTTTCGGCCCATCTTCTGGAGTCTTCTTCCACCGCCTCTATGGAGTCATCTCAGCCCATGTTTTAAGTCGGTTTGATCCTACGGCGCACGTGCATCCCACCGGGCTATAAATAAAGGGGCAGACCCCCCTGGAGAAATCAACCCATCATTCATTCAAGACATCAAGTCCTCAAGCCATCAAGAGCCTCCTAGTTCATCAAGAGCCTCCTAGTTCATAGTTCTAGCCTAGTTAGATTAGAGAGTAGAGGAGTTCTAGTTCTTCGGCGGATCTGGAGCCCCGACGTCTGTCTGGAGCACGGAGTTCAGTATAATTCTAGTTCTTTCTCTATTATTGTATTCTTCATTATGATTAGGGAAGCATTGTTCTTAATAGTTTATATGTTCTTGATTACAATAGTCTTTTTCTACTTTGATTATATGTCTAGTATAGTTGGTTTGATCTTATTGAATTCATGTAATTGCTCGTATAGCGTTTATTCATGCGTACGATGGATATATGATGAACAATATGTAGACGTGGTGTCTAGGTATTTTGTTTATCTGCGAGTGCACCCTGATGTGCCGGGTCGTATGGTAGATCGCGTAGGTGACAGCTGCGTTAAGTCCTTTGTAGTCCACCCCCCGTATGTAGGCCAGCAGGCACGGTCGCGAAGTTTGGTGATGACTCTGTTTCACACCTTTCCTAGATGATGCCCTTTGCATGTGATTATGATATAGGATTACTTTAACAATGATTGCTAGATGTAATTGCACTAATTAGAGTTATTCATTGATGTAGTTATAGAATTATCCTTCGATATTAATTCCTTAGTTTATCCATTGGCTAGCTATTACTATGACTAGAGAAGTGCTCTGATGATTATCTTTTTATTATGATGCTTGATCATACTTATCACCTTTATCTTTATTTACCTCGTGACCTCTGCGTGTTATGAGTAGAGTAAATGACATCGGTAATGTCACTTATCCATTGTATACCAGCACTATCAATATAATAGATTGTAGTTTATCCTAGTCCTTCCCAGTGGTATAATTATAAATCGACAACCTGGTAGAACTCCCTAGGTAAAATGCTACAATGGTATAATTATCTGTCCGCTTGCAGAACTGATCTTAGTTTATATTATTTATATTTATTTCTGCCTAGTCACATAGATTAATATATAAAACCTTTATTTATTCTTAGCATTATTAATTAGGGATGACAACCTAATTCTTGCATAAGAATGTTGGTAATAGAAAAGTGGCTAGTTGCTAATGATAAGTTAATTAATTACCATTCATCTTCTAATCTCGCCTCTCGCATTAAAAGTTATATAGTTATATTTGGCGACGTTAGTAGATGTCAACAAGCATTTTTGGCGTCGTTGCCGGGGATGGCACATTAAACTAAGGAAATATTGATAGTATATGTATACATAATGGATAAGATTGTATTACCGATTGATCTCTAACTCAAACAGGTACACCCTTATTTTTTTTATTATTTGCTTACCTTATGCAGGGTGATGAATGAATGGTTTTTCTCTTCCAAATAATTATATTGACGATTCAGAGAAACTCCTGAGAAGAAAGAAGTTTGTAGAGACGAGGGAAGATCCCGAATCACTATCAAAAACACCCATCGTTTCTCGAGCTAGTTTATCAAAGGAGCCAGCTCCAACATTGGAAGAAGAACACTTAGGAGAAGATTTATCTCTTGTGTTTGAAGACATGGCTGAGAAGACGCTGCGCGAGTTCTCTGCCCCAACAACAGAAAACATCTGGACTGGACCAGCAGTCAACACGGGGGAGAATGGATTCGAGCTCAAGCCTGCTCTTATTACCATGGTTCAAGCCAGCCAGTTTTGTGGAAAAGCTCATGAAGATGCAAATGCAATGCAAACTTACAACACTAGAAGAAGCTGTTATCAGAGTGGGGCAATCATATGTCCCAATTGACTTTGCGATCATGGATACTGGAGGAGATGAGAAGGCACCCATTATCTTGGGACGACCATTCTTATGCACAACCAAAGCCATCATCTATGCGGAACACGCCAAGATTATCCTCTCCATCAAGGACAAGAAGGAGAGATTCTCATTTAAGAACCGCATCCTCAAGAATCCAGCAGTCCCGAAGCAATTCCATCAACAAGAAAAAGAAAAAAAACAACCAGCACCCAAGAATAAGAACAATAGAAGACGGAGGAAGAATAAGCCCCAGCATGTAACTGAAGGAACCTGCTCAGCTAATCAATGCCATAAACACAGAAAATGATCATATGCTCCCGAAACCATTTCCAACAAAGAAAAATGACCTAGGTGTACCAATCATTGAATGCACAATCAGAGACATCACTTTTCCGACACCATCTGCGACACTGGATCCGGCGTCAATGTAATGTCCAAAAAGGTATATGATGAATTATTTGATGATTTACCATTATACCCAACATATATTCAGTTGCAGATGGCGGACCAATCATTGAGATTCCCTGAAGGCGTAGTCAAGGATGTCATGGTAAGAATTCAAAATAAATATATACCGCAGATTTTCTAGTTCTTGACACGCAGGGAGACGATGAATTGCCTATTCTTTGGGGAAGACCGTTCCTCTACACCGCCAATGCTATCATCTACATCAGGTCTGAACAGATCCACTTCAACCTACCCACTAGAAAGGTACGCTGTCAATTTAAAACACATCTTAACCATGAGCAGATCAGGAAGCAAAGCAACAGAAGGAAACACCAAGCCCGCCGTCAGGCTGCCCAGCCTCACTGTGGATGGGAGGAGTTCCCTGGTAGGATTGTGAAGTATGAAGACTGCTACAAGGAGCAAGAAGAAGCCGTACAAACACCACGCTGGAGTAAGTGGGAAGCGGAAGCTGAGAGGATGAACCAGATTGCTAAGGCAGAGAAAGAAGAGATCCATGCACAAGTGGAAGAATGGATGAAGAGAGATGAAGAATCAAGAGAAGCTTACAAGGAAGAGCTGGAGCTAGAAAAGAGAGAAGAAGAAGAGATAGAAAAGAGATGGAAGGAGAAAGAAGAAGCACCTACTACACCGCCGCAAAATAGGGAATTGACTGAGGTAACCTCAGGCAATTAATCTACTAAGTAAGTACTCTCCTCTATCTAAGTCCTGTCGGTAGACTTTAAATTTCGTACCCTTGCCATAAGGTTAGAATGGTAGTTATCTAATTAATTTAGCATTCATTAGTAATTTTGCTTAGCATATTTATTAGTACAATCATTTTTGCATAAAAATAAATAAAACAAAAACATTTACTGCTTTGTTTACTGCATCATAAATATTAAAGCCCCATGTAAATGAACCTATGGTAACCCTGTAGGCATATTTACTGTAGTGGCATAAAAATAAAAATAAAAATAATAATCTATATTTGCTTTGTTGCATTACAAAAATCCTAGGCCCCATGAGAATGAATATTCCCTGTGGTGGCATAAAAATTATTAGCATGCATACATATTTGATTTCTGCATAAGCAAATTGGAAAATCCTAAAAAGAGAATCCCGTTGGAATCCTACTAAAATCTATTAATTAAAATCAACTCAAAGAATAATCAAAGTGCCCATTGGCTGACCGCTAACCCCTTGATAATTCGAGCCTCGAGTTTTGGTTTTCTTGTTGGAGTATAACTATGCAGGAATAATATTATGACTAAGGAGAGAGTTTATTAGTGGCATCCATCAGGACTGCTGCTAACCAACTCACTCTGAAGATCATTCAAGCACCAAGTATTGCAGACATCAAGCTTGGGGAGGAGTATCCCCTAGTTACCTTGTAACTTTATCTATACGCTTATTAAATCTACTTTATACAAGCACAAAATACCAAAAATATGTGGGCACATGAAGGTCCACACCTTTTACAAAAATACCAAAAATATGTGGGCACATGAAAGTCCACTTAGGAAACTCCTGCTAGAAATATAAAATCAATTACTTACCATGGAGTGGTATTAAACCTAACCCCTCTCCATAAGATTTGGTATTTTTATTGCCAATTGAGTTTCATAGGAAAATACAAGATCAAGGAGCTAGTCAACCCGACATCCTTACACTGCCGATGCACTGCTCAGAAGGATCACTCAATTTGCGACATCAAAGACCCTGTCAAACGTAAGCTTGGGGGAGGGCACCCTCCAATTAAAATCCAGTTAAATATAAGTTTCCTATCCTATTTTTCATTATTACTATATCGTTTTTTCGCGTGAGTTAGCTAGTAAAATAAAATCTAAAAACCAAATAAATACCGATCTATATATTAGAGTTTGTTTAGAGTCAGTCTAGGCTAGAACTAAATTAAATTGATGAACATTAAAATTTTGTCTTGGAGATGATGAATAGTTGCTCTGTCACAATACTTTTCAAATGCCTAGTTGTCAAACTGAAATTCTCCTGAGTTTTACATATTGCTGTTTTAACTTAAGAATTTACTCTGAACCTGAAACTTGTGGAGGCATATGTTTGAGCTAAGTCTAGGTAATTGATTGATATGATTCATGAAAGTTAAGCTGCTATTTATCTTATTCCTAGCATTACTAAAATTCTGGAGGTTTATTTTAAAAATTTGAAATTTACATGATGAGCTCTTGTATGACAAAATGTGAATTCCTACCAAAGCCATATATTATACATGCTAGATAGGAAAATCTTTTGCACATTCATGCTGCTTGCTTTACATTGAGTTCAGTCAACCTTTGTTGAATACCATATGAGAGTCTTGTCATGCTTTTAAAAGCAAGATCACGTACCTTTGAAAACTTGCAAAACTCCGGGATATTGCTACTGTGAAGAATTTGCTACATAGTGCAAGACTTGATTGTTCTTTCTTTCATTTACTCAAGACTGAGGCAAGGGCTGCAAGGCCCTATAGTAAAAGGTAAAATGGGTAAGTTTAAAGGTTAGAGCAGTTTTGTCTAATCCGGATGAGAATCTATGTTTGAAGCGTGTATATTTGGGAAGTATGAAAATATTGTAGCAACTCCTGATCCAATTACATTTGTAATTAGGCTTAGTTCGTTTGCCAAGGGACTGGCAAACAGGTAAGCTTGGGGGTGTTGTTGACGGTGAATAACGTCAACTTTTATTAGAACTTTAAACACCAAAGTATACATGAATACACACTAAGTCTAGAGTTTTAACTAATAGTTTCCATGAGTTTTGCATGTTCTGTATTTTCCAGGGGCTATTCCAGAAAAGCATAAAAGAAGGGTTAAAGAGCATAATTACCACGTAACTTAACCGCCAAGGAAACATCATCACGAGAACATTAGAAGCATCTGGAACACACCCGAGGCATCGGGACCCGAGGCCCCCCAGGGTGGGGCCGGCCGGCGCCCCCCAGCTAGGGTTTCGGCCCATCTTCTAGAGTCTTCTTCCACCGTCTTTATGGAGTCATCTCATCCCTTGTTTCAAGTCGGTTTGATCCGACGGCGCACGTGCATCCCACCGGGCTATAAATAAAGGGGCAGACCCCCCTAGAGAAATCAACCCATCGTTCATTCAAGGCATCAAGTCCTCAAGCCATCAAGAGCCTCCTAGTTCATCAAGAGCCTCCTAGTTCATAGTTCTAGCCTAGTTAGATTAGAGAGTAGAGGAGTTCTAGTTCTTCGGCGGATCTGGAGCCCCGGCGTCTGTCTGGAGCACGGAGTTCGGTATAATTCTAGTTCTTTCTCTATTATTGTATTCTTCATTATGATTAGAGAAACATTGTTCTTAATAGTTTATATGTTCTTGATTACAATAGTATTTGTCTACTTTGATTATATGTCTAGTATAGTTGGTTTGATCTTATTGAATTCATGTAATTGCTCGTATAGCGTTTATTCATGCGTACGATGGATAGATGATGAACAATATGTAGACATGGTGTCTAGGTATTTTGTTTATCTGCGAGTGCACCCTGATGTGCCGGGTCGTGTGGTAGATCACGTAGGTGACAGCTGCGTTGAGTCCTCTGTAGTCCACCCCCCGTATGTAGGCCAGCAGGCACGGTCGCAAAGTTTGGTGATGACTCTGTTTCACACCTTTCTTAGATGATGCCCTTTGCATGTGATTATGATATAGAATTAGTTTAACAATGATTGCTAGATGTAATTGCACTAATTAGAGTTATTCATTGATGTAGTTATAGAATTACCTTCGATATTAATTCCTTAGTTTATCCATTGGCTAGCTATTACTATGACTAGAGAAGTGCTCTGATGATTATCTTTTTATTATGATGCTTGATCATACTTATCACCTTTATTTTTATTTGACTTGTGACCTCTGCCTGTTATGAGTAGAGTAAATGACATCGGTAATGTCACTTATCCATTGTATACCATCACTATCAATATAATAGATTGTAGTTTATTCTAGTCCTTCCCAGTGGTATACTTATAAATCGACAACCTGGTAGAACTCCCTAGGTAAAATGCTAGAATGGTATAATTATCTGTCCGCTTGCAGAACTGATCTTAGTTTATATTATTTATATTTATTTCTGCCTAGTCAAATAGATTAATATATAAAACCTTTATTTATTCTTAGCATTATTAATTAGGGATGACAACCTAATTCTTGCATAAGAATGTTGGTAATAGAAAAGTGGCTAGTTGCTAATGATAAGTTAATTAATTACCATTCATCTTCTAATCTTGCCTCTCGCATTCAAAAGTTATATAGTTATATTTGGCGACGTTAGTAGATGTCAACAGTGAGCCGTACCCTATGCCCAGCACTGGTGAAATGACTGTATTTGCTGATTACTTTCTTCGCGGATTTGGTGTGCCTTGCCATCCGTTCCTGTGCAAGCTTCTTGATTACTACGTGATCTCGCTATGCCACTTGCATCCCAACTTCATCTTCCAAGTTTCTATCTTTATCCACTTCTGTGAAGCCTTCCTTGGTATTCTCCCCTATTTCAATCTATTTTGACATATATTCATGCTCGTGAAGTCAACTGGTGTAGGCTCCCGAGTTGCCGGAGGGGTGTATCTCAAAACTCGAGACGGAATGTCGGCCCAATACCTTCACATCCCACTTAATACCAGCCTGCGCTGACTAGAACAAGCGATGGTTCTACATCCCAAACCAAGAACCGTTCGTCCGCAGCACTGTAGATCAAATGCCAGAGAGAAAATCAAGCTGGTCGCACAGACCTACTTCAGATGAGATGGTGCAAGTGAATGAACTGTTCGAAATTATAAAAGGGATGAATCTGAATGGTATTGGCGTTGCTGCCAGCTTCGTCAGGCGCCGGGTGCAGCCGTGTAAGGATAGGATTCACCCAGCAGTCGAGTGGAGAGGACACTCAGACCCAACTAGGGAAGTACCAGATGAATTGTCTGCCACCGAAGCTGTAAAAAGATTGGAGGAGCTATTCGACAAAGATGTTCACATTGACAATTGTGGGCAAGATAAACCATTCTGCGTTGAAATTCCACCTCCAGAGGGACTCAGCTCGCACATCTCTTTTCATCTTGAGCTTCTTCATCAATTGCTTCTTATTGATATTTATTTGATTGGTTGAAGATCCATGGACAGGAGCGTAAAGTTTACTTCTCTGATGTGCCAATCGCCGAGTGGCCTCAGGGCGTGATCCCTAACCACTGATTCTGACTTGGCGATGAAGAAGAAGAGATTGCGGAGCTTTCAGGAGATCCACAAGATGACAACGTTGAAGAAGACCATGAAACTCTGTCTCAGCGAGTAGCTCGCGGTAAGCAAACTGTGTCGAAGAAGCTTGGATCGTCAAGCGGCGGTGCTCAGAGGCCAGGAAAACCAGTCAAGATATCCGACGAGCCGCCCCAGTCGCCAAGTAGTGATCCCAGACCCGAGCGATGATGAAGAGCCACCGCTGAAATGACAAAAGGGAGAGGTTCCCCCGGCCAAAAACTCTACAGACGAGGGGACTTCTGGTCGGAAGAAGAGCTTCACATGGAAACGCCGTCGATCAGAGCTGTAAGCATGCATGTCTTGCTATTTTTCCGTCGAGGAGCTACTGTAATTATCTTTGGTCATGAATTCCATCTCTTCCAGGGATCCCTCGACTGATGATGTTGAAAAGATGCCAAGTGGGGGAATCGTTGACAACGAGCCGCCGAGGAGTGGGGATGGCGGTGGAGTCACCGCTGGATGGCCTTCTGACCATGAATCGCCGAACATCTCGGACCAGCATCCGGCTTTGGGCTCGCTGGATCAGTCGCCACCACCCGTGGGCCCGTGTGAACCGACGCCGCCGCCACCACCTCCGTTCGCATGTCAGGACACAGAGGAGCAGGCCAAGGACGCCAGAGGAGGTAATTCACCGGAGAGGGACGCCCGTGGACCGGTGCCACCCAACGATCGTAATCAAGGGACAGGTGCCCATACCGGAGGCCCCTCCGTTGAAGTTCCCGAGCGGCCATCCGCCTGCACCGCACTGCCGGACCATGACGTGGAAGAGATTTCTCGTCAAGCTGCAGGCAAAGCTCCACCGGTGGTACTCCGAACCCTAAGGCGAGTTGGTGACGAATATGCCGTCACCACGGAGGAAAAAGCCGCGGACGAAGAGCTGGAGGCTTTGAAGGCCGATATTGCTGGGACCCACGCCGATCTGAGGAACGTGCTCCGTTGGCTGGGGCAATTGTCTTCGTGAGTTCAGGTACTAACTTCCTTATTGTGTTTAGTTTGGGGATTTCCTTGGCTTCTTCCCATCATGCTCATCTATGTCATCCAGGCGGTGCATGATACGGCGGAGGATCGCCGGAAGACGCTTCAACGCGCCGCAGGCCTCGCGACTGAGATCGAGAGGTTGCAAAAGGAGACCGCACGCCAGGAAGAAGCGATGAAGGACCTCCGCGAGGAACGTGATACACTGCAATTGCATTGCAGTGATCTTATGGAGTCCGAGGAGAAGCTGCTGCAGGCGAACAAAGGTATGGAAGCCATTGCTATGCTGGCCAGTTTACCTGGGCTCTTGCATGCTCCTTAATTCTGAGGTCTTGTCGTGCAGATCTGAAAGAACTGTTTGATGGAGCCATGAATCGAGGTATGTAGCTTCTTTAGGTCTTCGATTCTGTTCTTGCTAGATAATGTTGATCCACTGTCTTCCTTGTTGTAGCCAAAGAAAAGGAGAAGGAAGCGACGATGCTGTGGGAAGCTGCTGAGAGGAATGAAAAGAGACGCTTGGGTAAGTTTTCTTTCGCTTGTAGAATGCTTCTTGCTTTATGTCAAGACTTATAATCTCTATCTTTTCTTGTGATCAGATACGGAGCAGAGAATGCGGGCGCAGATGAATGATTTGTCGCAGCGTCTCAAGTCTGCCGAGGGACGCTATGAAGCTGTGGCTGAAAGCATTAAGCCTGTCTTGGACATTATTGAATATGCGCCTGGCAATCCTCCCGCTGAAGCGCCGTAGACATTTGACATTGCTCACCGGAGTCGTGATGCATTGCGGTATTTCAAGACTTTTTGTACCGACGTGGCGGAGAATGCGGCAGCCCACATGCTCGGCGTGGTGCGCTCTCATTACCCCGACGTGAGCAATGACAGGGTGAAGACGGGTTATGCCCGCGGGACCACCGAGCAGCAGGAAGATCTGCTTGAAGAAGAAGCGAAGCCCGTGGCGGAGCTTCTGGCGGCGGACATGCAGCTATTTCCTACGGAGAACACTTGACGTCACCTGTAAAAGAACGCAGTTTTGCTTGTGAAGTAAACACTTTGTTAATCATGTTGATCAAAAACTGTTGAGAAGAAGTTCATGTGAATTTGCTTTTATTTTCAATAAAATCGCTGAGTGTTCGGAGAGTCGTAGGCGATCATATATGACGTGCGGTGCTCGATCTTGGTCGAGATTTATCGTATTGGTCGGCGAGTAGCTAGAGTTTGTAACTCTTTGGAGAGATCTGCATCCGGTGCCCGCACTCATGTCGAGGCGTTTGGAGACGCTGCTAACCAGCCCAAGCATCCTCGGGGCTTACGTGTTAGCGAAGACTTAACGGCCTAGGCGTCCCTGGGGCTTACGTGGTGGCGAAGCTGCCCGCGCCTGGCGGGGGTTACGCTCATCGTGGGTGAAGGCTTCTCGAATTTATCGGGGTAGTCGATGAAGTGGCGAAGTTGGGCGGCCTGTCGAACGCAGGGCTTACGCATCGACGCGGCTAGGATGCCCGAACGGGTGCGGGACTTACACGTAGCCGTAATTGAGCTACCCGAGCAGGTGCGGGGGTTACGCATTGGCAAAGAGGTGCTGCTCGAGCAGGTGCGGGGCTTACACATTGATAGCAAACTTATTGATCTGCGATTGTAGACGTACATGTGTATCGAGGCAATATGACTTTTATTGAAGTAATGAAACAAAAATACACGTATCTGCCTTGACATGCTGTCAAGGATAGAAGCGACAGAGATGCTCGATGTTCCATGAGTTGGGGATGTCGTCGCCGTCGAGGTCGCACAGCCTGTACGAGCCTGGCCGAGTTACTGCTCTGACCATGTAAGGTCCCTCCCATGAAGAAGAAAGTTTGTGCATGCCCTCCTTGCTCTGCTTGTGTCGAAGGACGAGGTCACCGACCACGAAGAATCTGCAGTTGATGTTCCGGTTATAATATCGCCGCATCTCTTCCAGGTATTTGGCCATGCGTACGCAAGAGGCCAGATGCTCTTCTTCGAGTCTGTCGATGTCCTCTGCACGTGCACCGTCGGACCTTTCTTCGTTGTAGTTCTCAATTCTAGGAGCTCGAAAAGTGACGTCGGCTGGTAGCACTGCTTCTGATCCATAGACCATAAAGAATGGAGATACACCAGTATTGCGACTAGGCTATGTCCTCAAACCCCAGACGACTGCTGGCAATTGTTGATCCAGTTTCCTGGGCTTCTTTCGATGACTTCATGTAAGCGCTTCCTGAGGGCGTCGAGCAACATTCCGTTTGCTCTGTCAATTTGTCCGTTAGCTCGAGGGTGAGCCACCGAGAGATACTTTACCACAATGCTCCTTTCATCGCAGAAATCCCAGAAGTCGCTTCCAGTGAAGGTAGTACCTAGGTCGGTGATGATGCTGTTCGGAAGGCCGAAACGACGAGAGATCAAGAACTCTGCAGCCTTGGCCGCTGTTGCCTTCACCAACAGCTTCTACTCAATCCACTTGGAGAATTTGTCGATGGCGACGTATACGCAGTGGTAGCCCCCTTTAGCCGCCTTGAAAGGGCCTATCATGTCGAGTCCCCAAGTAGCGAATGGCCAGGATGCAGGTATGGTCTGTAGCTCCTGCGCTGGGACATGTATCTGCTTTGCGAAAAACTAGGCACGCCTCGCAGTGACGTACAATCTTTTCGGCATCCTGGACGGCAGTAGGCCAGTAAAATCCTGCTCGGAAAGCTTTGCCGACCAGGGTGCATGAAGCTACGTGGTTGCCGCACATGCCTCCATGTACTTCTTGGAGTATCTTAGTGCCCTCTTCGCGCGTGACGCACTTCTGGAATACTTCGCTCTTAGCGTTTTTACGCATGAGTCTGTTGTCGACGAGGACGTAGTTCTTGGACCGTCTCACAAGACGTTCCGCTTCTATTTTGTCTTCGGGGATTTTTGGCTTCGAGCAGATAGGCAATGAAGGGTGCCCTCGAATCATCTGTAGGATCCGAGATGCAGGCTGCTATCTGACCGGACGAATGTGCTTCGACCTCTTCCTCTTCAGGGATGGAGGCATGGACCAAGTCTTGGATGAAGATGCCGGAAGGAATATCGGCTCGCGACGAACCGAGCTAAGATAGCTCGTCGGCTGCTTGATTTTTTGCTCGAACGACGTGGTCAAACTCAATGCCCAAGAATTTTCCTTTAAGTTTTCTGATTACGGCGACGTAGGCGTCCATCTTCTAGCTGCTACAGTCCCAATCTTTATTCATCTGGTTGATAACCAAGGCAGAGTCCCCATACACCATCAACCGCCGAATGCCGAGCTCAGAGACGATCTGTAGGCCGTGGATGGCAGCTTCGTACTCGGCCGCGTTGTTGGAGGCTTTGAAATAGATTCTTAGTACGTAGCGGAGGCGATCACCGGTCGGTGATATGAGGAGTACGCCGGCACCTGCGCCACCAATGCTGAGGGACCCATCGAAATACATCGTCCAGTGTTCCTCGTGCTTGGTTGGTACTTGCTCCTGCACTTCCGTCCATTCGGCGATGAAGTCAGCCAACACCTGAGACTTGATCGTCGTTCGGCTGTGGAACTCCAGAGAATAAGTCCCCAGTTACACAGTCCATTTCATGATTCTGCCGTTGGCGTCTTTGTTGCGTAGGTGTTGACAGTTACTAACGCTATCAAAAGAAGGTAGCCAAATCTATCCTCTAGTAATGGTAACAATACTTCTCAACGCAATCACGGGGGTTGTCAATCCCTGTCGGTGCTAATTTTGGCGAAGCTAACACCGGCTAGTAAATATGTGATTTGCGGTTGAGGCTACGGATGGTGTGCAAGGGGGAACACAGGGATTATACTGGTTCAGGCCGAGCAAGCCCTACGTCCAGTGGAGAGGAGAGTCGTGTTGCCTTGCACCGGGGTGCTTGTAGTAGGGGGTTACAAGCTAGGCGAGAGAGGGAAGAGCTCCCAGGTCTCTTGTGAGTGTCTAAGTGTTTACAAGTCGTTTGCTGTGGGTGAGAACTTAGAACTTCTCCGTCGGTTCGTTCCTTTTTTTTTCCTAAAGCTGGTCTCTGCTCTCCCTTTTATAGCCGCCAGGGAGAGGCAAAGGCGGCTACGACGCTACCTATTAAAATAGTGAGGAGTTGCCGTTCTCCGTTTGACTAGCTGCTGCCTTTTCTCCGCGTCTCCGGGGTATGGGTATGGCTATCTTGGTTTGCGAGTTCCAAGGTAGAAACAGTCGTCTGACCATGTCTTGTCGTCAGCTCTCTGGGTCTTCTGGATATGGCCGTCGTGGTCCGCACGACTTTGGTGAGTTCACACCTGCCGGCTATCCTTCCGTACGATGTGACAAGAGTGAGAGTCACCTTGGGGCGCTGTTTCCCGAGGCTCGGGATCCTGAAGGCGTGCTCATCCTTTCGTGTGGACGGCGCAGTGGGCGTCTTTCCCGAAACGGGGCGGCGCACCGTGGACCATACCGTGGAGGACGATCGTAGTGGGCCCATCAAATCTTGGGGCGTTGTTTCCCGAGGCTCGGGATCCTGAAGGCGTGCTCATCCTTTCGTGTGGACGGCGCAGTGGGCGTCTTTCCCGAAACGGGGCGGCGCACCGTGGACCATACCGTGGAGGACGGTCGTAGTGGCCCATCAAATCTGCTGTCAGGGAAATCCCGACAGGTGGTATGGCCATCAGGGGCGTGCGAAGCACAGTCGCGTCGAGAGTCTCGCCTGACGGGACAGTGCTTGTAAAGTGGTCAGAGAGATTTCTTGTGGTCCAAGATTGCTTCGCTGACATCACCCGTGCCTTGGATGCCGACTTTGGCGCCGTGGATGCCGCTCTCCCGAGTTCTCCCGAGGAGGCTTCGGGCGAGGCTCGGGCGAATCGGAGACTTGGGCGCCTAGGATGCCGCCTCCCGAGCTCTCCCGAGGAGGCTCGGGCGAATCGGAGACTTGGGCGCCGAGGACGCCGCCTCCCGAGCTCTCCCGAGGAGGCTCGGGCGAATCGGAGATTTGGGTCGCCGAGGACGCCGCCTCCCGAGCTCTCCCGAGGAGGCTCGGGCGAATCGGAGATTTGGGCGCCCAGGACGCCGCCTCCCGAGCTCTCCCGAGGAGGGTCGGGCGAATCGGAGATTTGGGGCGCCGAGGGTGCCGCTCGCCCGAGCTCTCCCGAGGAGGCTCGGGCGAATCGGAGATTTGGGCGCCGAGGACGCCGCTCTCCCGAGCTCTCTCGAGGAGGCTCGGGCGAATCGGAGACTTGGGCGCCCAGGACGCCGCCTCCCGAGCTCTCCCGAGGAGGGTCGGGCGAATCGGAGAATTGGGCGCCGAGGACGCTGCTCTCCCGAGCTCTCCCGAGGAGGCTCGGGCGAATCGGAGATTTGGGGCGCCGAGGGTGCCGCTCGCCCGAGCTCTCCCGGGGAGGCTCGGGCGAATCGGAGATTTGGGCGCCGAGGGTGCCGCTCGCCCGAGCTCTCCCGGGGAGGCTCGGGCGAA
The DNA here is from genome assembly GCA_038502445.1 of Eremochloa ophiuroides. Classification (NCBI taxonomy): domain Eukaryota; kingdom Viridiplantae; phylum Streptophyta; class Magnoliopsida; order Poales; family Poaceae; genus Eremochloa; species Eremochloa ophiuroides. The sequence goes on from JAHLJS010000006.1 coordinate 59,266,845, forward strand.
TCGGAGATTTGGGCGCCGAGCGATTTGGACGCCGAGGGTGAGGCTCGCCCGAGCTCTCCCGGGGAGGCTCGGGCGAATCGGAGATTTGGGCGCCGGGGATGCCGCTCGCCCGAGCTCTCCCGGGGAGGCTCGGGCGAATCGGAGATTTGGGCGCCGGGGATGCCGCTCGCCCGAGCTCTCCCGGGGAGGCTCGGGCGAATCGGAGATTTGGGCCTCTGTAGACGCGGCCTTCGTGGGCTTCGACTGGCCTTACTTGGGCCAGACCAAGTTGGGAATGAGCGTTTTTTGCATGGAAGTTGGGTACCCCTAACTTTGGTAACCGACAATCCCTATGCTCAGAGTATGTGGTTGTTGACACTTCTAACGTTGCTACTAGAAATAAATGTATTTCTAGCAACGGCGCCAAAAATGCTATGGGTAGCTCTATAGGATAGGTGATGGGATTCTGCAAGCGCACAGAACTATCGTGTAGCACTTTACCTGGGAGTACCAGGTATTGAATTTATATTTTCTCAAAGGAAGGCGGGGTTTGTGATTCCAAGGATATGATAGTCAAGGATCTAGATATGGATAAATGGGGTAATAACCTTAGTAAGGATATATCAATGAAGTATAACTAAGGTGAAAACACGCACTAGGTAGCTTTGGAGTTTTGGGGGAGAACTCTATCTCAGTAAAAGATCTAATGATTGCTATACCAAAGAGACTTCTATACTTGGGACACGCAAAGTCCTAAACTCGCCGGGGTTCGACTGATTAGGCACCGTACGTCCCGAAGTCCTACGCTTATACCGGATACTGGGACAAACGTAGTGGAATACAGAGGATCCTAGGGCTATCACCACCTAGCACCTACCACTACTATCCGTGGGCCTAGCGGCACTCAAGGGTAAGCTATAGTCTAAGCACCTCGCTTAATCTATAAAACTTACTACTCTAACTCAGACCAAGGAATTAGAGCACTCTAACCAAGCAATGAGCAAGTATAGAGCTACTTAAAGTAAAACAATAGTAAATGAAGAAGGGGATCTTTATTACCGATAAGAGTGAAGAATACCGCAGAGGAGGTCACCGACAAGCCCGGCTCCACCACAGACTTCTTCCTTCTCCTGACTTCTCTCCAACACTCTACTCTCTAGTGTTTCTTGTGTGCTACTAAGTGTTGCTCGTGTTTCTCACTTACAAGTGAGGATCCTACCCCTATTTATAGTGTAGGAGTGCACCAGGGGTACTTGTAGGTGTGCTGGAAGGCGGTGATGATCACTAGGCTTTGCTTTTTATTCTTCTTTCATTTATAGCTACTATGACAAACCAAATCTCTATCTTATTTTATTATTATTTATTATTAATTTTTTTAATCTCTCTTTTATTATGGTCTTAAATGCAGGGCATAAATTTAAACATGCTTCTAACAAGTAATTGATTTAATGCATAAAGAAGGGAAATATGGCAATGCAATAATTAAAGAGAGAGAGATAGAATACTTACTCCCATGGTTGTCCTTCCTCGGAAGGAGGTTCTTTCTTGACTGATGTCTTCTTCTCTTCATGTCCTTCTTTGACGACAGCGGGGTCTGGTGTAAAGGCTGTCGATGATGGTTCCCTCTTAACCGTATCTCAATCTTTCTTGTTTCTCCAGATTCTTGGTTTTCTCCTCCTCATAGATCGAATTTTATTTTCCTGCATGTTAGTCGCATGGTGCGGTGCACAAGAAAAAACAAATATTTCTTTCTTCCCATTTATATAGAAATCCATGCTATCACTAGCAACAAATATGCAAGCATTCACAGTATTCAAGAAAGGTCGGTCAAGATTGAGGGGTAAGTTGTCCCTATTACCCATGTCTAAAATCATGAAATCGGCAGACACAAAGTTGTTTCTTACTTTTACATGAACATCACAAAGTACTCTTTCTATGTAGCAAGTTGTTTGATCAGCTAATTGCACATAAGCAGAAGTTTGTACTAGCTCAGTGTAAAACAACTTTTCATAATGTTCTTTAGACATGATGTTAATGCTAGATCTTAGATCACATATAGCATTATGGAACTTTTGAGATTGAATAGAGCAAGATATGACAGGGGTTCCAGAATCTCCCTTTTTAGTTGAAAAATTCCATCCATCTAGTTCATAGCTATGATAACTAATAGTAACAAGATTAGCAGATTCCATGGTTGTTTCAGGCTTTCCTAGTATTCTATCTTGTTCAAAAGATGAAATTGCAGCTGTTAGTTGTGTTAATTGGGTTTCAAGCATCTTATTGAAACTAAGTTGATTTTTAATTGTAGAAGAAAAATTATCCAATTTAGCATTTATGCTATCTAGCATCCTATCATTAGCATGGAGCTTCTTGTTTATACTATCAGTCATTCTACCTTGACCATAGACAAGATCTTTAAGAGAAGGGTAGTTGTTGTCTTGGTTGTTTGGACGTTGCGAAGAATTGAAGGTATTACCTTGAGAATTGGAGTGCGGAGTCCATCCTTGATTTGAAGAACGAAAACTGTTGTTATTGTTGATGAAGTTGAGGTCTTCATGTGTCTCAGGACAATGGAGTCCAGAATGGCTAACTTCTCCACAGACTTCACACGTCATGTGGGTCTCCATAGCTTGCACGGTCTCAAGTGTACGCATCCTCTCGTAATTTTCTAGCCTTTTGGCCAGTAGGTCCACTTTAGCTGCAATCATGTCAGCTTCCTTTAACAAATGCATACCTCATTTGCGCGGTTGCAGACGTTCGATTGGACACCATCTTCTCGATCAAAGTCTTCGCATCTGAAACTTTAAGAGAAAAGAATACTCCACCGGCGGCAGCATCTAGATGGCTTCTATCAAGAGGGGTTAATCCATGGTAGAAGTTTTGGATCAAAAGCCAATCCCCCATACCATGGTGTGGACAGGCAGCGACATACTCTTACATTCGTTCCCAAGCCTCGGGAATCGATTCATCGGCTTGTTGTTGGAAACTAGAGATCTTATTGCGAAGAGCATTGGTCTTACCTAGAGGAAAGAATTTCACTAGGAAAGAGTTGGAACACTTTTCCCATGTGTCCACATCTTTTCGGTTCATATAGAACCATTGCTTGGCTTTTCCTAACAAGGAGAAAGGAAAGAGTCGCAAACAAATTGCGTCCGGGGTTACTCCTTTAATGGTAAAGGTGCTGCATATCTCCAAGAAGTGTTGGAGGTGTGCATTAGTATGCTCGTGAGCTTTGCCACAAAATGGGCTAGCTTGAACCATTGTGATTAATGCGGGCTTTAACTCGAACTGAGTGTTAGCCTCGATGACACCAGGGCCTGTTGCTATATTAGCAGCAGAAGGTGCAGAGAATTCACGGATGGTCCTTTCGGCCATATTCGTGATTCTAAGGATAACTATCTAGACTTGACTCAAATCAAAGGAATCAATAGTTGCCTTCCCCGGCAACGGCGCTGAAAATGCTTGTTGATAGTTACTAACGCTACCAAAAGAAGGTAGCCAAATCTATCCTCTAGCAATGGTAATAATACTTCTCAACGCAATCACGGAGGTTGTCAATCCCTATGCTCAAAGTATGTGGTTGTTGACACTTCTAACGTTGCTACTAGGAATAAAGGTATTTCTAGCAACGGCGCCAAAATGCTATGGGTAGCTCTATAGGATAGGTGATGGGATTCTACAAGCGCACAGAACTATCGTGTAGCACTTTACCTGGGAGTACCAGGTGTCGAATTTATATTTTCCCAAAGGAAGGCGGGGTTTGTGATTCCAAGGATATGATAGTCAAGGATCTAGATATGGATAAATGGGGTAATAACCATAGTAAGGACATATCAATGAAGTATAACTAAGCTGGAAACACGCACTAGGTAGCTCTGGAGTTTTGGGGGAGAACTCTATCTCAGTAAAAGATCTAATGATTGTTATACCAAAGAGACTTCTATATTTGGGACACGCAAAGTCCTAAACTCCCCGGAGTTCGACTGATTAGGCACCGTACGTCCCGAAGTTCTACGCTTATACCGGATACTAGGCCGAACATGGTGGAATACAGAGGATCCTAAGGCTGTCACCACCTATCACCTACCACTACTATCCGTGGGCCTAGCGGCACTCAAGGGTAAACTATAGCCTAAGCACCTCGCTTAATCTATAAAACTTACTACTCTAACTCTGGCCAAGGAATTAGAGCACTCTACCCAAGCAATGAGCAAGTATAGAGCTACTTAAAGTAAAATAATAGTAAATGAAGAAGGGGATCTTTATTACCGATAAGAGTGAAGAATACCGCAGAGGAGGTCGCTGACAAGCCCGGCTCCACCATAGACTTCTTCCTTCTCCCGACTTCTCTCCAACACTCTACTCTCTAGTATTTCTTGTGTGCTACTAAGTGTTGCTAGTGTTTCTCACCTACATGTGAGGATCCTACCCCTATTTATAGTGTAGGAGTGCACCAGGGGTACTTGTAGGCGTGCTAGAAGGCGGTGGCACGAAGGAGGGGGGCGGGCGCCTGGTTGGATGCACCGCCTTGCTTCCAACGACCGTCCTTGCTCCCCTATGGCGGTTGCATGGTCGGTTTGTGCCTTGGAAAGGCGATTTGCAACCCCTGGGAGGATGACATGTGGGCCCTTCAATCCATGGCACTTCACTTGATCACCATTGGATGAAAACCGACTTCAATTGATGGTGTAGATGGCTCCTAGACACCTTCCCTTGGATTGTGGACGTGGCACTCAACTTTGACAGGGCGGGCGCCCTGTTGATAGGGCCACCGGATCCCTGTGCCTTGTATCTGAGCCGTTGATGATGTTTCAACGTGCCACAGACTATTTGGGAGGTAGGCATACGGATCAGTGAGGTGGCAAGTGCCATTTGGCACTTTGGACAGGGCGGGCGCCCTGTTGGCAGCTGAGGTGCTGAGATGTCTTCCCATGCTTTGGTTTTGCTTGATTTCACCATTTTTCCTGCATACACAACATTTCTCCAAGGATATGTGGAACTAGGTAAGTTTCAAGGTGGGTTCTTTACTTTTCATGTGGTTTTACCTTGATTATGGGTGAAATGTTGACGGTAAAATAGGGTGTTAGCGATGGTCAACAGTAAGATGTTGCCGAGAGGATGTTGGGTGACCACTACAATTTGATGAGCCTCAAAATAATGGCGGAGCTTGCATAATATGACGAGGATAGCGTAGATCAGCTTCTGGACCGTCGGGTAGCGAGCTTTGGACTCGTTTAGAACTTTGCTGATGAAATAAACTGGTCGCTAAACTGGATATGCATGACCGTCTTCCTCCCGTTCGACGACTATCGCCGTGCTGACAACATTGCTTGTTGCGGCGATATAGAGGAGCAGAGTTTCGTCCTTCTTGGGAGCTGTAAGAAGTGGGGGATGTACCAGGAACTGCTTCAAGTCCTTGAAGGCCTAGTCGGCTTCTTCCGACCAGACAAATTTTTCGCCTGCCTTGAGGAGCTTGAAGAAGGGGAGGCCTTTTTCACCTAACCTAGAGATGAATCGGCCTAGGGCCGACATGCATCCGGTGAGCTTCTGAACATCTTTGACGATGGTCGGGGGTTTCATTCTCATGACAGCCTCGTTCTTTTCTGGGTTGGGGAGGATGCCTCGTTTGCTGACGATGTTGACGAGCAGGTTGCCCGACGGTACGCCAAAGATGCACTTGGAGGGGTTCAGTTTCCATTGAAATTCATCCAACTTCTTGAAGACTGCTTCGAGGTCGAAGACGAGGTCTTCCGCCTTTCGGGTTTTTATAACGACGTCGTTGACATAAGCTGCGGCGATGTCGGGAATGAGATCCTTGAGGCATGCCTGGATGGCCCGCTGGTATGTCGCGCCAGTGTTCTTCAGGCCAAAGGACATGTTCTTGTAGCAGTAGGCCCCGAAGGGAGTAATGAAGGAGGTTTTCTCCTGGTCTTCTTCCTTTAAGGCGATCTGGTGGTAGCCGGAGTAGCAGTCAAGGAAGCTGAGTAGCTCCGCAATCGGCTGTGGAGTCAACGACTTCATCGATACAGGGGAGACCGATGGGGTCTTTAGGGCAGTGTTTGTTGAGATCGGTGTAATCAACGCATATTCTCCATTCATTATTTTTTTTTCTTACAAGGACCGGATTGGCTAACCAATCAGGATGATACACCTCTTTTATAAAGTCGGCAGCTAGGAGCCGAGCTATTTCTACCCTAATAGCCTCCTTCTTGTCTGGGGAGAAACGCCGGAGCTTTTGCTTGACAGGCTTGGCGGTCTTTGAGACATTCAAGGAGTGTTCAATCAGCTCCCTCGGTATGCCAGGCATGTCCGCGGGTTTCCACACGAAAACGCTGACGTGCTTTCTGAGAAAGCTAACGAGTGCGTCTTCCTATTTGGGATCGAGGTCTGCCCCGATGCGAGTAGTTTTACTCGGGTCACCGGGAACGAGGACGATGTCCTTTGTCTCCATGCTGTTGGTAGTAGCTCTGGGCGGGGTCTTCTCCGGGATGATCTGTTCTTCGGACGCCAGCTTCTGTGCGTCCACCGTGCACGTATTCATCAGGATGGAGACATCGTGTCTTCTGCCATGGCGATGCCCTCCTTTTCGCAGTAGTATGCGACCTGGAGGTTGGAGCGGACCGTAATGATGCCAGTCTCTGTTGGCATCTTCATGACGAGAAAGGTATAGTTGGGGATGGCCCCAACTTAGCCAAAGCTGGACGACCGAGTATGGCGTGATACGCGGCAGTCGAAGTCGGCCACCAAGAAGTCGATGTGCTCGATGCGGTAGCACTGTGGTGTCCCAAACTGTACAAGCAGATTGATCTGTCCCAGGGAATAGGAGGGCTGCCCTGGGACAATTCCCCAAAACGGAGCCGTGGTCGGTCCAGATCTTCTGCTCGGAGTCCGAGCTCTTTGGCGGCTCTTGAGAACAAGATGTTGAGGCCATTGCCGCCGTCGATCAGCACCTTGCGGAAGCGTGTCTTGCGTATCAGTGGGTCAAGGATCAGTGGGAAGCGCCCTAAGTATGGGATCTCCGTCCACAGGTCTTCTCTGCTGAAGGTGATGGCCTTGTGAGACCAAGGGGGGAATCTCGGGTCGGTGATGGGAGCATCATGGTTGGCGACGGAGTTGACGCGTCTAGCGATGAGCTTCTGCTCTCTCTTCGACTCTATGGCTACGCGGCCACCAACGATCGTGGAGACCGTTCGGTGAGCTTCAGTGAAGCCTGGAGGCTGGTCGTTGTTGTCATCGCGCTTGTCTCTCTCGGACTCAATGCGAGCCCTCTTCTTGTCTTCTTCTTGGAACGCCTGGGAGAAGCCATAGCATTCTCTCATGATATGCTTGTGGAACTTGTGGATCGGGCATTGACTGTCGAGGAGGTTGTCATAAGCCTCTTCATAATTATGCTTCGGAGCTGGTCGGGTGTTGTAGATTTGGTAGTAGCGACGTCTTTCTCCAGCTCTGGAGCCTTCTGGTTCATCGTGGCGACGTCGATCGGAGTGTTGTTGGTCGTGGCGATCGCGCTCGCCACGGTGATGGTCTCGCCAGGCTCCTAGTTCATCATGGCGCCGATCAAATCGGTGGTCGGCGTCCTCGCGGCGTGGTCGGTCGGGGAAGTGGAGGCGGCTATGAACGGAGTGGCGGGCCGCCTCGCTTCCCTCGGCGTACTTGTTGGCGATGCGCCGCATCTCGGCGATGGAGTCTGGTCTGCTGTGGTACAACTTCCTCTGGAGCTCCTCATCAGGCCGGAGGCCACGTATGAAAGTGGAGATAGCCTCGGTATCCGTGACGCCTGGAATGTTATTTCTGGTTTCTGAGAAGTGCCGAATATAATCCCACAATGATTCTCGTAACGCTTGCTGAAGCTTCTCCAGATCCAATTTTGTGCCAGGCTGCTTGCAGATGGCACTGTAGTTGTTGATGAATTGTTCCTGCAGCTGGTCCCAAGTATCGATGGAGTTCGGCTTTAGGCTCAGCAGCCAATTATTGGCGGATGTGTTGAGCATAACAGGCAAGTAGTTCGCCATGACGTCGGAGTTCCCCCCAGCAGCTTTGATTGCGATCTCGTAGACAGTAAGCCACTTGGTGGGGTCGGCAGTGCCGTCGTAGGTCTCGACGCCAATGACCTTGAAGCTCAGCGGCCAGCGTACCGCCTAGAGATCTGCCGTGAAGGGGAGTCCGGGAGCGTTCTTGTCGTTGACCTGGGGCCGTGCGGCTCGTCATATTCCTTGCGGCGCTCAGTCTCCGCTGAGTTCCTAGCTTCCCTTCGATTCTCGATACGCCCCCGGAGATCTCTGGTCTTTAGCTTTTCATGGAGGTCAGACTGGTTGACCTCCTGGTCTCCATCTTGGCGACAACGTCTCCGGCCGCCGCGGGAGTGACCACCAGGGTTTTTTTTACCGACGGAATACCGTGGTAACCGGCCGGTTACCGGTCATACCGGTCCGGGCCGGTACCGGTACCGGCCGGTTTGAAAAAACCGAAATTTCAAATTTAAAATCGGAGGAAAAAATGGTAAAAAAATTCCTAAAAATACTTCATGATTTATAAATTCCAATGGTGTCAAAATTTTTCAAATTTGACTACATTTAGAATTTTTTTCGAAGTCCCGAAGTAAAAAAAAAGGCCCATTAAATCATGAAGGTCGAAAAATATACTAAACGCACTCAAATTTGAAAAACTTTGACATCATTGGATTCTATAAATCATGAACTATTTTTAGAAATTTTTTCAGCATTTTTTTTAAAAAAATAAATCTGAAATTTGAAAATGCGACCGGTTACCACCAAACCGGTCGGTAAACCGCTCAAACCGGCCGGTAACCGGTCAAACCGGCCGGTATACCGGTCCGGAACCGATTGAACTGGGGTTCAAACTCAAAATTTGAATTCGACCGGTTTCTACCGGTAACCGGTCAAACCGGATCGGTATACCGGTACCGCCGGCCGGCGGTTACCGGCTACCGGTCGGTAAAAATAACCCTGGTGACCACCATCATCGTGAATGATCTCGGTGGCCGACGCAGTGGAAAGTGATGGAGGTAGAAACTGGCGTTCTTCGTTGATCTGGACCTAGGCTGCCTGGAGGTAAGTCGTAAGGAGCTCCACTTCCGGTGTCGAAGCCAGTCTTTTCGCCTCTTCTATCGCGATAGCGACGTTTACACTTGGAGTTTTGTAGACCTGGTGTTTGCCGACCAGATCAAATTCTGGCTCTAAGTTCCGCACGGTGGACTTCCTTGCCTCGGCTTGCAATTCGCGACGCCGTCTTCGGTGGGCGTTTCTCCCCTCGCGTGCTGCTCGGGCCTCTTCTGTTTCATTCGGAAGAGGAGCGCTGTCGTTGCTGATGGCGAGGACGGGTCCGCCGAAGAACCGTCCAGTGGGAGGTGGCAGATCAGTGAGATCGCCGCCTTCCACGTCATCGAGGTCGGAGCAGTCGTTGTCGGCGATGATGAAGCTAGAGCTGGTGACGACGTGCTCGAGGGAGGCATGGTCGGAGGAGCGTAGTAGATGCGCAAAACTAAAGGCCGCCTTCCGAAGACCGAACGGCATATAGCCACTCGGAAGGTCGTGGTCGGAGGCCCTCGAAAGCGTGACAGCTCGGGGCCGTAGCTCGACGACGCGCCCCCGAGGAGTGATGGTGATTGCCAGAGTCATGTCCTGGCCAAGTGGAGAAGGTTATTGTGTTGTCGATGGGCGCTGAAAGCGGTCTGCAGTCGACTCCATGATCTGGAGACTCTCGGACAGGCCTTGGGAGATCCGATCTGTGGATCTGATCAGGTCATCGTTGTCGATGGCCTTTCGGGTGTAGCGTGGCAACTTTCTTGCCGGGGCAGAGTTTGCTGGAGGAGTTAGAGTAGATGCGATCTGGGCCACATCCAGGATCTTTCCTTCACCGTCGGGACCGATGATCTAGGTGATGGATCCCACCGTAAAGATCTGGCCCGGTGTTGGGAACTCGATGGAGCTTGAAAAAATCACCTTGTTCACCGTGGATCAGGAAGCACACCCCCTACCTGGCGCGCCAACTGTCGACGGAATACCGGCGATAGTCTATCGAGGGGTATGCCCAAGGTAGTAGATTGATCGGTGAAGGTGTGCCTGAGACGAGCAAGAGCTATGCTGGAAGCGTGAGACACGAGATTTATACAGGTTCAGGCCATCGTTAGGCGTAATACCCTACGTCCTGTGTGTTGCTGTATTGTATTGCTATGAGATGAAATGAGTTGAGGGGATCCCCTGCCTGCCTTATATAGTTTTGGGGGCAGAGTTACAAGTCGGTTTTGCCATACATAATAGATTACAATCCTAACCGGTTAAGGAAACTAATCGGCTTGATACTAAGAAAGCTATTTCCTTGCCCACCAATTCTTCGGCGGATATACGTGATCTTCAGGAGATCATGTAGACGAGGCGTCCTTTGCAGTCCAGTCCTGATCAGATGACATGGCCCATGTTCTGCCATGCGGGTATAGGGTCTATACCCCCACATAAGATGAGCAATAGAATGAAAGGTGCCATTCGATCCCTTGGAAGAGCCTTCTCACGCCTCACAATACGAAGTCAATCATCATCACAAGTGCCATCGTTCGTCGGCTCCGACATGAATATCGATCCTCCATCACCCTTCACGTATGACAACCCTTCATCCTCTTCCCAATAGGAAGAGAGGTATTGTTGACGTTTCCTAACGCAAACAGATTAATCCGCAAGCGCACGGATACCACTGTAGCTTTCACGGGAAACGCGAAGTGTACTAATTAGGTCCCAAGATCGCCCATGGATAAATATATAAGTTCTCTAGATGATCTAAGAATCAAGGATACTATAAATATACTTATTTTGGGACATCAAAACACTAGCCTCAGACTGAGATGAGAAGGGGACTAGGAAGTTCCGACTATAGTCCTACAAACTCTAACCCGAACGTGGTGGAATACGTCGGTCGTCAGGGCTGTCATCACCTGGGGCTACCACAACTATACGTAGGGCTAGGTGCAATTCCAGGTAATCGCAAGACTAAACACCACGTCTAATCTATTAATTGCTACTCTAGCGTTGCAAAGACTAGAGCACTTGATGCAAGCGGGAAACTAATAAATAACTTAAAAGTAAATACTAAAAGTAAATAAAGAACTTAAGAATTAAGAATTGAAGAACCTGGAGATTGCTGAAAGACGAACCAGATATTGCAAAAGTACAATGTTGAGGAAGATCCGACAGACCCGGCTCCTCCTCCGCTCTCTCTTCTTCTCTCTCCCTCTTTACAACTAGAAGAACTAGAACTAGATCTAAAACTAGAAGTAGATGAACTAGAACTAGATAAACTAGAAGGACCCTACTAGCCCTAATTTATATAGAGAATATGAAGCTCCGGGGTGTAGAATGCCTTCTGGAGGGGGCCTGGGGCGTCCTTATATAGGCCGAGGTGGAGTAGGGGGCAAGAAACCACCACGTCGTCGATCCGCGTCTCATGTTATATGCACCGTCGGATCAAACCGACCTTAGATCGACGTCGGGATACTTTGCTTAGGTGCAAAGGAAGCGTGGGAGGAAGTTTCCAGAAGCCGAAGATGAGGCGGCGCAGTGGAGGGCCGCCTGGCCCCACCCTGGGACCGGCTGGCGTTGCCCTGGGCCCAAACGGGCTCCGCTTCACCGACGTGTCTTCTTCGGTCTCCCGCAGTCCAATGGTGTATGTTGGGTCACAGATTTTGAGTCCGAACTTCGAATATAGCAAATGATAGGTCCATTTCAATTGTCTCGACGAGCCCGTTGCAATGGTGTAGTCTAATTCCTTATTTGAGATACTTTTATTGATGGAAAATTAAATATACCTGTAAACATCGGGAGAAAGCAAAACTCGAGGAACTTGTTAGTATAAACCTTACAACTATTATCTATAATTTATTTTATCTCTTTTTATGCAATAGTTGATGGTTATATTTAGTGTTTAACGATCGTCAACAGGTATGAGCTCATAATCATCACTCAAATTTCATTACCAACTAGACCGCAGAGGGAGATATTAAATGTGGTTAAAAACAAGGAATTTACACATACTCTAATTTTTTATGCCACTTTGCTCCATGAAACCGGAATGGATTCCAAGTTTGAGCTTATTTTTAGAAATGTTGGATGGGAAGGTGCATGGCAAATTAATGAGCAGGGTAGTAAGTTACTCACTATAGAATTTATTAGCACCCTAGACTTTGATGATGATGAGGTTAATTTTAGAATATTTAATAAACCTTTCACCCTCTTATGAAAAACTCTTAGTTTAGCACTAGGATTCAATAATCAGTGTGTGGTCAATATAACTGAAACTCTCCAAGACTTTGATAAACATGATTTTTGAGAGAACATTACTGCAAAGAAACCTGAAAGAAAACAAAAATATACTACTGAAGAAGTCCATCACCCAACACTGAGGTTTATGTTTAAGTGGCTAGCTTTTACATTCTTTCCTAGAGAGGAGTTAAATACTATTAAACAATATGAGCTGCATTTGTTATATATCATGATTAAAAGGAGGAAGGCGTCACCTGTAAAAATGATGTTGAATTATTGGAGAACTGTCCCTTCCATTAAAAAGTGCAGTATTTTTTTACTGCCTGGATTACATGTTTAGCTGTAGGGCTAGGTTTATTATCAAATGCTACACTTATTTACATTTCTGATGCTCGCAGAATTATTGGTTATGATTTTTTCTTTCGTGCTCACATGCTGTTGACGGTGGATAACAGTCAACTTTTATTAGAAGTTTAGACACCAAAAGATACACGAATACACACTAGTCTAGGGTTTTAATTGACAGCTTCCACGAGTTTTGCATGTTCTGTATTTTTCAGGGGCTATTCCAGAAAAGCATAAAAGAAGGGTTAAAGAGCATGATTACCACGTAACTTAACCGCAAAGAAAACAATCATCATGAGAACACTAGAAGCATCTGGAACACACCCGAGGATCCGGGACCCGAGAACCCATAGGGTGGGGCCGGCTGGCGTCCCCCTGCTAGGGTTTCGGCCCATCTTCTGGAGTCTTCTTCCACCGCCTGTATGAAGTCATCTCAGCCCTTGTTTCAAGTCGGTTTGATCCTACGGCGCACGTGCATCCTACCGGGCCTATAAATAAAGGGGCAGACCCCCCTGGAGGCAATCAACCCATCATTCATTCAAGGCATCAAGTCCTCAAGCCATCAAGAGCCTCCTAGTTCATCAAGAGCCTCCTAGTTCATAGTTCTAGCTTAGTTAGATTAGAGAGTAGAGGAGTTCTAGTTCTTCGGCGGATCTGGAGCCCCGGCGTCTGTCTGGAGCACGAAGTTCGGTATAATTCTAGTTCTTTCTCTATTATTGTATTCTTCATTATGATTAGGGAAATATTATTCTTAATAGTTCATATGTTCTTGATTAGAATAGTCTTTGTCTACTTTGATTATATGTCTAGTATAGTTGGTTTGATCTTATTGAATTCATGTAATTGCTCGTATAGCGTTTATTTATGCGTACGATGGATAGATGATGAATGATATGTAGACGTGGTGTCTAGGTATTCTGTTTATCTGCGAGTGCACCCTGATGTGCCGGGTCGTGTGGTAGATCGCGTAGGTGACAGCTGCGTTGAGTCCTCTGTAGTCCACCCCCCCGTATGTAGGCCAGCAGGCACGGTCGCGAAGTTGGGTGATGACTCTGTTTCACACCTTTCCTACATGATGCCCTTTGCATGTGATCATGATATAGGATTAGTCTAACAATGATTGCTAGATGTAATTGCACTAATTAGAGTTATTTATTGATGTAGTTATAGAATTACCTTTGATATTAATTCATTAGTTTATCCATTGGCTAGCTATTACTATGACTAGAGAAGTGCTCTGATGATTATCTTTTATTATGATGCTTGATCATACTTATCACTTTTATCTTTATTTACCTTGTGACCTCTGCCTGTTATGAGTAGAGTAAATGACATCGGTAATTGTAACAGAACCACCTAAATCACGTGGCCCACAGGCACCTGTCATTGCCACTAATGACATCTGACAGCCGGGCCCGTGTTCCAGATGACCTAGGCGGGCTCTGCCGGGCTACATAAGCACCCGCGATCTCCGACAGGACCCCATTGCGAAGCCATTACAGGATTACAACATTTCATAACAAAATACATCAGAGTAAAAGTGCAGAAGATTAATTAGTACTTAATATTACAAACCAGTGTTCAAATAGAAATTAGGTGCAGTTATTACAGACCATAATCAAAGAGGTAGCAGTAGCGATAGAATAATAGTATGACATGATACATAGATAGTACTCGAACCCTGCCCACGGGTCTAACTTTATTCTTCCTCACTCTCCTGGATGATAGTAGAACAGCACGGAGCAAGGCAGACTTCGGGCTCCTACTAACTACCTGCAATGGGGTTAACAAACCCTGAGTACATGGGTACTCCGCAAGACTTACCCGACAAAGGTGTAAAATTAGACTCAGTAATGCAGGCTGAGGAGACTCAAGGTGAGACTTTAACAAGAGTTCAAGGGTTTTGCGGAAGAGCATTACTAGTCCTATTTCATTATTTTATTTCCATAATATTATTAATCATAACCATATTTCATGTACTTTCCAATATCCATCATCATTGTTTCGATATATCTTTATTCCTTTCAAAAACATCCTAGTTCCGAACCACTATTCGCTGAATGGTCGAAGGATCAAATCTCCATAACCGAAGAGCAACGGCGATTCGAATCGATTAATACCCAGCAGGGGATCCCTATCCACACTGCATATGTAGCACTTAACCTTGCATATGCCAACCCCGCCTACAACGGCTTTTCATACCCCGGAACCGGTTCTGCGCCACCCGAGAGTACAGTACTCCTCTAGTCTCCAGGCACGCCGGCCACGAGGGTACACGCTACTCTCGCCATCTCTCCACTCCCAGTGCGTGGTTGTCGGTTCCAGCAGTAGAGGCACCGGAGTCAGAGGCTTCCCGTAATACAAACACATCTCCAATCACAACTCTACCATAGGCTAACCAGGTTTATCCTAATTCATCATGCCCTAGGTCATAATGGTGTTTGACCTAGAATCTCAATCAATCCAAAAATCACATCATTCAATAATCATTTCATTTCCTATTCCTATTATTATTCATTTAAACCAACATATAATTTAATAAATATTTAACTATTTCCATTTGATGCCAAATTCCACCAACAGATAGGTCTGGACCCAAAATAGTACCAAATTGATTTTCATGATTTTTGGACTTACAGAGAATTAATTAAAATTACTTAAAGTTGCATTTATTAATTAAAATACAGATTTAAAGTTCATACAAAAAGCACTTAAATCCTACATTTCATATTTTTGTTAAATTCTACACATCATAGAGAGAATCCACAAGTTTTTCCATAATTTTTGGTGCAGTAGATTAATTCACACAAAAAGATTAAACCGTAATACTATTCATTTCAAATATAAATAGAAAAGCTCATTCGAATTTATGAGAAAAATCAAAAAGGAAAACAGCCCGGGCAGCCCACTAAGCCAGGCTGGCCTAGCGCGGCCCACAGACGCCCGCGCGCTCATGCGCCTCCTCACATGGACGCTGACAGGTTGGGCCTACCTGTCAGCTCCTCCCCTAGCCGAGCGCTCGCGCGCGCGTGCATGCGGCGACCCGGCGCGTTCCTCGCCGCCGGTGACTCCAGCGACCAAACCGCGCACTCCAACACCTACCCAAGAGCCTAGCGAACACCTTTACACTTCTAGCCCTAGCCCTAGCCCTAGACGCCTCCGACGAGCCCAACCTCGCCCATGGCGGACGCGGCCGCGCGGCTCCCCTGTTCCGGCAGGGTAAGGCGGTAGCTTTCAGGAAAAAGGGTCGAGAAGATCTAGGAGCTTACCACGGTCCTAGACCGGTAACTATTCGTGGCTGAGACGTCGTGATATGATGCGCGTGACGGCGGCGGCGGGTGCAGCGGCTCGGCCCTCGGCGGCGAACCTTCGTTCCGTTGAACCTGAGCCACCAAAAGGAGAACCAACGCATGCCTTAACATCGTAGGAACATGGGGGTGCAAAAACATGTGGATGCAAGACCCGAAGCTCACCCAATCCTCCTAGAACGGCACAACCGACGACCGGCGGCGCTCCGGCGGAAACCCGAGAAGAAAACGACGCCCCCCGAGTGTTTCCAGTGGCGGGAGGACGCGCGGAAGGCTCTATAGGTGCGCTGGGCAGTGGTGGTGATGGTGACGAGATGGAGGGACTGAAGGTGAATGAGGCACGGCGAATTTTACCGGAAACCGACGTGACCTCGCCGGCGACCGAATGGAGAGAAACGGCTCGGGAAAGGGCTTCGTCGCCTTTAAAAGCTGGGCAAGGGATGGGATAAGGTCGGGCTCGGTCCGGGGCCCTCCCTCGGCTGCACGACAACACCCCTGCCCGCCCACGTCGGCCGGACGGCGCCCGGCTGAAAGCCCATGTTTGGTTTTGGATAATTGATGAAACCTAGTTTGCTAACGATTGCTCTAAGTGTTTCATGAGAATTGATTAGCAAATGGCAAGATGGAGCAAAGGACCGGGTCGGTGGAGGCCACAAGTGAAGGGCAATGACGGCATCCATACAAATGGTATAAGTCCATCATTAAAAGGAGTCCACAAGCTTCATCAAGAGATGGTGAAAAAGCTAGGAGCTCAAGGCAAAGGTATGATCCATAGGAGCTCTTTTGCTTTTGGTGATTAAGACTCCATAGAGGGAGTGATCACATTTAGGATAGATAGCCGTACTATCAAGAGGGGCGAAATTGTTGATGAAATACGGTTATCAAGTGCCACTAGGTGTTCATGATCATTGCATATGCATATAGATGCTAGTGACACTAACTTGACCCGTGGAAAACTCTTTGAAAAGGCTAACACACGTGCACCTAAGTAAGAGATACTTTGGAGTGTTAGTACCTTAAGAAACGGGGTGAAGTTCGAGGGTTAGAGAGTGTTAGTGCCCATGTTTGGTTTTGGATAATTGATGAAACCTAATTTGCTAACGATTGCTCTAAATGTTTTATGAGAATTGATTAGCAAATGGCAAGATGGAGCAAAGGACCGGGTCGGTGGAGGTCACAAGTGAAGGGCAATGACGGCGTCCATGAAAATGGTGTAAGTCCATCAACAAAGGAGAAAGCCCTATTGACGGCATCCATGCAAATGGTATAAGTCCATCATCATAGGTGTCCACAAGGTCCATCAAGAGATGAGAAGGAAGTTGATAAGAAACCGGGAGCTCAAGGCAAAGGAATAACCATTAGGAGCTCTTTTGGTTTTAGTGATCAAGACTCCATAGAGGGAGTGATCACATTTAGGATAGATAGCCGTACTATCAAGAGGGGCGAAATCGTTGATGAAATACGGTTATTAAGTGCCACTAGGTGTTCATGATCATTGCATATGCATATAGATGCTAGTGACACTAACTTGACCCGTGGAAAACTCTTTGAAAAGGCTAACACACGTGCACCTAAGTAAGAGATACTTTGGAGTGTTAGTACCTTAAGAAACGGAGTGAAGTTCGAGGGTTAGAGAGGGTTTGGTCCTCTCTTCCTCCTGCCGAGCTTGCGAGGCAGGATTCGGCGAATTTCGGAGACATTACAATAGAAAAACTAGCGTCGGACCGTATT
Source organism: Eremochloa ophiuroides (assembly GCA_038502445.1). Taxonomy (NCBI): domain Eukaryota; kingdom Viridiplantae; phylum Streptophyta; class Magnoliopsida; order Poales; family Poaceae; genus Eremochloa; species Eremochloa ophiuroides. Next base: position 59,284,477 of record JAHLJS010000006.1, read on the forward strand.
GTCACAGAGCGTCGGACCATTAGCCTCAGTCCGACGGCTAACACTGCTGAGAGCGTCGGACGCTCAGTCCCTGAGCGTCGGACCATTAGCCAAAGCGTCCGACGGTGCAGATCGTGCGAGAGATAACACGTGGCGAGCTCTGAGAGCGCCGGACTCTCGGCGTTAGTCCGACGGTGAGCGTCGGACCAACGTCCGACGGTTTTCAGGGCTCGGGGAGCTCTCTGGAAACGTCGGACGGCCGCGATCGTTGGTCCGACGGCTTCGTCCCGCTAAGTCCGACGGTGTCAGCTGAGGGCGTCGGACCGTTTGTTTTAGTCCGACGATTATACCGTCCGACGGTTCGTTTAGCGCGGGAAGTTAGCCGTTGTGATCCAACGTTCGACTTCAAACGGCTAGTGACACGTGGCGTTCATCCGGGGCGTCGGACTGTGCTGATTAGTCCGACGGTCTGGCCGTCGGACAGTCCGACGGCACGCAGAAAAGTCTAAACGGCTAGTTCTTTGTGTGTGGCTTATAAATAGTCACTTGGCCGGTTTAGGGAGCAGCTCTTGGCACTCCTGAACATCATAGCATACTTGTGAGCCTTCCCACTCCACTCTCACTCATCCTACTTGATTGTGTTCATCTTTTGGTGAGTTTGGAGAGCTTCAAGTGCATTGCATTGATAGAGATCATCTAGAGGCACTTGGTAGTGGTATTTCGCAGCGGTTTCTCTTGTTACTCTTGGAGTTTGCCGACTCCTAGACGGCTTGGAGCTACGAGGATCGTTGAGGGGAGTTGGTGATTGTCTCCGCCTCCGATCAAGGTATTGTGAGGGGTTCTTGAGCCTATCCCCGCGGGAGATCGCGAAAGGCATCTTTAGTGGATTGCTCGTAGCTTGGTGGATCCTCATCTTGTGTTGGTTGTGCGGCACCCTTGAGAAGGGTTTGGCGTGTGATGCCAATTAGCGCGTGAACCTCCAAGTGGGTGTATCGCTACAACAAGGACTAGCTTGTCGGCAAGCAAGTGAACCTCGGTAAAAAATCTTGTGTCATCTCTCTACCGAGGATTTCCTTAGTATTTGATTGATTGGTTATATTGGACTTTATATCTTCTCTACATCGGGGGTATTGAAATCACCTTCTCTCTTTATTTTCGTGTACTTACTATCGTGTGTAGCTTGTTAGTTAGTTGCTCACTTAGGAGTAGTGTATAGTAGTGACATAGCCTTTGAGTGTAAACTAGTGATCATAGTGTAGTATACTTGTCTAGGTGGCTTGCATAGCATAGTTTAGAGTTAGTGCTTTGCAAAGCTTGCTATTGTTACTAATCGGCTTGTTAAGTACTGTTTGTAGATTTTTATAGGCTATTCACCCCCTCTCTAGCCATTTAGGACCTTTCACCGGCGCCGCGCGCGGCACGCGCGTACGGCCGGGGAAGATGAACAGGGGACCCCCCTAGCTACAGTAGACCAGCACAAGGTCAAAACCTATTTGGATTGGATTCGATCTGATCCAGGCAGAATCCGAGGAAGTGATGAATACAAAAGTTGTAGAGAATTTTGTATAGATCATTTTTGCATTTGACAACAAATTCAAATTCGGTCAAAATTTTAAACTACAGAAAAGGGGGTAGAATTAGGGTTTGAATTTCAAACTGAAATTCTAAAATTACTTTTAAATTTTCTCTACAACTTGAAAAATGGTCAAGAAAAAAGTTAGCCTTCTCAGTGAGCTTTACAACTTTTATTAAGGAAGTTTTATCAGATTCTCAATATTTTAGAAATTAAAGTTTCAAATTTGAATTCCTACATAGTAATTTGAGTTTAATTTGAATTTCTATAATATAACTTCAAAATCTCCAAAAATAAAAGTTATTCCATTTTAAAAGTTATACAACTTTCATTAAGGCACTTTCACCTTTTGAATTAGGTTTTTAGGTCAACTCTAGGGCTCAATTTGATTCCTTATTTAATTTTTAATTTTGACTTTTAATTAAGGGCTTAATTACACAATCCACAATACATGAAATCAAAGCACTCTAGTGACCCTAAGCACAATCACATGCAGATGATTAGTAATAAATATGATGGCATGATAGATTAATTAAGCAGTAATACCAGAGATTTGATAAATATGATGGCATGGCATGACAGCCTTCCCCCCTAAAAGAAATCTCGTCCCGAGATTTGATATAGATATAAAAACAAAACTTGAAACAAAGTAATGGAAAAGAAAATATCACAAGTAACCCTAGTTCGAAGCTATCCATAAAATAGGGGAACGTTTACATATTTTACAAGTGTCCGAGCATTAAAACAATGGGTACTAGATGCCCGCCTCCCGAATGAAAAAAAAGAAGATAGAAAGAATGAAGATAGCCCATGTGTTCCTCCAAGTCACAAAGGAGAGTGAATCATTTTCAAAGAGCAAAAGTAGAATTAGAAATAGCCACTAAATACCGTATAAACACCTATCCACCTTATTCCACACACAAGCACATCTTGGTTTGATTGTATGCCTCGATTCTCTGTGGATCCATTGTTTGACCTTACAACATATGAATTACAAGTATGCTTAAAACCTTGTTATTGCCACTCCTATGAGCTCCACTATAAATCCTTAGTTATAGAAAGGCATAATATTAATGCCTTAAGTGAGATCCACAAATACCATATATACTGAGAGACTTGAGGGTGTCATACAATTAAAGCTCTGAGTTTTATCTTGAAAACTTGCAAAACTCCAGAATATTAGTACTGTGCAGAATTTGCTACATAGTGCAAGACTTGATTGTTCTTTCTTTCAATTACTCAAGACTGAGGCAAGGACTGAAAAGCCCCATAGTTAAAGGTAAAATGGGTAAGTTTAAAAGTTAGAGCAGTTTTGTCTAATCCGGAGGACAATCTATCTTTGCAGCATGTGTACTTGGAAAGTATGAAAACATTGTACCAACTCCTGATCCAATTACATTAGTAATTAGGCTTAGTTCGTTTGCCAAGGGACTGGCAAACAGGTAAGCTTGAGGGTGTTGTTGACAGTGGATAACGTCAACTTTTATTAGAACTTTAGACACCAAAGGATACATGAATACACACTAGTCTAGGGTTTTAACTGACAGTTTCCACGAGTTTTGCATGTTCTGTATTTTTCAGGAGCTATTCCAGAAAAGCATAAAACAAGGGTTAAAGAGCATGATTACCACGTAACTTAACCGCCAAGGAAACAATCATCACGAGAACACTAGAAGCATCTGGAACACACCCGAGGCACCGGGCCCGAGACCCCACAGGGTGGGGCCAGCTGGCGCCCCCTGCTAGGGTTTCAGCCCATCTTCTGGAGTCTTCTTCCACCGCCTCTATGGAGTCATCTCAGCCCTTATTTCAAGTCGGTTTGATCCTACGGCGCACGTGCATCCCACCGGGCTATAAATAAAGGGGCAGACCCCCTGGAGGCAATCAACCCATCATTCATTCAAGGCATCAAGTCCTCAAGCCATCAAGAGCCTCCTAGTTTATCAAAAGCCTCCAAGTTCATAGTTCTAGTCTAGTTAGATTAGAGAGTAGAGGAGTTCTAGTTCTTCGGCGGATCTGGAGCCCCGGCGTCTGTCTGGAGCACGGAGTTCGGTATAATTCTAGTTCTTTCTCTATTATTGTATTCTTCATTATGATTAGGGAAACATTGTTCTTAATAGTTCATATGTTCTTGATTACAATAGTTTTTGTCTACTTTGATTATATGTCTAGTATAGTTGGTTTGATCTTATTGAATTCATGTAATTGCTCGTATAGCGTTTATTCATGCGTACGATGGATAGATGATGAACGATATGTAGACGTGGTGTCTAGGTATTCTGTTTATCTGCGAGTGCACCCTCATGTGCCGGGTCGTGTGGTAGATCGCGTAGGTGACAGCTGCGTTGAGTCCTCTGTAGTCCACCCCCCGTATGTAGGCCAGCAGGCACGGTCGCGAAGTTGGGTGATGACTCTGTTTCACACCTTTCCTACATGATGCCCTTTGCATGTGATCATGATATAGGATTAGTCTAACAATGATTGCTAGATGTAATTGCACTAATTAGAGTTATTCATTGATGTAGTTATAGAATTACCTTTGATATTAATTCCTTAGTTTATCCATTGGCTAGCTATTACTATGACTAGAGAAGTGCTCTGATGATTATCTTTTATTATGATGCTTGATCATACTTATCACCTTTATCTTTATTTACCTTGTGACCTCTGCCTGTTATGAGTAGAGTAAATGACATCGCTAATGTCACTTATCCATTGTATACCATCACTATCAATATAATAGATTGTAGGTTATTCTTAGTCCTTCCCGGTGGTATAAATATAAATTGACAACCTGGTAGAACTCTCTAGGTAAAATGCTACAATGGTATAATTATCTGTCCGCTTGCAGAACTGATCTTAGTTTATATTATTTATATTTATTTCTGCCTAGTCACATAGATTAATATATGAAACCTTTATTTATTCTTAGCATTATTAATAAGGGATGACAAGTTAGTTCTTGCATAAGAATGTTGGTAATAGAAAAGTGGTTAGTTGCTAATGACAAGTTAATTAATTATCATTCATCTTCTAATCTCGCCTTTTGCATTAAAAGTTATATAGTTATATTTGACGACGTTAGTAGATGTCAACACATGCTCAAACGTAAGAATAATATAGTTATGATTTATAAAAATTTTGACAATGAGTACGAACTACCAGATAGGGAGTTAGGAATTTATTCTGTTCAGAATTTTGTTTTTCCAGGTAGTGGAGCTAATATTGGCAGGTGTCCGTCTGCACGCATCAGTAGGGCGCCGAGAACTAATTTTACTAGAGCTGACCAAGCACCATCTGGGCCAGCTTATTTTTACTATGTTAATTTTGGTGAACAGGGATCTACGCAGGAGCCACGCCAGCAATGGACTGCAAATGCAGGATGGAAGGAACAACCCATATTTCAATAAGGAGAATCTTCGTCAGCAGCAGCAGCAGATTGGGGAGCAAATAGTTTTTATAGAGGACGAATATCTTTTTCTGCATGCGGGAACACGGACTTCACGACCGGTGGACCGTATCCGTTCCACGCACCACCAGAAGATGGCTATTATCGGCCACCTGAGTAACACTTTTCGACTACCGCTAATGATCTCCCAGTTTCATCTATGCGTCTCACTAACATTGAACAGGCACAGAACGCGATAAGCGACACACTGTACCAGCACGAGCAGTAACAGCAGCAGGTCGACGATAGGTTCTACCAGCATGAACAGTGGCAGCACAGCACGGACCAACGACTTGATCAGATTTATCAAGGACAGCAGCAGACACAGAGCGGATTGGAGTATTTGATACATCCGATGGGATACCCGCCGCCACCTCCACCACATTACTAAGCACAGCAACATCCAGCTTGGAGGAGATCCCCGCTAGGTGAGTACCTCTCACCTTTATATATGTTCTTTATTTCAGTATTTAATTCAGTCTTCAATTCTGTCAATTTTAATATTGCTAAAAAATAACAAAACAAGAAAACCAAATAAAAATTTATTTACCATTTTCTTTAATTATTGCATTAAATTCCTGCTTGTGTAAAAATGAAAATCTAAAAAAATAATAGATTGTATAATTAAGTTTGCTTTAAATTCCGCATTCAATTTGTCTTTAGAATAATTAGAACTTGAAGCTAGAGAAAAATCAAAAAGATATTTAAATTGTTTAAATGTAATTTCCTGCAATGACTTAGTGTTTAAATTTAAATTCTCTTACGAATTGCATGAAGTTTATTTACCATGAAAATTTATTCTGAAACTTGCTATCAATGGGTAGCATAAGCTTTTCTAAATAATTGACGGATATGATATAAGAAGGTTCGAGTTACTATTTATTTCTTTCTGAGTGACACCTAAGCTTCAGACATTTCAAAATAAAAATCAAAACAAATATAATAATAATTTATTCTGCTAATATGATTTAAGTAGACTATTCTGTTATGTATTTATGATTGAATTCACATGCACAAAAGTTTTCGCTCTATGCACAAGTCTCTCGCTTAAAAGTCCAACAGAGAGTGTGGGTTATAAAATTAAAAGATGTCATACCAAACAAGTATGAGCCTAAAATACGCCATATCAAAAGGGTATGTGCAAAAAAAAGAAAAAGAGAGTAAAACAATGGGTGCAAAGACACCCGGCTGAGAGAAAAAAAATGGGTACAAAAAGTATCCGCTGGGGAGATAGCCCACACTCTTCAGAAAGACAGAAAAGAGAAGATAATGTATAAGAGTTCAAAAATGAAATTTGATCACATTCACACATTCAATCATGATGTATAGCTTAGTAGTTCTCTGCAATCTTATTAGTAGGCTCTCATTATTTCCTAAATAAAAATTATGTACTTATTCAAAGAAAACCTGGAGCAATGGTTGAAACAAAGGATGAAAAACATAGTGCTTGCTTAACTATTCTGTCTCTCAATTATCCAAGATCTAGTTTAAAAGCCCCACGATTGAAAAGAGTAGGAATAAGTTTGAAAGATAAATTAATGAATTTCAATCCGGAGAAGAATTTCTGTTTAAATATTTAAGTATTTGTTGAGAGTTATACATTTTTATGGAACCCTGAATAAATCATTTGAAGTCAACTTTGCTAAGGGAAATAGTAAAGACTTAGCTTGAGGGTGTTGTTGACGGTCGTTAAGTACCAATTTTATACTGTCAACTAATGCCTAGGAAAGAACAATAATAAAAACATAGAGGTTATTACTGACAAATTCCACGAGTTTTGGTGAATTGTGTATTTTCCAGGGATTATTTCAGAAAGGCTTAAAAGAAGGATTAAAATGCTTACTTACCACGAGACTTAACCGCCAAGGAAACATCATCATCGGAACACTAGAAGCCTCTGGAAGACACCCGAAGCGACCGGGGCCCGAACCCCACCAGGATAGGGCCGGACGGCGCCAGGGTGGGGCCGGCCAGTGCCCCCGTTAGGGTTTCAGCCCCGCCTTCTGGAGTCTTCTTTCGCCGCCTCTTTGAAGTCATCTCGGCCCTTTGTTTAAGTCGGTTTGATCTCACGGCGCACGTTCATTCCACCGGGCTATAAATAAAGGGGCAGACCCACTCCCAGAATAGCAATTTATTCCTCCTGCTTTATTTGTCAAGAGTAGACAGAAGTTAGGGTTTTCAAAGATTAGAAATAGGGCTCTAGTTCTTCAAGTTCATAGTTTAGGCGTCTAGCAAGATTCAAGTAGAGTTGGGCGCTACGCTCGGGATTTCAGATCTGTTCGTCTGGAGATCAATAATCTTATCTTATATCTTATTATGACTTTACTCTATTTTAATATATTGCTACTTATTCAGTTCTTAGTTTATTCTAGTTGCATATTCGATATAGTTGTGATTGGTAATGATTATTGTCATTTGATCGTAAAGCGCCTAATTCAGTACTCGAGTGAGTTAGGTGGTGTGTATTATGTAGACGTGGTGTCTAGATATATTACATACCTACGGAGACACCCTGACGTGCCAGGTCGTGTGGTAGTCCGCGTAGGTGACAGCTGCGTTGGTTCCTCTGTAGTCCACCCCCTGTACGTAGGACAAGCAGAGCGCGATCACGAAGGAGGTGACCCTTGTGTCTTAATATCCTGATTAGGTGATGCTCCTTATGATGTTTTCTGAGTTGATTATGCTATAAATGAAAATGTGTAATGTGGTGTAGACTGCAGACTTTGCATTTAGTAATTACATAGGTTTTCTTTACTTTAGCCGAATCTCGAGATTGTCTTACTACATTAGTGAGTATCTATATTCTATCTCTGGAGTACACCTCATTTACTCAGTTATCATTTACCATTTATCATTGACTTATTTATCGCTAAAGCACTAGAGTTATGGGGTTATCATAGGTCTGCACATTTATCTTTTCAATCATTATAGTAGATTATTCTAATGAGTAGAATGCCCCTTTATCTTTTTGGCATAAAACAAATCAACGATACTCGGAATACTTATCGGACGAAGTGCTACAATGAGAGAATTATCTGTGCGCTTGCGGATATATTTTATAGTATTATTTTAGGAGGCAAGTGAAGATTATTTTACCAATGGTTTTTGGCATCATGTTAGGGATGACAACTTAACGTGAAGCGATGTTAAAAATAGGACCTTTTGGCCGAGTAAAAAAGTTTCGCTTTGTCTTCCAGCCGTGACTTCTCGACTTCTCACGAAGGCATTTGAACGGGCTGTAGTAGGTGTCACGTTCAAGTGTCTGACACCGTTGGTTTGAGATCTGATGAATGAGAATGAAGCAAGCGACGTGGCCCAATGGGAAGCCCGAAAATTGTGTGAGGATCGTAATTAGAAGGATTTTCTTGCTTATATGATAGGAACCATCTTTGAGTTGATTTTCATCGTGGATAACTTTTGTAGCGGAAAACAAGAAGGAAAGCATGTTTAGTAATTACTAGAAATTTTCGCGGCGTTGCCACTTATGGCTATCGTTGAAGCCATGTATGATCATTATTAGATATTTGTTTTTTATTTGTAGTTGAGCACACGACTTCGAGTAGCGGTAGCTGAATCGTTGTTTGTGCAATGTGTTAGTTTTTTTCGTGTTTTTTTAAATTATCATTTGTGGATGAGGGTATATGTTAGCCGCGGATTTTCTATTTTGTTGTATATATTTTTCGAGTCCTGTAACAATCCAGCACGAATCCTTTTTTTAATTAATTAATTTATTGAGCGTGAGATAATAATTTGTTAAAATGTTCCAAATTTGTCTTAAAATTTTTTTAGTGTTTGAAAACATCCCATAGCATCGTAAAATAGCCACGGAACAAATTTTGTAATTTTTCGGTTCAATATTTTGATGTGTAGAAATTATAGAAGGTGTCTTTGTTAATTAAAAGAGGCTATTTTGAATCATTTCAAAATTATTTATTTTCCAAGTTTAATATTTTTTCTACATAGAGTACATGATGGAGAGTCTACACAAAAATTTTCATGATTTTACGAGCTATAATTATTTTTATATGAAATAAACAAAATCAGCATGTAATGGGATTTAATAAAAGAAACAAAAAGGAGATGGCCATTTGGGCCTAATCTGGCCCAGCTCGGCCCGCGCCGGGCAGGCCGGCCCATAAAATGGCCGGGACGGCGGTTTATTTCGCAAAACTTGAAGGGCTTCTTTGCAAAAAAAACTGTGAGAGGACGGATTGCGGGTTAATTTCGCTAGAGTTCAAGGGTTTTTTTGCAAAATGGCCGGGAACCGCCCGATCTGGGCCGTCCGACTGTCTGATCGGACGGCCGAGACCAGCGCGCGATGCGGCCACGTTGCCTAGCTTGGGAATGGTGTAACGTTCGTATTAAGTAGATTTACGATGAATGCACCCAACTCTGGCAAGATTTTGCTACTATCTCTTCAGAGCACTGTAATAGGGAAACAAATAGTGTAGCGGATGAGTTAGCTAGAATGACAATGGAGTTGAAATTTTCTTGTATTTGGGTCGATGAACCCCCTAGGAATATTTTAGAAGCTCTAGTGAATGATGTAACTATATTCCAAGATCAATAAAGTGCGCTAAATGGCTTCTTAAAAAAAAAAAGCATGTTTAGTAATTAGGACATCGGATGCTTTTGCACCCGATTAGATCAGAACTTCCTCATTTTTGGCTTTCGCATGCACACCATTTTAGCCCAACACTCTGTTAATATACAAATGAGATACTAAATCCATGCCAAAAGATATAACTCTAACATTCTGAGGGCCTGTTTAGTTTCCCCTCAAAAACTTTACACCCTGTCATATTAAATGTTTGAACATCAAATATTTCAACATACGAATGGAACATTAAATATAGGCAAGAAAAAGAAAACTAATTACACAGTTTGCACATAAAATCGTTAAAATCGTGAGACGAATTTTTTATGACTAGACCATGTTTGAACATATATGCTATAGTAACGAAAACTTTTATGGGATTTGAACAACCCCTCGCTCCATTGGTATATGCATATTCGTTTCGGAATTAAGAATGTTTTGGCATATCACAAGCGCGCAAGGGGTGGACACCTCGGGAGGAATTGACACGCGTGCATGCAGTCCAATCGCTCGCATGCATATTATTCTCCTCCTTCCCAAATCCCAACCGCGAGAAACACTCCAGAAGCATGAATTTTCGCCATAAGAATTTTAGATTTTTTCTAGTGAGGTAAGTTTCTTCTAATATTTAATCATTTAAAATTTAGTATAATTCTTTTCCTATATCCCTTTATGAGATTTTCATATACTATAACTAATGCTACTGTTTTACTACTAAATAAAAATGCTAGGAGAAACCCATCATAGTATACCAAGATTTAGACGGAAATTAAAGATTCCTTGGTTTTGGTAAAAATTTGTTAGGCGCTTCTCGTATGAGAATGGAGGGAGTAAAATATATTAAAAACATCTTAATTTTGATCAAGTCTATACACAAAAACATCACTTGTTCCCAACATGATATATGGTATTATGTCTGGACCTGTCATTGTCTTCTTGGCTTCCTCAAATGTTTTTGCGGTGTTTTTGACATAGTAACGGGGTAGTAGGTGTTGCTGCTGCGTACTATCAGCTGCTCCCTTTAATTACTCACTCTCAATCAGTTTCAATAGTACATACTAACATGGATAGAATACTTAGCAGCGCTAATTTTCAGCTTTGAAGTAGTGTTTTCTCTTAAAAAAAAATTAGTATGCTGATAAGCTGAAGCGAACTCTTTGTCAGCTAGCTAAAAACTCAAACATGAGGTGCTAAAATGCACGAAAACGAAGGGCAGAAATGCGTGTCAGACAATGACTGGATGCAAAGATGCAGATCAGGGATCCATGGACCGGGTTCACGAAATAATTATAATTTAATGATGGCACATACAGACAGGCAGCGGCAACCACGGGAGCCAACCCGATCACGTTGCTCCCGCGGCTAGACTAGCCCCACGACCTCCACCTCGACCATTCCCGATCCCGTGGACTCCCGATTGCCTTGCCTCCCTGACCTGTCCCGGCTCCAGCGCTTCGCTTCCATCCACCCCCGCGCGCCGGTCACCGGAGCGAGCAGAGCAGCCGGAGGGCCCGTCGGATCCGCCGCCACCAAGATGAATGACGCCGATGTAGCCAAGCAGATCCAGCAGATGGTGCGGTTCATCCGCCAGGAGGCCGACGAGAAGGCCAACGAGATCTCCGTCTCCGCCGAGGAGGTCAGTTTCCCTTCGCTGCCGTTTCCTCACCCTCCTGGAAGCTTCCGGAAGCTCCTACATGCTTGCCTCTGTACTTACAGCTGCCCGATCTGGCTGTCGCGCTTCATGACCCCGGAGCATCTGGGAGCGCCCGCCTTAGCCGCTCGATTGTTTTTTTTTTTCGCTTGGCGTTTCCCTTACTGTGCACGAGATCCGTAGTTCCAAGCAACGAAGATCCCCAGCGGCCCAGTTCCGAAGCAGATCGAGGAGAGTTTGGAGTTGGGTTAGCGGATGTAGGGCTTTGAGCTTGTGCCGATCACCGTGGGTGGTGAACATTGTAGAAACTTCTAGATCGCGGAGGTTTTGTGCCTCCAACTATCCAAGCTTTGACCTGGTATTTGGAAGTGCGCTCAGACGGTCAATTCACGCCATTCTGTACCGACTCACTTATTAATTCTAGGGCTCCTGTATAACGGTATTCAGACGAGGTGGTTTTCGGAGTTCACAAATGGTTCACAAGCTTCTTGATGGTTCTGGAAACAAAATTGGAGCTTAAGCTGAATTGGTTGGGAACTCCTAAGACGTGATTCACAGCCTTCTAGATGGTGCTAGAAGCTAAATTGGAGCTTAAGCTGAATCACTCTGTTCTCTTCTAGACTAATTATATGAGTTAGGCTTCAAAGGGAATGGGTTCATACTCGGATGCCTCGTTTGTCTTCTGCCTTGGTTCTAGGAGTTTGGCTTCAAATAGCTTTCAAAAATTAAGAGTGTAATCCAATAATCCCTGTATCAAAAGTTTCAAACAACCAATCGCAACCTCTGTATGCCGTACCTAGTTATGCCATAATGCCATTAACCATGGATAATCTTTTATGGTGTCTTTTTGGTTTCTCGCTGTATTGCAAAATGGACATTGAAGTAACTGTACTGGAAAATGCAATCTGGTAGATACCAATTTTGGGTGCTTGCTAGATGAATTGCTAGTGTACTAGACAGCTGGCAAAAAATTTACTTGTGGGAGGGCTTCTACCATTGTGCACGTTCGTGTCTGTTCCTGTGTTTCTTTGCTGCCGACTTGTGGACAAAGTGGTGTACTGAACTACTGATTGAGTCAAATATATGAGATCATGTACGTGTATGATTAATTTACTATCAGCTAGAGTATTAGAATATGTTGGACCATTGTGTTGAACCTGCATTGGTGGATGGTTCTAAGCGGCGTGGGATAGGCTGTTACTAACCTTTTGTTTGACGACCTAGAATCCATCCTGCCAAACATTCAAAATCTTGACTAATGTCTAAAACTATCAAAGATTACCTATATGAAAACCACATTGCTAGGCCTATCTTTGTAGAAATGCTTCCGTAAAGTACATTTGTTAGTGTAGATTGGCACAAAGTTATAAAAAGTAGCATGCACACTTTAATCTTCAAGATCATAAAAAACCGAACAATACAAGAAAAGATGCACTTTGCGTGCTATACTTGCGTTGAGGAGATAGGAGTATGTGCTCTCTGGATATACATGTGCAGCGGTAATGTTTGACTTTGTGAAGCAATAGTCATGTTGAAGTGCGCGTCATGTATTGAGTGCTTTGCACTAAATATAGATATACACTTGTTTTCATTGCTATTTTCACACCCACCTTTTCCTTGATTATTAGACATGTTTATGCAGAAAAGTTTAATATAGTTAATCACTAACTATAATATAAGTCATCAAAATGTGGCAAGGATTTAGGTTTATCCTTAAAATAGTAGCATCCTCGGTGTCCACATTATTGTTTATATCTAGCTTAAATTTAGCCTGAACTTTATCTCAGACGTGATCATGGTTCAGGTCAGGCTGGGCCAAAAATAATTACGCAAAAATAATTACGCACTTTTGCTATGACCTGAGTCTGCCGGTGGCTCGACCAGAATCTCAAAAAAGCAGCCCAAGGCCACCTGCGGCATGGCCTGATGACTTGACGAATACTGGGTGAGGGCACAGCGGCGAATGGCGGTGTGAATCATCCCTACTAGGACGCTGTGTGGACTGTGCAGTTGATATGTGGATCACGGTATCATCTTGAGCATGTGCTTGGCAAATCAGATGGCTCATGAGTCGTGACCCACATGTCAGACCTATTAATAGAGATGGCAATGGGTAATTACCCGCTGGGTAAATGCTGCCCATACCCTGACCCATTAGAAAATATTTTACCAATTAATTTACCCTTACTCATACATGGGTAAAAGTTTTTTTCCCATACCCTTACCCCATGCGGGTAACATGTGGGTGGAGACGACAGAGATTAGAAGAGGCTGACTTAGGCCATAGGGTTGTGCACGGTATGGGTGACGTATGTGTGGTAATGATGGGCTTCTATTGTTGGGCTAGTGCTGGCCACATGTGGGATGGTAGGCGTATGGTATATTTTTTCAATTCTATTTTTCTATCCGGGCCATCTGGTCGGCCTGCAGGTTGAAAATCAGGCCTGGGCCTGACCCCACATTTTCTTTGGGTAAACAATGATGGATTGTGCCTGCCTGTAGTATTGACTGGGTTGGCTTGGGTCGTTTTTTTGGTCAGGTCGGATTGTGTTTGTCAGGTTGGGTGGCCCATGATCGGGTCTACTGTATTTAAACATACCTATTAACTGTTTCATGTGAATGTATAGGGTTATTGTTGCACAGGCGGTGTCTGAAAGTGATCAAAAGGAGTCAGTGTACAATCCAAACACTTGGTTCATATTTGAATAGTGCACATAGATTCATGTTTGAATAGCCTGCGATGGATATAATGTGGTTTAACTTTTGATTAGCATTTGATTCAATTTACAATTTTTAGTATTTTTGTCGTCTTTTTTATGCAGTATATGTTTATTTATTGCTTCCTTTTCTTTTACCTGATTTAGTAATCGATATAAACACTGTATTCATATATAAAAAGACATACTTAGAGTCATGTCTGTATTTAGCTTACATACACAGATTCAAATGTGATCTGATTAGACAGACAATTTCAGATCTCTGTTTATGTGCATACTTGTTATGCCCATTTTTCTATGCGTTCACAATTTTAACTTATTTGTTTAAAAACTTGCAGGAATTCAACATTGAGAAGCTGCAGCTTGTTGAGGCTGAGAAAAAGAAGATTAGGCAAGAGTATGAACGCAAAGAGAAGCAGGTTGAAGTACGGAAGAAAATGTAAGCTTCAATTCTCTGAATTCGTTCAGCTCTTGGATAAACAGTAGTCGCTATGGAATATAATGCCGTTGCCGTGAAATGCATTTCATGTTGAGAATGTTCACATGTAACATGCTACATTAACATCACAAAATATGCCATTGAGCTGGATTGCACACCAGAGCAGCATTATATTGGTTGCAGGGTTGTTAGGATTGGGATCCTAGGCAGTATTGGACCATAGGATCATATCAATACTATGAGATTAGGATATTTATTTTTAAAATATCATGACATACAAACAAATATATTTATCAAAAGAAAAGCACACATTATAAAAGCACACATTATAGCTAATAGTTCCATTTAACGTAGGTTCTAAAGATAAAGTGCCAAGTTTGTCCTCATATATGAACACAAAACTTCAGATAGTTATATCTATTTCTTAATGCTAACATTTTATACAATGACATTTAGTTGGAGACTTCGAGTCACATTGCCTCAATGAACAGCTAATAACTATATATCAGTACAATACAAGAAATTATCAATATCTCCAGCTACGTCATCGGAAGAGTAGGCTCCTCTTTTTCAGTAATCCATTCATCATAGGAAGGCATGCCATCCATATCATGAGTGGTTAAGGCATCAGGTAGAAGGATAAAGTACATGAGTGCTAACACTGACCTTGCTAATGCTGCAATGTTGCTACAACTAGCACCCAGTGCCTAGAGGTATGCATGAATCATTTATAGCTTCATGGTAGAAGTGCTTAATTTTCGTTTCTCCGCTTCGCTGCCGGCGGCCCAGCGGCCAGGACCCAAATTCTCTTCACCAAGACATGCACCTCCCCTTCTCCTGCTTTAGACGAAACAATTAACTAGCCACGTAAAGGAACAATGGAGACATCCAAATCCAAAGAGATGGTGAAGATACTATGACATTGACCTCTTTCTCTGCATAATGACACTGCTGCCAGTGCAGCTTTTCTCTCTTATACAGTTGATACGAGGCACATCCAATTCCTGCTGTTTGATCTCAAATCCAAAGGATGATTTCTGACCTGTCTGTAGAGTCATTTGAGATTGTATCTGTAGTGTGGTTCTAATAATCCTGCGATACGTATCACGATCCCAGGTCAATACTACCCAAAAAATGTACTGTGATCTATAGCAACATTGGTAGTATCTTAGTATATGATACGTATCCTGATACGAACAATCTTGATTGGTTATTAAACAAAATGTAATAGAAGGTAACTGCAGGCTGCTGCAACTTTACAGTAGTAAAATGCACCCTAGGTACGTAAACTATTAGGGCATTACCATCTGGGTACTTGAACTAAAAAAGCTACCACCTAGGTACTTAAACTATTGAGCATTACCATCTAGGTACTCGAAATAAAAAAGCTCCCATTTAGGTACTTAAACTATTGGGCATTTCTATCTACATACGCGAGTGGGCCGTCGCCGCCTCCAGGAGTGTGGGAAAATGAATTTTGATTCTTTTTCTTTTGCTGAAAATTAATGAATAGTGCTGAAATTTGTTATTTTTGCAAAAAAAATAATTAGACCTCCAAAAATTTTGAATTTTTTTGTTTAGCATCTCCATGATGTACTCTACCTAGGAAAATATGAAACTTGGTAAATAAATATTTTTTGTATGTTTAAAAATTACCTCTTTTAACTAATAAATGAACTTCCATGAATTATAAATATTAGAATTAGAATTATTAAAATTCGTGGAAGTTCATTTATTAATTAAAAATTACCTCTTTTAACTAATAAATGAACTTCCATGAATTATAAAAATTAGAATTATTAAAATTCGTGGAAGTTCATTTATTAATTAAAAGAGGTAATTTTTAAACATACAAAAACTATTAATTTTTCAGGTTCCATATTTTTTCTAGGTAAATTACATCATGGAGAGGCTACACAAAAAATTTCAGAATTTTTGGAGGTCTAATTATTTTTAACAAAATTAACAAAGTTTAGCACTATTCATGGCGGCGGCGATGGCCCACTCGTGTACCCAGATGATAATGCCCAATAGTTTAAGTACCCAGGTGGGTGCTTTTTTAGTTCGAGTACCCAGATAGTAATGACCCAATAGTTTAAGTACCCAGGTGGTAGCTTTTTTAGTTCGAGTACCCATATGGTAATGACCCAATAGTTTAAGTACCCAAGGTGCATTTTACTCTTACAGATATGTTGGCAGCCATCACTTACTGACAGCATAAGAATTCTGAGAGTGTTTTGTTGTCAGATTGATGCTCTTCCAGACTTTCATATCTTCTAATACCAGTTAACTATGCATATCTTCTAATAATTATGAACATCTTCGATGCAAAATATTTAATACTTACCCCAATCGCAAATATAAGCCCATTAGGACATAGACATGTTTCCCAACATGACACTTTGGCAGGAATGTCTATGAAACAAATTATTTTAAATGGAAGGAGTCATACAACATGATTTGTTTTTTTTTTTTTTTTGTTCATAATGAATCCAGTAACGCCGATCATATAAAGTTTTACATAGTGGTACTGCAGCAACAACAAATCCTTTTTAAATTTTGATGGCCTTTTAAAATTTTAGGTATCGGTAGTCAAAGGTAAAAGGAATTTACTTAGGATAAACCTACATGAACATATGGTTGCGTTTTTGTTGGGAAATCTCACACACGCTTCAATAAGTCATCCACTATAAGTGGCTGAGTGGGTCTAGTCTGGTTAGGACAATAAGTGGCTCATTGAGTGAGTCTCGGTATACTGGTTCAGTCTGCATGCAGTTTGTTAGGACAATAAGTGGCTGATAATCCATTGAGTGAGTCTCGGTTTACTCTGCACGCATACAGATTAGTTGGCCTCCTTTTTTTTTTATCTTGTAAACAGTTCGATGGTGGAAATTAAGCAAGGATTAATCCCCTAAACCCAGCTGCTCAGAGCTCCTCGTGGAGGGCACGCCCTTGCCTCCCCTAGAGGTTTATCCAAAATGTGCTGGTGAAGACCGGGTCGCAGTCGCTGACGATGGAGCAAGGGATGTTGTGGAACCAAACGATGTGGTCGAAGAAGACGCACACCACTGTAGTCGCCGTGGTGGGGTGGCCAAGAGCGATGAAGTGGGTGTACTTGGACAAGCGGTCAATGACGGTGAGCATCCCTGCTCCATTTCAGCGACTGCGACCTGGTCTTTACCAGCACATTTTGGACAGAGACCTGGTCTTTACCAGCACATTTTGGATTGAGACCTGGTCTTTACCAGCACATTTTGGACAGAGGTATTCGCTCTCTCCGGGGTGGACCTCTGCGACTCCTAGTCGGAGGTGACCAACAGGGTGCTTCGCGTCTACCTCAGGTGTCTTGCCGGCGACCACACATCTTCTTCGACCCCATCGTTCGGCTCCACGGCATCCCTTGCTCCATCGTCAGCGACCGCGACCTGGTCTTTACCAGCACATTTTGGACAGAGGTCTTCGCTCTCTCCGGAGTGGACCTCCGCGACTCCGCCACAGCTCCGCGTTCCACCCACAGACTGACAGCCAGTCGGAGGTGACCAACAGGGTGCCCGCGTCACTGCACTATGACCCACTATGGCCAGCTATTAACCTGGTGTTGCCCGTGTCACTGCACTGGACAAGCAGCTCTGTGATCGTGAGGCCTTCTTGGCTGAAATCCGCGAGTGGCCGCTGCCTGCTTGCGACCAAATGAAGCTTCAGTATGATCTGGTCACAGGGACATCCAGTTCAACCTTGGAGACTGGGTGTGACTCCAGTTTGTACTATCGCGTTGGTGCTGGCATCACCAACAAGAGCAGCAGCATACTTTCACCGCACTACTATGGCCCATATTAGGTCGTCGAGTGTGTTGGCCCAGTGGTGTATCGTCTTCGGTTGCCACCCAAGGCAAAGATTCATGATGTCTTCCATGTGGTATTCTATAGGTGTTCCTCAAGTAGTTCGTTGGGAAACCACCAGCAGCAGTGGTGCCTCTTCCTCCCGTCACGAGGCTGTGTAGTACCAACGCTAGAATCCACCGTCTGCATTCACCTCAACCGTGGCTGCTGGGAACTTAAGCTCGATGTCTTATACACGCCGCAAGAAGTCGTCCACAATAAGTGGCTGAGCGAATCTGGTTAGGACAATAAGCGGCTGATAAGCCATTGAGTGAGTCTTTACTGGTTCAGTCTCCATGCAGTTTTATGAGGACAACAGTAATTGGCTGATAAGCCATTGAGTGAGTCTCGGTTTACTCTGCATGCATGCAGATTAGTTGGCCTATTGGCTAGATCTTGTAAACAGTTCGATGGTGGAAATTAAGCAAGGATTAATCCCCTAAACCCGGCTGTTCAGAGCCTCCTTGTGGAGGGCGAACATGCCTCCATGCCCTTGCCACCCCTAGTCCCAATCTACCATATCAGGTTGTGATCAGAGGAAGCAGATAGGTTGGCCGAACATTTTGTTTGGGAATTTTAATTTTTAATACTCAGTAGATGTTATATAGTCAGGAGGTAGTAGTATGACAACAAAAGCTGAAAGGAATATGCTGAGGATGAAAGACAAAGAAAGATCTTAACACTGTAAAACATTCACAATAGGTCACGGGAAACTGAGTACGTCTCAATGGGGGAAAAAAAGAGAACTGCCTTAGTAAATTCAGCACAAAAGTAACTGGATTTTGATTTACAGTAATGGTATCTTAGTTTAGCTGTACGCTCTGTTCGGCTGGCTGGTTTAGCCAGCACCAGCCAGCCATTCAGCAGTGTTTTCCTCTCAGAACAACTAGCCAGTCAGCCGTACCGTACCAGCCAGCCGAACAGAGTGGTAGTGTCTAGGGTGAATCAGGACTGTTGAAATATAAGTCAATCTGATGGGGAAAGGTGGGCAATTCACTTATATTCCAACAAGAACCATGCTTGTATAATGAATTATACCACTACAAATTTTGGCATCCAAAATATGCCATCATGATTTGCTTTATCTTTGAGACGTGTCATTATGTCATCTTCCATCAATGTTTATGATTTTTCAAACCTGTTATCTGACAAAGTTCTGTTTGCTCATTAACAGTGAGTACTCTATGCAGTTGAATGCTTCTCGTATCAAAGTTCTTCAAGCTCAGGATGATCTAGTTAACAAAATGAAAGATGATGCCATGAAGGAACTCCTTCGTGTCAGCCACAACCACCATGAATACAAGAACCTTTTGAAAGATCTAATTGTTCAGGTTTGGACAAATACAGCATGCACAAATTTCAATGTTCTTTTTCTTAAAAAATT
The DNA here is from genome assembly GCA_038502445.1 of Eremochloa ophiuroides. Lineage (NCBI taxonomy): Eukaryota > Viridiplantae > Streptophyta > Magnoliopsida > Poales > Poaceae > Eremochloa > Eremochloa ophiuroides. The sequence continues at coordinate 59,304,143 of JAHLJS010000006.1, forward strand.
CTACAAGCCAATATCTAAAGTTACTAAACAAATGAAATTTATGATTTTTTTTTTTTGTGAATAGAAATGTATGAATATTAATGCATGCTCTAATCTTAAACTGTAACGAAGGCGAACTATAGCACATTATGCTGTTTGTCATTTTTTCCCTAGATTTGGTTGATCTGAACTGATGTCAAATGCTGAATAGGGTCAAATATGCTATGTGCCTATTTCAGAACTTTCTGCATGCTTCTTCGCATTATTGTCAAACATCAATTAGTCACTTTGTTTGATCAAATACAGGGCTTGCTCCGTTTGAAAGAGCCAGCTGTATTGCTTCGTTGCCGCAAGGAAGATCATCATCATGTGGAATCAGTACTGCATTCAGCAAAGCACGAGTATGCATCAAAAGCAGATGTCCATGAACCAGAGATAATTGTTGACCATGACGTGTACCTGCCACCTGCCCCAAGCCATCATGATGCTCACGGCCAGTTTTGGTACTGTTTTTTATGTCCCTGGTTATTTGTTTGGGGACTGGAGCATTATTTGATTATTCTTGACTCTTGGCTGACTATCTTTGCTGCTGGTTGACATGCTACAATAGTATTTTGCATATCAGTTCATTATAGAATTAGCAGATAGTTGTTCATATTGCAGTTGAATTGACATATTACAAAGCTTAAATCTGGTATTTTTTTTTACGCGAAAGACTGGGGGAGAGATCCTCACAGTAGTATCTGTTCTTATCAGTTTAAATCTGGTATTGTTGGTAGGCTTACCATGATATCCCCTATTTTGAAGAGTAGTGTTTCTTTCTTTAGCAAAGCCAAATATATGGGCAATACCATGGTATTACAAGAGACAATGCTGACATGTCGTGCATTAAGACATCTATCTTTGTGTAGTGATGGAACTTGGAAAAGCATAGTTTTTCCCCTTCCCAGTGACATGATAATAACAGATCGTGCATTAAGACATCTATCTTTGTGTAGTGATGGCACTTGGAAAAGCATAGTTTTTCCCCTTCCCAGTGACATGATAATAACAGATCGTGCATTAAGACATCTATCTTTGTGTAGTGATGGCACTTGGAAAAGTGTAGTTTTTCCCCTTCCCAGTGACATGATGATTACAGATCATTTTATTACATAGAGAAGAAAAAAAAAATCTTTTGTGCGATTTGATGGTCTGGATGGTTTCTTATGTGCCTGAGATACATATGTCTATGTATCTTCATGAGATTTGGATTGCTGCTATAATTCTGAATATATATGTAGTCTTTTCCAATAGTTTGTGGCTAGTTTTTCAACTCAATCTTGGGCATAATTCCAATGTTCTATTCTAAGAGTATCTGCTTATTCAGCTCTGGAGGTATTGTCTTGGCTTCTCGAGATGGAAAGATTGTGTTTGAGAGTACACTTGATGCAAGACTGGAAGTTGTTTTCCGCAAGAAATTGCCAGAGGTACCTTTGGCCATCTCATTTCCTCAATATACCATGTCACTACAAACCTTTTTCAGTTCACGTCATGTCCAGCTGCCTTTGTGAAAGAAACACCCAAAAAAAATTACAACAATGTGCATTTTCTCATTTGTGTTTTTCATTCTGATTGCAAAAAACTGCACGTTATTTTTTCATCTGCCTGTATGAAAAAAAAGACCTTTAGAGGCACTAGTGCATGGTGGAGTTCTAAGTCAAGATATTAATCTGAGGAAAGGGAGAGGAAATCCGAAGCTGATATGGGGAGAGGCAATAAAAAGAGATTTGAAATGTTGAGATATATTTAAGGATCCTTGTTGGGATAAGAATGCTCGGAAATGAGCTATTGACGTACCTGAATTGTGACTTGGGGCTCATGTTGGGTTTCAACTGTAGGCTACCCTAACTTGCTTGGGACAAAGGCTTTGTTGTTGCTGCTGCATGAATGGAAAGCTTTTAGCAGTACCTTGTCATTTAGTTACTGTAAAATAGGTAGATCTTTTTTTATAGGAGAAAACACAACCAAAGGACCGTTCTTCTGTTTTATCAGCAATTAATTATTTCTTTATCATGAAAGCTTGCTAGATCCAAGTTAACACAATCCTCCTACCCTTGCAGATCCGGAAGCTTCTTTTTGGCCAAACTGCAGCCTAATGGACTCATCCGCAGATGGTATGGCTGCTTTTATGTAATGGTTTTGCCAAATTGATTGTTTATGGTATTCATCCCCTATGTACAAACTACCTATTTGTTCATTATTGTCGCCGAGCACCGACTGTTTGTACTCTGTTTGCTCCGAGGAATAAGAATAAAGCACAGCCAGACCTTCCATCGTGAAGCTGAATAAATATTGTAAAGCATTTTGTTGTGCTGTACTGTCCTTTTCTGGCCTATCGATGTGTATATTTAGTTAATGTCGAATACGGTTCTTGTGAAAAAAATAGTTTGTGTAAGTTTTCAGTTCACCTCCTGCATGTTTTTCCGTTTATTTGAAGAAAGCCGCTTTTGAGAGTACTGAATTTTGTAGATGGACCAAATGTTGCACGTTCTGTTTTACATGTTCTGCGCTTGCTCATAGCTGGCTTAATCTGTGGAGTAGAAACAGAAATTGTTTCGGGCAACTGCACAAACGCACTCAGCTCTGCTTTTGTCGCCGCAGCTATCTACGTGCTGCAGCTCAATGAGCTCTGTTACTCTGATCAGCGTTGCAAGCGCATGCAAGGGTGGTTAGCTCTCATCCAGAGCATTCAGACTCTACAATTTGAGGAATCGAGCAACGAGAGGTCAGTCGACGGTTTTTCCTTACATGTGCACACATTGTAAGGTCAAGTGGGCGAGTATTGTGAAGCTGAAACAGCTCTCAGTTTGACGCAGAGATTGTGTTGACCATCTGCCTGAGGATCAAAGATACCAGCAGCAAAGATCTGCTGTGTTGGATGACTATGCGTGCACATGCGAGTCACTGGACGAGCCACTCGACCAAGGTGGTATTGAAACTTTAATATATAGCTCATGTATTTTTTCAAATAACAACGGTTAGTTTTCTTTTCCGCATCCAACCAACGTCCATACCTACCTCGAACTGTTGGTCAAATGGTTGGAAGTGCTTAGTGTCTGCAGCCACTGCAGCAAAGCTGCTATCAGCGCCGCCATCGTGCATCTTAAACAAATTATAACCTGAGATCACTCCAGATTGGTATACTACAGACATATTAATCCTGCGTTCACAGGCCAATGTACACATACTAATAACACACACACTGGCTTAGCATGCAGCAGCAGTAGGAAAAGCAAAGGTTGGTGCGGTACACGTGACGCTACATGGAGAGGGCTGGCTAACGTGGACGCATCTTGAGGCGAGCCTGGTGGACGAATGGATGTGATGATGCGTGTCCCGGGCCTGCCTGCCGCGCGCGCGCGCGCTCCCCAACCCCATGCTTGCAGCAGATGCAGCGCAGGACAGCTTGGAAAAACACAAAAAACAAGGGAAAGTCACAAGTGAGCGAGCGAATCTGGCTGGCACACCACCCTTCTCGTGCTTGCAAGCGTGCCATGTCACCGCCCAGAGTATTTTAGACCGCTTCCCCTGCACTTTGCTTGGCGCCGGTTGGCTGACAGACAAAAGATCGCAGGGAGAAAGACAGCGCATTAGCATACGCTCCACACGTTTAATCTAGTGTAAAGCTAAGCACTTCCTAATTATTTCGTCGCCTCGGGACAGTGAGAGAGAGAGTGTGCGGTGGAGTTTCCCGATCGACGAGAGGAGCGAGTATGGGGAGGGAGCCGTCGACGAGCTGGGCTCAGGGCCTACGCAACGATAGCTAGCTGGAGGCAAGAGTAAAGATTAGTTTATATATTTTGTATTATTAGACAAATATGTTTTTTTCACATATTTTTCAGGCTATGCGAAATAGATCAGCTATTTATTCATCCTTAGTGACTATTCTCTTCTATTTTTTTCGCGATTCATGTCGTAATCGCTAGCAAAATAGCTCTCTGTTGCGGATGCCCTTAACTGCAATTAACAGGCAACAGGGAGGTATGGGAAGGAGTAAACAAAGAGGGGGCAGCATAGGAAAAGACCACCGGACGCCCTCGTGAAGCCCAGCTGAAGCTCCAGCTTTTTGTGCCGCTTTCAGCCTCCGCCAGCGCGCGAGATTCTCTCCTTCCGCGGTTCCGCCTTGCCCGCCGCTGGCTCCCGTCGGGATCGCCGCGGCAACGGCCGCGCCCGGCACGTGTTACAAAACCGGCCGTGCACCAGCGGATCCTCGGCAGTTGTCAACTCCCGCGCGCGCGCGCTAGATCTCGTCGTCCTTTTACCCGCACCTCCACCAGCTTGATCAGACAGTAACGCGCTTATTTACGGACACCGAGCAATATAGTATTTTCGGTTCAAGCGAACAGGCTGAGATACGGACGGCGGCGGCCGCTACGGCTTGGTTCCATGGCATGCCACTTTTGTGGTTGTTTCGGTAAACAGTTCTACAGTCTATTTTAGTTATTTATTCCGTTTTCTAGGAATAAGGAAGTTAAGTTACTAGTGGCTTTTATGTGCTCCAAAGCTTTTTTTTAATACAGTACTTCCTCCACCCCAAAACAAGTGTCGGTTTTTATTTTTTGAAATCAACGTTTGACCATTCATCTTATTCAAAAAATTCACGAAAATATAATAATAAACAAATCAAGATTAAATTACTTCTAATAATGAATCATTTCATAATAAAATAATTAATTTTTTCATAAAATTTTTGAATAAGACGAATGATCAAAAGGAGATAGTTATAATTCTAAGATGACACTTATTTTGGGATGGAGGGAGTACTTCCTCCATCTCAAAAAGAATGTAAATCTCGTTTTCTGAGAAGTTATTTTTTTTAATTTTAACCAATCATATCTAATAAAATATTAATATTAATGATGTGTGATAAGTATTATGAGATTAATTGTGAAACATATTTTCATAATAATTCTAATTAGAGATTAAAATGTAAATAATATTTTCAATAAATTTAGTCAAACTTAATTCTTTTGACTCCTCGTAAACGTGATTTACATCTTTTTGAGGCGGAGGTAGAAATAAATAGACCATGAGCCAACTGGTATTTGTGTGCTAGACTGTTTTCCTATGCTTCATTAACATCATAAGTGGTTAAGTGGGTCATAATGTTGTCTAACCCACTGTTCGGCGGTCCTCCTTATTCTGTCCTTTCATATGGTTTTATATATGTCTAAATTGTATCTTTATCTACCGTTGTCATTTCTCCTATGTTAGCATACGACAAACCTGGCGTCAGCACCATAGTTTAATATTTGTTCAAAACATTTTCTATGTCAGCACACGACAAATCTGTAGGTACTATCATGATAATTTGATATTTACTCAAAACAACTCGGTATGGATGTGATGATATGCTTGGCCTCTCTAGTTACATGTGTGCCCAATATGTTTCCTTTTCATGTCAATAGCTTAATAATGCAGATATCTCTTCACGGGTTCTGGAGGCACATTCTATAGTTGGATTGTATGTCTTCATTTTGGATATATGTATTCTGTCAGTGGTAGTAGCGTGGTCAATACTTATCTTCCTAGAGCTTATTCAAAGTTACTATGGAAGTACATTCGAGGAAATCTAGTGAAATGTTCTGGGAGTGTGTATTTAGTAAATGAATTCTCTTTTAAGACACAATTCTTTGAATGAATAAATCAGTATCAAACTACGGAGATAATTAAGTATTGGGTTTAGGTTGTGATTTTAATTCAAGCGAATGAAAAAAAGTCTGTAGCAATTTATAACGAGTAAATTCATCTAATATCATGCTATCTTCAGGAACATTATGCGTTGCGAATGGATATGACTCCTAAAAAATACACTATGTACAACGGACATGTTATATATTTGTATTACGTGTTTGAAACTTTTCTTGCACTAGTCTCTGATTCAGTACTATTGAACTTAGTCCATGCATCCTCTAAAGGCATTTCTACTCAGTGGAAGAATGAACTAACTCTAGGATAAATATAATTGTATTGCATTAATTATGTGGTTAGAGTATGCATTTTGTGTTGTAGAGCTTATTACTTTTCAATTCTTATTATATAGGGAGACATATTTTGGTACTGATGCTTTCAGGCAATTAGTTTTTACTGAGGTTTTTATATATATGTCTGCGAGGGCCTATATTCAAATTCCAAATGAATAAAGTTTTGTTATTTTATTAGCCCCTCACTTGAGAATCATTACATCAATGTTGAAGATGTCACATGATACCAGATTTAGATGTGCTTAAAAAAATAAAAAAAAACACAAACAAATTACGATTAGCAAACAATGTTGATGTGCTTTTTGTTGCACTTGCTTAGTAATTGGCTGGTGTGAACTAGCACAAAATTTCTAAGAATACTCTTTATTTATGTTAGTGTCCGCAATTCAGGTCTTACATCCCCACCACATCCAAAACCGCACTCAATTGTCTATAGAAGCATTATCAATACCGCCAAAACCAAAATATAAACATGTTGTTATGCTTGTCAAGGAATATAAAGCAACGACTCAAAAAAATGACCAATTTGCCCAAATATGTTAGAGCTTGTTTGAATCTATTTAGCTACTAGTTACGTGCTAATAATTAGCTAACATATATAGATCTAAACTAATTGAAACAGCTAGTATCTCATTAGATACCTAACTAATAGTATCTAACATAGATTTAAATAGCGAGCAATATATAGCACCGCTATAGCTTTTGCAGGGAGTCCACACTAATAAGCTATTCGTATTTTGTCTGCTATGTTAGCTATGTCCATTATATTGTGCTTTAACGCAGCTAAATGGCTTAGCTATAGCTTTAAAATAGCACTGCTATTTTAGTTCTAGCTTTTAGAGAAGAAACTTGAACACTTGAGTTTCACAAATCATGCTATAGATACCATATTAATAATGTTCCCTAGACTCCCGAAGACTTGAAAAATATCTTTCTGTTCATCAAATTTCATGATTTTTATGTTTTTATGAATGAATTATTTGTATTTTTCATGGTTTCTAAAAACCGTTACCTATCATAGCTTTTCTATAGCTTTGTACCTAGCTTCTGAATATGTTTTTGCTATAGCTCGTAATTTTAAACCTTTGTTTCTAATTGGTACTTATAGTTGACCGAAATGTGCTCCCACCAATTGACAAGTATTAACTAATAGTAACTATTAAAGTGTTGGTTCTAATTAAAAACCGTTAGTTACAAAGGTAGTTTTAGTAAAACAACACTTTAATCACCTATTGTCCGGTGTGATGTAAACACTTCACAGCTAATAGTTAGCTAGCTAGTAGTTATAGCCAGCTTAGTTAGAGCTACTACTAACTTTTAGCTGCTAATATAGATCACAGCAAAGGATGCAAACTGCTACTACTGCATAATAACTACTCCCTCCGTCCCATAAAAATCGTCGTTTTAGACTTTTCAGAAACTGTGTTTGACCGTCCGTCTTATTCAAAAAATTTGTATAAAATAAAAAATCAATTAATAATTATTAAAGGATCTCTAATGATAAAGCAAATTATAATAAGATAAATGACATTTATACAAAATTTTCAAATAAGACGAATGATCAAATACGATGTCTGAAAAGTCTAAAACGACAATCTTTATGGGACGGACGGAGTACTCCACTAGCGTGCTGTTTTAGTCCAACATGTAGTACATGCATGAGACTATGAGCTCGTGATCAATCAAGGCCGCTGTTCTATTCTATGAAGCAGCATGCACGACAAGCCGTACACACTCTTCTGAAGCAAGTACTACTGTGCATGTACATTCGGCCGTACTCCAATAAGACATGTAAAAGTGGCGCAAGATAGCAGCAGGTACACACTATTTCTACGGAGCAATGTGTGCACGCAAAGCAAAGCAACACGGCGAAACCTGTTTGGCGTCCTTTATGTCATATCGACACATCAGTGACGAAAACTTTGAGCCCCGACGGCCCGACCCGTGGTGGAGCTCCGTCGGCTGTGTGGCTCCGGCGGTCCGGCCCCATGCCATGTGATATCCCTCTTAAAATAAACTAGGGATTGATAAAATTATTTTTTAGCTTCATTAACTTTCCTCGGTAAATGTCCATGTAATTTATATATTTTTTATTTCAAGTGATGACGTAAAAGAAAATTTGAACAGATGATTAGAGAATCAACACACTATTGTCCAAATGTGTAGTAACAATTTCATGACAAGTAGTGTTGCTGTATCCTGAAGCATCATGGATTGCAAAGAGAATTAGAATATGGTTGTGTTTAGATGCAGGATAGTTAAAATTTTGGGTATTATAGCACATGTTCTAAATTTTGCAATAAGTGCTTAATCACGACCTAAGTACAGTCTCACAATTTATAGTAAACTAGAAGTTTCATGCATACCTATAAATGGTCGATGTGACGTAATATGACGGAAAAGTTGGAATGTCAAAGTACACAGTAGAAAATGAGAATGTGAAGTCACTCCTGTCCCATCACAGCATGAACTATACTAACAAAGCTAACTTTTTAGTCCCGGAACAAGTCATTGTTGTGTTATAAGCAAGCAACAATACATTATGAATTTCATTCTACTGATCTTGAAGTACTACTTTATCCAATGCAAATGGCCTCTATGCTTCAACCATTTACGTTTGGAGCCTGTTTTTACAAACAAATCCATAGTTTTGAGATGCGGTAAAGTTACACTCCTCATTTGAGAAGCGGACAAGACGAAGATCTCAGTACTGTTCTGGACAAACGAGAAAGTACACTGTGCCAGCAAGTACTACGCTGCGCCTGTAATAATAACACAAAAATGAACCGAAACATTGCAGAACTATTCAAATAAATATTTAGCAAGCTAAGCTAGCGTACTTCCTAGTTCTAGATTCGCTAGAGAAATATCCCTAGCAAAAGGAAGAGAAGTGCATTATGCGAATCAAGCTTTGTTTCTGCTAGGAATGAAGAACTAATTGACTAGCAGCAAATGAGCATACGGCAATCGCGACGGCATTTACTTCACGGGAATCTTCATACACTGATCTGGCCCCAAACGATCTGAGCAGAAAAAGATTTCTACCAACACTAAGAATATTTCATGAGGCACTGCTGACTAATTTCTTCTAGGGTAAAAAAAAAATCTAATCCGAAGTTAGAACACAGCAAAAGAGAAAAGAAGACGAAAAAAGGGTAAGCTAGGGGCGCATGCCCCTCCTGTTTCTTAAAAAAAAAAAAAGGTAATAAGCTCCTGAAATAACTTCAGACCCTCACAAAATTAACAAATTACTGTGATAAGAAAGCACAGTCAACATTAAATCTACATAACAAAACTCAAGATTGATATTGGTATTGAGGTAGGTGATTTCATGCACGAGCGTTTAATTTGAGCAAATTAAAGGGAGCACCCTTCAGTCCAACCATAAACAGCGTAGGGCTTGATTTTAGCTCCCGCGCCATCCACTCGGCTACCAAGACCAGACCAATCGCCTGTCCATGGTTCTTGGCAGGTGAATGGATGAGTCGGCAGCTAATGAAACTCTACAGCCATTTTAGAGTGGACTGAAGAGAGCTCTCTTTCAGAGAAGCCATAAACCCAAAGGCCAAAAATCAGATGAACAAACACCAGCAGAGAGCACAAGATCGAGAAATCAATGGGTCATGCATCTGCATATTCTTGTCTGAACGCAGCGCATGTGTGTATAATCACGGCATCCCTTAGCTAGCTAGCTAGAGGAGCATGTACACAAACACGGCCGCCTTGATACTGCAGGATGCACGCCAGTAAAAGAAACCATACTTTTAACATCCCAGAGGTGAACACAAACAATGGAGTAACTCAAAAGCTTACAAGTCAACAAGAACAGAAGTAGTATGAAGGAGAGAAACTAACGCCGAGACGATACCACCGGAACCAGAAGAGACTAGAGAGGAATAGGCTGTTTATTGGTCTTCTGGTTCTGGGGAATGCTAGCTATGAAATGGCTCATGGATCCAAACACAAGGAAGAAATGTCTTAAATAGTTGAAGAGGAGGGGCTGACATCATTTCTCTCAGTATAGCTCGTTGAGACACAGCTAGACGCCTAGACCATACAGTATGTACTGCTGGCCACCACAGGACGTACACAGTACGTTGTTGCTTGGGCGAATAATGAAGATAATATGTCTCATCATATATACTACAAATAATTGAGGGTTGTTAACTTTCCTGCATTAAAAGTTTAGACATATGCAGGCATGGAGCATTAATATAGAAAAAAAAACTAATTGCGCAGTTTGAATGTAAATCGTGAGACAAATCTTTTGAAGTCTACTTAAGCGATGATTAAAGTTAGCACGTGCAGTGGCCAAACTTCCAACCATTTAAATCTAAACGGGCCCTGAATTAGTTTTTGATACTGGAGCAGGTATTGGAATATGGATCGACAGGATTGTGTCAATTACTACTAACAGTAACTGCATGCTAACAATCATGTTTGTGCCAAATAAGGAAAAATTTACTAAATTTTGTTTGTAGGAAAAAAAATGGCACCATATATTGCTTTTACTTTTTTTGTTACTTTTTTGAGGCACATCATAAATGTAAAATACTCGAATACACGCACGCAAGTTTACCCCTATGAACACATGCATTTACACATTCTATTATTTTTATAAGCATCTTCAAAAGCTTGAACCACCGCATTTAAAAACATGTGCGATTCATAGTCGAGGGACATATCATCTACCATGAAACATTGTAGTCAATTCATAAATGTATGAGGGCACAAGTGTCAAGCCAAAGAATTTGAACCTACTAGATAGGTGGGGTCCATCATAAGGAACTAACCAACTTACTTCCTATTTTACTAATCCATTAACTCGTTCTTTGCACGACTAAATCGTGGTAGTCATAAAATTTAGAAGTTCTGATTGATATACCTATGACCAATAAAAATTACTTATCTTTGTGCTCCCTTGTTTTGTTTCTTTTGTAACAAGGTGCCTCACCTCCTCTGCTGCTCCAAGCCGTCTAGCTGCCGGCAATCACCAAGAGTAACAAGAGAAATCTGCATCGAAACACAATCACCAAGTGCCACTAGATGAACTAGGTGATGCAATGCACCTGAATCACTCCCAATATCAATGAATGAGGATCAAATGATGTGGATGAGTGGGAGGGACCAGAGAATTCTCCCAAGGTATCAACTAGTTAGAGAGTCAAAAGAATGAGCATGAACCGACAATGACCTATTTATAGACTCCTCATGCCTCAAGTAGGTGTCGGTATAATCCACTCAATTCATTGCGCTTGCACCGGACGTGTTTGGGGCCGCCACGCATCGCGCCAGCATTTGAAGGAGATCGTTCCTGACTATTGGCACCCAACGGTCGATTACACGCGCTCCTCGTCTTAACACTGGACGCGCCATCTTCATTGACCGAACTTGTCAACAGTGGTGTCCGGTGAGCGACCAGAGAGGTTTCAGAGAGCATTTTTCTTTTAAGGATGCGTTCGGCTAAGCATGATTGGACACGCTAGCGTTCGGTCATTCTTTGCCACGCATCTGACTCTACTCGACTGGACGCGTTGGTAACACTATTCTCACATCTGGTCGCTACTGAATAGATAGCCCAAGCTAGGGTATGGCACCGGTGACCAGCGTCCGGTCAGTGTAAAATAGCTCCAAGGCAATCCTTTCTTCCACCTTGCTTCCATGTGGCAACTCCATTGCATGATCAATACTTAGGCACTTTGAGTTAGCATTTTATAATGCATTTTAAAGGGTTAGATGCTCACTAGATCCTAATGCATATGTAAGAGTTAGGACTTCTAGTAGCACTTTGATAACTGCAATTCACATAAGAATTACTCACCTCTTCATAGTACGACTTTCTATCCTAAATGAGATCACTCCCTATAGTGTATTGATCACAAAAAAAAGAGATCATATAGACTTATAACTTTACCTCGAGCTGCATTGCTTTGCACCTTTCTTATCCAAATGATGAGTAATCAACACTTGTGATTGGACTTACACCATCTTCATGGATATCGTCATGGCTGAAAGCCCATGTTTGGTTTTGGATAATTGATGAAACCTAATTTGCTAACGATTGCTCTAAGTGTTTTATGAGAATTGATTAGCAAATGGCAAGATGGAGCAAAGGACCGGGTCGGTGGAGGTCACAAGTGAAGGGCAATGACGGCGTCCATGAAAATGGTGTAAGTCCATCAACAAAGGAGAAAGCCCTATTGACGGCATCCATGCAAATGGTATAAGTCCATCATCATAGGTGTCCACAAGGTCCATCAAGAGATGAGAAGGAAGTTGATAAGAAACCGGGAGCTCAAGGCAAAGGAATAACCATTAGGAGCTCTTTTGGTTTTGGTGATCAAGACTCCATAGAGGGAGTGATCACATTTAGGATAGATAGCCGTACTATCAAGAGGGGCGAAATCGTTGATGAAATACGGTTATTAAGTGCCACTAGGTGTTCATGATCATTGCATATGCATATAGATGCTAGTGACACTAACTTGAACCGTGGAAAACTCTTTGAAAAAAAGGCTAACACACGTGCACCTAAGTGAGAGACACTTTGGAGTGTTAGTGACTTAAGAAACGGGGTGAAGTTTGAGGGTTAGAGAGGGCGATTTTCGGAGACATTACAATAGAAAAACTAGCGTCGGACCATATTGTCACAGAGCGTCGGATCATTAGCCTCAGTCCGACGGCTAACACTGCTGAGAGCGTCGGACGCTCAGTTTCGGAGCGTCGGACTATTGTCCGAAGCGTCCGACGGTGCAGAGCGACGAAGAGGTGACACGTGAAGAGCAGAGGAGCGTCGGACTCTCGGCGTTAGTCCGACGGTAAGCGTCGGACCGACGTCCGACGGTTTTCAGGGCTCGGGGAGCTCTCTGGAAACGTCAGACCGTGGTTTCATTTGGTCCGACGCACCGTGTATTTTCAGTCCGACGGTGCAACGGCGGTGGACGTCGGACCGTAAGGTTTGGTCCGACGGCCTATCGTCCGACGGTTCGTTTAGCGCGGGAATTTAGCCGTTGTGATCCAACGTTCGACTTCAAACGGCTAGTGACACGTGGCGTTCATCCAGGGCATCGGACCGTGCTGATTAGTCCGACGGTCTGGCCGTCGGACAGTCCGACGGTACGCAGTGAAGTCTAAACGGCTAGTTCTTTGTGTCTGGCTTATAAATTGCGACTTGGCCGGTTTGGGGAGCATCTCTTGGCACTCCTAAACATCATAACATACTTGTGAGCCTTCCCACTCCACTCTCACTCATCCTACTTGATTGTGTTCATCATTTGGTGAGTTTGGAGAGCATCAAGTGCATTGCATTGATTGAGATCATCTAGAGGCACTTGGTAGTGGTATTTCGCAGCGGTTTCTCTTGTTACTCTTGGAGTTTGCCGACTCCTAGACGGCTTGGAGCTGCGAGGATCGTTGAGGAGAGTTGGTGATTGTCTCCGCCTCCGATCGGTGAAGTTGTGAGGGGTTCTTGAGCCTATCCCCGCGGGAGATCGCGAAAGGCATCTTTAGTGGATTGCTCGTAGCTTGGTGGATCCCCATCTTGTGTTGGTTGTGCGGCACCCTTGAGAAGGGTTTGGCGTGTGATGCCAATTAGCGCGTGAACCTTCAAGTGGATGTATCGCTACAACGAGGACTAGCTTGCCGGCAAGCAAGTGAACCTCGGTAAAAAATCTTGTGTCATCTCTCTACCGAGGTTTTCCCTTATATGTGATTGATTGGTTATATTGGACTTCATATCTTCTCTACACCGGGGGTATTGAAATCACCTTCTCTCTTTACTTTTGTGCACTTACTCTTGTGTGTAGCTTGTTAGTTAGTTACTCACTTAGGAGTAGTGTATAGTAGTGACATAGCCTTTGAGTGTGAACTAGTGATCATAGTGTAGTATACTTGTCTAGGTGGCTTGCATAGTGTAGTTTAGAGCTAGTGCTTTGCAAAGCTTGCTATTGTTACTAATCGGCTTGTGAAGTGTTGTTTGTAGATTTTTATAGGCTATTCACCCCCCCCTCTAGCCATTTAGGACCTTTCAATGGCTCATCACATAGAATGTGCCAATCTTAAGTCATTCACAATACTTGAAATGACTAGTACACTTAAATTTATCAATTATCCAATACAAACTAGGGCTTTCAGCGTCCTACGCCGATTCCTCGTGTGGCATGGTCAACACACTAGTAGAGAACTGGCCTTTACTCCCGGTTCCTAACCCCCTTTAGTCCCGGTTTGGCCAACCGGGACTAGGAATCCGGGAGTAAAGACTAGACTCTTTAGTCCCGGTTAGACAACCGGGAGTAAAAGTCTCACGAGACTAAAAAAATAAAGTATCACATGCACTGCATCCCATGAGATTCGAACCCAAGACCTCATGCACAGCCTTGCGCACAGCTTACCATCCCACCTACAAAGCACATGTGACTTAAAATAGGATGTTTTTTGAACTAGTCCGCGGACCACCCTTTAATCCCGGTTGGTGCTCCCAACCGAGATTAAAGGGTCCTTTAGTCCCGGTTGGGGGACACCAACTGGGATTAAAAGGTCTACTTTTAGTCCGGGTTGGTGTTATCAACCGGGACTAAAGGTTCCATGCCTTTAGTCACGGTTGGTAACACAAACCGGTACTAATATTGACCCTTTAGTCCGGGTTGGTGTTTCCAACCGGAACTAAAAGTCCTCTGACAACTCATAAATGTTGGAACCGGGACTAATTTTTCTTTACTCCCGAACACAAAAAATACTGAGACTAAAGCCAAAAACGGATGTGGATCAAAAGTCTTTTCTCTACTATAGACGGGGTAGGCCAACAGTTGACCCAACGTGGAGTTGTACTGGGGTTGGCAGCGCAGTTTCTCCTGGTGTGGTGGTAAGCACCGGGGTATGGCCTGTGATGACGGGGAGTGGCTCTATACTCCTGTTGGTGACTGAGGTATGGGCCAACCTCATGGGTTTCCCTAGATTCTCGCTCGCTCGCTCACAGGGTCAAGCGAGGCAGAATTTTCCCTCGAGGAGTCGAGCGAGGCGAAGTCGTCCCCCCGGGGGGTCAGGTGAGACGGAGCCTACGCCGCGGGGGTGAGACTAGGTCGGGCTCGTACCCTAGGGGTCGGGCGAGACAGAGTTGCTTCCCACGGGGCAAATGAAGCGAATTTTCCCTTTGACGGATCGGATAATACTGCTTCTTCATCCTTAACCATCGGGCGGGTTTAATCCTCTGTTGTTCTTAGGTACCACGATATTTATATCCGACGAGAGTGCTTACAATTTGACTGCTAATATAAATCTATCTAAAGTAAGCAATTGCATAAGATAGTTTCATGGATATTAATTAATATAAATAGACCATTAGTGCCATTGGTATGTGAGAGGGGACAATTTTCATGATTATTTAAAGATAATATATATATTCATTATAGATGCATGCACGCATAGTCGATCTAAATGATGGCACAATGTGTATGTATTTGTGTTAGGAGAATTGTGTAATTTAGAAACATATAGAATTGTTTCCACTTCTATCGGGAGACATCAACGAAGACAATTGAAGTTGCATGGCCGTTCAAGGAGGAAGTGTACATGCACACATGCACTCAGCAAGGCTCATGGTTAAGCAAAACTTCAGAAAAGTATTCGTTGTCGTCCACCCCTTTGTCAGCTTTGAGTTCACCAGATTTTAAATTCCTTGCTGAAGCACAACAGTTCCAAGATGATTATATTAACCTGATCTTAGCTCTGCTTTCCATGCAAAGTTGTTAAATTACCAGTAAAGTTTCCCTTTTGGAACTTTACTAGTATTTCTTGGAACATTTGCCCGTCGATTCGAAAGATTGTTGCCCTGGCTAGTGGAGCAATGGAAGCATTACTCTGTACTATTAAGGCTTGTTTGGGATAGTTTCGCAAAGCCAAAAACTAAATCTGGATCCGTGATTCACCTAGATTCACCGTGGAGTGGAGCTGGTGGATCTAGAGGTGCTTGGGACAGCTCCATATTCGTTTCTATTTCACTTCCATACGAGCCCCACACGTCAGTTCTTCACACCCCTGTCTTCTTCCTCCTACGGATCACAGCAGAGCGAGGAGTAGGACGGGGACCATGGGCGAGGCGCGGCTAGGCGGTGGGCCGACCGTCGTTCGCCGGCAGAGGGAGAGGTGCTCCGGTGGGAGCTCCGGTGGGAAGCAGTCGTCCAGTGAGTGGGGCACGGGGTGGACTGCCAACCAGCAGCGCACGGTGGAAGCGGCGCCGTGGGCTGAACTCTGACAACTGTGGCAACCGCAGGCAGAGCTCCGACGAGCGCACTGATCGGTGAGTGGGGCACGAGGCGCGAGTAGTGCTCCAGTGGCCTCACAATGGCGAGGCGCGGCGATGAGAAGGGGAAGGAGGCACTCGCGACGATAAAGAGCGAAACAAAATAGATCGAAACATTTTTGTGTAATGAGTGTCATATGTGGGTAATTTCTCCCAAATGCACCAAAGTTAGATATGGTGGAGCACCCCTTGAGGAGATTCACCAATTTAGAGAATCTAGGGGAAGATCCACCAATTTGGTGGGACAGATCCACCAATAGGGCCTAATATTTAAACCTTGAAGCTGGACAATGACGTCGAGGTCAAATATCACGGACCTCTAGAAACTTGAGAAGAACTGGCAATATTACCCGCTAAACCGGTAGTCAAACAACCGAAATTGACCAGTGCCGACCCTAGCAAGAGGAGTCTGCCTCGCCCAACCCACCAAGATAGAACTCACCTCGTCCGAGGGTGCCCCTCGGACAAGGCAGAGAACAGCCCAGGGTCAGACAAATTCGGACATGCTCCGAAGGTGGGACGCGGCCTGCGCGACTCAAGACAAATTAGAAAAGTTGACAAGACGTGCCTGAGAGCCAGTGGCAACCCATGATGGAAAATTAAATGCTCCTGCTCTGCTTAAACCCCCGCACTATTCCATCTTCACGTCAATTGTAGGCCTCTCCGCTCCTTGTAACAGAATGGGAGGCCTCATCCAAACTGATCGAAGGGGTACACTATCAGGTACGGGCGTACTTCGATACGACTCACCACCGTGATAGGCCATTTCGGAGCCCTTACGACAGCGAGTAGGGAACACTATGCTGCCTAACCCCGTATGGCATACCGTCAGATCGACTAATGGCATCTCCTATTGATCATACCGGTTGCATGAGCAAAACGGGGTGGCTCTTTGACCAAAGTGCCTCGTCGATACGTGGCACCAGTAACGGGAGGACTATTGGATCGATGAGAGGAAGAGAAAGGATGACGTCACCCTCGGGAGTTAGACATACCACCATGCTTTTCTCTTTCTTCTTAGTTCTCGGCACTTCACCGCACAAATACAACGTTTGTAACCATCCCTTTCCTTTGTTTATAACAGGAGAGCTGCCCGCCATGTAAAGGCATCGAAACTTGAACTCACCATGAACCACAAGCACAACACACCCACCACCAACCTACGAGCACACTGAGACTTGGGAGCTTCTTCTCTCTCTCGAACACATCCGTAACCCCTACCACAGATATGGTGCAAGTAACATGAGTAGCTTGCAATTGGACGTCGAGACATTCCACCCGAATAAGTATACATCCTTGTGTTCAATTAACACAACATTCAAGCCCTAAAACGCATTTACAAATTTGTTAGTTCATATTTGTTCAAAGCACCGATAAACGATGTTAAGTTTGTTGTTCTACTATCTTTTTTTTCCTCGGCAAGACTCTAGTGGTGGTGGTAGTAGTACGAGGCCAGTCTCAATGGAGTTTCATGGGAAGTTTCATGCATATATTAAATAAAATACCGCATCAATTTTTTTTTCATAAAACTGAAAGGAGAGAGAAGAGAAACGTTTCATCCCCATGAAACGTATCTGCACTGTTTCCAAAACTTTGGAAATACCGTAAAACCTACACTAAGGTCCTTATTTCATTTTATCGTGACTTTTCTTCTCCAAGAAGAGAGATGATTGAGACACGTGGAACTTGTGAATAATAAAATACACAAAAAAAAACCGTGTCATAAAATTTTACACTGTGCGAGTAATAAAATACACAAAGAAACCGTATCATAAAACTTTACACTATGCGAGAGGTCCAGTTCATATCAAAGTTTCACGGATTATAAACCGGAAGGTAAAACTCACTTGACACTCGCATGAGTGGAAGTACAAAAGGGGCTCGAACAGCCCATCTGGACCTATTTGGGCCTAGTATATAGGGACACGCATATCTTCTTGGTTGGTAGGTCATTCCCAATCCTAGATTCGTTAGCAAGTTCCAACAAAAGCGCATAATTCTAAGCAGACTCCTCGACCTCTCAAACAGACTTTCATTGGCTGTGTAAGCTGTTTTTTACTACTTGCTTACTAGTGATCTTGGCCGAATTTCTGCATGGGTGCTGAATTTCTGCATTATGGATCTAAAATCATTCAAACTCAGGAACCAGAATTTCTGCATGGGTGCTGAATGCTGAGTAGATAAGGACGATGACAAGGAACATGCAGCTATACGTTGTGTGAATGTGATACTGCTGTCCCAGGCTTCCCAGCTGGTGAGACGGAATCAAATCGACGGATCAAAGAGCAAGAGATTTTGTCGGGAGCAAAAGACAAAGCAGGGAGATACCTGTTATATCTATCTCTTCATATCAGATATGTACTGTATACCCCGTGTTCCCAATTTTCATACTTGTGTTCTTTGGATCAATATCCCTTTGATTAAACATAAGATTCTATATGCCTGGAAATGGTCCGATCAATCGAAAGGTGATGTGAACTCCCTTTTATGACTGCAGTCTGCAGGTAATGGGATCTCTGCAGCCAAACATCGATTTCCCTTTGTATGAGGAGTTTTTATTTTTTTTTAATCGCAAGCCATTAATACTATTTTTTGTTCATGAAAATGTACAATGTATCCTAATAAAACCAATACATCTCTGTTTTTCATGTCCCAAAGTAGTGCACTTGGTTTCCAAGAACTCAAATAATTCCAAGCTTGGAACTCAATTAATTCCAAGCTTAACTAAATTTATAAAACCAATATGTCATGGTTTACTTGAGGGTTTCTAACCCTAAAAAATATTTTATTTTGTGATACAGCTAAAAGGTTTACTTCGAAAATATATCTCTGCTTAATTTCATGATACTTTATTATTATATATATTTAGTTAAATTTAAATTGATTATTGACTTCTTAGAAAATGACATGAGTACTCTTTTTAGGACCAATGAAGTAGCTTAGGAGTTGTTTGAGGAGTCGAAACTATTTTGGAGGAGTCACTCTCCATAATTTACGGCTCCTTTAAAATGGCTCCGTATCCTCTATTTTTTTATTTGAAAAAACGGCCCCTCTCCTCCAAAATATTTGGCAGGGAGTCTAGGAGGAGCCCTACCAAACAGCCTTTAGTCCTACAAGTTTGTGGGTCCTCAACTTTATACATATTATCCTAAAATGTATAGTATCATATAGCTTTATGGATGCAATTATTTGTCTTCGTCCAAACAACACATAGGGGGTAAAAAGCACATAGACGTACGTGTAACATTTTAGTTGTTCACTAAACTTGCATCTTGCTACCTACAGCATTGGCTTTTTTTTTTATAGTATTGTAGGTTATTATAGTTCATGCACACACCAACATTAACAGTGTTCCTAGGCACCTAATTTTTAGGTTCACTAATCAGTGCCTGCCTGTTATCTAGTCTGCCATGATCAGCTACATCCTAAGTTAAAAAGCTGCTTCCCTGTCCAACAACTTATAAATAATAGAGGACTACTCACAAATATAATTAGAACTCTAATATAGGAGCATACCATCTGATCTACTTTATAGTGCACAAAAACAAATTAAGACTTAAACTTTACAATCTTTGGCTAATAATTTTTCTATCATAATATAGATTTGATGTGGTTAGATTTATAATCAAATACTCACTCCATCCCATTGAAAGTGTCGTTTTAGACTCTGTGTCATCTTGTTTGACCGTTCGTGTAAGTGTATTCGCCCCCTATATGGTATTTTGGTGATTAATTGACATCCAAATTAGGGACTAACGTGTTTATCAAGATTATATGCAAGTCCTAGTCTATATGAATGAGCAAATTGAAATATTCGGTGAAACGGCACCCCTCCAACTCGACCATGTTACTTGGTGATCCTTACTCAAAGCTTAGCAAGTCTTTATTTTACTTGAGTATAGGAAAATCGCACTATCAAGAGGGATGCATAGCTAGTTGACTAGTAGAAGTATTAAAGTGCTCAAACATTAACTTAAAAAACATGCTTGAGAGACACAGCTCACACACTTGTGCACTAACAAATTCCACGAGTTTTGGTGAATTGTGTATTTTCCAGGGATTATTCCAGAAAGGCTTAAAAGAAGGATTAAAGAGCATAATTACCACGAAACTTGATCACGACGGAAACATACTTCATCAGCAAGTTAGAAGGATCCAGAACACACCCAAAGCACCGGGGCCCGAGACCCACCAGGGTGGGGCCGGCCGGCTCCAGGGTGGGGCCGGCCGGCGCCTCCCGTTAGGGTTTCGGCCTACCTTCTGGAGTCTTCTTCCACCGCCTCTCTGGAGTCATCTAGGCCCTTTGTTCAAGTCGGTTTGATCCCACGGCGCACGTTCATCCCACCGGGCTATAAATAAAGGGGCAGACCCCACCTCCCAGAGCACCAATTCATTCCGTCCTATTTCATTCGTCAAGAGTAGACAGAAGTTAGGGTTTCCAGAGATTAGAAATAGGGCTCTAGTTCTTCAAGTTCATAGTTTAGGCGTCTAGCAAGGTTCAAGTAGAGTTGGGCGCTACGCTCGGGATTCTAGATCCGTTCGTCTGGAGATCGGTAATATTATCTTGTATCTCATTATGACTTTGCTTTATTTTAATATATTGCTACTTATTCAGTTCTTAGTTTATTCTAGTTGCATATTCGATATAGTTGTGATTGGTGATGATTATTGTCGTATGATCGTAAAGCGCCTAATTCAGTACTCGAGTGAGTTAGGTGGTATACACTATGTAGACGTGGTGTCTAGATATATTATGTACCTACGGAGGCACCCTGACGTGCCGGGTCATGTGGTAGTCCGCGTAGGTGACAGCTGCGTTGGTTTCTCTGTAGTCCACCCCCCGTACGTAGGACGAGCAGAGCGCGGTCGCGAAGGAGGTGACCCTTGTGTCTTAATATCCTCATTAGATGATGCTCCTTATGATGTTTTCTGAGTTGATTATGCTATAGATGAAGATGTGTAATGTGGCGTAGACTGTAGACTTTGTATTTAGTAATTACATATGTTTCCTTTACTTTAGCCGAGTCTCGAGATTGTCTTACTACATTAGTGAGTCTCTATATTCTATCTCTGGAATACCATTTACCTCATTTACTCAGTTATCATTTACCATTTATCATTGACTTATTTATCGCTAAAACACTAGAGTTATGGATTATCATAGGTTTGCACATTTATCTATCCAATTATTATAGTAGATTATCCTAATGAATAGAATTCCACATTTATCCTTTTGATATAAAACAAATCAACGATACTCGGAATACTTACTGGGTGAAGTGCTACAACAGGAGAATTATCTGTGCGCTTGCAGATATATTTTATAGTATTATTTTTAGGAGGCAAGTAAAAATTATTTTACCTTTGGTTTTTGGCATCATGTTAGGGATGACAACTTAACGTGAAGTGATGTTAAAAATACCAACAAGCATTTCTGCCGCCGTTGCCGGGGAAGGCAATTGTATTCATTAGGATAATTTATTGAGTTCGTTGATTTTATTTGTCAGGATATTTATTCTAAGAATTTCATATAGGTGGGTTACTTCATAGATAATATTAATAGAAAAATATAAAAATAACTATAGACATAAATACTTAGAGATAACCATAACCTTTTGCTTTAGCAGACTTACCCGTGTTTTGTTTTTATTTAAATATCCTATATAGGGTAAGTGCAGGATTGGTTGTGTACTTGAACTCTTATTAATCAGGAATAACCATAGGAAGAAGGGTCTTACATTATGAAGCCATAGGCTGAGAAGACTCTACATGAATTCTGTCTCAAGCACTGAGAATATTCGCGTTGAACCAACTTTCAACATTGGAGATCATGATTATGAGATCAAGCCAAGCCTCAACAAAATGGTGCAAACTATCACATTTACTGGAAAGAAAGATGAAGATGCAAATGTCCATCTGCAGAATTTCCTGGAGATTGGCAACACCATCAACATCAAAGGCATTCCTCAAGATATCGTGCTACTTCGTTTGTTTCCGTTCTCATTGGAGGGAAAGGCGAAGCAGTGGTTTTATCAGAATAAAGATCGAGTCAATTCATGGGTAGAATGTTCAAAAGCTTTCCTAGAAAAGTTTTTCCCAGTAGGCAAAACCAATGCTCTACGAGGAAAGATTTTAGAATTTTGTCAACAGAAAGGTGAATCTATTTCAGAAGCCTAGGAACGTTTTTAAGATTACATATCAGATTGTCCCCATCATGGAATGGAAAAGTGGTTGCTCATGCAAACATTTTATCACGGACTAACTCAAAGGTCACGTGAGCAACTAGATGCCACTGCTGAAGGATCATTTATGTCACTCACTGCTACAAGAGCTGAAGATATTATGGCAAAGATAGTAGAAAATTAGAATTGGACAAATAACACTCAGACATGCCATAAGAGTGAAAAAATTTCAGAGGAAGTGTGTGCACTGTCAATCAAGATGGATGTACTGTTGAACTGGTTAGAGCAAAGAGCCAATCATAAAAGAGATCGTCAAACTATTCAAGATGCATTCAATTCCCAGAATCAATATGAAGGATCTTTAGAAATTGAGTTTGCAAATTCCACAGAAGATATTAGTACAGTTATCAAGTCTACTTCTCAGAAGCAAGGATGGAATCAACCTCGGTCAACCAGTCAAGGTAAGTACCAAGGCAATTGTAATTTTTCAAATCATAAACAACCACCCTTGAGAGAATTAATATTAGAACAAGCTAGAATTAATGAAAATATTTATAAGAAGCTTGCTTTTAATGATAAAGTTTTAGAAGGAATTAATTCTAAATTGGATAATTTCTCTTCTGCTGTTAAAGATCAGATATTATTTAATAAGAAGATAGAATTACAAATTGCACAATTATCTTCTACTTTGTTTACTACTAACCATGAGCAAATAAAAGGAATATCTACTAGAGGAGGTAAGTCTACACATGATCCACCTTACCCAAAAGGGGCACATAGACCATCACATTTAGTGCAGGTAGAAGAAGAGATTGAGAAGGACAACAGAGAAGAAGAAGTTATACCACCGTCACCACCAGTTGAACCACAAGATGAAGAATTAACTCAAGATTTTCATGACACAACCCTCCTACCATTTCCACGCAGAAGAAGAAGAGCTAAAATAGATGATCAATTTGGTAAGTTTGTAAAGGTAATTCAGAAGTTATATGTCAATATCCCGTTGTTAGATGCCATGCAGGTACTTACATACGCGAAGTACCTTCGAACCATCCTCAACAACAAAGGACCATTACCTTCTACTGAAGTTGTCAAGTTAACGGAGGAGTGTAGTGAGGCAATTCTGAGTTCTTATCCTACTAAGAAGAAGGATCCAGGGTGTCCCACTATTGATTGTTCAATAGGAGACCAGATGTTCGAGAATGCTTTATGTGATCTTGGAGCAAGTGTTAGCGTCATGCCCAAGACCGTCTTCGACAAACTCAACTATTCTACGCTCACACCAACCACGATGTGTTTGCAATTAGCTGACCAATCGGTCCGCTATCCCGCAGGAATCACAGAAAATATTCCGGTAAAAATCCGCAACCTTTTTCATTCCTGTAGATTTTGTAGTACTTGACATGCAGGAAGAGAGGAAGATACCCCCATCCTCGGGCGACCATTCTTAAACACTGCAAATGCAACCATTAACGTCGGAGCTGGAGAGATCACATTCACCATCAATGGTCAAAAAGAGCGATTCGCATTCAAACCAAGACCGGAGCAATGCCAAACATTGAAGTGTCATGAAGAACAAGATGCAACAACATCTCCAACACCAGAGATGAGTCATTGAAGAATAATTCAACTGGAGAAGTCAGGATTGGCGGACTCAAAAACCCCGAACCATCGTCGGGAGGTAACTCGGTAGTTATCGGTAATTTAATTCTTGCATTAAAATTTACATATTTACTTTCTCATAAATTGCATTATTAAAAAGAACTAAAAATAAGCATGGTATGATTAAAGCTTAAGCCCCATGTTATTATTACTAACGGAATATTAAACCCCCGTCAGTGAAATTTACTGTGGTGGCAGAAAATTATAAAAAGACCGATCATTAGAATTCTAATTTTTCGTATATTCATAAAAGTAATTTAGTTTTTCATTCTTGTGTCATTATACGGTATAAATATAGGAAATATTTGGGACCCACCATCATCACATCAAGTCACATCATGCACCACCACCTTTCACTACCATCCAAACTTCATTATTTACACATGCACTACCCATCATCCATCCATCCAGCCAGAGAGAGCACCAACCCACATGCATTTGGAAGTAGATGAAGATGGTGTCGACATTAGCTAAAGGACGAAGCCAAAAGTGACCAGGTGGGGCCGGCCGGCCCCAAGGCCACGCCGGCTGGCGCCCCTCTTCCACTTTTCTGCCTCTCCTTCCTCTCACTCATTCACTCACTCACACACACTCCAGAGAGCACGTAGCCAAGTTGTTTTGCAGCTCGTGACTTCAAACTTTCATAATCCTATCATTTGATTCAAGTTTAAGCAAGGAAAAGGGTAGAGAAGAAGATTAGCAAGAAGACCTAGAAGAGAGATCACCACTTTTAATTCCTTCTCTTCACTTGTTTTTGCTTGTTCTTGTTTTGTTCTTGTGTTCTTGTTCGTTCTTGCCGTGTTCTTCGTGTTCTTCATTTTACAGGCAAGATGAGCAATACAAAGAAAGGTGCCATTCGATCCCTTGGAAGAGCCTTCTCACGCCGCACAACAAGAAGTCAATCATCATCACAAGTGCCATCGTTCGTCGGCTCCGACATGAATATCGATCCTCCGTCACCCTTCACGTATGATAATCCGTCATCCTCTTCCCAACCGGAAGAGAGGTATGAACTCACAAGCATAACTCAAATTTCATTATCATCTAGACATCAGAGAGAAATTTTAAATGTGGTTAAAAACAAGGAATTTACACATACTCCAATTTTTTATGCCACTTTGCTCCATGAAACCAGAATGGATTCCGAGTTTGAGCTTATTTTTAGAAATGTTGGATGGGAATATGCATGGCAAATTAATGAGCAGGGTGGCAAGTTAATCACTATAGAATTTATTAGCACCCTAGACTTTGATGATGATGTGGTTAATTTTAGAATGTTTAATAAAGTTTTCACCCTCTCATGGAAAACTCTTAGTTTAGCATTAGAATTCAATAATCAGTGTGTGGTCAATATTTCTGAAACTCTCTAAGACTTTGATAAAGATGATTTTTGGGAGAGTATCACTGCAAAGAAACCAGAGAGAAAACAAAAATATACTACTGAAGAAGTTCATCACCCCACACTGAGATTCATGCTTAAATGGCTAGCGTTTACATTCTTTCTTAGAGAGGAGTTAAATACTATTAAACAAGATGAGCTACATTTGTTATATATCATGATTAAAAAGAGAAAGATGTCACCTGTAAAAATGATGTTAAATTATTGGAGAACTGCCCCTTCTTTGAGAAAGTGCAGTATTTCTTTTACTTCCTGGATTAGACGTTTAGCTGCAGGGCTAGGTTTATTATCGAAGGCTTCACTTGTTTATATTTCTGATGCCCGCAGAACTATTGGTTATGATTTTTTCTTTCGTGCTCACATGCTCAAACGCCGAAATAATAAAATAGTTATGATTTATAAAAATTATGACAATGAGTACGAACTACCAGACAGGGAGTTAGGAATTTATTCTGTCCAGAATTTTATTTTTCCAGCTGTTAGAGCTAATATTGGCAGGTGTCCGTCTGCGCGCTTCAGCAGGGCGCCGAGAGCTAATTTCACTGGAGCTGACCCAGCACCATCTGGGCCAGTTTATTCCCACTATGTTGATTTTGGTGAATAGGTATCGATGCAGGAGCCACGCTAGCAGTGGACTGCACATGCAGGATGGGAGAAACAACCCACATTTCAGCAAAGAGAATCTTCGTCAGCAGCAGCGGCGGCGGCGGGTTGGGGAGTAACTGATTTTCAGAGAGGACGAGCATCTTTTTCTACACGCGGGAATACGGACTTCACCACCGGTGGACTATATCCGTTCTATGCACCACCGGAAGATGACTACTATCGGCCACCTGAGTAGCACTTTACAGCTACCACAAATGATTTTCCCAGCTTTATCTATGCGTCTCACTAACATTGAACAGGGACAGAACGCAATAAGCGACACTGCACCAGCACGAGCAGTGGCAGCAGCAGGTCGACGACATGTTCTACTAGCATGAACAATGGCAGCACAGCACGGACCAACGACTGGATCAGATATATCAGGGACAGCAGCAGACGCAGAGCGGATTAGAGTATTTAATACATCAGATGGGATACCCGCCGCCACCTCCACCACATTACTGAGCCACATCCAGCTTGGGGGAGATCTCCGCTAGGTGAGTACCTCTCACCTTTATATATGCTTTTTATTTCAGTATTTAATTCAGTCTTTAAATTCTATCAATTTTAATATTGCTAAAAAACAAGGAAAAATAATTAAAAATTTATTTATCGCTTTCTTTAGTTATTGCATTAAATTTTTGCTTGCTTAAAAAAAATAAAAATCCAAAATAATAAATTGCATAATTAAGTTTGCTTTAAATTCCGCATTCAATTTGTCTTTAGAATAATTAGAACTTGAAGCTAGAGAAAAATCAAAAAGATATTTAAACTGTTTAAATATAATTTCCTGTAATTTCTTAATATTTAAATTTAAATTCTCCCACGAATTGCATGAAGTTTATCTACCATGAAAATTTATTCTGAAACTTGATATCAGTGGATAGCATAAGCTTTTCTAAGTAATTGACGGATATGATATAAGAAGGTTTGAGTTGCTATTTATTTCATCCTAAGTGACACCTAAGCTCCAGACATTTTAAAAATCAAAATCGAAATAAATATAATAATTTGTTCTGCTAATATGATTTAAGTACACTATTCTATTATGCATTCATGATTGAATTCACATGCACAAAAAGTTTTCACTCTATACACAAGTCTCTCTCTTAGAAGTCTAACAAAGAGTGTGGGTTATTAAAATTAAAAGATGACATACCAAAGAAGTGTGTGCCTGAAAGATGCCATATCAAAAGGGTATGTGCCAAAAAAAAAGAGAAAAACAATGGGTGCAAAGACACCCGCCTGAGAGAAATAAAATGGGTATAAAAAGTATCCGCTGAGAGATAACCCACAGTCTTCAGAAGACAGAAAAGAGAGGATAATGCATAGGAGTTCAAAAAAATAATATTTAATCACATTCAATCATGATGTATAGTTTAGTAGTCCTCTGTAATCTTATTAGTAGGCTCTCATTATTTTCTAAATAAAAATTATATACTTATTCAAAAAAAATCTGGAGCAATGGTTGAAACAAAGGGTGAAAGTCTTAGTGCTTGCTTGATTATTCTATCCCTCAATTACCTAAGACTTAGTTTAAAAACCCCACGATTGAAAAGAATATGAATAAGTTTGAAAGGTGGATTAACGAATTTCAATCTGGAGAAGAATTTCTGTTTAAATATTTGAGTATTTGTTGGGAGTTATACATTTTATGGAACCCTAAATAAATTATTTCAAGTCAACTTTGCTAAGGGACTAGTAAAGACTTAGCTTGGGGGTATTGTTGACTGGTCGTTAAGTACCAATTTTATACCGTCAACTAATGCCTAGGGAAGATCAATAATAGAAACATGGGGGTTATTACTAACAAATTCCACGAGTTTTGGTGAATTGTGTATTTTCAGGGATTATTCCAGGAAGGCTTAAAAGAAGGATTAAAGAGCATAATTACCATGAAACTTGATCACGACGGAAACATACTTCATCAGCAAGTTAGAAGGATCCAGAACACACCCGAAGCATCGGGGCCCGAGACCCACCAGGGTGGGGCCGGCCGGCGGCCCCCCGTTAGGGTTTCGGCCCACCTTCTGGAGTCTTCTTCCACCGCCTCTCTGGAGTCATCTAGGCCCTTTGTTCAAGTCGGTTTGATTCCACAGGCGCACGTTCATCCCACCGGGCTATAAATAAAGGGGCAGACCCCCTCCCTAGAGCACCAATTCATTCCTCCTGCTTCATTCGTCAAGAGTAGACAGAAGTCAGGGTTTCCAGAGATTAGAAATAGGGCTCTAGTTCTTCCAGTTCATAGTTTAGGCTTCTAGCAAGGTTCAAGTAGAGTTGGGCGCTACGCTCGGGATTCTAGATCCGTTCGTCTGGAGATCGGTAATATTATCTTGTATCTCATTATGACCTTGCTTTATTTTAATATATTGCTACTTATTCAGTTCTTAGTTTATTCTAGTTGCATATTCGATATAGTTGTGATTGGTGATGATTATTGTCGTATGATCGTAAAGCGCCTAATTCAGTACTCGAGTGAGTTAGGTGGTATACATTATGTAGACGTGGTGTCTAGATATATTGTGTACCTACGGAGGCACCCTGACGTGCCGGGTCATGTGGTAGTCCGCGTAGGTGACAGCTGCGTTGGTTCCTCTATAGTCCACCCCCCGTACGTAGGACGAGCAGAGCGCGGTCGCGAAGGAGGTGACCCTTGTGTCTTAATATCCTAATTAGATGATTCTCCTTATGATGTTTTCTGAGTTGATTATGCTATAGATGAAGATATGTAATGTGGCATAGGCTGTAGACTTTGTATTTAGTAATTACATAAGATTCCTTTACTTTAGCCGAATCTCGAGATTGTCTTACTACATTAGTGAGTCTCTATATTCTATTTCTGGAATACCATTTACCTCATTTACTCAGTTATCATTTACCATTTATCATTGACTTATTTATCGCTAAATCACTAGAGTTATGGATTATCATAAGTCTACACATTTAGCTTTCCAATTATTATAGTAGATTATCCGAATGAGTAGAATGCCACATTTATCCTTTTGGCATAAAACAAATCAACGATACTCGGAATACTTACCGGGTGAAGTGCTACAATAGGAGAATTATCTGTGCGCTTGCGGATATATTCTATAGTCTTATTTTTAAGAGGCAAGTGAAGATTATTTCACCATTGGTTTTTGACATCATGTTAGGGATGACAACTTAACGTGAAGTGATGTTAAAAATACCAACAGTGCGCAAGACAGCTTTTCAACGTTCGAAAAGTTGTGCTGGGATCGGTAGCCCCCAGGCAGAGGAAGTATAAATACCTCCTCCCAATCTCTTTAGAGGGTTACCCACTCCATTTATTGCGACCTAACTTGAGACAGCAGCTCTCTCTTGCTCTCTCACTCTCTCTCACTCTCATTCATTGCTCCTAGCTTTGATTCATTGCAAGATTCAAGTTGAGAAGTGAGATTCGAAGTGAGGAAAACTTAAATCCATTGCTTGAGCACTTGATTCCTCCCACTAACCGGCTTTGCTTTGCATTTGTTACTCTTGGGTTCCTGGAACCCTAGGCAGGCTAGGCGTTCTTTAGGAGAGCCCAGTTTGCTCCATTTGTGAGGGCTCCCCGAAATGTTCGTATCACCCCGTGATTCTAGTGAAGAAAATCAAGTGACCTTTGTGGTAACCTTGAGAGAGGCAAGGAGGTGAAATAGACTCCGACCTTTGTGGTCACCTCAACAACGAGGAGTAGGCCTTCCTTTGTGGATTGTCCGAACCTCGGCATAAATAACTTGTCTCGTGCTCTCTTTGTTGTTGTGCTTTCTTGTGGTTCCACGGCTTCGACCGTGTTCTTCCTTCTCCTACCTTGTTCTTAGGTTTGGAGGCTCGATCTACGATTTGGTGGTGATTCAAGCTAAGGGAAAGGTTGCAGGGTCTTCATCACTCACTTAGGTGCATTGGTATTACATAGATCTAAGCTTGTTGCAGTATTTATCTTGCATTCTTAATCTTTCTACCCTGACCGGTAGTACCGACGGATTGCATCGGTGCTACCGATTGTTATCGGTAGTACTGGTCCAATCCCGGTAGTATCGGTCACAGATCTCACATTTCGATTGAGTTTGAGTTTCAGGTTTTAGATTACGCCTATTCACCCCCTCTAGGCATTGTAGATCCTTTCAATTGGTATCAGAGCCTAACCCTCGTGTTAGCGCTTCACCGCGTGAGGGAAAACAATGTGGGGGATGAGTGAAACTCAATTGACCGAGTTCGCCGAGAAGATCGTAGCAAAGTTGCTAGAGAATCAAGCAAAACAATTTGAATAGCAAATGAGCAAGATGAAAGAAGAGATTGATAGCTTGAAGGAAGCTTTGAGCAATAAAAATGAGAATCAACCAAGTGCATCAAGCTTAAAGGGTGGTGGATAACGATGATGAGAAAGATCAAGATGGCTGGCAAGACACCAAGAGGGTTCACCGCCACATCCTATGATTACAATCTATTGAACAAGAGCAATGTGAATCAAATGCCACATATCAACCTTGGCAAGCCACCCCCATTTGATAGAGTCAACTACAATGATTAGGCACACAAGATGAAGATGCATCTCATTGCGGCAAGGTGTTGGGAGATCGTGAGTGTTGGTATTCATCCTCTGGAAGTTGATGGTGAATTTACACCCCAAGATGTGCATGATTTCCATCTCAATGCTCAAACCGCATCCTTGATTCTATCATGCCTCAAGCCCAAAGAAAGCAACATGGTGCATGAAATATAGAATGCTAAGGTGATTTGGGATACTCTTAGAATATCTTATGAAGAAGATGAAAGTGTGAGAAAGAGCAACATCGAGCTACTCCAAGGAAGAATTGAAAACTTTTCAATCAAGAGTGGAGAAATAACTCAACAAATGTTTGATAGATACATGACCTTGATCAACAAGATAAGAGCTCTTGGTGATGAGAGATGGGATGACAACTCGGTGGCAAGAAAATTGTTGAGAGCATATAGAGTGAAGAACAAGACACTTGCATCAATAATAATGGAAAGACCAAACTATGAAAAGATGACACTCCATGAGATGCTTGCCAAGATAAAGCATCATGAAGTCCTTGATGATGAAGTTATTGAAGATCAATCACAAGATACAAGCAACAAGAAGTGTGTAGCTCTCAAATCAAATCATGAATACACATCAAGTCATGAAAGAAGAAAGAAGTACAATGAGGATAGCTCAAGTGAAGAAGATGATGATTCCGATGATGAAACTGCACTTCTTGTCAAGAACTTCAAGAGAATCATAAGAAGAAGGATGTTCAAGAAGAGTTATGGTGATGGAAGAAAAATAAACAAGAAAAGAGTTTGCTACAAGTGTGGTGCGAATGATCACTTTATTGCCGATTGTCCTCAAAACAAAGAGAAGAACAAGTTCAACAAAGACGATGACAAGAAGAATAGAAGGAAGAGAAGATGTGAAGCACACATTGGTCAAGAATGGTACTCAAGTGATGATTCAAGTGATGATGAGAAGACAAAAGGGAAGGACAAGGAGAAGGGTGCCGCTAACATTGCTATCCACAAGACATCTTCTCCAAGCTTCTTCGCCAACAATTCATCATCATCCAAGCTCTTCACCGACCTCTCCTCTACATCGCACTTGTTTGAGGACCTATCCGACGATGATGACGTCACTCTAACTTGCCTTATGGTCAAGGGGGAGAAGGTACCACCTAACTCTCCTACTCTAGTGATGACCATAGTGACAATGAAAATGATGAAATTGATGAATATAAAAGAAACTTGATAATAAAATTTAGAAAGAAAGGTGGCAACAAAATAATTAAATTGCTAATGAAACTAGAAAGTCAGAATGAGAGACTTGAAATGCAAGGTGACTTAATCTCATAAGAGAGAGAAAGAAATCTTGCACTTGAAGCCTCTCTAGCCGAAGAAAAGTTGAAAGTTGAGAAGTTGACTGTGGATCTATCTTTAGCCAATGACTCTATGAAGAGATTGACTAAGGAGTGCTCCACGGCCAATGACTCAATTGCTAGCGTTAAGAACAAGTATAGCATAGCTCAAAAAAACCTCACAAGCTTACAAAAAAAATATCAAAAGCTTGAGCTAAGTTATAATGTTCTTAAGACTAGCACTTCAACTTCTCTCAAAGCATCCGATGACTCTAGCACTTCCACAAGTAAAAGTTGCAAAAGATGTCATAATGTTGATATAAATGCATGTGCAACTAACCTTATTGAATTAGAAAAGAAGGACAAGGAGATTCATAGGTTGAACATGATCTTGAGAAATGGTTGCAAGTGCAAAGACCAACAAACAAGACTCACTCTCAAGTCCGCAAGGCATCCATCCATCAAGGAAGGAGTTGGCTATAGTAAGTATAATGGAATAGCCAACGGAAGGAACATGGTCAATGGAGTGCCTTGTGTGAAGTTCAACAAGGGAGTTCCACTCTTTGAGCTCACGAACAAGGCAAACAAGATCACAACTCCATCCACTTCTCTTGCAAATGACAAGATCAACAAGAAGCAAGTGGAGGCCCCCCAGCAGCAAGTGCCCATCTCACGTAGTTATGCTAGTGACTATACGTGTTGTTGGGGAAAGGATGGAAAGATTGTGGTAAAATAAGTTGGTGCACTCAAGAAGAGGGAAATCATGAGGAGTGTTTGGGTGCCCAAAGCTTATGTAACTAACCCCATAGGACCCAAATCTATTTCGGTACCTAAAACAAGGACTTGATTTGTTTTTGTAGGAATATGCCTCCGGTGGAACAAATTGGGTGTTGGATAGCGGATGCACCAATCATATGACCGGGGCAAAGGACATGTTTACTTCATTTCAACCAAATCATGATTCATGTGAGAATATTGTGTTTGGTGACAATGGTAAAGGAGAAGTGCTCGGCTTGGATAAAATTGCTATCTCAACTGAAAATTCAATTTCTAATGTTTTACTTGTGCATTCGTTAAGTTACAATTTGTAATCCATTTCTCAACTTTGTGAAATGGGTTACGATTGTCTCTTTACGGATAAGGGTGTGACCATCTATAGAAGAAAGGATTCCTCTATTGCATTTACGGGTCGCTTGAAGGGTAAACTTTATCTAGTTGATATCACAACTAATAAGATTGAACCCGAGAGTTGTTTAATGACAAAATCTAGCATGGGTTGGCTTTGGCACCACCGGCTAGCACATGTTGGGATGAGGAACTTGGCCCAACTTCAAAAAGGCGAGCACATCTTTGGACTAACAAATGTTTCATTTGAGAAATATAGTAATTTGTAGTGCATACCAAGCCGGAAAGCAAGTGGGAGCGAAGCATCCAATCAAGAATGTTGTATCAACCACAAGACCATTGGAGCTACTTCACATGTACCTATTTGGACCCGTCGCCTACCAAAGCATCGGCGGTAACAAATATGGATTAGTAATTGCTGATGATTATTCTCGTTTCACTTGGGTGTTCTTTATAGTTGATAAAGGTGAAACACAAGGCATCTTCAAGAAGTTTGCAAGAAGAGCACAAAATGAGTTTGAAGTGAAGATCAAAAGAGTTAGAAGCGACAATGGAACGGAGTTTAGGAACACCAACATTGAAGCCTACCTTGATGATGAAGGCATCAAGCATGAGTTTTGGTTCCATACACTCCACAACAAAATAGTGTTGTGGAGAGGAAGAATCGAACTCTCATTGAAGCTGCAAGATCATTGTTGGACGAGTACAAGACTCCCCATGATTTTTGGGCGGAGGCGGTTAACACCGCTTGTCATGCTATCAACCGCCTATATCTTCACAAGCTTAGAAACAAGACTCCATATGAGCTTCTAACCGGTAACAAACCTAAGGTGCACTACTTTAGAGTTTTTGGTTGCAAGTGTTTTATACTTAACAAGAAAACTAAAAGCTCAAAGTTTGCACCAAAGGTACATGAAGGCTTTCTACTTGGTTATGGTACTAACGAACATGGCTATTGAGTGTTCAATAATGTCACCGGCAATATTGAACTCACGGTAGATGTAACTTTTGATGAATCCGACTGCTCTCAAAAGGAGCAAGTCAATGATGAGCTTGTAGGTGAAGATGTGCCTCCAATTCAAGCAATCAAGAAGCTTTCCATTTGTGATGTAAGGCCTAAGGAGACACAAGATGAAGAAGAAGATTCAATTGTGTATTCCCCTCATGACTCAACCATCCATCATGTGCATGAAAATGCATGTGGTGAAGCTTCCGCATCAACTACTCCGAGTGATGGGAATACACATAAACCTCAAGATCAACATCAAGGAGATGATCAAGTTCAAGACCAAGAACAAGTAGAGGCTCAACAAGATGATCAACAAGCAAGAGAAGATCATCCTACAAATGATCAAGATCTAGATGATGATGATGATGATGATGGTCCAATCCAAAGAAGATCACTAGTGCCACATCCAAGAGTGCCTCAAAGCATACAACAGGATCATCCCGTTGATAACATTTTGGGAAGCATTCAAAGGGGAGTTGTCAATCGCTCACATTTAGCTTCTTTTTGTGAATATTACTCGTTTGTTTCCTCTTTTGAACCTTTGACAGTGAAGGATGCACTTAAGGACATAGATTGGGTGAAGGCCATGCATGAGGAGCTAAGCAACTTCAAACGGAATGAAGTCTGGTCCTTGGTGGAAAGACCCAAGCAAAATGTGATAGGAACTAAGTGGGTCTTTTGCAACAAACAAAATGAGTTTGGCGCCATGACAAGAAACAAGGCACGGTTGGTAGCTCTAGGATTCACCCAAATCGAAGGTTTGGATTTCGGTGAAACTTATGCACCCGTAGCTAGGCTTGAATCAATTCGTATATTACTTGCCTTTGCTACTCACCATGATTTTAAGCTATATCAAATGAATGTGAAAAGTGCATTCTTCAACGGCCCCCTATCCGAAGTGGTGTATGTTGTGCAACCACCGGGCTTTGAAGATCCCAAATTTCCCAACCACACCTACAAACTCGACAAGGCACTCTATGGGCTTAAGCAAGCCCCTAGAGCTTGGTATGATTGTCTTAAGGACTTCCTACTCAAACAAGGGTTTGAGATAGGCAAGGCCGATCCTACTCTATTTACTCGCAAAGTTAAGAAGGATATATTTGTGTACCAAATATATGTCGATGACATAATATTTGGTAGTACTAATGTTGCATTTTGCGAGGAATTTAGTAGGATTATGACAAAGAGGTTTGAAATGTCTATGATGGGCAAGTTGAAGTAATTTCTTGGATTTCAAATCAAGCAACTCAAGGATGGCACGTTCATAAGCCAAACCAAGTACACCAAAGACATGTTGAAGAAGTTTGGCATGGACAAGGCCAAGCCTATCAAGACTCCAATGCCAACCACCGTCCATAATGATCTTTTAAAGGATGGTAAGGACGTCGATCAAAAGGTATATCGCTCCATGATTGGATCTCTACTCTACTTTTGTGCATCTAGGCCCGACTTAATGCTTAGTGTAGGAATGTGTGCAAGATATCAATCTAATCCGAAAGAATATAATTTAATGGCAGTTAAAAGAATCTTTCGATACTTAGTTCTCACTCCTAATTTTGGTTTGTGGTATCCTAAGGGCTCTACATTTGATTTGATTGGCTATTCCGATTTGGATTATGGCGGTTGTAGAATCAATCGAATGAGTACATCCGGGACTTGTCAATTTCTTGGTAGGTCCTTGGTGTCTTGGAGTTCTAAAAAGCAAACGAGTGTTGCCTTGTCCACTGCCAAACCGAGTATGTTGCGGCCGGCGTTTATTGTGCCCGACTACTTTGGATGAAACAAACTCTAAAAGACTTTGGTTGTGAGGTAAACAAGACTCCCCTTTTGTGTGACAACGAGGGTGCCATTAAATTGGCAAATAATCCCATAAACCACTCTCGTACAAAGCACATAGACATCCGACATCACTTTTTGAGAGACCACGAAGCCAAAGGAGATATCGTTCTTACTCATGCGAGAACCGAAGATCAACTAGCCGATATCTTCACAAAGCCCCTAGATGAGTCAAGATTTTGTATTTTGAGGAGTGTGCTAAATATCATTGATTCTAGTAACCTAGAATGATCTCTTGCACATGTTCATTGTTTTCACCTAGAGATTATAGCAAAACCTTTGCAAAACTTAAATTTATGTCTTTCAGAACTATTTTGCAACATTCCTTCAAGTGTGACTATGGTTTTGTATTGCTTTGCTATGTCTTGTCACACTTGGAAGGGTTCTAGTTCATCATATGATTCACCTTGGCTGTAGGCTGTCCATTTGCTGGTCTGGACTGTCGGTAGTACCGGCCCCATGCCGGTAGTACCGGGTTCCGACCAGTAGTACCGGACCCTCCATCGGTACTACCTTCTTACCCCCTTCTATCTTCTCTTACCTCTTTATTCTTTTCCCCACCCGCCCGACCCTGACCCTCTCTCCCTCGCCGTTGTCCCCCCAACCTCCATCCCGATCTCCTTCCTCCCTCCTCCATTGCCAAAACCTCTTGAGGAAGAGCTTCCCCTCACCTTGGAGACCATCTTGGACAACTTGGAAGCGACCCCAACCTCTTCAAGCTTGCAGTTTCGGCCCTTCTCTTCCATTCAAGGTACTTGGGGGTTTCTCTCTCGATCTCCGAATGTGCTTCGTTTGAGGTCATTCATTTGCTTGAGGAGGTTCCCCTGGCCGTGTTCTTGCCTGTGCTTTCCTTTTCTTCCTATTTTCATGGTTGGTTTGGTGATTCACCATGGAGTCTATGAGCTGCGGCCCCTGTCGGTAGTACCGACGCCCCGTCGGTAGTACCGATCTTGGGTCGGTAGTGCCGATCTTTCACCGGTAACTACCGGTCCTTGCTACTCCAGTTTTCCATGTTGCCTCCCCATCTCAACCATGCTGTTGGACTCCCCTTCTGATCTTTTGCTTACTTCTCTTGTCCTCTCGTCTGCAGCATGTCTCATGAAGGTGGAAAGCGCAAGAACCCCGTTCGTGCCGTTCGTGGAGAGAGCTCTCAGCGTGACCGTGGCTCCCGCGGCGGAGATGGCGATGACGAGTCGGGTGGCCATCCGCTCCACTCCAGCATGTATCGGCCCGTTCCGCGCTCTCATGCGGATCACATGCGGGATGCTCCTACAGGTGCCACGGAGGCGGACGCCGCCACCAACATTCGTATCCTTGGCAAGGCGATTGATCCTCAGGTTGTCCCTTAGACTCCCGAGAACATGCAGTTATTGCTCTCTCGCAATCTGCCTCCCCACCAGAACTTCAATGCCCGCCTTCACTCTCCTTGGACTAGTGGTGGGTACACAGCGTTTTTTCCCATTGATTATCGCCACCGGCCTGTTGAGTTGAAGGATCAAAGGTTTGAAAATCCTTATCTCCTTGTCAAGGATCCTTCTCTTGACCCTCACTTTTGGAGCCAGTTCCAGTCTGATTATTGTTATTCTGTTATCTTGGGTTGTCAAGACCCTACTGGTTCAGTTCCCATCATTGCTCCCAAGTCCATTGACCTTTCTTCTCTTCGTCGTTTTGAGGATCCGGACATTGTTGAGTTGGTTGCCGATCTTGAGCAGTGACGTCTTCTTGATTTGATGACTTTTCAGTATTCTTGGAATTCTGAAATTATTGCTCGGTTCTACTCCACTTACCATCTAGAGTTTGAGGACCGCGTCGTGCATTGGATGATGGAAGGTCAGCACTATCAACTTGACTATGTCACCTTTTCATGTCTTTTTGGGTTCGGTCAGGCTGATCGTGATGCCCCCAGTGTTTATGATGGCATCGATCAAATCTCTTATCGGGACATTCAGCATTTCTACCTTTCCTGGGAAGACCCCAGATTTCAAAAACACCTTCCTTCGTCCTTCTTATTATGTCCTCAACAACCTCCTTCGCCACACCATTGATCCAAAGATTGGGGACTCTCACCATCTTCAGCATGATGCCCCCAAGATTCTTTTGCGGTTTGGCAAGAAGGGTGCTCGCTTCTCGGTCATGGACCTTCTTTGGCGCAAGATTTATGTTGCTTCTATTGATCCTCAGCGCCATCTTCCATTTGCTCCCTATTTGATGCATATCATTGAGCAAGTGGTGGGTCAGTCCTTTTGCCCATGATAAGAAGCATGACCAAGTTAAGGTCCGGAACTTGCACACTCCTAGGGCAAAGGACGCCTTCCTCCATTTTCGTAAAGCCTCACAGGATGAGGATGTTATTGAGGAGGAAGAGGAGGAGGAGCAGGATGAGGATGACTCACCCTAGCATCCATCTTCTGTGCACCGTACTCGTGGTG
This sequence comes from Eremochloa ophiuroides, assembly GCA_038502445.1. Taxonomy (NCBI): domain Eukaryota; kingdom Viridiplantae; phylum Streptophyta; class Magnoliopsida; order Poales; family Poaceae; genus Eremochloa; species Eremochloa ophiuroides. Next base: position 59,342,590 of record JAHLJS010000006.1, read on the forward strand.
CTGCTCATTCTTCAGCAGGTCCTAGCTCTTCCGGGAGTCCTAGCACCTCCCAGGGCTTGGGCCTTGCCGTCGTCGCAGGTGGCACCATCAAGTATGCCCTCAAGAAGATCTTCTCGGCCTTTTGCTATAAGGCTAAAAAGGATGACCCTCGCCTTCGCGCCATTGAAGAGAAGCTCGGCCTCCCTCCTTCCTTTCCCATGCGCGAGTTTCGCGATCCTTTTGAGGAGTATGCCGAGTCTTCACGTGCCGCTGGTGGTCAGGACGAGGACGATGAGGACGAGGATGAGCACGAGGAGCAGGACGAGCCTTCCGACGACGACGAGGACGACTACGACGACGACGACTAGCTTCCGTTCGCCGCGAGCCTACCCTTTTTGGCACTTGATGCCAAAGGGAGAGTGTTAGGCTTTATCATGATGTAATAGCTAGTTGAGACTTGCTTTAGCCCCTTAGTGGCCTAGACTTTAGCTATGGTTTGTAATATTTATATTTATCGTGGTGAACTATGTGATGGACAAGAACTTTGTGTTTGTAATGCTTAGTTGTAGGCAAAACTTTTATGCTTAATGTTTATCTTACTTGAGTTTGCCTTTGCTTTGTGGCCTCTGGCGTGCTTGTGACTTGAATTTATCTTGTGCTTCATGTATATCACTTGTTCTTGTCACACACTTTTAGGCACCCCACGAATTACAAGATTAAGGGGGAGCCTCTCTAAATGTATGCACTTTTGACTATGGTCATAGTTGGGAATTCAAATCCTATGCATATATTAAGGGGGAGCTTTCTTCTAAATGTTGGATTCAAAAGCTTCAATTTATCTCAATCATATATAAGTCTAAATTGGTTGTCATCAATTACCAAAAAGGGGGAGTTTGTAAGTGCATTCGCCTCCTATGTGGGATTTTGGTGATTAATGACATCCAAATTAGGGACTAACGTGTTTATCAAGATTATATGCTGGTGTTAGTCTATATGAATGAGCAAATTGAAATATTCGATGAAACGGCACCCCTCCAACTCGACCATGTTACTTGGTGATCCTTACTCAAAGCTTAGCAAGTCTTTATTTTACTTGAGTATAGGAAAACCACACTATCAAGAGGGATGCATAGCTAGTTGACTAGTAGAAGGATTAAAGCGCTCAAACATTAACTTAAAAAACATGCTTGAGAGACACACTCACACACTTGTGCACTGCCTTAGTCTGTTCTGCTCCTGGAGTATCGGTAACACCGGTTGGTTACTGGTAGTACCGGTAACACTTAGAGCAGAAAAGCCTCCAAGCGAAGTCCTTGCTCTCGGGTTTCAAAAATCCTTTTATTCCGGTAGTACCGAATTTTTTATCGGTGGTAGAGCGGTAGTACCGATCCTGGATCGGTAGTACCGGCAGGACTTGGCATCTGAGGTGTTTTTCCGTGCCTGGATCGGTAGTAACGACTTATTTCCGGTAGTAGCCCCTTGTCGTACCGGTGGTACCGATCCTAGGATCGGTAGTATCGATAGGACTTAGCTGCTTCGCGTTCTCATGCTCTGGACCGGTAGTAACGGCTTTTCATCGGCAGTTTCTTGGTTGTCGTACAGGTAGTACCAGTGCCTCCACTGGTAGTACCAGTCTAGTCAACAACCCTGACACACTTTTCTACTGTTGGAGCTCGTGCAGTGCGCAAGACAGCTTTTAAACGTTCGAAAAGTTGTGCTGGGATCGGTAGTACCGGTAGCCCCTAGGCAGAGGAAGTATAAATACCTCCTCCCAACTCTTTAGAGGGTTACCCACTCCATTTATTGCGACCTAACTCGAGACAACAGCTCTCTCTTGCTCTCTCACTCTCTCTTACTCTCATTCATTGCTCCTAGCTTCGATTCATTGCAAGATTCAAGTTGAGAAGTGAGATTCGAGTGAGGAAAACTTAAATCCATTTCTTGAGCACTTGATTCCTCCTACTAGCCGACTTTGCTTTGCATTTGTTACTCTTGGGTTCTTGGAACCCTAGGCGGCTAGGCGTTCTTCGGGAGAGCCCGGTTTGCTCCATTTGTGAGGGCTCCCCGAAGTGTTTGTATCACCCCGTGATTCTAGTGAAGAAACTCAAGTGACCTTTGTGGTACCCTTGAGATAGGCAAGGAGGTGAAATAGACTCCGACCTTTGTGGTCACCTCAACAATGAGGAGTAGGCCTTCATTTGTGGATTATCCGAACCTCGGAATAAATAACTTGTCTCGTGCTCTCTTTGTCGTTGTGCTTTCTTGTAGTTCCACGGCTTCGACCGTGTTCTTCCTCCTCCTAACTTGTTCTTAGGTTTAGAGGCTCAATCTATAATTTGGTGGTGATTCAAGCTAAGGGAAAGGTTGCAGGGTCTTCATCGCTCACCTGGGTGCATTGGTATTACATAGATCTAAGCTTGTTGCAGTATTTATCTTGTGTTCTTAGTCTTTCTGCCCTAACCGGTTGTACCGACGAATTGCACCGGTGTTGACACTTCTTAGCGCAACCACCAGAGACAGGGTGTTAGGATATCTCTGATAACGGCGCCAGAAGTGTCCTGGGGTATTTCTTATGTGTTTACACCAAAATCTGGACTGAGTGCAGATAGTCGATGCCGAGCGCAGATAGCCGATTTCGGGGCAGAGGCCCAGATAGATAGTCGATCGGGTCCCGAAATCGATTGTTGGGCTGAAGCATAGACGGTGCGGTTGAAGGAAATAGCCGATTGATGACGTCAGCATAGATCTTAGTTATCCCCACACCGGTGCCAGGAAACGATCACCTTCAGAGTCCGATAAAGAAAGGAAGATTGGGCTCCGATAAAGAAACGATCACCTCCGGTGCCAGGATTGATTATGTGCATGGATTAGTTATCGGCTCTAACTAATTTGGCATCTTAGTTAGATTCATTAAGTTATCAAGATGTTATTTGTCATTTATTGTTTATTTATTAATATAACATCTTTCTGCCCGATCAAGATTGCATAGTATTGGCCTTAGATCCACATGAAAAATGTCATTTACGTCTCGTTCATGTTTATGATTTGTTATGATATCGCTTGATTCGGCCAGTATTATTGTAATCTTGCTCGTACGTGCTGTGGATGCTTGACAAGAGCCAATCCTAATGAACACAGAGCCGCTGACCTTCTATTCCAGATCTGTATTCCTTCTAGATTTGCTTGTGATTATTTTCGGGAATATATCTAAACTGGTGCAAAGCCGCAGGCCTTCTAGACCAGCTTCGTATTAGTACTAGATTTTTACTTGGAACTAATCACTGCCAAGCTTTTCTGCTTCACGGACCCCGAATCGGCTAATTAGTCGATACGGTTGTGTTTTCTCGAGAAAACCAATTAACCGATCGCATTCTGCCAAATCGGCTAAATAGCCGATTTCTGCCTGTTTGACGTTCAGACAGCTTGAACTGGATGATTTGACCTGTTTACAGCATCCTGATTATGTTTTAATCTGTTACAACTATCTGCATAGATTTGTTTAATGTAGATTGTTCTATTTGATCACGCATATCAATCGATTATGTATCAGTTCAGTATCTGTTTTTATAACAAAACATGCATATATGCCGGAATCGACTCTTTAGTCGATTTTCGATTGAATCGACTCTCAGAGCCACATAGTTGGAACTACCTGGACACTACCGGTTAGTTTCGCCCTGTGATTACTGATCATTATCTTTTTCTTGTCAATTGCAGGACAAATTGACTGGCACGTCTGAGGCTTATCGGCACTCTCTGACCGGGTTTGAAGCTAGCTGGATCTTGGAAGCTCCGACGCTCTTGAGATCATATCCGGCTTCGCTGGTGTGTTGAGACGCAAGAACCATATTTTGTGCCAACACACTTTTTGGCACGTCCGGTGGGACCGTTTCACTCATGACTAAGGGAAAGGCTCCAGGAGACCGTGGCTCCCAGGGACGACGGCGTCATCAGAGTCAAGCGTGAGGAGATCGACCCTTGAGGATGCTGCTGGTGCTGGAGCAGATCATTAAAGAGTTCACTGATGCCTGTCTGCTGTCGTTTGCTAAAAATCGTGATGGTCATGTGTTCAAGAAGAATCCCTACCCGAGGTGGGTCATGCCCGACCACACCGACAAGGAGGCGCAAGAGTTCAAGGAGTTCATCCAGAGCGCCATCTGGAACGCCTCGCACCAGGCAGTCGGGCACCATCACAACGTGTTCCTGCAGACATTCTACAGCATCACGAAGACCGTCATCAAGAAGCAGGACTGGGAATCATTGGGCCCAACGTACTTCAATATTCCCCCAGAAGATATCAAATCAGATGCAACAGCCGAAATCATCAAAGTCATCTGATCAACATCCCAATATGACGACGGATTTGGCTCCAACAATAGCTCCACAGCCTAAGCTATATAGAGATTACTCTCCTAAGCAGATTGCCGCTTATATGCGTACAACTAGGAACGCGCCGGCCGGAAACGTGCAGACTGGAAACGTGACTTCGGCAACTCCGAACTATCACATCGGGCACACCTATGATGAGCTCACATCGGCGCCACATCCTGGTTATGTGCAATCGCCTCAAGACGAGTTAGTAGACAAGATGAGTGCAATGCTCAGGGACCAATTTGGCTTGCAGCCGAAAGCGGGGGTGTCGATCAGATACAGGCGCCCTTACCCTGAATGGTTTGATCGTGTGCCATTACCACAAAGGTACCGCATGCCGGATTTCGCCAAGTTCAGCGGTCAAGACGACATATCCACCATAGAGCACATCAGCCGCTACCTGACTCAGCTTGGTGAGGCGTCTTATGAGGATGCTCACAAGGTCCGTTTCTTCTCATTGTCCTTGACAGGGCCGGCTTTCAGTTGGTTCACCACTCTGGAGCCCGGGACAATCCAAAACTGGGCAGACCTAGAAAGCAAGTTTCACGGTTATTTCTTCTCTGGCACTGGGGAGAAAACTATTGTTGATTTGACCAGCATGCACCAGAAGAGTAGCGAGACCAGATCAGCCTTCATCAAGCGCTTCAGGGAGATGAAGAACATGTGCTATTCACCGAACCTGCCTAACAAGCAGCTCGCTCACTTGGTCATTGGTGGGATGCTCCCGCACATTCAGGCAAAAGCTGGTGGGCATTGACTTTGATAGCATTAGCCAGGTGTTGCAGCGAATGACGGCCTTGGAGCTGCAAGCCCAGACCTTCCGTAAGGAGGGGAGATACAAACAGACGGCGTTCGTCAATAGTTCGGACTCGGAGGATGAAGATGAAGATGAAATCACCGCTATCGAGCTGAGATGGGGCAAGAAGCCCATGGCTGTACCCAAAAATTCGAGCTCAGAGGATCAGTATGATTTTGATACAAATATGTTGGATAAATTATTTGATCTGCTGGTCAGTGCTGGGCGGATTACCTTCCCTGCCGATTATGTAAGACCCTCTCCTGAAGACTTAAAAGGGAAGACTTTCTGCCAGTACCACGGCCTCACCTCACACGACACTAATGGATGCCGTGCGTTCAGAACTCAGATACAGAGGGCTATCTCCCGCAGCTTATTGAAGTTTGACAGTCCTGCTAAAGGGAAAATGAAGATTGATAAGTTCCCATTCCCGAAGGGCCAGAATATGGTCGAGGTGTCGGCCCCTGCAGGCAAGATGAAAGTTCTGACCTCCAACCAAGCTAGAAGGAATGCATCAGTCGACCCTGATATGCAGATATCGGCTAAGGAGCTTGTGTTGATCAAGAGAAGGCGGGAGCAGAACCAGAGGCAATATGAAAAGGGAGAATCCAGCGGCACCAAGAAGATCAGACCTACCTCCCGCGATCTGCTGAACAAATGGCGTCGGGAGAAGGAGAAGACCCCTCGGAAGTAGCTCGAAGAGGAAGAGTACCGAAGATGGGCTCGTGATGAGGAGGAGGCCCGCTACCAGGAAGAACTGGCTCGCCGCCGGGAGGAAGAAGAAAGTCACTGGCATTGCCCATTCTTCAGGCATTGTTGGAATGAAGGTCTGAGATTGCCGACTCTGCGCAATTGTCTGGAGTGCAGCAATCAATACCGAGACACTCTCAGACTAACCACTGGTCTGTGCATGAGAGGCTTGGACGCCCACATGATATGCAGGATAGGCGCGAAAAAAGAGACCTGCGCGATCGGCTCAGCGAAACGGCAGTCGATCACCAAGAGCCGGTCTAGCAGGAGAATCAATGGTGCCCTGTAGAGTTGACCAAGAGCCAGAGGCACCGTGTGCAATGCCTCAGGAATAGGGAGCTAAGAGTAGAAGGCCGCACGAAGCAAATCTGGCGGGAGAAGCTTCCTCAGGACAAAGGGAAGGCAACAGCCGATGCGCAGATTGTGTTTGTGCTTCCGGCTGAATTCAGGGTGTCTCAAGCCAAGAAGATTGAGGTTCTCTCTGATTCTGATGAGTCAAAGTCTGAGCAGGCCACTGCCAAGCTGGTTTTCACGCAGCAGGCTGCTTTTGACAAGCCATCCAAGCACCGGCACCCGAAGGCCCTGTATCTCAAAGGATATGTCGATGGGATGCCCATGACCAAGATGCTAGTCGATGGTGGTGCCACTGTCATATTCCGCAAGCTGGGCAAGGGCTCTGGTGATTTAATCGAGACCGACATGATGCTCAAAGATTTTGGGGGCAACTCTTCAAATACCCGGGGGGGCAATCAATGTCGAGCTAACAGTCGGGAAGAAGACGCTGCTTACCACCTTCGTGATTGACAGCAAGGGTTCTTACAGTCTGCTACTTGGGCGTGATTGGATTCATGCTAACCGCTGCGTACCATCGACCATGCACCAATGTGTGATGCAGTGGCATGGTGAGGAGGTCGAAGTGGTCCCAGCCGATGACTCGGTGAGTATAGCCGCAGCGGATGCTGCCTACTGGGAAGCTGGGGATCATGACTGTTTCTCTGGCAAGACTTGGGAGGAAGGCTCCATCAAGGTCAGCGATGAGAGTCAACAGCCGGTCAGGGCAATCGGCTCTAAGTCTTTTTATTAATGGATAACCCAATCGATGGCACCGAGGGCAAGCTTGGCCAGGGTTTCACGTCGGCCGATAAACTTGAAGAAGTGGATATCGGATCTGGTGACAGACCAAGGCCGACATATATTGCCGCCGATCTTGACCCTGAGTTCAGGTGAGAGTTGATTGACTTATTGAAAGAATACAAAGACTGCTTCGCCTGGGAGTACTACGAGATGCCCGGCTCAGACAAATTGATTGTCGAGCACAGATTACCTATCAAGCCAGGATTTCGGCCTTTCAAGCAACCGCCACGACGATTCAAGCAGGATTCATTACCTGACATCAAGGCCGAGATTGAAAGGTTGCTGGAAGCCAAGTTCATTCGAGCTTGCCGATACGCTGAGTGGGTATCGAATATTGTCCTTGTGTACAAGAAGAATGGCAAGTTGTGGGTCTGCATCGATTTCAGGGATTTGAACAGAGCTACCCCGATGGACGGCTACCCACTGCCGATAGCCTGATATGTTAGTCGATTCGGCTGCAGGGCACCAGGTCATCAGCTTCATGGATGGTAATGCTGGCTACAATTTTTATGGCTGATGAAGATATTCCTAAGACTGCTTTCAGATGTCTTGGTGCTATCAGTTTGTTCAAATGGGTTGTAATGACGTTCGGTTTAAAAAATGCCGGTGTAACTTATCAGAGGGCTATGAATTATATTTTTCATAAGCTGATCGGCAAGATTGTAGAAATTTGCATCGATGATGTAGTTGTGAAGTCCAGAAGCTACAAGGAACACTTAGCCGATTTGAAGGCTACACTGGAGTGCACTCGGAAGCATGGCTTGAAGATGAATCCAAATCAATGTGCTTTCGGGGTATCGGCTGGTGAGTTTTTGGGTTTCATGCTACACCGCAAGGGAATCGAGGTTGGCAGCAAAAGCAGGAAGGCCATCGATCAGCTTGTGCCGCCAACTAACAAGAAGGAGTTGCAGTCTTTACTTGGCAAGATCAATTTCATTAGAAGATTCATTGTCAATCTGTCCGAGAAGGTGCTGCCATTACCGCCACTATTGAAGCTGAAAGATACTCAGGAGTTCAAATGGGGTGACATACAGCAAAAAGCTTTCGATGAAATCAAGGAATATATGAAGTCTCCACCTGTTCTGGTACCGCCACAGGCAGGTACGCCATTCAAGCTGTACGTGACGGCCGAAGACCATACAATTGGATCGGCCCTTTTTCAGGAATTTGAAGGAAAAGAGAGGGCAGTTTTCTATCTAAGCAGAAGGCTTTTGGATCCTGAGACAAGATACACACCAACAGAGAAGCTGTGCTTATGCTTATTCTACTCATGCACCAAGCTAAGGCATTATTTGCTATCAGCCGAATGTGTGGTAGTTTCCAAGGCTGATGTGATCAAGCATATGTTGTCAATGCCTATCCTGAACGGGTGGATTGGGAAATGGATCTTGGCTCTCTCTGAGTTTGACTTGATGTTCGAATCAGGCTAAAGCAGTCAAAGTTCAGGCAATAGCCAATTTCATCACCCAGCATCATGAGGGCGCCGTCAGTATAGTTGATATGGCGCCGTGGTCTTCTTTGATGGATCATCTTGCAAGTAAGGCGGAGGTGCTGGGGTAATACTAATATCATCCTCGAGGTCAACAGTTTGAATACGCTTTCTAGATTGGGCCAACCGTAACAAACAACCAGGCTGAGTATGAGGCAATTTGGAAGGGATTTTAGCTTCTGCATGAAGCAAAGGCCGACGTAATTGAGGTTTTTGGAGATTCACAACTAGTCATCAACCAATTGCTCGGCCTATTTGAGTGTAAAAACGACTGTACTCCGAGGCTATTATGATCAGTGATAAGCTTTGATCAGAGGGTTCCTAGCAGTTTCATTATATCATATTCCCAGAGCTCAGAATTAGGAAGCTAATCGGCTAGCGCAGAGCACTTCGGGTTACAGATCGATGAAGAAATCCTCAATACCGAGCAATCAACTGATGACTGGCGGGGTGAGATAACAAGGTACCTTACAAATCCTTCACAGAAAGTTAGTAGAAAGCGGAGATACAAAGCTATCAAGTACGTGCTGCTAGACAGTCAGTTGTATTATATGACTGTCGAGGGGGTGCTGCTGAGATGCCTCGGAGCCGAAGAATTGATGAAGCTTATGAGTGAGGTTCATGAAGTAGTCTGTGGTGCTCATCAATCGGCTCTTAAGATGAAATGGATTTCAGAAGGACTGGTTATTATTGGCTAACGATGCTCCAAGATTGTTTCAGGTATTACAAGGGTTGCCAAGAGTGCCGAAGATTCGGGAATGTGCAGAAGTCTCCTGCCTCAGCTATGAATCCTATAATCAAGCCATGGCTGTTCGGAGGTTGGGGAATCCATCTAATTGGCCAAATCTATCCACCGTCCAGTAAAAGTCACAAATGGATTTTGGTTGCAGCAGACTACTTTATTAAGTGGGTAGAAGCTGTTCCTTTGAAGAACGCCACATCCGGAGATGTAGTCGAATTTATAAAGGAACATATCATTTACAGATTTGGTATACCACAGACTATCATGACAGATCAAGGGACGATGTTCACTTCGGATGAGTTTTTGACCTTTGCTAACGACATGGGCATTAAAGTTTATAATTCCTCACCTTATTATGCTCAAGCCAATGGTCAGGCTGAAGCGTCAAATCAAATTTTAATCAAGATCATTAAGAAGAAGATTGAGCAGACTCCCAGGAGGTGGTACTTGACGCTTAGCGAAGCTCTGTGGGCATACCAGATGGCTCAGCATGGATCAACTAAAGGCACGCCCTATGAGTTGGTCTATGGGCACGCTGCTGTTCTTCCTTGGGAAATTCAGTCCGAAACACGGCGTATCAAGTTACAGAATGAGCTTACAGCCAGTGAGTACAAGGATATCATGATGGACAGTCTTGAAGATTTACATTGTCATCGGCTCAACGCCCTGGAGTGTATCGAAGCTTATAAGATACGGGTGGCTAAGTACTACAACACTAAAGTAAGAGGAAAGAGCTTTGCCGAATCAGAGCTGGTATGAAAGACTATCCTACCTATCGGAACCAAAGATAGCCGATTCGGCAAGTGGTCACTAAATTGGGAAGGCCCGTATCGAGTTGTTGAATGTGCGCCCGGCAATGCCTATGTACTCGAAGATATGGAAGGAAGGAGATTTGCCAGGCCGATCAACGGAAAATATCTGAAGAAATACCATCCTAGTATCCCAGTTGGGGGATGATAGCCGATCGATGCAAGATCTGGCTCATACATCCGATTCTATGTGGAGGATCGCCTTCAGAACAAAAATAAGAATCTGTAACAGCCGATTTCGTTCTAACGGATCGCCTTTAGCACAAAATGAAACACCCACGATGGAGTGTAACAGCCGATGTGATTACATCGCCTTTAGTCCAAAAAATAAAAAAATGTATATGTATCCGGACACATAGAAATCAGATTGGTGATTTTGAACAAAGTTTTTTATTTCTGATCATATTTACAGGAGCCCTATTACATTCTAATTCGGATTATGCATAGCTCTATCTATGATGTCCTGAGCGTCGGTGATAGCCGTGATCCCGTCGGCATGGGGGAAGAAGTTCGCCAGTTGGGCGCTGGCCTCCTCTATGTCCTGGCCCTGTGGGAACCCGGGCTCGACGGCCTCCAGGGCGATGCCAGAGCGGAGTCACGCGGCTGTGAGAGCCCCGGTGGCGCCGTGACGAACACCAGCCATGGCCGCCTGGAAGACGCGGTGGTGAACATCCAAGAGCCGCTCCGCATGTGTGTTGCCACGGGCATTGACGGCGTTGGCGGCGGTCTCGGCGGCCACACGCAACTCTTCAAGCTGTGAGGTCAGGGCTACAAGAAGATAGAAGGGTCAGCATGAAGAAGATCATCAGCACGTCACAATAAGGACTTCGAGGCATTACCTACCACTGCGGCATCCGATTCGGCGAGTTCGGCCTGTACCCTGGTCACCTTGGCCTCGGTGCCGGCAAGGGCAGCGGCTTGGGTTTCGTTGACGCCCTGCAACCGGCCATTCTCCTTCGTAGCCTCTGAATAGAGGTTACGGTACTCCACCATCTGGTTGTGGAAGCGGCGACCGTCGACGGCGGTGTAGGACCCGTCAGAGTCCGCAGAGGACCCCGAATCGGATCCAGTGCTCGGGGCCGGGTCTTGAGGAGGGTCTTGAGGAGGCACAGTTCGGCGAAACCAGGTGTCCAGACCAATCGGTGCACCCGGCGGGAAAGGAATCAAGTGGGCATGACTGAAGGTGGGCAAAGAAGCAGATGTATCAGAATCGAAAAAGATCAATGCCATGGATGCAAACTGATTTACCTGCTATAAATGGCCAACTGCCGAGGCATCACCCAGCGACGACGGCCGTGAGACGGGCCAGCGGTGGCACCCGCACCAGGGGTGGCTCCAGCGGCTGCAGGAGCGGCCTGAGACGGCCCGGCAGCGGTTCCCGAACCTCCGGCACCGGTGGTTCCCGCATCACTGTGCAAGACGTCGATGGTCAGATTAGATCGGATCGATGTATCAAGAAGTGAACAGTAGCCTTACCCTAACCAGGCTCGCAGACGGTGCCTCTGTTCACCCATGGCCCACAGGCTCCAGCTGAAGTTGTCGCCTTCAGGGGAACCCGAAACCAGCCGCTTGCCGTGGTCTCCGTCGCCGGCCATGGGATTGGTTTTGGAGATTTGTTTTTCTTTGTTTGAGGAGAAGAGGCGAAGAGTAAGGGCCGGGTGAGCAAAGGCTATGGTGTTTGCGGTTGCTCGCTCAGGCCAAGCGTCTATTTATAAAGACGGAGGCACCAAGACGGTTTTTCCCCTCGGGAGACGAGACGACACGGCGGATTTTATACTGGAGTTTACCCACGTTTCATGAATCCGAAACCGATGCCGCATGTGGGAGATGGAACGTCTTGATCGGTTATTTTGATCGGTTGCTTAAAATCGGTTGATCAGGCCGTTTGCTTGGGATCGGTTAAGTAGCTCAGTTACTTGGATCGACTAAATAGCCGATTTCTGCGAACTGCGACAAATACTAAGGATTAGGCTGAATAGCCGATTCAAAGATAGAACAAGAAGAAGGCCGATTTCAGTCTGGCCAATGTACTTGATATGATTTACAGAAAGAGTTGAACATGAGTTACAAGCCCAACAAGGACCGAATGGAAGAGATACATTCAACATGAAGAGCATGGCCGGTCTGCACAGATTCATGGTCTTCCTTGGCCGTTGAATTGAGGATGTTCAGGCACTGGTTGATCTGTCTGACTTCGATGACCCTGGCACTGACTTGTTTTCTCTTCTCGTTCATATCAACAGTATTTGTGGACACAGAAATTTCATGCTGAGTAATGGCCGAGTTTACTTCCTCAAGCTCCTTCATCAGCTGCTCGCGCCTGGTCTTCAGAGTATTCAGCTCTGACTCGACTGAGGTGATGTTGTTCTTCAGCAGTTTGACTTGATCTGCTAACACGTGAGCCTCTTGCTTGTTGATCGACCTATTATTTCTCAGCTGCTCAAGCTCGGCCAAGGTTTATGTTAGCAGTGTTGATTCTTGGAGTGGCACTTTTGAGCTTGACAAGCTGCTTCAAGAGGCTAGAGTTGCTGGATTTGTATGCTGTTGGGTTAGCTCAATTGCCTGATCGATTGTTTCAGGTTGCCGGGTTAGATCAAAAAGGTCTATTTTCAGTTGAGGCAAGAGCTCATTTAGCCAATTCTTAAAATCTGGCTTTGGCAGCGCTGTAGATTTGGAGCATAGTTCACCTTCATCACAACATTCTTCCAGATCAAAAGAATAGCTGTGAGTTGAAGGCTGCAGCAACTGCATTCAGATATTAGGAGGTGATAGCATGGGTAACATGATTGGTTAAAGGATATGTGCTCCACCTGAATAGAGGCTGAAGGAACTGGAGCTGATAAAGTGCCTGGTCGATCTGTCGTGGCAGTCTCCTTTTCGGCGGTGGGAGTGGCCTCAGCGTGTGTTTCTATGATCGATTGAAGCTCTATAGTAATGAAAGTGAGTGAGAAATAGAGCAAGCACAATAAGTGTTAACAGCCGAAGAGTCTTATCTGGATGTTCAGGAGATGGTGTTTTCTCTTCTTCAAGTTCGTTCCACGAAGGAGGGCTGTTCGACTGCAATTTTAGAAAGGATTAGAGAATATTCAACAGGGAAGGATTGTGTGCTTACAGATTTAGTTGATACCTGAATTCCTTCCCCTTCTTGCTGGATAGCAATGTTTTCATCCATTCCCAGAAAGCCTTCAGCCGTGTCTTGGTGGCCTGTTGTTTCTGAATGGGTTTCGGTCTGGATGTTTTCAGAAGGTGCCTGGATCGGCTGAATGCTTGCCTGTTATATAGCCGATTCGGTCAGGTAAGCTGAGTAAATAATGCAGAATATTTCAAGGCATCCAAGTACCTGGGCAGGCTTCCCCTTGGATCTCTTTTTCCTGGTGGTCGTCTTCTGAAGACTTGATGAAGCCTTTCGTTTTGAAGCCGGAGCAGTTGTCATACTGTCAGGGGCCTTCATCATCTTTTTCAAGGATGGAGCCTGAGAGCCTAGCCTGGCGGTTGGGCAAGAAGGATAATAGTTAATCTGCTCTGGTGGGCTGGATTCTGGGTCCTGCATTAACAGAGGTTAGAACATAATTTGCAGCCAGTTTGAAATGAAATCGATTAAAATACTTACTGCCGAGGTGGAGTTGAAGCTTCGGTCCAAGGCTCAGCATCTATCATGGATTTCCTGACAGAAAAGATGAGCATGCCATTGTTGCCACCAGTAATCAAAGGTTTCATGGGACATTGAAATTTGGCTCCAATGCTCTACAGTCTGAACTGGCAAGTCTGTTCCCAATGTGAAGACCCTGTCGGCTTCTAGCCTCTCGGTGATTTCATCTCTGGGCCTCAGAAGGTGTAAAAATGGAAGCTTGGGGGACAGTTGGTCAAAACCCAGTTGTCTTGCTACAACGTTGAGGTGATAGAATTCATATGAAGGCCAGCTGGGCTCATTACTGCTAGCACCACGAAGGTGCTTGAAGTCAACTGGCAGTGTGCAGGGCTTTATGATAATATTGAAAATTTTAGTGGCTCCGGCATCAGAGCATCCTGTACTGAACCTGAAGGTACAGAGCATTGGGAAATCATTATCATCTGCATATGGGAACCAAGTTGAGGTGTCTGGTCCCAAGCCTCTGTAGAGTTTTTCAAGTAAATTCCCTCGGTTCATGTTAATAGTGATGGCTGAGGCAGCTTCTCCAAAATTCTGACAGACCCTAGTGATCTGGTTGCTGTCCTCTTCTGCATAGTTGATAGAAGGGTAATTGAGGTTGTTGAGGTTTGGCCTGACCATCTTGTGCAAATACAAGTTGAGCCATAGTTGAATCAACCACCAAATACATGTTATACATCGTACCTCTTCCCCTTTCAATAGGTAGCCGGCAACTCGGTTCATTAATCTGTAGGTAGATCCCAGCAATATTTTACCTAAGGGGATTGAATTGCCTTGAGCTAATTTTTCTGCAAGGGCCTTGAAGAGATAGGCTGGACCCAAGGAAGCGCCACAGAAGACGAACCTTTCCAGCCACAAGATCAAGAAGCCTATGTATTCCTTGCCACTGATGCTGGAGGTCGTTTGCTAGTGGGTTTTGATGTAGCCGGTCCAGCCCTTGTACTCATTCAGTTTGGGAAACTTCTTTTCGCTACCTGAAAGAAAATCCCATAGTTGGAAAGATCCGGTGATTTGAAGGCCAGTCAGCATATGGATATCACCCAAGGTGATGCTCATTGGCCCACCTCCAAACACAAAGGCGTTCAGAGAATTGGACTAGAAGTAGCTTCCAGCGATCAAGAGGGGTTCATTCTTCTTCATATCACATAGGGAAAAGTCAAGGCACTGGCTCAGATTGCGTAGCTCCCAGTCTGCCCTTTTCCTTTCTGAAATGCGGCGGAACCTTCTCCATCCGCTAGGTATGCTTGGCCAATTCCGGAAGGGCTGCCTGGACCATGAAGATGCATCCACCAGCGGGCCTCTAAAGGGGATCTGGTTGGTCTCTTGATTGATGAACTCCGTGGGGTTGGAGTCGCCCATCGGGCCCAGGAAGAAAGCGGTCGGAGCATCCCTCAATGGAATCAAGATTTTATTTTTTAGGTCCTGAGGCAGATGGGTGATAGGTGTGACCAATCGAGTAGGGATTCATGAATGGAAGACAGGTTGGCAAGATTCATACCTCGGGAATCTCAGAAGGAGTCGCCATTGCTTGCGGATTCTTGAAGACGGCAGATTGAGGCCTGAGATGCAACAGAGGATTCCTTGGCTAGGGTTTCAGTTTGTAGAGTTTTTGAAGTGATGAGCGGGAGGCTGCGATTTTGGCTAGCAGGTGGACTGAATCGAGACTCGGTGCTAATTTTGGAATAAAACCAGTTTATCCCAAAATTGGGGGCATGTGTTTACACCAAAAATCTGGACCGAGTGCAGATAGTCGATGCCGAGCACAGATAGCCGATTTCGGGGCAGAGGCCCAGACAGATAGTCGATCGGGTCCCGGAATCGATTGTTGGGCAGAAGCATAGACGGTGCGGTTGAAGGAAATAGCCGATTGATGACGTCAGCACAGATCATCAGCGCCAGGAAACGATCACGTTCGGAGTCCGATAAAGAAAGGAAGATTGGGCTCCAAGTTACCTTTAATTTAGAAAAGTTTGTTAGTTTCTGTATTTGTCTTAAGTTGTAATTCGAATAGGACTCTATCAAAGCCCTGGGTATAAATATAAGCCCCGGCCATTGTAAAAGAACACACACATCAATACAACACATCTATCGGCTCCGGCCAAAACTTAGGAGTAGGAGTAACGTAGATCTCGGCGAGTTCTTCAATCGGGCTGAGTGTCATCCGGTGGACGCAGACTTGCTTGTAAGTACCGTCATGCCTCACTAATCTTTGTCTCTTTAATGTCATCCAGTGGACATGGGAGAATCATAGATCGGGGTTGATTCTTATTTGATATAAGTTTAGCGTCATCCGGTGGACGTGGGTTTAGATCAAATAAGGGTTAGTTATCGATTCATGTTTGTTTTCTTGTTTAATCTATGTTTAACGTCATCCGGTGGACGAAGGCTTAGGTTAAGCTTGATTATGTGCATGGATTAGTTATCGGCTGTAATTAATTTGGCATCTTAGTTAGATTCATTAAGTTATCAAGATGTTATTTGTCATTTATTGTTTATTTATTAATATAACATCTTTCTGCCCGATCAAGATTGCATAGTATTGGCCTTAGATCCGCATGAAACATGTCATTTACGTCTCGTTCATGTTTATGATTTGTTATGATATCGCTTGATTCGGCCAGTATTATTGTAATCTTGCTCGTACGTGCTGTGGATGCTTGACAAGAGCCGATCCGAATGAACACAAAGCCGCCGGCCTTCTAGACCAGATCTGTATTCCTTCTAGATTTGCTTGTGATTATTTTCGAGAATATATCTAAGCTGGTGCAAAGCCGCAGGCCTTCTAGACCAGCTTCGTATTAGTACTAGATTTATACTTGGAACTAATCACCGCAGGTTTTTCTGCTTCACGGACCCCGAATCGGCTAATTAGTCGATACGGTTGTGTTTTCTCGAGAAAACCAATTAACCGATCGTATTCTGCCAAATCAGCTAAATAGCCGATTTCTGCCTGTTTGACGTTCAAACAGCCTGAACTGAATGATTTGACCTGTTTACAGCATCCGATTATGCTTTAATCTGTTACAACTATCTGCATAGATTTGTTTAATGTTGATTGTTCTATTTGATCACGCATATCAATCGATTATGTATCAGTTCAGTATCTGTTTTTATAATAAAACATGCATATATGCCGGAATCGACTCTTTAGTCGATTTCCGATTGAATCGGCTCTCAGAGCCACATAGTTGAAACTATCTGGACACACCGGTTAGTTCCGCCCTGTGATTACTGATCATTATCTTTTCCTTGTCAATTGCAGGTCAAATTGACTGGCACGCCTGAGGTTTATCGGCACTCTCTGACCGGGTTTGAAGCTAGCTGGATCTTGGAAGCTCCGACGCTCTTGAAATCATATCCGGCTTCGCTGGTGTGTTGAGACGCAAGAACCACATTTTGTGCCAACATTATGTCTATTGGATAATTCCGCAAGCGCACAGAATATACCGCTGTAGCACTTCACCCGGGAGTATTCCAAGGTATCGTTATTTATTTTTATCCTAAGGGAAAGCGGTTGCTAGGAATAATTAATAAAAATAGAGAGATCCTTAAGTCTATAACAACTTAGTATCAACTAGTGATAGGGGGGTAAATCGATATATAGAGGAAAGGATAATGACACCAAGACACGACAAGGTTTTTGGATAACTAAAGATAACTAGTAGAGTATAGTTAGGGGAGAGGACAACGAGTGAGTATAAGACTCCTATGACACTTACTTTACTCTTGTTAACTATCTTATCAAATGGATGAATTATACTAAGACAGCTACCTTACTTCCGGTGTGTAGGGGATAGGCGAGACATTAGGGGATGTAACCTCTACCTGAAGCGGCTATTCTCTTATGCGAGCCTACCTTTTAAGAACTTGCCTAAAACACATGGAGGATACTAAGACTAGACAGGGTTGTCACCACCTACTAGCACCCACAAACAATCCGTGCAACAAGCGGCATTCAAAGGCAAGATCTAGTCTAAGCACCATGCTTACACTAAGCCTTACTACTCTAGTTGCGTACCAACAACTAAAGCACCCTATGACAGGCAATGAACTACACAACTGAGCTGGTTACAGGATCACTATCTAATATAACTCAACTATAAGTGAAGACAAAACACAACAATACTATAAAGAATAGTAATGCACTAAGTACAGACTTAGTAAAGTAAAGTAAAAATAATATATTGATAAAGATAAAGTCTTTCAGAAGGAAAGGTACAAGAGCTATACCAGACTCTCCAGTAGACGACTCCGGAGACTCCGAGCGTAGCTCGACTCGACTCTAACTCCCACACTAGACTAATACTACTACTACTAAAGAGTAGAACTCTTATGACTTGTGACTCTTGTGTATCTTGTGTCTTAAAGAGGGTGATGGCTGCCTCTATTTATAGGGGAGAGTTGAGGGGCGCCACGTCAGCGATCCGCGTGCTCCTTGCCACTCCACCCTTGGACTGAACCGCCATTGAAACGCCATAAGATGGATGGCCGTGGTGATTTCAGCACATGAAAAACATGCTGGAAGGTGGTGGAGGCCAACCGACCTGGCTGGGCACCAGAGGGGTTCGGCCGACCCCCTATGGTAGGTGGGCCTAGCCAGGTTCTTCTAGAAGGAGTCCCCACCTATCATAGAGTGCAGTGGTGGCCTGGTCCCACCTTGGCTGGTTCGGCCGAACCACCTTTGGTCAGTTGGGCCCACCACTGTGGTCCCCATGTGTCAGTGATTGTCCCCGTGTGTTGGTTCCAGCTTGGTTGCATGTTTGTCACGTTGAATCCTTATGCTTTGTTTCTCCACCGTTGAATAGAAACACATGTTGATCTGATGGATGAAATGAGCTGGGTGGAGGATCACATGGATCATGCCATGTCACCAAAGCCAGGTGGGCCCCATGTAGGGTTCGGCCGACCCATACATGGCCCCACCTTGGGCTTTTCTCTCTTCTAAGAGATGTTGTGCACCATTTCTTGATGTTTCTTAGCCTGTTTGATCTTTGCTGCATTCACAAGCTTAAGACTACAAGTGGAACTCGTTATTGATAAAATATGTTCATGATATGTTTATCTTCCCTTAAATCTGAGGCCTGTTGACGGTGTTTGAATGTGGATTTTCATGGTATATCCACCGTCAACAATCGGTACTACCAACTGTTATCGGTAGTACCGGTCCAATCCCGGTAGTATCGGTCACAGATCTCACGTTTCGATTGAGTTTGAGTTTCAGGTTTTAGATTACGCATATTGTTGGCGGTCCTTAGCAACATAAATATAACATCATTTTAATACTAAAACAAATAGAGAATAGGGCTTTATCTAACCTTTCCACGAGTTTTGTTGCGCACCTAACTTACAGAGATAGCACGTGGAAATGCATCAAAATATCAAGGAAAGCGCACTTCCAGGAAACGCATTCAGAAAAGGCGCAAATCAAGAATAAAAGAGAAAAGTCCATCAAAGCATAAAACGGGATCCATCCGTAACCGCGGGGGAGGCCCAGACCCAGGAAGCAATCGACGACCCGAAGGCGGTGGCCAGTTGCCACCTCCCAGGGACCGACCGCCCCCGGGGACGGCCGCCCCCCAGATGTCACTTCCCGGGCCCAGTTTTCAGCCACATGCTCAAGGCGGTTCCCTGAAGGCGGTTTCACCTCCTACCATACTTAGAACGCATAAACCGCCCTTGATCAACTATAAATAGATGTGCTTCACCCGCTCCAAAAGACACACTAACATTTGGAGCACTACACCTCACATTTCTTACTTGTTCTCTAGTTTAGTAGTAGTAGAGCAAGGCAAAGCTATCAAGGAGAGCTTGTCTCCTTGGAGGAATCAAGAACATCTTGGTATGAATACACAACAGATCTCCTGTATGAGCAAGCTCTTATCTTATTTATATAGCAATGCATCTGAATTAGAGTATAGTCTTGTCCATATTATGATCATAACGTGTAAACTAGTCCATAGTCTATGTGTTATGTTCTTGATATGTTCATCAAAGTTCTTCATCGCTCATCAAATTAGTATGAATAGAGGAAGAGCTAAGGATGGGATAATAGTTCGTTGTGCTGTCATGGTTGCTCCTAGCCGAGCCTGTCAATCCGAAGGGTTGGGCTCCCGGGGGGCTAGGAGTTGTTTCCAATTACACGGGCGTGGTGCTCGGGTATGCGGGAATCAGCGGATATGTCGGTACCCCACGGGCAGAGGGGTAGGTGGACAGGTGGTGACAGCCCTGTCCATCCCTAGCATTCCCCCACATTCGGGTATTGAGTAGGAGTTCGTAAAGTCTCTTTCGGCTGGCAGACCAGCTGCGGGGATCTCCCTATCATCCCAGACTTAGTTCTGATCCTAGTCCTATTAATTCGATGTAATTACTATTCATTGCATAGCTATATATGACCAATGCCTGCTCACGTAGTTATTCTTTATTTTATCTTTTATCCTTGAGGTTGCTCCGATGTGTGTATCCACTATCTTATAAACCTGTTTTAAACTGCTGCCTATGCTATGCCTACCTATGCATCCAATAAGTGATCATGTTTATACTAAAAGCTAGATGGAATTCATCATGCCCTCCTACGGGAAATTATAAATACGACACCCTTGAATACTCACGGGTTGAAACGCTACAATGATAGTTCTATGCGCTTGCAGAGTAATTTTATTCCTTATTGAGCTTTTGATTGGCGTACCTAAGTACCATTACTTAAGAATTGTAATTCTTGTGCACCCCATGGCGCCGTGCCACAGTTTTGCATATCGTAAGTAATGAAATTTAGGAAGGCCAATCCGGCACTTCTAACTGCTATTACCAGACTGCATTACCTAGGCCGGCGCCACTAAGGGCCAAGGATTACCTTTCTGAAGTAATGGTGGTTGGGAATGCCAACAAGCATTTCTAGCGCCGTTGCTGGGGATGGACTTTTAGTCTATCTTTTGTAATGACGTTAAGAAATGCCAACAAGCATTTCTGGCGCCATTGCCGGGGAGGGCAAAAAGAAAATATAAACATCTAGCTTTGGCATAAACTTTGATTACAAAATAAGCATCGGTAGCCATAGCTTATGCAGGCTAACTTTGTTGTTTTCTTCCTCTTTTTATTGGAATGAAAACAGGATAGTGTATGAGCGGTTTCAATCTGCCGGAAAACTTCGTTAAAAATCCAGAGGCACTCCTAAGGAAGAGAAGGCCTCGTACCATCTCTTCTTCTGCTACTCAGCCGGCAAACAAACCGGTCATTTCCGCATCATCTGCTACTACCACCATGGCCAAGTCACTCCGCGAGTATTCCACCCCCGCTATTGCCAACATGCCCGTTGGGTCCGCTGTCAATATCGGGAACGAAAACTTTGAACTCCGCAACGGCCTCTCATGATGGTGCAGGCGAACCAGTTTAGTGGTTTGCCAAGTGAGGACACAAACGCGCACCTGCAAAACTTCCTTGAGCTGTGCGAGACCATCATCATCAAAGATGTCGCACAGGACACCATCAACTCTGGTTGTTTCCCTTCTCCCTTTCGGGGAAGGCGAAGCAATGGTTTTATCAAAGCAAGGAAGCAGTCAACACGTGGGACAAATGTTCCGCGGCGTTCCTCACTAAATTCTTCCTCATAAGCAAAACAAATGCTCTACGGGAAAAATATCAAACTTCCAGCAAACTACACTCGAGTCCATTCCCAAGGCTTGGGATAGGCTTCAAGAATACATCCAGGCCTGTCCCCACCACGGGATGGAAGACTGGCTTGTGCTCCAAAATTTCTATGAAGGTCTCACGGCCATGTCTAAGGGGCACATAGATGCCGCTGCTGGAGGCGCATTCCTCTCCGTCACCATCGAGAATGCTACGGCGTTAATTGAGAAGATGGTGGCCAACCAAAGCTGGGGAGAGGGAAGCAAAACACAAAAAGGCATGCACACCATGAAGGAGACGGATCTGCTTGCCGTAAAAATAGAATTAATAATGAAGAAACCTGAAGGACGTGCCACCGATCCTACCACCAGCACTGTCCAGGCCATGGACTCACACATGACGTGTGAAGTCTATGGAGATGTTAGCCATTCGGGGAACAACTGTCCCGAAACTCATGAAGAAGCTTCCTATGTCAACAACGGGTTTCGCCAACATCAACAAACAGGTAATGGGTGGAACAACCAGAATCGCCCCCAAGGTAATTCTTCCAATTTTAATTCAAATTTCAATTCCTCCCAACCTTCATTAAAAGATCTTATTATAGGACAAGCAAAAATAAATAAAAATCTTACAAACAAGCTTTCTCGTAATGATAAAATGTTTGAAACTATAAATACTAAGCTTGATAGCCTGTCCTCATCTGATAAAAATCAAGTAAATTTTAATAAAAGAATTGAAATTCAAATCGGCCAACTTGCCTCTGCTGCAAAATCTGTCATTCAAATTTCTAGTTCTGTTGAGAATATAAATTCGGTGACCACGAGAGGGGGTAAGACCACTCGTGATCCTCTACATCCTAACCAAAGAACAGGCAAAACACCAAGACAGCAAGAGGAAGTACTGGTTGACTCGGCACAACCACATGAAGAATCAATGGAAGAAGAGCCGACACCGGAGGGCTATGGGGACACCACGATGCTGCCTTTTCCCACAAGGATGAGAAGAAAGAAGAAGGCCGGAGATGAACAGTTTCTCCGATTCGTGGAGATGGTCGAGAAGATACACGTCAGCGTTTCGCTGATGGATGTCTTGCACATACCATCATACGCTAAGTTCATCAAAGATATCATTAACAACAAGCAACCATTACCGTCCTCAGAAATTGTCAAGCTGACGGAAGAGTGTAGCACAGCTATACTCAATCATCTATCTGAGAAGAAACAAGACCCTGGGTGCCCCACAATCACATGCTCTATAGGCACCCAGCAATTTGACCACGCCTTATGCGATCTTGGGGCGAGTGTGAGCGTAATGCCAAAATCAGTCTTTGATAGACTGAATTTCACCAACTTGGAGCCTACCAACATGACACTTCAGTTGGCCGACTCCTCAATTCGGTACCCAGCAGGAATTGCACAAGATATTCCTGTAAAAATTAGAGGGTATTATGTTCCGGTGGATTTTGTGGTGCTCAACATGGAACTCACCAAAGAAACACCACTCATCCTCGGAAGGCCATTCTTGAGCACGGTAGGAGCACAAATTGATGTTGGAGCTGGAGAAATCCGCTTCAATATCAATGCACAAGAAGACAAGTTCGAGTTCAGGCCTCGTCGTCAAGAAGAATGCAACATGATACGCATTCGATATGGGCCGAACCCCCAAGGTATAAAGGAGGTAGAGATTCAGCCTCAGCTTTTGAAAAATATATTAAAAATCTCAAAAGAATCAAAGAAAAAGCCGGAGCTAAAAGAAAAGGCGGCTCCCAAACAAAATATAAAGGAGCAGAAAAACAAAATGGCTCCTAAAAAGAGGGAAGAAATCACCAAGCCTTCACCAAAGAAGACGGTGTGGAAACCCAAGGTAAAAATTGAAAATACTACCACACCGCCCAAAACTACTCGCAAAGTATGGAGGCCCAAGCAAGCGCAGCCGTCTACCTCTCCCAAGACGGATGCACCATCATCAACAAAACAATGGAGGGAGAAAAGTCCTGCTCAACGGACTTAAAAAGCTGAGCCCTTACCGAAGGCAAATCGGTAAGTTATCCGTAATTTTTACTTTAAATATTTCAAAATTTATTTTCAATAAATGCTTAATTGATTCCTCTAATAAAATAAAAGTAATAATAATAAATATATATATATAATAATATTTCAAATTAAATATATGAATGCTTGATGATAATGTTGCATTTATGTTTTGACTAAAATAACCCTATGTTTAAACATGAATCTTTGAGATCATAGGGATATTCCTTCATAAATGCATGATAGTGTGATCTTAAACAAATTTTCATAAATTTCAATCAAATCCATTATCATATCATACACATGATCACACTAATCTACTTCGCATCAAGCCTGATCGTAACTGGCATAAGATTCTACATAGTCAGCATATCACGTGGCCAAAAGACAGAGGCTGGCAGGCGGGCCCAGGGGACCGACCGCCCCCAGGACCGACCGCCCCCCTGTCCAGGCCAATCCGTTCCAATCTTTTTCATACCTCACTTTTATCACCTCAGCATCACGTCCCTGGTTACGATCAAGCTGTTTCCTTGCCAAAGATCTCGATAGCACCTATTTAAACCTCTAAAGGTCTTTCTTTTCCTTACACCAACCTTATTCTTCTCCCTCTAGCAAAGCTTGCTAAGCTCTCCCATCTTTAAGTGCCAACCATGTCTAGCTACGCTCTCTCGCTGATCAATGCCCCAGTGGCCATAGCAAACCTAGACATAGCACCCTACCAAGAGAGTCCATTAGTTAGGGAAGAAGTTCATGTTGTGAAGGAAAAGCCTCTAGCGATCTTGCCAGAGCGCTCTCATGCACCCGAATGTGGCGCCAAGAAGAAAACTGCTGCTGCCCATCCTACCAGCACTCTAGGCCTCAAGAGAAAAACACCTAGCGGTAGTAGGCCTAGCAAGCGCGTTGAAGATAAGTCTGCTAGCAAGCCCGTATTTTCAGGCCAAGGAAGCAGAATCATCTAGCACCCTTCCTAGAATTAGGAGGCATCTACCTCGGCCTCCCATCAAACGTCGTGCAGGGTAGTACGAAAGCAGTGAAGATGAAGACGACTCTAAGATCCTCGCCGACCTTAGAACTAAACATACTAGCCTGCGTACTCTTCTAATGGCTTTAGAAGAAGACTTAGAAACCAAGAATACAGAGATTAAAAACCTTAGCGACGACATAAATAGCTTCCGCTTCAAGTTCAATTCTAAGCTAAGGAAGGTCGCTAAAACCCTAGGTGTTGAGCATCATCTTGAGTATCTTTAGGCTGCACCTGCTGCATGAATAATTAGGCACACATTTCACTTTCATGATCTTTTAAATTTTACTATCAATGTAAATGTGCCTATTTGAGTTCATCAATAAAATAAGGTTTTATGTTGAGCACTTGTTTTCGTCATATATATATATATATATATATATATATATATATATATATATATATATATATATATATATATATATATATAGTGCATTTTCTATACTCCCGGGAGTAGTTACTCCTATCTTTAAAAAATCACCTTGCGTATGTGTTTATACTTGTTTATCACTTTGAGTATGTTTACATACTCATATTAAGATGCTTCAAATCTTCCTATGCGAAAAAATTTGAAGGGAACCCATACTTTTTAATATATTACGAAAATGCCACTTACTGTAGTATATAAAATAAGTATGACCATATACTCGGTGTATGTATGCATACTTCATAAATATACTAACATAGATGGTCTAGTATGATCATATACTTCATGTACATACACTTCATTTGGTCATATATGCCCTAAATCTGAAGATACAAGCATAGGAGTAACTACTCCCTGGGAGTAGGAAATAATTTCCCTATATATATATATTGTGACTAACCAAGACAGGGAAGAAAACAAGTGTGGGGGAGGATTCTCCAAGACGATTGCACAATAAAAAATCAAAATTCGGTTTGTGCAACCCTTACCCCCTCTCTCATTCTAAAAAGCTTTTAAGATAAAATTTAAAATGATGTCTCCTACATACTCCATCAAACATGTCCTCCTACATTCGAAATATTTGCATACTTTTTATTCCCTGCTAAAATTCCTACAGATTTATGAACACTGTTTAGGAACCTCATTTCTATCTAAGTAATTGACAAATGAGATATAGTAGGATGACATGATGCTTGCTCATTCTTGCAAAGTACTTGGGATTTATCTTAAAAAACAAAAACTCAATAGCATGCTCCTTGAATGATTGACAAAATACCTACCAAGGCCATATATGATTCTATTTGATGAAACCATTCTACATATGCCACTTATTTTGTGTTGAGTTTGGTAAATTTCTGACCGCTGTTGAGAGATGTTTCATATTCCCAAGATCAGATTTCACTTGCACCCACCAAATAAAGTCAATTCTCACCCTGAGAGTTGTGCAAAACATGCACTTCATTCATCCACCAAATAAAAGTGTCGGTTCTCATCCTAAGAACCGTGCATTCCTTCTATAAAATTTTACTCCATTCATCTACCATCATAATATCTCCTTAAGTTTTTCATATGCCAATAAAAGATATGAGGCTATGATATAAAAAAAGGGAGATCATGCCAAGGGGCATAAGAAAATAACGGGAAAGAAAAGGTTTAAATACCCGTTCAAATATATATAGATCCTATAGCCCATATCTTCTTAAAGTTTTATCCAAGAAGAATCATGATGCATGGAGTACCAAAAAGATTTAGAATTAGGTTTCCACCTTTATAATTTCCACATACATGCACATTCTGATCTAGGAGTATGGCGCACTCCCTCCGGTATGGTCTAGGGTTTGACTTGACAACATATGCAGGGTAAGTGTGCCTCATCATTTCTCATTCCTACCTAAAACTCCAAATAAGTCTTCTTAGAGGTAGGATGATCAAAGTGGAGGCATCACCTTTTCATGCCTACTCTTCTTAGAGGTAGGATGATCAAAGTGAAGGCATCACCTTTTCATGCCTTGGTGAGGAACCACTTACAAAAATGAGCGACTTGAGAGAATCATTCAAGGAACACAAGCTATCTTTATGTTTTTAAAATTTTACAAAAACCCAAGTATTCAACACAAGAACAAGAGTAAGAGGATTTGATTCCAAGTTATTCCATTTTTCAATTACCCAAGGTGAATTGGTAGACACTTTGAAGTTCATAAATCCAGGTGAAGCTTGGAATATCCTGTATACAGATTCTTTTGACAAGGAAGATGAACCCATTTGGTCCTTAGCACTTTACTCGAGGACGAGTAAAGGACCAAGTGTGGGGGAGTTGTTGGCGATCCTTAGCAACATAAATATAACATCATTTTAATACTAAAACAAATAGAGAATAGGGCTTTATCTAACATTTCCACGAGTTTTGTTGCGCACCTAACTTACAGAGATAGCACGTGGAAATGCATCAAAATATCAAGGAAAACGCACTTCCAGGAAACGCATTCAGAAAAGGCGCAAATCAAGAATAAAAGAGAAAAGCCCATTAAAGCATCAAACGGGATCCATCCGTAACCGCGGGGGAGGCCCAGACCCAGAAAGCAACCGACCACCCGAAGGCGGTGGCCAGTTGCCACCTCCCAGGGACCGACCGCCTCCGGGGGCGGCCGCCCCCCAGATGTCACTTCCCAGGCTCAGTTTTCAGCCACATGCTCAAGGCGGTTCTCTGAAGGCGGTTTCACCTCCTACCATACTTAGAACGCCCAAACCGCCCTTGATCAGCTATAAATAGATGTGTTTCACCCCCTCCAAAAGACACACCAACATTTGGAGCACTACACCTCACATTTCTTACTTGTTCTCTAGTTTAGTGGTAGTAGTAGAGCAAGGCAAAGCTATCAAGGAGAGCTTGTCTCCTTGGAGGAATCAAGAACATCTTGGTATGAATACACATCGGATCTCCTCTATGAGCAAGTTCTTATCTTATTTATATAGCAATGCATCTGAATTAGAGTATAGTCTTGTCCATATTATGATCATAACGTGTAAACTAGTCCATAGTCTATGTGTTATGTTCTTGATATGTTCATCAAAGTTCTTCATCGCTCATCAAATTAGTATGAATAGAGGAAAAGCTAAGGATGGGATAATAGTTCGTTGTGCTGTCATGGTTGCTCCTAGCCGAGGCTGTCAATCCGAAGGGTTGGGGCCCCGGGGGGCTAGGAGTTGTTTCCAATTACACGGGCGTGGTGCTTGGGTATGCGGGAATCAGTGGATATGTCGGTACCCCATGGGCAGAGGGGTAGGTGGGCAGGTGGTGACAACCCTGTCCATCCCTAGCATTCCCCCACGTTCGGGTATTGAGTAGGAGTTCGTAAAGTCTCTATCGGCTGGCAGACCAGCTGCGGGGATCTCCCTATCAACCCGGACTTAGTCCTGATCCTAGTCTTATTAATTCAATGAAATTACTATTCGTTGCATAGCTGTATATGACCAATGCCTGCTCACGTAATTATTCTTTATTCTTTATTTTATCTTTTATCCTTGAGGTTGCTCCGATGTGTGTGTCCACTATCTTATAAACCTGTTTTAACCCCTGCCTATGCTATGCCTACCTATGCATCCAATAAGTGATCATGTTTATACCAAAAGCTAGATGGAATTCATCATGCACTCCTACGGAAATTATAAATACGACACCCTTGAATACTTACGGGTTGAAAGGCTACAATGATAGTTCTGTGCGTTTGCAGAGTAATCTTATTCCTTATTAAGCTATCGATTGGCGTACCTAAGTACCATTACTTAAGGATTGTAATTCTTGTGCACCCCACGGCACCATGCCACAGTTTTGCATATCGTAAGTAATGACGGTTAGGGAGGCCAATCCGGCACTTCTAACTGCTATTACTAGACTGCATTACCTAGGCCGGCGCCACTAAGGGACAAGGATTATCCTTTCTGAAGTAATGGTGGTTGGGAATGCCAACAAACATTACTAGCGCCGTTGCTGGGGATGGACTTTTAGTCTATCTTTTGTAATGATGTTAAGAAATGCCAACACATATTCACTCCCCCCTCTAGGCATTGTAAATCCTTTCAGTTCGTCTTATTTATTTTTTTTATAAATATTATTTATTTTGTTCTGACTTAATTGTCATCAGAGATACTATAATAATGATTTAATTATTTTATTGTTCACATAAACATTTTAAATAAAATAAATGGTCAAAAAAAGTTTAAAAAGTAAAAAATGACACTTTTAACAGGACGAGGGAGTATACAACCCAATGAACATAAACTTAGAAACATAAAAAATATAATATATAAAAAATAATAATTAAACTAGAATTTGGGAGATCATGTCATGTCTGATTATCGGACCCAAGGATCAATCTACAACTAGCCAATTTGGGTTCTGGACTCTGGACTCTAGAGGGCCAACGAAGCTCGACTATGCAGAGCCTTATTTTTGTACATCAACATCAAGCTTTTCACCAAACCTGGTCTTCAAAAGACCACCAAGACCGTAACCCGGACTTCCTCTTCGGGCCTATATGATGTTATTCTTACCAACTTGTCCGAGCCAAGCAACATTATAAGAGCAAGACTAATAATACAGAGCTTTACTCGTATAGCAGTCAGTCTTTGACACAGTTAATATATGACTCACTTGTCTTTTTCACAGAGTTTCTTAGTTCTTATATTCAAACAGGCTTGTAATATTACAGTAATCCGCTTCTCCTCTCTGTCTCTCCTCCATGTCAGCATTTAGCCAGCTAAGATGTTTGATTCCTTAAGCCTGGGGTGGATGCTGACATGTCCTCTGGGTGTCAGCACCAAGCCATGGTGCAAAGAAACCACGTCTTCCGTCTACACGAGTCTGTCATATCTATAAAGGCATTGATCCATGACATGTACTTCTTCCGTATCGGAATTAGATGACGTTTAGGACAACGACACGGTCTTCAAAGCATGACGCTGACCTCATATTTCTATAAAAAAATACTTATTAAAAAGTGATATATGCATTCTTTTATGAAAGCATATTCGAAGACAAATCTATTTATATAGTTTCTATATTTTCAAACTCAATAATTTAAAAGTTATTCATGATTTATATTCTCAATATTTAACCAAGATCTTTTCCAAAACATTATTTTTTTTCCGATACGGAGGGAGTACATGTTATAATTAATACCTAAGTAGGCCATTCTCGCAAGGAGTTTTATGTTCCTTATGTATTGGAAACATATAAACAAGTTTCATGCTTATAAAACTCATTGTTGGCGCAAAAAGTGGTTCCCTAAGCCCAACACACCAGCGAAGCCGGAAACGACCCTTGAGGCAGTAAAGCTCTCGCAGATCCAGCTAGCTTCGAACCCGGTCTGAGAGTGTCAGTAACACCCAAGCCGTGCCAGTCAATTTGACCTGCAATTGACAAGGAAACAAAACGTAATCAGTAATCACAAGGCGGAACTAACCGGTATGTCCAGGTAGTTCCAATTGTATGGCTCGAAGAGCCGATGTAATGGGAGATCGACTAGAAAACCGATTCCAGTCATGTTATGAACCGATCGTAACGAAACATGCATTATAACTCAAGTTAACCGATTCAGACATGAATTCAAGGATATATACTTGCATTAGACGGAAATATGCTATAAAAGATGTAATTACAGCAAGCTAATATGATCATAAGCTGTCTCAATGTAAAACAAGATGAAATCAGCTATTTCAGCTGATTTAGTGTATACGGGCAACATACAAGCATATAAAGCAAGCAATGTTTCAACTCTCCGGCTAATGGATCTAGATCGCAATCTTGCAACAGTGGAGATCGAGCGGATCGAGGCAGTCATGATGAAGTTGCAACTTAAATCCGTTAACCTTTGAATCTAGACAATGTTTATTTTATTGCTTGAGTGCGACCCGTATCTAATCTAGATCCAAAATACAACCGGCTGCTACAAAGTATTCTATCTTATCAATATAAAACGAATGACAAACATAATTCGTTGAACATATAGATCTATTAGATATAAGCCGACGTATATGGATCAAGACGGATAAATTGATGATTGCTTTAAATAATAAACAATAAACATAAGCAACATCGGTAACTTAATGAATCCAGCTAAACTGCCAAATTTAACTAGAGCCGATAACTAATCCATGCATGCAAACCATCTCAATCTATAGCCTGTCTACCGGATGACATTAACTAATAGATTAATCAAGCAAACAAACACGAATCGATAACTAATCCGCGCGTGAAAACCGTCCTAATCTGCATCTCGTCCACCGGATGACGGTTAACACAGATTGATCGGTTAAACCAGCGTGAATCATCCTTGACTCACTGTGCTTCCCACGTCCACCGGATGACGCCAAAGAAACAGAGCTTAGCAAGGACCCTGGTCCGCCATGCTTCCACGTCCACCGGATGACGCTAAAAAGACATAGTTTAACAGGGGGTTGACGATACTTACAAGCAAGCCTGCGTCCACCGGATGACACCCAGCCTGGATGAAGTAACTCGCCGGACTCGACTGACTCTAGGGTTTGTTGGCCGGAGCCGAAAGTTGTGTTGTATTGATGTTGTTGTTTTTACAATGGCTGAGGGCTTATATTTATACCCTGAGCGTAGACAGAGTCCTAGTCGAATTACAACTCATCAATAGATAAGGAAACTAACAAACTATCATATATTTAAGGTAACTTGGAAGTCACATCTTCCCTTTCATAACGGACTCCGATCGTGATCGCATCCTGGCGGTGCAGACTCTAGATGACGTCACCAATACCGACGCTGCACGCCTTCTGTCACCTTCGCCCGATAACCGATTCACCGTTCAATCGGCTATTCCCCTTCCTTCTGCTGGACGGAATCTGCTTCCGAGATCGGCTATCTTCCTTCGGTATCGGCTATCGGCTTCTGGCATCGGCTATCGGCTCCCAGCCCAAAATTTAGTGTTAACACTCATTTATCCTATAAAATTTTTATCATCTCTCTTCATTTATATTATGAATATCAGTTTTTTTAATGCCCAGGATACTTCCATTGAGATTTTCCTGATTTTTGCACCGTGTACCTGTTCATGATCACGTTCTAGGTTATCTAAGATCCTTTTATTTGTTAGATCAATGTCCTGTCCATAGTACTATATCTGGTTACTTCTGCATATCACTGCCGTCCTAAAAGATACAATTCTAGTATAATAAAACCATTTAAAGTTTAACTAAGTTTATATAAGATACGGTTGATATCAATATTTATGATACTAAATAAGTGCATTAGATACACCATGAGATATGTTTGCATAGTATACATGTTATAAGATACAATACTCTTTTCTATATTTTTCGAACTTTAGAAAGTTGGACCAAAGAAAGAGCTTGTATTTTTTTTTTCAGATGAAGGTAGTAACATATAGGCCTAATAAAATTTATACATAAGTACTCTCTTCTCCTAAAATAGATGTCATTCTCACTTTCCGGAAAGTCGAAATCTTTTACCTTTTGACCATTGAATATATAATTAGTATCATTACATAGATCGTTGAATATACTTTCATAATAAATTTATTTAAAAGTATAAATGTTACATATACTCTCTACAAATTCAGTCAAAGCTGAGAAAGATTGATCTCCACGTATGTCATAATAACATCTATTTTGGAATGGGTAGCGTATATATCTCTTGCAGTGTCGCTCACACACACTATATATGGCGATGCCAACACCATCATAAGCGCTCGTGACATCTCTTCGATTCGCCTTGCCGCTAAGATTCTTGGCCTTGACTAGCGTTTGTCCCCTCACATTTTTATATTGAGCTTGCAGCGAAAAAGGAGATATGGACCACAGACCATTTTCTGTAAGAAACAGGGAGAAAATAAAAGGTGATGGAAATCATATAAACTCGTACGGTCTTACACCTTTGTAGGAGTTAAAAGATTTGAATACCCCAGGCTATGCAATGCTAGATCATGGAGTACAAACAGGGCTCTCATGCACTGCAAGTTCCCATGCACGTCCGTTTGCAGGCAAAGTGCGTCGCATGGGTGCTGGGCTGCTCCCGTAAACCCTCCAATTCCAGCTGGTTTTGTCCCCAGCCACGGCCATCTTTCTGCATTAACATTAGCATAAAACCTAATGATCAGCAGGGAGATGATGCTACTGTGCTCCTCGCCGCCGACAATTTCTTCGAAGTCCTATCCGCGAGAGTACCTGAGCCTGACGGTCGGGACCATTAGTAGTGTATGTGGTTGCAGATGGTCCTGCCATTGGGGCCAGCCGCCAGCCCATGCAAAAGCAGTCTCTCATCTCGGCTAATTCTGTGAGATGACTCTACTCCTACTTATAAGCTTTTTGGTGTGTGCGTGGATGAGGTGCTCTATCTCTGTCCGCTCCGGCGATATTCAAATGGAAGTGGTCGAGGTGGGTGGCCCCTGTGAGAAGATCTGTCTCTGACCTTTTAAACTGGAGCTGAGCACTGAAAATTCGTGACACCCATGCATTCAGTTCTCTCTCAATATCATTTGTTACTTTTGTACTTGTCGGTACTTTAACTTGCAGAGTTTTGCGAGATATTTTGCAGCCAACACGTTTAACTCAAGATGGGAATGGGTCAGCAGGGACGTGGCCTTGGACTCGGCCGTGTAGCCTCAGGGCTAATTTGCAAGACCATGCATGGGCCGAGTCGGGACTGAGAGGCGACCCAAAATATAATTTCTTTGTTTGTTGTAATCATTTAGGTAATTGGACATACTTAGTATATTCATATGCAATCTGTGAGCTTATAACTTTATAAACAGTGCCACAAAGGTACATAGGCAACATCATTCTCATAGTCATGGTTTCAACTCCAAGTTGAGCTTAACAATTTTGCATTTCTACAATATTCTTTGGAGTACAACAATAATACTCGACATTAGAATGTAATGACTATAGTAAGTCAATGAAACGATGGAACACGGGCGCCAAAGATGTCTCAAATCTTTGCCAGACTGCCTTATTTTGAGTCTCCATCTACATTGTTAATACAATGAATTTTTAATAACTCATATGCATGTTCAAAGGTTCAAATGAAGCTATAGATGGATCCAAGGATCCAACATTTGCTATGTCGATGATCAACAACACATTAAACTTCATACATCATACCCATCCTCCCAAAGCACCTCAAGGGGCACCAATTAAGTAGAATGGAAGAGGCACGCTCCACGGTTTAGAGTCGCGACCACCCATTTCCACTCCACCGCCTCAACTTTTCGGACATGCAAACAGGTACAATTTGGTTTGAGGTGACTTGATGTGATGGTTGTGAGAGCTATCCCATGGATTCATGAACCCACCTTAGAGTAGCACCTACTCCTCTACATATTATAAATAGTACCCTCACTCCTCACTTGTAACACACACCACAAGAAGAAGCTCTCTACTCTCCTCGTAAGATGTATTGCTAGAATTAGTATTAATGCTAGATCTAGTGGGAGTTAGAGTGAGTTGAGCTTTGCTCAGAGTCTAGGAGCAGACCTCAGAAGTTTGGTATAGATCTTGTATCTCTCTTGTAAGGCTGTCATCATTTGAATATATTGCTTCCTATTTGAGTACAATTTCAAGTCTTGTTGCTTTAATTACCAATCTTGTTCTCTCGTTATACTTTGGTGATACTTATAACTACCTTTATTTAGTATGATTGACTCTCATAGCATGTGATCGTCATCACTAGGTGATGCTCTAACTTAACTTGAGATTAGATTAGTGTTGAATTGTGATTACATATTGGAAATCTCATGATTTGACTTAGGTCAAACAATCCAGTTTACCACAGTTTACTTAGGTTGATCGAAAGGTTTTTGTGAGGATCATTAGCGAGGTTTGGGTCCTTGTTGGTCAAAGTTAGGGTTAGGTGGTTCCCATCAGGTTGTTGAGGTCATACATTATTGCGGGAAGAAAATCAAAGGAGGGAGGTCATGTGGCAAGGTTATTAGGGGATTGTGATCCAAGTGGTTTAATGTGATTAGCAGGAGTCATGTTTCAAAAGAAGTGATGGTTAGGAGTTAGAGTTTCCAAGAGGTTTTTGGCAGGTTGAAGTTGGAACGACGGTTGGATCGTGGCATAGTCCCACAAGAATAGACTAACCCCCCTCTCAAAGTGTGCATACAAGAATACACAAAGTATGCACGTGCACATTCACAAAATGAGGTCAATAGAGAAATTTTTACTATATTGTGGTTTAGGAAAAGAAATTTTACTAAAACAAAGGAATTTAAAGACTAGAAAGTAAGACATGCTTATATGAATCTCAAACCTCAAGAAGTCATCATTACTCTAGACCAAACATCTTGATATATATAACTCTTGATCAAATAACTATACCAAGTAATTATCTAAGTCTTTGTCCAAACAAAGCAAATTAGTGTTGAAACTATATTATATCTATTATATTCTGTCACTTTGCCATTTATATTTGGTTTTCATTTCTTCATACTCGATTTAGTGCAATATTGATCAATATCAATGAACTATAAATATCCTCACACTCATGCAAGCAAGCTATCATTATTGAGACCAAATAATATCAATTTCCCTTTGTCTTATTTTTTATCAAATTGGTTGTTTTTCTTGTATTCGAGAGATATTACATGAGTTTGATATGGTCAATTACAATAAAACCTAACCAAAGCTCATCAAACTCGTTAGTTCTCCATTCACCAAAAGTCACTTGGGGCTTAGATACACGTCCATGTTATATATGTACATGCAGGAGGGAGTTATGCAAGGCTCAAGGGAGAGGAGAGTAAAATTAAATTCACGATTGAAGAGAGCAAGTGAACATGCATAATATATAGGTGGCCAACCAAACACGAGAAGCCCAACCAAACAGAATGGTGAAGGAAAAGAGGGGGCAAGCATCCCACAAAATTTCGGTCCCCTGTAGAATTTATTAACTAGCCATGGCTAAAGACGCTTAAACTAAAGCCCAGCAACAAATACCTCGTAGCGTGCTCGGTTGTGCGATTGATGGACCAGCTCAATGGGTGCAGACGTTTCATTTTCTGCATTCGTTGTTGTTTCATTTTCTGCATTCGTTGTTTCAGGCTTTCTGCACCCCGTGGCCCGTGTTCATCGTCATATGATGTGGAAAATACTCCAGTTTTAGCACGGGCACAGCAGTACTACTCCGTAGTACTCGTAGGCAGTAGCACCTGTTCCTGTTTGGTCGGTGCACTGCAACGTCGGACGCGGGACAGGCGCGTACTACGGACGTCTACATGGCACAGCCACACCCACACCGACCGTTGGCCGGCCCTGCGGGGCGCCACTGCTGGAGCCTGGAGCAGGAGCAGGAGCACCGCGTACAGTACGTGGTGGTGGTGGTGGGTAGGAGTACCACGGCCCGACGCCCCGACCTGACGGTGATGGGAGCCAACGCTGCGCTGCGCTGCCCTGCCTAGCAGTCGCAGCACAGGCACAGATGCAGCGCTCATCCCTGCACGGCGCGGCTCCGCTTTCCCGGCGCCGAGGGAATCCCCGCCCACGCATGGGCCATGGCCGCGTGCCTGCCGGCTCGGGGCACCCGTACCGCGGCGCGGGTGGGGCGCGGGCCCGGGCCCGTGCCCGGCCACGACTTGTCTAGTCTACTCTTCTACCGGCGGGTTTGCTCGTGCCTCGTGGCTAGGGTGGCGACGGGACGTCGGAATTGTGGAGCGTTGCGTGTGCGTCCTGTTGTGGGTCAGCCGTGGTGCCCGTGGTGTGGTTTTTTTGACGGGGTCGGCCAGGCCAGAGCTCACACGTCCCATCCGGTCCCGTCCTCGCGCCCGGTGCTGCATTGGCGCATCAAATCAGTCGGGGCCCCCTAGACGCGTCCACAATTCCGGTACTGATTCCTTTGCCTGCAGCTTTATCAAAAGAATAATCAATCTTATATTTTGGGTGTCAATTGGTAGAAAGAAACAGTCTCAATATATATAGAGCTGCTCATCTTGCACTGAGTTGCAGACCGTGCATGCATATTGTCTCCCACCGTGCTAGTAACTGCTAATGCTAACAAGAAGCGCAAGCACCTCTGGTCTCTGAAGGATCAGAAAAATGTTACTGCATCCCTGGGCTGGGTACGTACACGTACTCCAGTAGTCCAGTCCACCCGCGTTCAGCTCCAGCGGCCTGCTGCGATCGCCACATAATATTCCAGCCGTCCAGCGTCCTCGCTAGTCCCACCACCCACTTACTACTCCAGTAAGCAACAGGCCCAACTTCCACATTGTGTCCAGGAAATTCTACAAAGAGGGCCTACTGTATGGGCCGGATCACCGATTGTACCGACAATGGAAACATGAACAATGGGCCGCCTACCATATTGAGTCGGGCCCGTTTTGTAAGTTCCTCCTCATTGGGGGCCTACAAGAAAAGGGAAGAGCCCGTCGCTAACTCGTTCAGCGCACGAGCGCACAATTAACAAATACCCGTCGTCGCTACCGTATAGCTTAGTTTTTTCTGTCCTTTTTTTTATCAAACTTGTTTATTATAGTCTCTGAAACTTGTTTATTTGGTCCTTCCGTTTGTTTCACATGGTAACGGCGACAAGGAATAATGACCTCTGCCGCGGAATGCTTCTAGCATACATTAGACTTTCTGGTAAGATTTTGGCCACCACATTCACGGTAGCTACTAGCGAGTTCGTGTCCAGGAAATTCTACACATATTAGCCCATATATGGGCTGCCGACGCTGCAACAACGGAAACTGGCGAAATGGGCCAACCGTATTGGAAAGTTCTCCAAAGCGGCCATTTTGCAAGATTCCTCCACATTGGTCGGGCCGAGCACGGCCGAAGCTCAAAATTCGGCGGGCCAGCTGTCAGCCGTCATCTCTTCGAACATTGCCAACTGGCGGGGCTCATTCATAACCTGTTAACAGAACGGTAGGTGGGAAAGGGAGGAACGGAATGGGAAGGAAGCGAAGCACAGCAGAAGGGCGAGGACAGACGAATCTTGATTAAGCGAGTAATGTTTGGCTACAATGTTCTTGCCTTCCTTCGCACGCAGGTGGGAACTGATATAGGCGACAGCTACGCGCAAGCAGGGCAACAGCAGAGCACATGCACAACACCCGGCATCCTAATGACGAACCCAGTCCGGCCCAATTACTCGGCCATTCGGACGCCTCGCGCGGCCCATCTTGGAGTCTTCAGAGGAGGCGCGAACAGAGTCGGATGCTCGCTCCAGAGCAGAGTCTTCCCGCAGACCCGTGTTCCTGACATTCCCCCGTCCTTGCGCGCTGGGTTGATCCCACAACCGAGCGCGGGGAAACTGCTGCTTCAAGAACTCCAGATCTTCCCAAGTAGCTAATGAAGATGGCAACCCAGTCCACTGCACCAGGCCCTGAGCAACGGGAGTATTACCTTTAGTGATGACCCGCTGTTGAAGAAGACGATCAGGCACACTCCACACAGCTGACGCCGGAGGTAGAGTAGGAGTGACAATGCGCTGAGACCCCACAGCTTTCTTCAGCTGGGATACATGAAAAACGGGGTGAACAGAAGAACCCGATGGCAACGCAAGCTTGTATGCCACTTGTCCCACCTTGCCCACAATCTTGTAAGGGCCGAAGAACTTGAAGGAAAGCTTCTGATTAGCGCGGGCAGCCACGGACAACTGCACATACGGCTGTAACTTGAGAAAAACCCATTCGCTCTCCTGAAACTGCCGCTCAGAGCGATGAAGATCAGCCTGTTGCTTCATACGCTGCTTAGCTCGAAGCAAATGCTGCCGAATGAGCTCAGTCATCAAGGCTCGATCACGTAACCAATCAGCCAGCGAAGTGATAGGGTGATCAGCTGCAGCAGATAGACCAAACTGACTTGGGGCATAACCGTACAACACCTCAAACGGAGAACGACCCAAGGCCGAATGCATACTGGTGTTGTACCAGAATTCAGCAACATCCAACCACTGGCTCCACTGCCGCGGACAGGCATGGACATAGCAGCGCAAGAATGTTTCCAAGCACTCGTTGACACGTTCAGTTTGTCCATCCGATTGTGGGTGATAAGCTGTGCTCATACGCAGCTCGACCTTGGCCAAACGGAAAAGTTCTTGCCAGAGAGAGCCGGTGAAAATGCGGTCACGATCCGATACAATGGCCTGCGGCAGCCCGTGCAGCTTGTAGACATGGGATAGGAAGGCCTTGGCCACATCCGCAGCAGAGAACGGATGCTTAAGTCCGATGAAATGCCCATACTTAGAGAAAAGATCCACAACAACCAAGATGCAATTATAACCAGCAGAGAGGGGAAGCCCTTCAATGAAATCCAGAGAAATCACCTGCCAAGCACGCTCCGGAACCGGCAATGGTTGCAGCAACCCAAGGCAGCTTAGACCGATTGGGCTTGGCTTGCTGACAGACAGTGCAAGCAGTCACCAATGAATGAACAGCAGCCTTCATAGCATGCCAAGCAAAGTACTGCTTCAGACGGCGATAGGTCACCGGCACCCCGGAATGACCACCAATGGCACTGACATGCATAGCAGAGATGAGTTGCCGATGCAGAGCAGCGTCTTGTCCTACCCAGATACGCTGCTTGTAACACTGAACACCATCACGCAAGGAGAAATGGGGCACCGAATCAGGAGCGAGAGACAATTTAGCAATCAAGGATTGCGCGTGAGGATCAGCAGAATAAGAGCGCAGGACTGACTGTAACCAAGCTGGCTGCAGTTCTGAAACAGCCGAGCAGTGCATATTAGGATGGCGAGAAAGAGCATCTGCAGCCCGATTTTCCGTACCTTTACGATACACAATCCGATACTGTAAGCCAATCAGCTTGGTAAAGACTTTGTGCTGCCAAGAGGTATGTAGGCGTTGATTAGCCAATTGCATCAGACTACGCTGGTCAGTGAGAATATGAAATTCTGCAAACTGCAAGTATCCACGCCATTGTTCCACGGCAAGCAAGATAGCTAAATACTCCTTCTCATAAGCCGATAAGCCTTGAGAACGAGGGCAAAGGGCCTTCCTTAGGAAAGCCAATGGATGCCCAGATTGCATCAAGACAGCACCAACCCCGATTCCACTCGCATCAGTTTCCACCACAAAGGGTTTAGAAAAATCCGGCAGAGCTAAAACAGGTGCTGAGATCAAAGCTTGCTTAAGAGCCTCAAAAGCCGCTGTGTGATGGGAAGTCCAGCAAAACGGCACACCTTTTTTGAGAAGATCAGTTAAAGACTTCGCCAGAATTCCAAAATGACGAACAAACCGACGATAATAGCCGGCTAAGCCGAGGAAACTGCGGAGCTCTTTAACAGACAATGGAAGGGGGCAATCACGCACAGCAACCACTTTGTCAGGGTCAGTAGCCACGCCAGCCGCTGAGATAACATGACCAAGGTACTTCAACTCGCGCTGAGCAAAACTGCACTTAGAGAGCTTGACCTGCCATTGATCTCGGCACAGCAATTCCAAAACAGCCCTAACATGCTGAACATGCTCTTCCAGACTGCGACTGTAAATCAAGATATCATCAAAAAAACACCAAGGCACACTTGCGCAGCAAAGGATGTAAGGTGGTATTCATCGCTTTCTGGAAGGTGCCCGGAGCACCAGTGAGACCAAAAGCCATAACACGGAACTCGTATTGGCCTGTATGAGTTTGGAACGCTGTTTTAAATTCTTCCGCTGGACGCAGGCGAATTTGATGATAACCTGCGGTCAGGTCCAAGCAAGTGAACCAAGAAGCACCACTCAACTCGTCCAGTAGCTCATCAATCACCGGAACTGGGTACTTGGTTTTGGCAGTAATGGCATTGAGATGATGAAAGTCCACACAAAACCGAAAGGTCCCGTCCTTCTTCTTGACCAGGAGAACAGCAGAAGAAAAGGGACTGTTGCTATGCTGGATAGTGCCTGCTGCCAACATTTGCTGAACTTGGCGCTCGATCTCATCCTTGATAACTGGCGGGTAACGATAGGGACGGATCTGCACTGGAGAGGCCCCCGGCAACAAAGGAATAGCATGATCACTGGGCCGAGATGGGGGATAATCAGCTGGTGGGTCAAAAACTGATTTGAATTCAGTTAGCAAGCGAGCGATCTCGTCAGGCATAGCCGAAGAACCCGACTCAGGCTGTACTGGAGACACCAACGACAGCTGCACCAATGATCCAGGTGGAAGCACAGACAACTGGCCAAAGAGCCGCAACATAGACCCCTGATAAGTGATATCCATCCACTGATTTTTCCAATCCACCTGCATTGGGCTGTAAGCCGCGAGCCAATCCATTCCCACAATCATAGAATACTGGGGAATAGGAAGCACTCGCGCAGCAGACTCAAAATGACAATCCTGAACAGACCACTGTAAGTGAGGAAAGTGAACTGAACAAGTAATCACGGTGCCATCAGCTACCTTAACCCGTAATGGAGGAGATAAATCATGTCCACCCACCAGGAGACACGCCAGATCAGTGCTGATGAAAGTATGACTGCTCCCGGAATCCACCAAAATCTTCACCGGGTGGCCCTGCACTACACCAGACAGCAACATGGTGCGAGTAGAAGCAACTCCAGATACCGCTGCCACCGAAACCATGAATAGCGAAGAGTCATTATCAATCTCATCCGTCTCAGCAGAAGCTACGACGTCTTCGGAGTTGCAAATATCCCACAATTCCTGAAGAACATGGAGTTGAGGAGTCTCAGGGCAGTGGTGGTCGTGAGACCACTTTTCTCCGCAACGAATACACAGGCCGCGAGCGCACCGAGAGTTGCGCAGAGCATTCAGCTTGTCGTCCACGCCGCGCTGACGGCGATCCTCAGCACCACCGGCTGGAATAGCCGCCTTGTCAGGACGATCCACACGCTGTGGTGGGGGTGGAAGCGGCAATGGACCGCGCCGGGAAGAAGACCCATAGCTGAAGTGCTCCAGCTTCTTGACATCACGACGCCGCGAGGGATCCAGCAATTCCTCCTGCATCAAAGCGAGAACACCAGCAGTATCGAAGGACGATGGGCGCTGAAGATGAACGGCACTTTTGATATCATCACGAAGGCCATCAACAAAACGAGGAGCATAAAAGTGGGGATCCACATCAGGGTTATATGCAGATAACTGATCAATGAGACCAGCAAAACGATCTATGTAGTCCTACACCATGCCAGTCTGCCTAATGTGGAAAAATTGGCGAATACATGCTTCATACTGATCATGGCCAAAGCGACCTAGCAGTGCACGGCAGAAAGGGACCCAACCCGAGAAACGAAGCTTAGACTCCACAGACTGCCACCACCGAGCGGCAGCGTCTTTCATGTGCATAGTTGCAACCCGCACCCACTTGTCATGCTCAACTGAAAACATGTCAAAATAATCTTCACAACGCGAGAGCCATAGCTTGGGATTCTCGCCAGCAAACTCAGGAAAATCCATCCTAGGCAATTTACTGCTGGAAAACTGCGACCCCCAGTGATTGCGGAATTCCCGGGAAGCTCCACCAGACAGCGGTGGCCCACGATCCCCCATCTCCAGTGCAGGACCCAGAGAGCGAACGGTGCATCATAATCTTAGGCACGGAAAGAGGATGGGGAAGGTGATGCGTACCCTTGACCGGAGACTGAGTCATGGACTCGAGCCCCCGGTGATTGTTGACAACGCCGTGCCCAACAGACGGGCCGATGACCGGGTGCCCGGCAGATGTTGTCGCCGCGGTCATCACAGGAGGAGGAAGCACTCCAGAAGATGTAGCTGGAGCAGAGTCGAGCACCACCCGACTCACGGACTTGCGCAGCGCCGTCATCTCTTGACGCATGGACTGCACAGCATCGCCGGTCTTGTGGATCTCGCCGATCTCGGCGCGCAGCTCCTCCACCGACTCATCCACGGTTGGCTTCCATGCGTCGAACACCTTGGCGGCATCCTCCAACTGCACGAAGCGATCCGCGAGAGACCGCTCCACAGCGCCGATCCGATTGCCCAGAGCGGCCTCAACACCACCGATCTGCCCCTCAAGCGAAGCCTTCATCGACTTCATCTCATCGAGGAGAAGCTTGGTGTTAGGATCCATCGCCCCAAGGTTTCTGCGGAATCGCGTGAAGTGGTCGTGGTGGATTTGGTGGGGCTCCAGCGCTCGGTTCCACCACCGATCAGATCACCTGAAACGGACCTATGGGTTCACCGATTACTCACACAAGGCGAGAATCAGCGATCAACCAGCCGCTAGGATTTACGACCCAGATCACGGTGTCGGATCGAGAGAAGGGCCAAGGATAGCAGGCTCTGAATACCAATTTGTTAACAGGTGGGAAGGGAGGAACGGAATGGGAAGGAAGCGAAGCACAGCAGAAGGGCGAGGACAGACGAATCTTGATTAAGCGAGTAATGTTTGGCTACAATGTTCTTGCCTTCCTCCGCACGCAGGCGGGAACTGATATAGGCGACAGCTACGCACAAGCAGGGCAACAGCAGAGCACATGCACAACACCCGGCATCCTAATGACGAACCCAGTCCGACCCAATTACTCGGCCATTCGGACGCCTCGCGCGGCCCATCTTGGAGTCTTCAGAGGAGGCGCGAACAGAGTCGGATGCTCGCTCGAGAGCCCGCAGACCCGTGTTGCTGACATAACCTTCCGATCCAGTCGCCACCGCTCGCATCAGACCGTCCATTCGAATCCCCGAAACCGTCCCCAAAATCCGATCACCCGCCCAAACCCTCCGCCGGCTCGCCCTCCCGCCCCCGATCGAGAAACCCTAGCCCCGCCGCTCGCCGGCGATGGAGGCGCCGGACGAGGAGGTTGGGCTGGGGCTCCCTGAGGGCGAGCGGCTGCTGGAGGTGGCCCTCATCTCCGCGCAGGGGCTCAAGCTCCCCTCCGGCCTGCGGCGGCGGCGGCTGCAGGCGTACGCTGTGGCCTGGGTTGACGCGGGGCACAAGCTCCAGACCCGCACCGACGACACGGGCGGGCTCGACCCGGCGTGGCACGCGCGCCTCCTCTTCCGCGTGCGCGAGGCCTCGCTCGCCGACGACTCCGGCGCCGCGGTCACCGTCGAGATCTACGCGGCCGCCGCGGGCGCTTGGCACCTCGGCGGGGACTCGCTCGTCGGCTCGGCGCGCTTCCTGCTAGGCGACCACCGCCTCCTGTCCCGCCCCGTCGGCTCCCCCTCCATGTTCGCCGTCGGCGTGCGCCGCCCCTCGGGCAGGGTCCACGGCCTCCTCAACGTGGCCGCGAGCCTCGTCTCGGTGCCGCCGTCCCCGGCCGCCTGCCACGCCCTCCGCCTCTCGCCGGCCGTCTCCCTCAGCGGGCTCTCCGTGGCGCCCACCCCAAGCCGCGTGCTCCGCGTCCTCAACCGCGCGCACCCGACGCCTCCACCGTCCCCGAGGCTTCTTACGCCCAAGAAGCAGCAGGTCGGCAGCGATGAGGAGGAAGACGCGAGGGGGACGGGCGGGGTCGTGTTCTGCGGGCCCTGCGTCTTACCAGTACCAAGGAAGATACACACGAGCCCCTCAGACGAGAACCTGCAGGCCTTCGCTAACATCTTCTCTGGCGGGCTCAGGCATTGCCAGACGGAGCCCTCATTTTTGAGGAGTCCAGGCAAGTAGGCTCCATGCTTTCAATTGATTTCCTGTGGAGTTAGCCCGTTTCCTGTTGTGGCCAATTAACTTCTTGATTGAGATCAAGGTATAGCTGAGTTGTATCATAGCATCTCTTGTTATCATCAGAAATATGTTACATCAAATTGTGTAGATTCAATGGGATTGCAGAGTATTCGTGCCTCATATATCAGTTTTGAAATTCTTTGCTGGTCTCTAGTCTATTATGTTGGAAGAAAGCTGCTTCTTGCTCGATACATAGATTAGATTGGTAAAATCAGTGGGGAACAATACCTGATGCTTTGACAAAGTCTTATTATTTAGTCTCTCTGTCCACATATTTTTGGCATTCAAAATTTGTGTACTAATGGAAGCATTTTTAGCATAACCCACCCCTCTCCCCTCCCTAATCATACACTTATCTATTCCACACATACGCAGCCTTATCTGCTCTGCAAGCAGCTGCAAGGCACTTCCACCCTCCCTCGTGACCTGCACACACGCGGCAGCGTGATGCTGTGGCAGCCACAGCTACCATTTGTTACCTTGTGTATGTATGTATGATAACAGCTTGCTTTGAATGCCACTAAACACTAGGTGGCTCCAGGCCCTTCAGTGAGTGACACCAGTCTTTTATCTTATTGCTTACTATTGACTGTTGGATTATTGTGTCCTAAAAACCTCAGAAATGCTTATCTTGTAGAGTATATATGGACGGAGGGAGAATGTTCGTGTCTTGATGGTACCTGTTCTATTTTGTTTAGCTATGTTTTCCAGCACTGATGCCTGTGGGTGTTTGGTGCCAAGGAATTGGAGATTAGTGATTTTGTTTATGCATGT
Source organism: Eremochloa ophiuroides (assembly GCA_038502445.1). Taxonomy (NCBI): domain Eukaryota; kingdom Viridiplantae; phylum Streptophyta; class Magnoliopsida; order Poales; family Poaceae; genus Eremochloa; species Eremochloa ophiuroides. Next base: position 59,387,316 of record JAHLJS010000006.1, read on the forward strand.
TCATTTGTTTTTTTTATGCTGTAACCCATTCTGTGAATTGCTGTCCGTTGGTTGAGCTAAAGACAATTGCAGAATCTGATTCAGCCAGTTCTGTTTTCATTTTGACTAACGGGTGAAAACTGGGTCATGAATATGATAGCTTCCACGCAGATTTCTATGGTTTTAACATACAGCTGTAGGAAAATAGACATGTCCTCTGAAGCACAAATTTGTTTGTGAGGTCTTCGTTCGTTGACCTAATAAAGTAGGTATTGATACTTGATAGACTGCCTATTGCTGACCATACAATTTTGAAACTAATCCAGCATTGAAAAGCTAAAAGCATTCAGTTGTTATTCTTTGATTACCCTGAGATGGCAAATATTCACAAATATACTTAAGTTGATCTGCAGAGAGCACTATTATCGAACTAAAAACAGGAAGCTGCCATAGGTGCCACCGATTGAAAACCCCCACTGCCCTGCATTACTTAGATTATTTTTATCATTACATGTAATGGTTCCTGCATTGTTGTTTGAATGGTTGAGCATGTGGAATCAGTACCTCATGACATTATTATAGCTAGCTGATCCCTATCTTTTCAATCATGCTCCCATCTTAAGGGCAAATTCTGAACTCTGAACTCTGGATTGGATTTGACAACTGCACGGCTGTTCTGGCCTTGATCAACCCAATAAGACCGTTTAGGGAGTAACCAAAGCTTTGCAGTGCGCAGATAGGGTTCAAAATTTTGAGTTGTTTCCCTGGGGATAGGTTCTGGATGTTTGTCGATTTAAGTTGTCATAATTTGGGCCATTGTGCTTGTTATTGGCTTCTTTTTAGGACTAGCAATTCAATGACACTGAGGTTGGGGTGTTGTTGAGTACAAGTGTAATGCTGCTGCATATGATTTTATTAAAATCTAGTAAGGCCGGATAAAAGGTTGTGCCTTTTTAATCCTTCAGATGTATCTTTGCACCTTCTGAATTACTTACAAATGCACATATACGTCAACACAAAAACTTAAGATAACTTCATTCATGTGAAGCTTGGAACTCATTGGTAAACATTTTAGATAAACTATGTGCATGTGCTATGGCAATCACAATCATATGTTCTCTGATCTTTATTTTTCCTATTACTTTCTATAAAATGTGTTACTAAACTGTAACATTATACAAGTACAGTAACAAGAAATCTAGTGATAGTAGTCATATGTCCAAACATTTTTTTTATGTTGTTAATGGTGAATCAGTAGTGCAACATAGTATAGAAGATACTTTGGCCTTTCTTGCTGGTCACTCACCTATTTTTGTTGGTCCCACATTGAGCTAAGTCATATGCCTTGTCTTGGCAACACATGCCAAATCCGGCAGCCAAATTATTTTGCTTTGGTTTTGGTTCGGAACTGTTTTATACTTGAGCTTCTGATGGGCTGAAGTGTGTTCACATGTCTGCAATTTGGGCCACCGTGAGTACAATTGTAGCATGTTTGTTAACTGCCTGCTGTTTAGCATAATCCCTGCCACTGCCTTTGTACATCTTGTCTTTACTGTTCCCACAAGTCTTCTTTACCATCATCATTCTAAAGTTGGCATCATGGTTTCATATGCCCGATTTTTCCCGTCCACTTCTCTGTGGTAGGACTGGGATCCTATGCTCTGATGTCACGGGTTCCATCTCGCAAGTCACAGCCCTTTTCGCAATGACTTAACGAGTGGGGCAAACTTTGTGACAGTTCAGAAGTGAAAGGGACGCTTGCGGCATCAGATTTACGTGGAACCCACTGTTGCTCTGCTTATTGCGCTTATTGGGCGCTGCATAATCCTCCAAAAAGCACCCATATATAAATAAGTTCGTACTTGGCGATCGCGACCTCTCGCCAATGGCCACTGCGTGCTACCTCACACCACACGTCTCTTTTCTTGGGCACTTTGCCATCATCACCCTCCAATTGTGATCCACGTAGTCCCAATTCGTGCTGCTGCGCCACTGTATGGACGTGCCTCTCACTGGTTCATATTCTCCGTTCGACGAAGAATCACCCTTTAATTAACTTTTCAAGTGCAGCGTTTGTGGAAGGCTTTTGATGGCGGCGAGGAGCATCAGCATCAAGCACCTCACACACGAATTGTTCCGTTATTCGATTCCGCACCTGTCACGTTGTTACCTGAACACTTTTGCCGTAGTTGCCAAGTTGCAGAGATCTCATAATATTCACATTGGAGAGGGCGAGAGGGCTACTTGTCGCCTCCACCTCCAGGTCCTGCTCCGTTTGATGCTGTCCGCATATACGGCAAGAGATTCCATGGAACATTCTAGTACCTCGTTGCTTTGGGTTGGAGAGGAGCTAGGAGCTTTATTGAGTTGAAATGTTTAGGACAGAAGATGTGTTGTTTTGTGTTGCTATGAGTGACACAAGTGGGAGGATTAACACAAAAGTGGCAACTAGTAGCAGGCAATGACAATACTTGGTGCGGTCTCAGATGTCGAAGGGGAAGCGAGGCAAGGAGGAGCTGCCTCTAGTGGGCTCGCCACTCGCTGCCACCCGGTGTCGTTTCCTCCTCCCATGTTTCAAGGTGGAGTACTCCGCTCTTTTTTTTTCTATGGGTTTGTGCTTGTGCACATCAAGAAAGATGTACTCGAAAGCTGTTTCTGTTCCCACGTCGACTGATGATAATTTCAATGTGCCAGGTCCGAAGCCTCCGATTGTGTGCAAGACTTTTGATGTGTCAGCTGGTGTGAGTGTGTGCGTTTTTCAGAAGCTGATGGCCCTCATTGTTTCTTTCCAGAGAGCCAAAGTGTCTACGAAGCACATGTAGGTGGTGCGCAATTATTCATTTGTTTTCTTTACGGTTGTTTTCCGTCTCAGCATGCTGCTTACCTGTACTGTAATTTTGTCTTCCAAACAAAATTTTCTCTGGCTCTATTCAGCTGCTCCAATCAACTAAAATTTCAACTTCTTTTCATATATACAATCAATGGAAACTAGGGCTTCTTTTAGACGAGGAAGCCTTTAGATGATCCTCCACCTTTACTACGATGGCGCAACACGCATTTGATGTGCTCCATACACATGCCCTGCCCACACCACAGTGACAGTAGTACAGTACTGGGAGTACACGGTTCATCTAGCTGCATCATCGCTCGCTGCGCGGCCCCTGTGACCGTGAGAAATCTGGCCACACGTTACATTTTCTGCCAGACGGTGGTCAGCTCAAGTCGGAACGAAAGACCGCGCGCGCCTAGAACTAGAGTGGTGCCTGTGGGGGCCCGGCCGTTCGCGTTTGATTTGGCCTGGCCGTCGGCCCGTCCTCCTGCATTGCATTTCCATCGCATGCCGCCGTGTGGTGTACTAAAAGCTGTGCCTCACGCCTTCAGAAAACATGCATGCATGGGCGGTGGCCAGCGGCCTCGTCTTCCATTGTTAATCTGAGACGGGCGCTGGCCTGGTCGCTGCTGAATTACTGAATCACTGTGCTAGCTTAGCAGCGCCAGGCCGTTTCAGCAACCAATCGCTGTGACGCGCAGATCCGAGTACCGTTGAAGGCAGTATAATCGCGTTAAACCTCTTGCGGTCTTGATTTACAACATCTCCGCTTCTGCTTATCCGTGACCTCATCACACATAAGACCTCTTGGATTATTATATAGCAAAAAAAAAAGGAAACTAAAGTTTCGCTTATGCTTATCTGTGCTTCTTTCCTAACCATAAAACAGAATTTTTCTCTCACGACGAACCAGAATAACCAAAATCAGCAATTTTTTAAACCTAGCCGAACAACTTTTGTTTTTTTGTTCCGCATGCTACAGAGGATGGGACGAAACAATCCCTATATTACTAGTGTTTGGTTCTAGGTCGAAAGGAGGCATGATGTATGTCCCCAAGAAAAATATTTTCCTTAAATAAGTTTTAGGTGACCTCGTCCTTTTAAATTGAGAGCACACATTCGTCCCAAGTTGGCTGCATGATCCTCCATTCGATGGTGGATGGGTGTGTGGTTTTAACTTCGACAATGTAGCAATAGGCTTTGTGCGACGTGTCTTTGGTTGACCATGGCTGTGGAGTGCAACTATGGTCTTCTGGCAGCAAAGGTGTCGAGCAGCAATGAGGATCACACAATAACCTTGCGTTTTGTTGGCAATGTCACAGATGGGTAGACATCATATAGTTAGTTCGGTACTTGCAGGGAGAGGTAGGAGGCAGAGGTATGATCAATGTGGGATGAGATGTGGTTGGCCGTAGCCAGCGAGAAGGAATAACTAGGAGCGAGGAGGCTACTACCATGTAAAACATGAGGAAGGGAAGATTAAAGCATGACAAGTGGCCTCACAAAATGATAGGTGGGAATGTGAGAGCCACTGGCAGTTTGTGAGATCGCGGTGATAAAACGATATCTCTCTCTAGCCCTTTTCATATCCCTCCTACCTAACAAAAGTTATAAATGAATTGATCCTTCTAACAAACGTAGAACCAAACACATGTTAAGATTCTCATCCTATGTTTGAGTTACGTGGCGCCTTTTGGTTCGCATGAACCACTTTGTGATCAATTTCAGAAGAAATTTATAGGGGAAAAAAGAACATCCACTCAAGTTTCTCATTATTTGTTTCTCTTGGTTCATTCAAATATCTATTCTTACAAAATATTTTTTGTGTTTTTTTTATTTTCTGCTTTTCATATGCATTCTTATCCTATAAATGTTTTTTTCTATTTCTGCATTTTTTTTTTCCAACCGATCTGCATTCAGGCCTAAATGCATAACGTTCGCGGACGACAAGTTCATGTTGTCTTGGTACTGCTCGTGCGATCGTAAGTTAACTTGGTTACTTTGTAGGATCTTTCGAGATAGTTTAGTAGTAGGATTGAGTCGCATGACTTTTGAATGGTTTAAGCTTTCATCAGGCATATACTATGATCCAAAGAACTACTCCCCCGTGACTGTGCGCTATTTTAAAAGCGGAAAGTGGATCGGAGAGATAAAGAGATGAGAAAGCAAAAGTCAAATGGCTCCATGAGCTTTGCGGTTTGCTTCCCTGAGGACCAAGTGTCGGTAGGCAACTACCTAGCTAGCTACTAGGCGTGCAGCAGCATATCATTACTGTATAGCACCTCCTCGTGATTGCTTCGACTTCACGGTGAAACTGAAACCTGGCGTTCGTTGAGAAACGAGGGCCACCCGCCACCTACCACGCTACTACTACACACACAGAAACGAAAGGGGGGAGGCCGGTCCTGCTGCATCTGATACTACTACCTGTAGAGGCAGCAACAGCAGCAGCAGCAGCACGCACAGAGTCACAGTACAGTGCCGTCCTGACTCCTGCGCGCATCGTCCTCGTCGTCGCCCCTCGGTGGTTTTGGAACGTTGCGGCGGCGCTCGACGACGACGACGACGACGACGCATCATCACGCCCGGTGGCCGCCGCGTGCACGGATCGATGCATACTCACCAAGTCAGGTACGTCGTCGGCGGGGGGAGGACGGACGGGTTATGGCGGAACAGTACGGGGGCACGCGGAGGCTTAAAGCGACGGATCGAGCATGCCATTTCACCACGCATGTGAAAAGAGAGACCATCATCAGTACTACGAGTACGCCATTGCCCCGGCCCGCGGCGCACTACGTACGTGCGTGCGTACTCCACTCCGGCCTGAAGGAGCCGAAAGCGAGAGATGAGCGCGCTCGCTGCACGGCTGCACGTGATAATCGACCGGCGGCCGGCGACAGCGGCGAGGCGCGCGCGGCATAATGCAGGGGGTCGGCCGGCAGGCCCGGCCCCAACCCCCAACCCAGGCCCGGCCGCATCCGCAGTCCGCACTGCAGCACAGCACGCGAGCGCTAGGGGGACACCCCTACCTTGTCCAGCCAGGCAGTGAGGCAGGTGGACGAAAAAAGGCGAGTCACTCCTACGCGACGCGCGGAGCCCAACACGTCCGTCCGTAGTAGCCGCCGCAGGCAGGTAGGATGGTCCATCTCGGGGCGCGCCGCGCGCATGGCCACGCTGTGAGCTCTGTCCATGCCATGGCACGTTGCTTTCTTCGCGCGCGGCCACTCTGCGCCTGCGCCGCTGCCGGCCGAAGGGAGAGCCCGCACACAGAGATTGATAGATAGATACTCCTAGATAGATGTAGTACGTACACCCTACGGTCCTACCACTACGCTACTGTGCTACTGTGCTCCGGCCAGCGGTACCGGAGATCTGGATGCCCGGGGTCTGGCTGGAATGGCGCAGTACTACGCCGGTCGAGCGAGAGCCGCCGTCGGCTGCGTGGTGGGGGTGCGCGCTAGCCGCCTGCTGCCTGCCTGCTGCCTGCGTGCCAGCGAATCGCCGCGCTTCAATGCCGGCCGGCCGGCAGGCCGGTCGGTCTGGTTGTGCCCGGCGTTTTGTCGCGCGCGGGCGGCAGCGTTGGTTGCGTTGCGCTCCGAGGACCCGTCCACGCGCGGCGGCAATTGTTTTGTTAATGGGCGTTGCATTCCAGGGAGAGGGAGGGAGGAATGCCATGCGGAGGATTTGTTTCGTGCCATGTGCCATCCATACTGTACGTTCTATATAGCGAGACACAGCTGGCGACTGGGACTGGGCGCGTGACGTGCATCGATGCGGCGGTGCCGCGGTGGCCATGACGGCCGATTTTCGCGTTTTTTTTTTCTTTTGCCCCAATCCCGTGGGCCTGAGTTGCTGACTGTGTGCTGTATCTGCTTTTCGTGCCGTATATATGCCTGTGTCCTTATCTCTTTATTTTTTTTTCAAAAAAGGTACTCCTAATAATAATAAATAGTAAATACATTAAAAATAGTGCTGTACCCTTTCTAGCATCGATGGAAAAATGTTTATTTGCTTCCTGCAAAACAAGGAACATGCTTTGTTGGTAAGTATTCTCATTTTTCTTCATGTGGTTTAAAATTAGTTGGAGAGTGTTTAATATACTATGTGCTATTTATAGAAGATAATAATATACGTCATAATTCTTACTGATAATTGATAAATATTATTAGTTGGCGGCGGCTCAAAATAAAGCCATTAGTTAGTTGTTCTCCTACGTAAAGTTTGTCATGCACCCAACTGTGTGACATAGAGTGTCTCCAACAGTTTTTCATCATTCTCAATCTTGATTTTTTAGCAAGATTTAGAGAACACTACCCTCCAACAACTTCCTATCTTAATTCCAATTGTTCTCCACACTTGAAAAATTGGTCTAATCGTCGAGAAATATATGTACGTGTATCAATCGGTCAATTTAGAGGTGAAATGATGTGGGTGAAAAGAGAGAGTAACGATTAGGTTTCTAACGCAGGATATATAGGAGAGAGACCTATAAAGTAGTAAATAGTTCAGGTTCATGTTACAAATTTGAATTTTTAGAGCATATTTTTGAAAATGATCGGAGAAACCCAATAAATATGTTCCAAACTTTTTACAGCCACTTAAAAAACTTATTCGTTTACCAATTAATTTTATAACTATTGGAGATGCATCTCTCCAATAGTTCAAAAAATTAGTTGGTAAATCAAAAGTTTTCTAAGTGGCTAAAAAAACCAAGAGCATATTTGTTAGCTTTCTCCAACAGTTTTCAAAATATTGCTCCTAAAACATATAAGACAATTCTGCATCAAGAGTCTCAAACTATTTTGAGAACATCTTAACCACTTTATTCTTCCTTTCTCTTCTGTGCATTCGTCTTATTCTTTCTCGCATCTTATATTTTTGCACTGATTAAATAATCCTTTTTTTAATGCAGAAAATTTAAAGTTTGAGACAGAGAGTTGTTGAAAGCAGTTTTCTCAATCTTCCCAAAAAAAAATCAATATTGGGAATGTGTTATGAAAACACTTGGAAATGCTCTAATATCCAAACTGATATTTAGGAAATGACGATGAATGTATTTACCATATGGTTAAAAATAGTAGTGTCTATAAAACGAAGAAAAAAATAGTCACTTGGAAATTGAACATCGCGTAGCCTATAAGGGTGTGTTTAGGTTGGGAACTTGGGATGAGGATAAGGATAGGAATAACCCTTCTAAGGGTATTAACGTATCTTAGCCGTTCATTTCTCATAACTAATTGAATCATAGCTATTCATTTATTTCTCTATCCCTATCTCACCACCCGTTTCCCACCATCCAAACAAACCCTAAACGATGACTTTATTTTTCTTTAAAAAATTCTAAACCAAGTATTATTAAATAAAATAGTACCTTACATTAATAAAAAATAAGAAAGTGAAGGTGGAAAGCGGATTTCCCCAACGCCCTGCGCCAGTACATATATGGGCTCCCGCCCCTTGTCTTGCGCCAAGGGAGGGAGGAGGAGGAGCCCGCCGAGGACGGGTGGCCTGACCGTGAAAATCGCATCGCCCAGGGGCGCTGGAGAAGCGGTGCGCTTGGGACCGTTAGCGATTTCTGGCCAGAATCGGCTGGAGAGTCCCGAGCAGGCTTATTCATTCCACCGTTCATTCACCTCTCTCTCCTTCTCCTCCTCCTCCTTTTTCTTTCCTTGCAGATTGGACTAGGCGAGCGCCGCCGCCGTTCTTCTGATATTCGCCGGCGACGAGCACCCACCAGGTATGCCGCGCTCTTCTATTCTCTTCCGTTGTGTGAAACCGAGCGGTCCAAAGCCCTAATGTAAGCTATTTGTGTTCGGATCTGATCCAATTACAAGTGTATAAATGATACATAAAATTTCTTTCTTTCATCATTGCGCAAGGCCGGCATTGCTGGATGCGGGCGCAGTTTGTTTTCCCGTGTACCCAATTAAGGTGCAGGGTGCAATTTATTTTCCAAAGGTTGCAGGGGAAATAGCAAACTCTACCCGTCTTTGTCATACTGATCAGTGATATTTTCTGAGCATATCTATATTTATTATATATACTAGAATTTATATTATTTTTCTGCCTTTTTTAACTATCAAATAATGGACAAAAGAAGGAGTTTACAAAAGGTGTTAAGCGCTAAGCGTTTCTCTTAAGCGTTCAGAATTTTGGTTTTAGACTGGACAAATTAGAGACAAGAGTGGAGAGAAATTAAGAAAGAGCAAATCAATTAATGCCTAGATCCTTCTCAATCTTTCCACTCTTCCCTTTTATAGGAGTGGTATGAGTGAAATTTTTCATATTTCCTCCTATAAGACTTGTATTTTAAGAAATGCATCTAGATGCTACAAATGGGGCCCTAACGATTGTCTCACAAGTCTCTTTGCTACGTAACTGGGCACACTGTTCGTCTAAACAGCCGTTTAGTCCATTTAAACGGTAAACAGAAGCCACAGATGTAGTTTAGGCCTAAACGATGAATTAAACGATTAGACTATTTAAACCCGTTTAAACTGTTTAATTCCGTCTAACTAATTAGAATCAACTTAAACATTAATAAATGAGATAAACAACCATTTAATCCATAATTTAGTCAATTAGAGGACTATGACTATCACAGTCAACACGAAACTAATTAATATTGTAATTATATGAATTATTGTGAGATTTAGATTTCTTCCTAAAAGATTATTTGGTAGAATATCTGATTTTATATGTATAAATAAGTAAGGTTTCTAACGTATTTAATTTTTACATACACAAATATGCATATTTTATTGTCATAGTACAAAATCGTTTAGACCATTTAACTCTATTTAAACACCATTTATAAACCCTATAAACGCTAACAAAGAGCGATCGACCGTCTACTGTTTAGCGTTTAGGATAACATTGTCTGGGCGACATGTCGCGATGTTTCCGCTCCGCTCATAGGGTCTCTCCTCTCTGTCTGTATTATCATCATCGCCGCCGCCCCTCAGTCCCGAGCCCTTTCTTTCTCTTCACTGGCTACGATCACTGACTAGGCATTTTCACCCCTTATGCTCTTTACTTTTTGTGCGAAATTGTGTACTCAAACTCTAACTTAAAGGTATTTAGATCAGATACGAACCCATATCGCCCTAAATACCCTCTGACGAGTGTTACTGGTATTCTCTAGTTTCCTAACGAGTAGCGATTGTTTCATCAACTCGAGATGAAAGAAAACCAGGCACAGACAGCATGGGCCATCTGGCCACAAGGCCCATTACCACCGCACCGTGCAGGGCGGGCCAAACATCCAACCCATGTCGTCCTTGTTAAAGCCAGGCAGAGGGAGCCGCGGCATACCCCTTCCAATCTACTCGGGCACACGCGAGTCGGGAGTCGGGACGCGGCGGCGGCGCTCCCTCCTGGTTCCCGCGCACGGCGGCGGCACCGGCGGACTGGGCGGCCCTCCTCCAGGTTCGTGCCTCGTGCTCTTCCTTCCCCCTGTGCCTGCGCTGCGCGCGAGCGAGCGGGAGCGGCGTCGGCGACCAGGGGCCAGCGCGCGGCGGCGGAGCAACGGCGGGAAGGGGCCAGCGCGTGGCGGAGGCGCAGCGGCAGGCAGCGGTTCGCCCTAGCTCATATTTTCGGCTGGGTTCGCCACTGATACTGATGATCCTGCATTGCAGGAGCATGGTGATTTGTCGAAAGAGTGTCATATATCAGTTTGTTTCCTATTTGGGAATAGGAAGATTAAGTACCTGTCTAATGTTCATATGTTTCTCCTGTGTTCGCCACAGTATTTATACTATGTGCAAACAGCCATTAAGACGTACTCCCTCCATTTCAAATTATAATTCGTTTACTTTTTTTGACACCAAGTTTGTCGTATTATTATAAAAAAAAGTAAAATATCACTTCTTTTGTTGTGGCTTGCTTTATTAATGAAAGGTCTTAAAGAATGACTTAAATTTGACTATATTTGCACAAAACTTTTGAATAAGATGAGTTGTCAAAAAAAAAGTCAAACGAATTATAATTTAGAACGGAGGGAGTATGAACTAGTTCTATGATAGATCGATTGATAACGATTGGATAGATCGATTGATAATGATTGTTCGCCGCTCAGTGTTAGCATATATAGTTTTATAACTGCTTTATTTGCAAACAGTGTAATTTTTATGGGGTATGCCAGTATGTCGCATGCATTGGTAACTGATAGCTCACATTTCTCAATTTGATAAATCGGGTATACATTGTCTTACATCGCTTTGGATTATAATATTAGTCACCTAGGTTTAGGTCCCCATTTTACCGAGAATAGGCTAACACTGTCTTCTAAACAACATGGTTTCAATTGATTTTCACTTTCTTTTCCATTATGTCTTTTTTTTTTGCGATTCTTTCTTTTCCATTATGTCTATATATATGTGTAAGAATAAAATGCTCTCTGCTGTTTCTTAGGAGTAAATCTGTTTTTTTTTTTCTTCAGGTCATCTCTCTGTATGCTTGTTTCATGATCGGTCTCATGGAAGACCATTCATCGTGGGACTATCTTCCAGTTGATCTCATTAGAACTCCTGCATTCAACTCTGGAGTTGTTTCTGAAGCTAGCAATGGAGGCAACGACTTCTCAGTATCACTGGATGCTGTCGTTCCTGATGATATCCTGGAGAGGATTTTCACATTCTTGCCTATAGCAAGCATGATGAGGGCAACGGCAGTGTGCAAGAGATGGCATGGCATTATCTATTCGAGCAGATTTCTGTGGACCCACATGCTGCCTCAACGGCCATGGTACTTCATGTTCACCTCTAATGAAACTGCTGCTGGTTATGCTTTTGACCCCATCCTCCGTAAGTGGTACGATTTAGAGCTTCCTTATATTGACAAGAGCAGCTGTTTTGTCTCTTCTTCTTGTGGCCTAGTTTGCTTCATGGACAATGACAACAGGAACACCATTTCTGTATCTAACCCTATAACAAAAAACTGCAGGAGGCTTTTAGAGCCTCCAGGTGAAACATTGCCGGACTACAGTACCATTGCCATGAAGGTAGATCGGCTGTCGCATAAGTACTCAATTACATTGGCAAAATCTAAGCAGATTCCTGAAGATTTTGTCCGATGGGACTTTTCAGTATACAAGTACGACTCTTCGAGTGGTACATGGGTAACTTCTGTGAGTGAAGTGTTCATTGGTTGGAGAGGAGGTGATGATAGTGTCATATGTGACAGTGTCTTGTACTGCTTGATTCATTCCACTGGTGTTCTTGGCAATGTCAACCCCCGTCATGGCCTTATCATGTATGACCTTGCTGGTGAACCATCTGGGACTTCGTTAATGCAATCGTCAATCTCAGTACCTTGTTCTCTCACATGTGGCCGTTTGGTAAACTTAAAGGAGAAGCTGGTTTTGGTTGGTGGAATTGCAAAGCACAACAGACCTGATATCATTAAAGGAATAGGAATATGGGAACTCCATGAGAAACAGTGGCATGAGGTATCTCGAATGCCCCACAAATTCTTCCAAGGATTTGGTGAATTCGATGATGTTTTCGCATGCAGTGGTATAGATGACCTTGTCTACATACAAAGCTATGGTGCAACTGCTTTGCTTGTTTTTGACATGATGCAAAAGCAATGGAGGTGGTCAGTGAAATGCCCTGTGAGCAAAAGATTTCCTCTCCAGCTTTTCACTGGCTTTTGCTTTGAACCCCGGCTTGATATCACAGCTTAATATGTACCAATTTATCTTTTTGCCCTTTATATTAGTGGAATCAGATCAGCTACCATGTTAATTGTTATCCAGGAAATTCCATGCAAGTGTTGTCGCATTCTTTTAACCATTTCCCTGTCATCCTTTTCTGAGTTGTAACTACTGATGGCCCCTCATTGGCCCTGCAGGATGCAATTATTTGTTTGTTCTGACATCAGATTATAAATGTATAGAATGCTTCATGTGCTGACTAACGCCGAAGATGTACCTTTATTTGCAGAAACAGTATTAAGGTGTACCTTTGCAGAAACAGTATTAAGATGTACCTTTGTTTGCAAAAACGGTACATCTATGTAACTATGTTTATCAGATTTTCATGTTCTTCCGGCAACTTCTGCATAGATTATTAACCTGTTGCATATAATTGAGTGACAGGTTACCATTACAGGTTAGAGGTTACAGCATGACTGGGCTGATAAAAGTTTCAGGGCTGTAAATGATGTCATCCGTGTTGTTTTTCTGTTTGATATCTTGCTATCCAATATGTTTTGAGCCCACACCCTATCCCATACTACTATGTCATAGCTGATATTTGTCCCTTTCCGGTCTTAATCGACAACTTCGACTGTTCACATTTTGTTTCTTGTAATAAGCTATTCATCCATGCTGGCCCAGCATCTTGTGTGGCTGCAGCAGCAAACAGCTTCGGGGCACTGGTCTCACCCAGCGCTTGAAAGTCGTTTCTCTGGCCACTGACCAGTGCCTTGCTCATTTTTGTAGAATCGTCATGGGCCAAATCCAGGTTTCCTCTTGTAGGGGCTGGCCCATCCTTTTATTGTCTGAGATGAGGCCATGACTCTGCAGCACCAGCAGCACGGTGCATACGAGCCAGAGACGCCATTGATGAGGTTTCAACGCTTGCTGCAGGTGCTGTCTGCTGAGTGCGAGTAGTGCTCGGCTGATGCATTGATGGGCGCGTAGCCATATCTGTGATTCTCCTGTGTTGTTTTATCCTTGTGCTTGAGAAAGATTGTTTAACACTGGTCCTTATTCTGTGCACACCTCTTATCTGAAGGTTTTGAGTCTTGATGTCATATCCATGCAGTGTCATTTTGTTTAACCGGTGATTTAGTCTCCTTGTAGTGAGTTTATGTATGACTCTACCTTCTTGTATTAATATAATGATGATACGGATCCATGCAGTCTCTCGTTTGCATTGTGTGGAAGGCAACTCTGTCTTTAGCGGTTGGTTCCCGCTGTCATGGATGAGGCCAGGCTGCTTTTAGTGGGGCTCTCACCTGAAGTAATTTTGTTATAGTCCTCAACTGTTGTTATGTTGGTTTGGCCCCAATATATGGATAAGTGACTGTGCTTGTTGGCTGAGCAGGACATGGAGAACGTGGCTGTACAGTGTGCGCCAACAGGTTAAGTTCTGATATTGTTTGTAAACAGGGAGCTCATTGTGTGAATGAATAGTTGTGGATTGTTCACAATAATACTAACGGGCACGTTTTTCCTTTCTGAAATCGATGGTTACGTTTCTAGGGGTTTGTTAGAAAATCTCCAAAAATCAAGAAAGAGAGACAGAGAGAAAAAAAAGTGACGATAATTAGTGCAACTTGTTTCGGTTGGCCTGCGCAAGGTGAAAGGGAGATGACTTTGTCCCTTATGCTCCTTACTAAACACTCAGAAATGTACTCCATCCCACTTCATCTCTAAACTAAAATAAACACTACATTAGTTCATCCTAAGAGCAACTTCAAGAGATGCACTCAAATGTAAGCATAACTGAACCAAAATCAATTTTCCAGAAGACAATAGCAGGGCTTGGCTAAAATCAATAAATATATACATGAACTGAAATATCTCCATCCCTCCATACTTCCTGTGAAATCATTTGCATAATGTTAATAGAAAACGGAAAGCAGAAGGCATACATTTTCCAAACAAAATTAGCAGTAGAAATCAACTACAGCCAAAATAAATCATGTCAAATAGGGTGTACGATAGTGATAGGACATGTATAGCATGGGAAGAGGCATGGGATCAAAGTTAGGCATGTAGAGCTGTCCAGTCACCACCATGTTTGATGAGCTAGTCGAATTTCCATGGAAAAAGTACCAGTATAGAAACAAGCTCCCCCAAACAAAATACTACTAGTAGTAGTAGCGTGAGCTGGCAACATGCGTGGAGTCTCATGCAGTTCTGTTCAGCCATAGTCCATAGGGAATGAATGTATATACACACATATAAACCTATAAGAGTATCTTTAGCTACAGGTCCAAAATCAGGCTCTACATCTCCATTTGGGAGGTGGCCTACAAAATTTAAAAGCCAAAATCAAAGCCCGACTCCAGCCACAGGCCCCAAATCAGGCCAAAATGAGAGGAGGATAGGGGAATAGGGGATCCTGTATTTAGGGGGTTGAGATTATAATTTGAGAGGACATGCAAAATAAGGTCTAATTTAGAGGCTTCACTGGAGTTGATTTTTGTCCAAACTCCTAAAATTTAGAGTAGGGGGCCAAATAGGGGCTTGGGCTAGAGATGCTCTAAGGACTAGTATTGGTCTACGCACGCACCGTTCATCACGCCGGCATTGCTCATCTGTGTGGTTCTATCAAAACGCAATTCTTTAACTTCTACTATTTTTTTTTGACCATTTATCTTATTTAATTTTTTATACAAATAATAAATTAAATAAATCATTATAAAAATATCTCTAACAATAAAATAAGTCATAACAAAATAGATAATATTTATTAAATTTTTTTAAATAAGACGGACGGTCAAACAGAAATCATAGAAGTCAAAGAATTGCCTTAAATATCCATATAAAATTAAGATCGAAAAATAAAGGGAAAAAATAAGTATAAAATAATCTCACTGCCTCACTGGCATAAGTTCGCACCGCGAACAATCGCAGACATGAAGAAGCGGCTATCAGCGTGCCTCCTGGAACACGCTAATCTGACCAAACGAACAAGATTCGTTGAATCCATGATAACAGACTGACTTGGCCCGTAGTTGGCCGGTGCCTTTTTGTTTCAGCCCCCGTAAGATCAGCGTTTCATTAGCATTTGCTCTACCCATATATAGCTAGACCAGAATCACCAGATGTGCATGCACAGGATTGACTTACTCGTAAATCGTGATTGGTGGGCAAGACAGGCCAACCTGCTATGTGTAAGTGATCTTAGTACAAGTGTACAACCACCTTAGTCCTGACTCTAGGTTGAGACCTGCTCTGATCCACATACTCCCAACGTTTCATTGAAATTGTCGTTTTTAACTTTTAATTTTTTATTTGATCCATTTATTTTATTTAAATTTTTTGTATGAATAATAAAATAACTAAATCAATATTAAAGTATCTTTAATGATAAAATAAGTCATAACAAAATAAATAATATTTATAAACTTTTTAATAAAACGAACAATCAAATAAAATGTTAATGAGTCTAAAACGATATTTTTAATGGGATAGAGAGAGTACTAGTATACTACTAGGATTTACACGTGCCTAGGCGATTTGTGATCAAATCATCACGCATCCATCAATCAATTATTAGTACAAACTTTGCGGATTAAGAGATTATCCAGCAATATAAGAGACTCTAGGTTCAATTTCTGTTTCACATATATGCTACCTTCCAACATTTTTGTGGCCTGCCATTTAAGACCGGGTTAGCCCACAATACGTCCCTAAGATTGCTATATCAATTATGGATTAGACTTGCTTTGATCAAGGATATGAGAGTAATCTCACATCTTGCTTAATTTGTCATAAAAATACAATTATGTATATTTGTGGACTGAGAATTTTTTTTAGAGTTTTAGGTCAAGCTCCGGTCTTCCAACTAAAGTCAAAAGATGCTTTAATTGATCCGTTACAGCATTGAGATTGGCATACCAATCTAGAACACCAATTCCAATGATACAGCAACTAGTATCACCAAAAACAACCCACTTCAGACCTCCACCAGCAATAATAAGAAACATAAACTTCTTCTCACTAAGCGATGCCACTGTTAACACAAGACTTTTGGCTCCATGGAAGTCCAACTTGTCACCTTGAGTTAGGCTCCGTTTAGTTTGAAAATTTTCCTTCTCTCTTCCCATCATATCGATTGTACTTTCCGTCTGCATGGAGCACTAAATGAAGTAGTACCTGTTGCATGTTTGTACTTTTTGCCTGTCTATTTCGAGATGAATCTTTTGAGTCTACTTGGATCATGATTAGACAAAAGTTGTCAAATACAAACGAAAGTGCTACAGTGCACTTTTTCCCCACTTTTTCTCAACTAAACACAGCCTTAGTCATGCATCCATAGAATTGAAGATGCCGTAAGCCTGATCTCCCGTAAGCCTGATCTCTTGGACTTTCCTCATCAGCAAATTCTTTTTCTCTTTCGGGCATATATAGAATTAGCCAATTCTGAGTCATATATTCAGTACCTTCCAGAGAAGACATCGCAAACTTCTCCACCCAGCTCTCTGAAAACACATTTCCGAGATTCCACAAGCACCAAAAAGTTAGCATATGTAATCATGTTCCGGACAACATGTTTCTTGTTACTAGTCCAGAACTTCCCTACACACTCTAGATTATTACCTAGTTGGGTGTCTAAGACCTAAGACAGCATCACCGAAAGCTGAAATAGCTACTATACGTACACAATCAAAGAAAAGACGATCCTGAACAGATTCTTCTTCGCAGCTAACATCTTCTTCTACCCTTCCTCCTTATATTTGTGGACTGTTCGTAGGTCACTCCCAAGTCATCTATTATTATTAGCATTGAGTCCCAAATGCCATGTCGTCCACGATTAGCGTTGAGTTGCTAGATAATCATCAGTGGAAAAGTTCTTTCCCCGGACTCCAGAGATCTGAGTATCTGACAGCTGATGCAAAGACAGTAAGGCCCTGTTCGCTTCGTCTAAAAAGCGCTTACTTTTCAGCTCTGGAACAGTGTTTTTCTCTCACAAAAAATCAGCAACAGCCGAAATCAGCTCAGCTTATCAGCTCCAGCGAACAGAGCCTAAGTCACCGTTTTCCGCGGCGCCTACAGCGGTAGGTACGAACCTTCACGTGAAATTACCATGCAATTCGATCAGTACACACTGCTCCCTCAGTCCCAAAAACTGTCGTTTTAGACTTTTCAGAAACTGTGTTTGATCGTTCGTCTTATTCAAAAATTTTGTACAAAATACAAAATCAATAAATAATTATTAAAATATCTATAATGATATAACAAAACATAAAAAAATAAATGATTTTTTAACAAAATTTTCAAATAAAACGAATGGTCAAATATGATGTCTGAAAAGTTTAAAACGACAATCTTTCTAGGACGGAGGGAGGGAGTACACTTTTGTGGCTTTAGAGAGTCGTTTCGCTTCTTAATTGGCCTGAGAGATGGAATGTGACAACGACGTGAATGGCTCTGCAGAAACAACCCCGTGGATGAAGACCTGGAGCCAATGCCGTGTGGACTATTCGCTGCTTACATGTGGATTGCTTAGCCTGAATAGGCCACAGCAATTGTCATGCTTTTCTTTTTTTTTCCTTTTTGATTATGTTATTTATATATCTGTCAGAAAATTTATCAAAGAAATCCGATCAAATTGTTCGAAGAGTTTTTTCTTTTTGCCAGAAAAAAGAATTAGCAAGTTATTTTAAGGAGCTCAAAGATGCTCGATGTCTTGATATGTCTTGATAATTAGATGAAATAATCTTGCAACTCCTTTATATCAACTATGTGTAAGGTCTATTGACCACTCTCTTCTGCTTAATGAAATACAGGTTGTATGCCTGCTCTCGATAATTAGATGAAAAAAAACTCAAGAAACGCTAGAGACACTTGGCCCACAAATTTTAATCCCGATTGATTGGATATTAGAGTAGTATGTCCAGACTAAAAACACACCTATAGAATTGAAATGTGAAATCTCGGAAAGACAGTTACACCTCTGGTCAAGATGTTCTTGCCCCCTCATTAAAGAAAAAAGATGTACATGAACAACAACTTTTTTCTCGATCAAGCGTTGTTGCACTCGTTTGTCATTAAGAGGAAAGGAATTGTCAACGTTTTACAACCACACAGAAAAAAGATGCACATGAACAACAATTACGATTTTCCACAAAGTACATCTGATTTACATGTCTAGTAGCAACTCAATTGTGGATTCTGAAATATTCCAAGAGAACCATGAATGCAGGTCTCTACTACGTGTTAGTTCCATCTGCCGACCTCCTTGGAACGATTCAATCATCCATGCGCCTTTATAAAGGGGTTTGCATGCTACCATACTTCACCACACTACACCGCCAAGGCACCAGGCCAAAGCAAGTAGCTCTGAACCAGCAACTGAATTAAGCTGCTTCCTAGCTTGTCTCAGCATCGAGACCAGCAGTAAGCTAGTAAGCAAAATGGCAGGTAATCTCAAGTGGGCTCCGGTTCTGGCTCTTCTCCTCGTTGCTGCCATGGTTTGGCAGCAGCAGGTGCTGGCAACATCGCAGTGTACTGGGGCCAGAACGGCAACGAAGGCACATTAGCGGACACGTGCAACTCCGGGCTCTACGCCTACGTCCTCATCGCGTTCCTCACGACCTTCGGCAACGGGCAGCAACCGGTCCTGAACCTCGCCGGGCACTGTGACCCGGGCTCCGGCGGCTGCACCGGCCTGAGCAGCGACATCAGCGCCTGCCAGTCGCAGGGCATCAAGGTGCTGCTCTCCATCGGCGGCGCCAGCGGCAGCTACGGCCTGTCGTCCACCGACGACGCCAACAGCGTTGCCGACTACCTGTGGGACAACTACCTCGGCGGCAGCGGGTCGTCGCGCCCGCTCGGCGCCGCCGTGCTGGACGGCGTCGACTTCGACATCGAGAACAAGCAGCCGGCGTACTACGGCGACCTGGCGACCGCGCTCAAGGGCAAGGGTGGCGGCGTGCTGCTGTCGGCGGCGCCGCAGTGCCCGTACCCGGACACGTCGCTGGGGCCGGCGCTGCAGACGGGGCAGTTCGACAACGTGTGGATCCAGTTCTACAACAACCCCGGCTGCGAGTACGCCAACGGCGACGACAGCAGCCTGGTGAGCGCCTGGAGCACCTGGACCAGCGGCGTCCAGGCCGGGAGCTTCTACCTCGGCGTCCCGGCCTCTACCGACGCCGCCGGCAGCGGGTACATCGATCCCAGCACGCTGACGGGCACGGTGCTCCCCGCCATCAACGGCATTGGCAGCTACGGCGGCATCATGGTGTGGAACCGCTACTACGACGTGCAGAACAACTACAGCGGCCAGGTGAAGGACAGCGTCTGAGCATACGATCCACGAAGCTCTTCAAGCTACTTACTACAGCACCCATGCACGCATAAATTAATAATAATAAGAGCGCATCATCAGGAGACAAATATGCATATGCTACACGCACTACAGTTCTATGTACGATAAGTTTGTGTTATTTATGTATTATTCTCAATGAATAAAGCTTGCCTTTTACCTCTGTTATTTGCTCGTAAGTATCATTGGAATTAGTGTTCTAGCTAGATTGGTATGCCAATCTCAATGCTGTAACGGATCAATTAAACCATCTTTTGACTTAGTTGAAAGACCAGGGCTTGACCGGGACTTGCACTATGATCACACACAGCAAGTTGGAAGGCTAAATAGCCATTTTCATTCCCTAAACTATTGTCCGAGGCTCAGATTGGTTCATGAACTTTTAAATTATCTAATTTAGTCCTCAAACAATGGATTTGCAGCTCAATCTCTTCCATCCCCATTCACGACTCGCCACGTGGCCAGGAGCACATGCAAAATGTCGCTCTTGCCCCTTGCTCCCTCCTTTACAATGCTAAAATAAATTGTTACGTTGCGATTTTTTTACTAATAACAAGATAGTAGCAATAACAAAATGTGTTTAGAAGTATGAATCGCGAGCGCAACTCAAGGGTTTCTTGCAGTACAATGTATACGACATATCCATCAACCAATCTCAGGATATGGCCTATAGAGGTGCGCGAATTCATATGTTTATGCATTTTTTTAAGTTTGTGTAGTACCATTAGATTTCTAAAACATCATAGTTT
The DNA here is from genome assembly GCA_038502445.1 of Eremochloa ophiuroides. Lineage (NCBI taxonomy): Eukaryota > Viridiplantae > Streptophyta > Magnoliopsida > Poales > Poaceae > Eremochloa > Eremochloa ophiuroides. The sequence goes on from JAHLJS010000006.1 coordinate 59,407,880, forward strand.
TATTTAAAGAAGAAAAGACACGATACATCACAGCTATATTAACATTAATTCAGTTGGACAATGAGATGATATATAGTCAAATTGAAACAAGAAATACGTGAATGGATGAAACCTACTATTAGAGAAAATAAGACTGCATTGTAATCTTAATTTGTTTAAGCATTGTAAACGAGGGAGCAAGGAGTAGAAGTGACATTTCGCATATACTGCTGGCCACGTGGCGAGCCATGAAGAGAAATGGATAAAATTGATCTATAAATCCATTGTTTAAGGATTAAAATGGACAGTTTGAATGTTTAAGGACCAAACTGAGCCTTACACAATAGTTTATGGACAAAAATAGTTATTTTGCCAAGTTGGCCTGTCTTGCCCTCCAATCACGATTTACGAGTGCGTCAATCCTCTGCAGGCACATCCGTCGACCTGGCCTAGCTATATAGTTTGGATAGAGCAAATGCTAATGAAACGCTGATCTCGTCTACGTACGCGGGCTGAAACAAAAAAAAAAAGCACTTATGGAATCAACGAATCTTGTTCGTTTGGTCAGATTGCCGTGTTCCATGGGGCATGCTGATGATGGCTTCTTCAGTTTTGCGATTGTTGGCTGTGCGAACTTATGCCAATAAGATCCTTTATACTAGTTGTACGACTGGTTGAATTGTACGGCTAAATTGTTACGAGAGAAAAATACTGCTCTGTGACTGAAACTTAAACCGAATTTAGCTCAAGCGAACAGATATTTAACTCGATAATATAGACGTTTTAGTTGCTGTATAATAGACTGATGAGCGCACAACTACATTAGTAGTAGCCCGGAAATAAAGGCTATAACTCTATTTTGATAGGTCATTTGTAATAAACATACATATATAAAGATGATGGTGACATGTGCACGATGGCCCCAGAAATACCATAATATCCTCGATTTTTAGTTATGTTTGGATGGAACCAACCAGACAAGACGAAATGCCGGCGTGATGAACGGTGCGAACGTAGACCAATACTAGTACTTGGCAGGTTTACATATTCATTCCCTGTTGCTGAACAGAACTGTGGGAGGAGACAGCTCGCGCTGTACTACTAGTATAAAACTATTTGACTTACTTAGGTAAACCTAATATGCACGATGGATGGAACAAGCTAGGCAGCGATCATGATGGAACCGAATTGAACGTGCAGAGAAAGGGCCGGCATCGCCTTCAGGCCGGTGCGTGCGGTGCGGGTAAGGGTAGCCCATAGCCGCCTCCTAGGCGGCTAGCGGCATGCTTTGTGTTGGATTCACGCGCGCTCAGGGCCAACACGGCGGCGCCACGCCAGGCCAGACAATACTGCCTGTCTCGCTTGCCGCCTCCCTCGATCGTTTGACCGGCCGATATGCATGCAGATGCGATTTGCATGCCACATGGGATCAGCCAGAGCGGATGGCCGATGGCGAGTGGTCGCTAAGACCGCTGAAGATTACTAACGATCTCGACTCGCCGTCGCAAGTCAGATCTTCCAAGACGACGTTCAACGGTTTCCACTGGCAAAGGCGAAAAGGCGTCACCCGTCAGCGTCACATCCTTGGTCTCTCACCAGAGTACAAGGATGCCCGTCCCCCTCCACTCCTCCACGTGCACGTCTGCCTTGTCTCCGATCCTCCTCGTCGCGTCGGCGACAATATTAGGCAGCTTCACGGCTACATGTCTACATTCCACAATGTAAATTATAACAACCGCACACACTAGAAAATCAGGCCTGTTAATTATAGCCACCTAGCTTCACGACTAAATTCCGAGTTTTGTTCCTCGAAATCGCCTTTCAATACAAGCAGGACAGCAATTACGGACATCAGGCTCAACACCGTTGCCACAGCCCAAGGCCCATAGCTCGGCCTGCTTCCATTTCTGAATTTGTTCCCTCGTTGACTCGTTTCAGGACAGATGAATACTGGTTGAAGCAATCAACGATAAACACAGCAGTACGCATCATCGCCCATGGTAAAGAATGAGTGTTCACGCCAAACGCTTCTCAAAAATAGTATCCCTTCTCACTCGGTATAGGATCGCAAGGATAGAGGTTCCGGAGAGCTATGCTCCCATTCATCAATGCGCACATGTGCTCAGGATGTAGGTGGTAAAGCAGAGAGAAGAGGCAAAATTCTCTTATATATTGTCACTAGCAAGGTAGGACTAAAAGATTCCACTCCTTTTGTTTGTTATAGTGGATTTTTGAGATTTGCATGGAATTTTCCTAAATATTACATGGGACAAACCAATTGATTCTACCACTAAGGCGCCTCCGATTGTTCCACCTTAGCTACCTCATACAGATCCAACTGCATTTTGTTCACATAGAAGAAAGAAAAGGGGAAGATAGAAGAGCTTGATTTTCAACGCTAGGCTCGAATCCATTTCAAGGTTGCTCGTGGGGCCTACTCATGTCCACCCCCTCTCCCATCCTGCCATCCCCATCTCTATTTCACTTAGTTTCTCTGTGATCAAGAAACTTACGACGAATATGGCAGGGGCATAGTTGTGGTTGATTCTAGCCACTGGCAATTCTAATCAATTGGATTAAACCTCAGGCTCTAAAATCTACCGGATCTAGCAACCGGTAGCGCAATTCTAATCAGCTGGATTAAACCTCATGCGCTAAAATCTACCACATCTGGCAACCAGTAGCACGAACCATGACTAAGGTGCCATATGGGCAGCTGATGCTAGAGGAAAAGGAGTAAGTCGGTGGTGGTAAGACGATCCCAGATTGAAGAAGAGACAAAAGTCGTTAAGGCACCTTCCATGGGTGCAACAACTAACAAGAGGGCGAAAAGATGGGAGAGAGTGATGATCCTCTAGTGGTGCAGAAAGAGTCCTCATTGGTGGCCAACAAAAAGTTGCAGCAAACTATCTCCTTGTACTTTTAAAAATGTTTGTTTTACCTCCATCGCCCGATTATAGGTGGTTTTGAAAGTGGTTTTTATTTTCTCTTTTTATTATTTCGGCTAAATCTTTGAAAATCACAGTAAATCATAGAATTGATAAAATAGAAAATCTAATTTTGTTGGACCTCACGTGAGGAGATCTACACATTAAACATATAATATGGTATGATTTGGTATAAATTTTTTATTATAACTTTAGAGATATGTTTTTCTATAATTAAATGGAATAATTCATATCGGGGATTTATATGGTTCAATTGTGGTGAATTTTTTATGGTCGGCTAATTATTGTATGCTTGAACTATAGTTAAAATTACATACCTAAATAAATCTATAAATAAGTTATACATGATCTAATGAATATAAAAATTTACTACAGTTCAAGAATACAAAAATTAGCTTAACATAAGAATTTCAGCACAACTGGATCATAGACACTCCTGCTATGAATTATTCTAATTAATCACAAAAAGTATAGACCTAAAGTTACAACAGAATCTTTGTACCGAAGCATACTATATTTTTTTATTATGTAAATCTACTCATATAGAGTCTAACAAAATTAGATGTCATTCTATGATTTTTTTTAAAGATTAAGCCAAAATAAATAAAATAATAGAAAGGTAAAACCACCTTTTTTTAAACAAAAAACTGACTTTTCCTAAAAATTGGAGAGAATGTGGGGGAGAGAGAGTAGATGTATATGTGGAGAATTGGTTGATTGGAACATAGAGAACAGAGCAGGCGAGGGAGGGGCGCGTTTCAAGATGGCAACGGGTACCTGTGACTCGAAACTCGATGGGTTTTTTATCCTATTAGGGTATAGGCATGAGTCAATTTCTCTAGCCATGGGTTTGTTAATGGGCAAAAAGCCAAACCTAGTGGGTTTGTGGGTGTGGGTCTGGGCAAATAGTACCCAAACCCGTAAACCCGTGGGTTTTTTCAACCCGATATATCGTATAATAGTAGCTCATATCATCCTACAATACCTTAAATTTTTTGGCTATATTGATGCATATAAGACGGCTTTTCCATCTTAAATGTTTGATGAAGGCATCTGTATGTAAATAAATCCTTTAGTTTTTAGATCTTGTATTAGCAAGTAATTTTATATGGTTAATAAATATATTTAGAAATTTTCTCTACCCTCATCTTATAAATAATTTTATATATTCAACAATGTAGAGAAACCAAATATAAATTTGTAAGACAAAAAGAACAAGTCACTACTCAGACATAGCTGAAGCTGCACTCCCTCTATAAAATGCATGTGGATAGAGGGTGTGGGAGCCGAAATGCTGCTAATACTTGTCGAGCACGGGCAACCCGTGGGTACCCGTTACCCGTACGGGCACAGGTATGGGAGCATATTTGTACCCGTCTGAGTTCGTAGGTTTTTTAACGGGCAATTTTTTTCTTCACGGGCACATGTATGGGTGTGTTGTACCCAGCGGGTACCTACCCGTTGCAATCTCTAGGCGCGTTAGGTGTTGGAGGAAGATTTCCGGGCTGAACGTCGGGTTCGTTCGTCTGCCTGTTGGGCGCGCCGGCCCACCCGCCATTGTGCATTCCTGCGCTCCCGCCAATTTGCCTCAGCGGCAGCGATCCTGCGCTCCCGCCTTTTTTTTTTTTTTTTTACGCTCCCGCCATTTTGCCTCAGCGGCACTGCCGCCGGCTGAACCTATTTGAGACAGGCGGGCCTGGTGACCCTATTTAATAAAATAAATTTTCAAATTTTTTTGAGATTTCTCGTCACATCGAATTTTTAGACATATACATAAAACATTAAATATAGATAAAAAATAACTAATATACAGTTTGTCTGTACATATCGAGACGAATCTTTTAAATAAAAGTTGTCAAATATAAACAAAATGCTATAGTATTAGAACTTTTTTTCCAACTAAACGTGGACCAGGCCTCTAGACCGCACCTATGATGACGGAATACCGAATGACCGATTGGTATCAAAAGCATGGAAGACGCAGATGCAATTTGCAAATACAGTAGATTGGTGCGCTTTGGACTTGTGGTTTCAAGCTATGCCTAGTTCTATTGTGGATTAACTTTTGGCCCCTCAACACTTGCATTTGTCTAATTTTAATCTCGAACTATAAAACCGTCTAACTTTGACATCTCAACTATTAAAACCATTTAATTTTAACCCTAAAGCTATCAAAAACAACTTCAAATCGCTTCACGGATCAAAATTGAATTGTTTTGATAGTTGAAGTGTCAAAGTTAGACATAAATAAGAATTGGGGTGTTAAAAGTAGACTTAGTCAACTAATTTAGTTTTAAAATATTTATAAAAATAAACTTATTAATAAATATTTATATGAATTAAAATATTACCTACACATCATTAGAAATTTTTTTTCAAAATAAGAATCAGAATTTTTAAAATATAATTTAGATTTACTTATTGTTAAACATTATGCAATGATTTGCATAATAATATGAAAATAATGTAGTAGATTTCAAATGAAAAGGTGACCAATTATAGAATTGTACATCTCATTAAGACCTGCAGCTTTGGTTTTCGTCATTTCTCGATCCAAGTTTGGTTGAATAATTTTTTTTTTAAAAAAAAAACAAGAGAGCTTCAAACATACATTTTAAATAAATTCGGATTCTGATTTAGAAAAAATCTAATGGTGCGTTGGTAATATTTTAATACATATTAATATTTATCGATAAGTCTATTTTTTATAAATATTTTAAAACTAAATTAGTTTATTAAATCTATTTTTAGCCCCTCAACTCTTATCTATAGCTAACATTGACACTTCAATTATCAAAACCATTCGATTTTGACCCTAAGGCGATTTGGAATGGTTTTCGATGGCTTTAGGGTTAAATTAAACGATTTTAACAGTTGAGGTGCTAAAGTTAGACGGTTTTATAGTTAGGGGTTAAAATTAGACAAATTCAAGAGTTGAGGGGTTAAAAGTGGACTTAATCCTTCAACTACATTGCAGTCTTTCAGATGACAAAACGTCCCTGTAGAGGCGAAAGTCCTTAACATTGATAAATGGAATGAACTGTAATACAACAAGCCCACAGTGTTCCCAAGCTACAGCTAAAACCGGGCAGCAAATTGATTGGCCTTTTTACATGGACGGAAAACTGCATTAGTGCACAAGAAAAGAATCACAATACTAGCTCAGTACTATCTCACCAATACCAGTACTACCAGTGTGATATTATTGTAACACGGCCTTCCGGTTTGCTAGAAGAAATGATGTCCTCAACAACCAGAACACTATGTGTATTCCGCATCAGATCTTCCTCACCTGAATGTTGTGCGTTGATTGTGATCTCCAGATGGGCTGTCTACCACTTTGAACGAGTGCAACCTCCTCACCATCCTTAACCATGCCATGTTTCTGTGAAATGCGACATCATGTTAGGATATCCATCATGGACCCATGGTTAAACAAAAGGTATCCAAAAAGTACATGATACAGATATCTAAGGCCCAATTATTGCTTTATTGTAAATGTCTCATTCTACTAACAATAGCTGCAGTGTTCTATTCAGATTGCCAAGATAAAGATGTGATATGACTGCATCAGATATTCCAGGCTCAAAAATTTTATTTAGAAATGGTTCATGCAGCCAATTGTCATCCACAACCACAAGACACAGGGCTCTGCTTTCAGCATGCTGGTCCTTTTGGTTGTTGGATATTCAAGGTTAATTCATGCTTGGTTTTATGTATTATCGTGGTGGCAAAAAAAGTGTTGCACCGGTTACTCCAGGCATATTTATCCCCACTTTGTTTATAAATTATCGGTTTGGCTGGCCTCTCTACCCTTTTTGAATGATCATGTTTTTAGATGTGAGCATGTTATCATGTTGAACATCAAGGTGCCAAAGCCACAGCATGCATTGTTAGTCCTAGACATGACTGTTGCTAAACCAACTTTAAAGGTTACAATGATAAGTTCAATTGTGAGGCTGTTCTTGATGTTAATATATTATATGCATAGCTGATGCTAACATAACAATTTGATATATAGCAAATTAAACTTGCCGTTAATCATACATTCAGTAATAATTAAAGTGGTGCCAAAAAATGCAAATGATAGATTGTAGAAGTCGTTACCAGCAAATAAGACAAAGCGTTGCCAAATGTCTCCTCAGCATCATCAGAAAATTCCATTTGAACTGGACATACACCTTGGTACAAAGCCAATCGTTGCCTAACTCTCTCCCTATAATATTACAACAATTATTTGCTAGAAATGCAAGAAATTGTAAAAGAAAAATGAACAAAAGGATATGATATGTTTCAGATCAGTTGCCCTTGTCACTGCAACAAGTATATGCCACTTATTTTCATAGGACATGCTAACAGTGGATATTCTACCGATTACTACAGTTGGTAGAGCCTCCAGTCGAGAGGTTGCCATCTGGGTGACCACAGGCTATGTGAGTACCTCTGGAAAAGTTTCAGTAACCACACTCTAAAGGCAGAACCAGGGATCTTCTACCTGAGGTCGAGATTTTTTGTTGATTATGTATTTTAAGTTAATAGTAAACCCGAAGTTCACTGACATCAAATGTTCCCCTTCGTTGATAAAGCATTTTGGGCTGTCTTTGTAATTCATATTTAGTATTCAGTAGAGGGGTTTAGGCTAGTAGGTTTAACATAGATAAGTTCCAGGCTTCCATTCCAGCCCACTCAGAATAGTGAATAATGACGAAAGTCAAGATCTAGAGTTCACTTTCACTAGCCTATACTAAAAGAACCCAAAAGGTGTTGAAGTATCTTCAGTGCAGTATTTTGATTTCTAGAATTTGTATCTTAAGTATGAACCAGAAGTCACATATATGATTTTGGGTGCATCGTCTCATCACTAAAATTGCACTAACCAATACATGCCTCACACTTTAAAACGCTGTGGTTGTTCCAAAGGTAACTAACAAACAGTTGGGTTGGACAAGCAGCCTAATTGGCTCATATTTCACAAATAGGGTTAGGTTACTAGGAAGCAGCAATGAATTGCTAAGTACCGCATATATTATGTTTAAACATTTGACACAGTCTCACCAACAGGGCCATCTTCAGCACAATTAAATAAAAGACGCCCTTAGGAGACATTTTATTGATGGGTCATGATCATGGGATATATAGAATGGATTGTATAAAACTTGTCTTGTAGCACCCACTGGAACAAAAGGAACATAAAACCTACTCATCTGTGAAGGCAAAAATAGTGCCAGATGGACGGTAGTGGCTAAGCAGTATAGCCATAAATCCCGTCCTGGTGAAAACCACTATTGATGTTCGAAGGGTATTTGACATCATTGTTGCATGGTACGCGAACATTTCGCTTATGTGGTTCTACAGAAAGAGAGGTGGTTAGAAAATAGAAAAGGAAGATCACCATGATGGAAAAGACTGAAGAGGTGGATGTGGCAAACCTTGAAAGCTTGACCAAGGTCTGCAGGAGTTTCCCCACCAGGAATAGTTGCCTCAGTTCTCAGGGCAACAGTGTGCATAACCTTGACAGCTTTCAAGGGAAATCTGTCACAAAATCAAGTCATAAGCTTAGCATCATATAACTGACATGATCTTCAACATATATCAGGGGAGGAAAACACACCAGAAGATTTGCAAATATATGCATACAACCAAAAACAAGACAACGGCTTTTTTAAAATAAAACTACAAAAAGTATTAACCTATATGTTTGCAACAATATCGTTCCAGCAGCTTTATTCTTTGAATAATTGAGACCGACCAGGCAATCCATTGTTAGTTAGTTCAATAAAACTTCGAAGGAAACTGAAAGAAATACATGTCGTATAGACCATGTTTTCAGGTTGTCCGATTAATCGCGATTAATCGTCCTGGTTGGTCCCAGGTGCTCGATTAGGAGGACCGACTCGATTAGATCGACCAGAAAGCTGGTCATCCGATTAGTCGTCGACTAATCGCGATTCTGACTAGGATATGGACGACCAGTTTGGGACTGTTGAATGTCAATGTTTGTGACTTTGGTTATCTGAACTAGTTTGGACTTTGGTTATGTAATATGTTGGTTTTGTGGCTGTTATGGTCTTCTAAATGTTAATTATTTGCTACTGCAGCAGTGCTGCTGTTAAGGTGTGCAAGATGCATTAGTACTTGCTAATTATGGTTCTCTTTGGTATTCCAGGCTAAACACTAATGCAGTCTTGTTGCTTTGCTTCCTTTGTTGTTTATATGTTATATAGTTATATAGTATATATAGAGAGGTATATATAGAGGTATATGTCCTGAAATACACGGACGACTAGATGGACGACCAGGGTTGATTAATCGACCTGGTCGACGACTAATCGCGATTAATCGCCTGGTCAGTCCCAGGTCAACCAGGTTCGACCAGTCAGACCTGAAAACATGGCGTATAGATGTTAGATTCCTGATTTGATACGCTGAAAATATAGTTAAACAGTAATTCCCCTTCCATAGAAGGAAACACAAGGGGCAGCAATTCCATCCATAACATTATTTTTCAGGTATTAATTCATACTGTCACTTATGATATATCGGAACTTTTGAAGAATGCAGTCACCAAATAACAATAATATCGCAGTGCAAAAGCATACTAAAACAAACTAAGTGTCCATCGAACACAATAAAAAATATATAAAAATGTAATGTCATATCTGGTCATATAGTGAGGGCAGCTCCAACAATGACATCTCAGCCAGCTCAGAGAGATCTATCTCAGCATTTTTTTTACGTGTAAGAGAGAAAATCTTACCTTTTATTTCCCAGCTAGGCTCAGACAGAAGTACGAGGCTGTTTTACTGGGGGGCACGGTGAGGTGTGGATGGGGGAAAGGAAGGATGTGGGACCAGCAGTAAAGTGTTAAGAGTTGGATTATTGGAGAGCTTGGAATGATGTGGCAAGTTATGAGCTGGCTTGTTAACTCAACTGTTGGAGCCACCCTTAGCTAACTACTAATGTCTAATAACATCAATTTCTTTTGAACAAAAAGCAAAACATGTGACATACTTCCCATGTGCAGTTTCTCCAGAAAGCATAACTGCATCAGCACCCTCTCGGACAGCTATAGCAATGTCTGAAACTTCTGCTCTGGTTGGAGTTGGATGAACAATCATACTTTCGAGCATATTTGTAGCGACAATAACAGCCTTCCCCATGCTCCTGCACATTCTAATAATTTCTTCCTGAACGGAAGGAACATGGTATTCGAGGAAGATGTAAATGTTAGACACCTTTATCGGCAAAGAAAAAGATATTTTTTACTGATGGCTTATAGTAAGTAATGGGTGCAGCAGATTTCAAATGGGACTGCAACATATAAGCCATATATTCATATGTACAAACAATAAAGTAACTCAAAATAATCCAATAGAATAGGCATATATGTGTATGTTTTATCTTTGCAGTGCAATAGTTTTAAGAAATATGATCAGCGACATCATACCTGCAACAAGGGCACCTCCTCAATGGGCAACTCAGCTCCAAGGTCACCCCTGGCAACCATAGCCTATAGTGTTCAATATTAATTAGTCTGTTGCCCCAACATGTCAAACAAGCGATAACTGCCAGTGATGAAATAGGTGTGCCCTTAAACTAAAGTCAGAATGAGGAAAACAGATACTAAAAGGGATATTCATGATTCATGATTTCCCATACAACTCAAGTCCATTCATGCATAGATAAACCTTTTGATGGCATTTCACTAGACCAAAGAATAATTAAGATAAGATATTTTTACCCCATCAGATGCTGTGATGATTGAATGTAGGTTTGGGATGGAGTCTGCACTTTCGATTTTTACAATTACATGTATGTCAGCATTGCACCCTGAGAATATAATAGAATGATCTCAACAAAATATCAAAAACGTGCATGATATGATTTTTTACAAAGTTGGATTGAAGATTACTTCTTAGATAATCCTTGAGTTCATGGACAACTTGAGCATCTTTCACAAAAGAAACAGCATAGTAATCAACCTGATTATCCACACCAAACTTAATGTCGTCCCAATCCTTGTCTGTACATTTGAAATGTGTATGAAACAAGGACATATAGATTTGATCCAGTAGACAGAGAAAAAAGTTGCTGACTATTACCAGTTATTGATGGCAAGGTTGCACTCTTTCCACGGACATTCAGATGGCGCCTAGATTTCAATTCACCACCGTCAATAACTTCAGATCTCACAGAATCTTCAGTTTTTGATTTGACCAAAAATGACATCATTCCTCCTAAAAAATGATTCAATAACAGCATGAAGAACAATCATTGACCACCAAAGATACATTTGACAAGAATCAAGACTGAACAGGACATTAAGGCAGATATCTGACATCCAACATAATTGAAGGAGTAACCAATTATGCACAACAAAGTAAGAAGAAAATTGATGTTCGTGAATTTCATCTCATTAAATTTAGTGCAGTACTGACTACTCACAGTAACATTGTACAACAAAATCCTAACAATTTTCGTGTACAGAACAGAGTCAAGCATGTTTCAAACACGGAGTCAGATTATTCATACACATTTAATGAAGAAATTGTGCTATTAAATCTTCAAAAACTCTAGGGAAGCACCATGTGATGTGTAAGTAAACTGAAGGATAACATTATGATGAGCAAATCTTGGGAACTTTACGGAAATTATTGACATAATTTTACGACTTCAACCATGTAAAATTTAGTAATGGGATTATTCTAGATAAAGTGATTATTAATACTATTTATGTATTCAGGTTTCAGAGACAATTGTGAAATCATGTAGCACTCGGCCAAAAGAGAGCCTTCACCCCCTAGCCTACAAAACCAGGTATTCACCACATCAAGACCATTCCCTGTAGGTGGTTTTGCCTCTCCTGTACATTAGGGCCCACATGTCAGCATTAGCATTTGAAAATTACCATAGTTTTTATGGTAAATAGTGCTCATGAAAGACTTAAAGTATGGGGTTATGCATCAAAGAGTTTTAGGGGTCATTCATAAGAACACCAGGATACATAAACACTATCCCATGGGGGTCTATGTGTTAAACGGCTAAGATAGTACTGTAATCGCACCAATGCCTACTAATGGCCAATGGCACTCGGTCCTTCACTCCTTTGTGGAGGCAGCAGCACAGCTCGGCAATGAATGGTGAAAGCAACCCGAGGCAGCAGTGGCTGCAAGCCGTGACGAGGTGCTCACGATGCTGTGGGTGGTGGCACACGGCGGCGACAGCGCGCGTCAACAAAACGACACTTGCTCCTCGGGTCAGTTCTTCAATGAGGGTGTGTGGTAGTCGGTTAGCCAGAGAAGCATGAGGAAAGGGGTGGCCAGTGGTTGAAGGAAATGCTAACAGGTGGGCACATGCCACAGCGGCACTTCACGTGGGCCCTAGTTGTGCAGCAAGACAAAAACCCCAATCAAAACCATGTAGGTGTTAGGTTAAGCGGTTCTGGATAGGTGGCGGGGTAGAATACCTATTTATGTAGGTTACAGGTTAAAGTACACCGAAATATTAATAGTTCAGGGGGTTATATAGACTTTTTTTTCCTAACATAAAGAAAAATGTAATATCAGCATACCATCTACAAGGAGCATGTCACCCACTTCAACATCATTAACAAAGTCGTCATAGTTAACGCTAACACATGTATCAGTCCCGACTCCCCTTTTGATTGTAAAAGTGAATTCTTGCCCGCTTTCCAGAAATATCGGTTGAGGTAAATCTCCACTTCGAACTTCTGGTCCCTGAATTGTAAATCAAGGCAATATACGATTAATGAAATGCAAAATAAGAAACGTTTAACTCACTAATATAGTGAATCAAACTGCTAGCACTGGCAAAGAGCTATAAGAATAATGCAGGAAAGCAATCTTTTCTTTTCTTCTTCTTTTTGAGACCACAGGAAAGTAGCCGGTAAGGATGAGAACTATCCCTGTCTTTTGTGATTTAGTGTAGATACTCTGGAAGAAGTAATATTTACCTTTGTGTCAAGCATGATCGCAATCACGTTGTCAGTATGTGATGCATTATACTCCTTCACCAGATCAATAACTTTCTGGTGTGACGCATGGTCTCCATGTGACATATTAAGCCGAGCCACATTCATGCCAGCCTCAGCGAGTTTCCATATCATCTCCCTTGTGTTAGTTGAAGGACCGATTGTACACACGATCTTTGTCTTGCGCCTTACATTTGGTTTAGACCACACACCATTTGCTGCAGTTGCAAGCTGCTGGATAGCCTTAAGGTGCTGGAAGTTTGCTTCTTCCTGCCAAAGAAAATATATTACTGACAACATGTTTTTAAATTTCAAGTCATATAGGCAGAATTCCAAAGGTACCTCACCAGTAACAATCTATATAAGATGCAACACTTGCCTTCTCTTTTTTGTTTTTTTTCTTTTTTTGAGGGGAGATGCAACAATTGCCTTCTTGGCAAAGGTTTCATAACTAATTCAATGACTTTGGTGCCACTTTGGCAAACAGGAAAACAAATGGCAAATCCACTCGATGCAACAATTTATAAGGACATGGCAAGTTACAAGGGTTGCCCTGATGTAATTAATATTTTACATTGTGTAGTTTTGTTACATAACAAAAACAAACGGTAACAGCTTAGATGTCCAAAGGTTCAGTAGGGATGCATGCAGATGGAATAGTGAAAGCAAATTAGACACAAAAGTTTAATTGATTCCAGGTGCATATATATTGATGCCAAGTGATAATGACATCCCCTGGACGATTCCGTCGTCCAAAATTCGCCGTCACAAGCACGAGAGGATCTCACGAACCCAATTTCACCGTCAGGGAAAGACAACCTTCACGCCCAGTCAGCCCGACGGTAACCTGAAGCGGTCAAAATCTCGTCCCCGTCCCAAATCCACCGGGATCCCGCGGCGGCAGTCCAATGAATCAGTACGTGCACGAGGAGGAGGGTCACGCTACCTTCACGGCCGCGTCGTCGTCGGGCGACACCGGCAGCACCTCGGCCTCGGGGCGCGGGGCGCGGCTTATGACGGATACCACCTGGGACTCGCGGCGTCCCGTCGCGGCCACAGCGCCGCCGCCCCACCGCCTCTCCTTCGGCATCCTCGCCGCGGGCCGCAGCGCTTCGGCTCCAGATCCGCCGCCCAGTGGCGGCCTGGCCACCGCGGCGCGCGCGCCCGCCGCTGCCACCACCTGCGCCGCCGCCATCCTCGAGCCGGGCTAGAGGTTTGGAACTGGTAGGGGAGAAGGAGGATAGATGGGCTTGCTGGCTCGGGCGGTGAGGCGTGGCGTGCGTGCGGCTGCGGCGTGCTCGATGCCGGGGGCGGGGTGGGTTTAAGGAAGAAGGACCAGGGCGGCGGCCGGCTGGTTGGATGGGAGAGGGAGACTGCTGATGCGGCGGCCTTGTTTGTATCGAAATGCAGGTCGCGGGACCCGTGCGGTAGCAACGGCTGAGCTGGCGGCGCCACTCGTCCGTGCTCCTCTGCCCTTTTTTCTCCCGCGCAGGCGCCGCCAGTCAGTGTGACTCACGTTGGTGAATCGTGATTCGTGACTTCGGAGGCGATGGCAGGCAGTCATCACGGTGATGATGTTAACGAAAGGAAAATAATGAAGGTTTAATTATTATTATACTCGTTGGCGACGGCCTGACGGGGATGTGGCGGCAGGCACTCTATAAATTGTCGATCCGAAACAAAAAGTCAGCTTCCAGCCCATGTGGTGTGCGCTTCGGCAAAACATGTGAAGTGACCAGATGGCGAGCTCTCGCTATGTTTAACAATTAGTAGTAACACGTTTTCGAAAGTATCGGGAAAGTCGAGAAACCGATAGCAGATGCAATGGAATTCCCCTTTTTTTTTTTAATCTCAGATGTAATGGAATTCTGATGCTGCCCTGGACGGCGCAGCGGGCGTGTCTGATTCTTTGCTGAGGCAAGGTTCGTGGTTGCGGCTCCGAGAAAGACTGGACTTCAAGTGCGTCCTCGCAAGTGACTATGCTTCTCCTATCCTATCAAGATTATAGACCTATTTAGTTGACATCTAAAATTTATCATGCCATAAATTTAGAGGCAAAAAACTTGCCAAAACTAGCTGAGACACAAGGTTCATGGTTGCGGCTCCGAGAAAGACTGGACGTCAAGTGCGTCCTCCCAAGTGACTATGCTTCTCCTGTCCTACCAAGATTAGAGGTCTGTTTGGTTGGCATTCAAAATTTACCATGCCATAGATTTAGAGGCAAAAAACTTGCCAAAGTTTTGGCAAGTCAATTGTGAGAGTTTGGCATGTTTTGGAATCAAACCAAAGACTACTCAAAATCATAGCTTGCCAAATATTTGGCATGGTAATTTTTGGTAGTGAATCAAGCAGGCTCTATTATTCTTGGTTTTTTGATCTTATAACAGCTTCACAAGTTATTTAAACTATTTTTTTTGTCAAACACCATTTTATAAAACAGCTTCGTAGGTGAAGCTATTGTTTTTTCCTCTCACGAAAGAAATATAGTTGACATGAAAAAAAAAGTAGCTTATCCTAACTCTTTTTTTCATTTCTCTCTTCCAACCATGCATAAAGTTATTGATGAAGATATTTTACTAAACAATGTTCTCAAAACAGCTCAGCTTCACCAGAAAAAAAATTCTCATGAAGCCTTGACTTGTGAAGTTGAGCTATGTTGAGACCTTAATAACTTAATATTTTATAAACTTTGATCAAATGTATAAAAAAAACTTTGATAGTTATGGTACATTGTTAACATCATTAACAATCGCTAAATATATTAATAAACTTATTTAGATATATAAAGTTTTAAATACTTTTTATGAATCCGGTCAAAATTAAAAAGAATCAATTAGTATAAATCTCACAGTGACATTTTTCTGGACGAAAAGAGTTAATAGACTATTGTCTCGCGAGTCTCATCATGAGGGCTAACCAATGGCGGATCCAGAGGGCACACCAAAAAAACACGAAAGTAGTGATTGGGATTATTTTTCCACCTCATATGCACCCCTATGGTAAAAATATACTTATCAATAAGATAAGTATATCCCTCGAATCCGCTCTAACTCTGCTCCTAGGGCTGGCTATGATTTTGGTCATATTGTTTCATACATATCTATCAATTCTTAGAGCCTACTTTCTCCATCTCAAAATACTTGATCTTATATAGCATTTAATTTTTATCCCAAAATAATTGTTATTCTCACCTTTCAAAGCACCTTCTCTTCTCCAATATTTTTTTCCTTTATCAATACATCTCTATCTCTACCTTTTAGGGGTATTTTGTTCTTTTGCCTTCTGCATCGGCCTCCGTAAGAGTCTAGGATGTCAACTATTATGGGGCGGAGAAGTTCTATTATAACATAGATTAGTTAGGTTTAACAATGAGCATTCAGCTATAAGGAAAATTTTATGCAAGTACCAAAGTTCTGTTGTAACAAAGGGATGGAAAATGAGGAGTTTTTTCAGACAACCAAAGTCCTATTACCATGTGTAAAAAAACACCATAATTTTTTTAATAAATGAATCTAGGAAAACATGAGCACCCACATTAAATCGAGAACTTGAACATAGATGTATTGGTTCCAAAACCCAATCACCTAAACTACGTTTTGTTTGGGTTCATGCAATAATTAAATTGTGTATAGACAATGACACAAGTTCAGCCGCTAGCATGTGAAGGATTAAAGAGGTGAATCTGACAAGGGCATAGTTATTAGAACCAGACCGATCCAGTAGTCTAATAAAAAAGACTAAAACCAAAACTAGGTATGCAATCAAATCATAACCCGTTGTTTACCACCAGTTTTAGCAAAACTGGTACAACAGACCACTCCAAATTATGCGACATCCAATGTGACACGCATAAAAGTTTACGCCTCCTAGATTTAAACACCCACAAAGAAAACATATAAATCTTGTAAAAAATGGATTTTGGAACATATAGGAATCTGAGAGTTAGCTGCAACCCCTATTGCTTAGCAGTACTGTGTTTTTCTTTCAAAAAACTGTAGACAATATATATAAACAAAAGTTGAAACCCTTTGCTCCAGCTGCTTCAGCAATGGATGGATCGGTCTGGAGTCCAGTTCGTTGCTCTGGGTCTAGGGAAGAAACTTCGGCAGGTGGTTAGGTTAGTGCCACCTTCTCACGTGGATTTTTTTTTTTTTTCCAAAAGCATGGAATCGATGTCTCATTTCCTCTATTTTGTATACTGTATAGGATTTCGCTGTGGCAACCCACTTGCTTTTGTCTAAAATGAAGACCGAGACTGGAATCCAACAAAAGAAAATGAGCCATTTTTCCCCTTGTTACTACTAGATACTTCAAAAACAGACTGCAATGTAACAAAAATGGGTCTGATTTTGCCCAGTTGGAGAAAAATGAACTACTAATGCCTCAAAATTTTGACCGGGATCCAACGAAATTTGGCCGATTGTCATGTAACCAATCTCCAAACATCTAACGGAGCACTTCAATTTGCCAGTTTTACTGGGCTTTTATTTGTCGTATGTTCAGCCCACCCAAAGAGGCCCAAAGCTAGTCCAATACCTAATTCCAATACCTTCCGCGATTAGTAGGCCGAAAAAACTCCTAGCTGTTCAGGTTACCCGTACGTACGCACGGTCGTCGGCTGTTCTGTTGGGTTCCCCGCTGCAGGGGGAACGAGATCCTCTAACTTGGGTTCCTTCTACTGCAGAGAACATAGGACCACGGATGGCGTCCGTTTCACATCCTGCGGCCTGGAGAAATGGCAAATAGTAGAGGGAAAGGAGAAAGCAATAATAGTGTCAGATGGAGAGAAAAAGCGCAGAATCAAATGTTGACTTCGCCGCGGCGTCTCGGTCAGTCTAAGCAGGGGCGAATCTAGAACACTATGTCACTGGGTCAGTCACTATCTACTGAGGTTAAATATGCTTAATTATCTACTTAGTACCATGATTTACAAGCTTCGATGAGAAAATTGTAAAAGATTTTGAAAAAACCACCGGGGTCACCTGACCCCGACGACTACACATAGATCTGCCCCTGGTCTAAGGTCGTGCATCTGAACCCAACGATGGAATAGTATCCATCGGCGGTCGACGACCTCAGACTACGGACCTATTTGCACAACTCAGCTTCACAGGTGAGCTTTTTTAAAAAAAAATAATTTAATGAGCAACACCAATAATTTCATATATGGTTGAGAGAGAAATGAGAAACAGAGCTGAGATAAGCTAATTTTTTTAAGCTTCACATCAACTCATCACTTTATGAGAGTAAAAATAACTTCACTCGTAAAACTATTTAGGAAAAAAGGTGTTTGGCAAAAAAAAACTTATGAGTTATACGAAACAGACCGTAAGAATGGCGGCCACGTTGCCCAGATATGCTGAGATGCGCGCGAGGTCATCAGTCACCACAACAGTTCGCTAAGGGATGACCGTCGCCATTCTTAACGCATGTTTGGTATAGCTCATAAGTTTTTTTTTCCAAACAACTTTTTTCTCAACAGTGTCACGGGTGAAACTATTTCTCTCTCCTCTCATAAAGGGATGAGTTGATGTGAAACTAAAAAAATAGTTTATCCCAGTTCTCTTCCTCGTTCCTGTCTCAACCATGCATGAAATTATTGGTGAATCAATATTGCCAAACAATATTTTTAAAATAGCTTAGTTTTAAAAAATTACTCATTAAACTATTTTAAAGAAAATAGCTTTACCTGTGAAATTGAGATGTTATGTCGTTGACTGTTACGATTCCGAGTCGGGTTTAGATGCACGCCTGTCAGACTGGGCGAGAAGCCCCGGCAAAGTCAACTATTGTAGGCTGCTATTTTTTATCAGAGTCTGCGCTTTTTCTGTCTATTCGGCACTATTATTGCTTTCTCCATCCCCTCTACTATTTGCTTTTTCTCCGGGCCGCACGATGTGGAATGGATGGCCTCGGTGGTCTACGTCCTCTGCAGTAGAAGGCGTCTATGAGGATCTCGTTCCGCTGCGGGGTGCAGGTGTAACAACCCTAAAATCATAACACTAAAAATCCCAACCAATTTAAATTTTTCTGTTATTCATTATGCAAACCCATTTACCTTGTGCATGCATGTAGATTAATTATAAAACTAATTAATATGGGAGTATAGTTTACACTTCAAATCTTTTTGTAATAATTGGTAACTCATGCTTCTTATTTGGGGATTTATTGTAAAGTATACTTGTGATTGAATAATGAATAGAAGATAATATATACACACACTTAAATCAAAGGAAAATAGAAAGGAATGAAAAAGAAAAAGGGAAAGAGAGGAGTAAAAGCCAGCCTGCTCGCTCGGCCTGCCAGAAGCCCAACCGGCCCATCTCCTTTTCCCCTTCACCTGCGCCGCACCGAACCGGACCGGCCCATGCCACGGCCCAGTACCGTGCGCGCGCAGCTGCACGCTCACGCCCGCTTGCGGCCACCAGCCAGCCCAACCGGCCTGTCGCCCTTTTTCCTCCCGCGCGCGAGCCAGCTGGCCCAAGTCGCGGCCTAACCCCGCGCGCACGCGCGCGCCGTTGCTGCCGCTGACGACCCGGCCCCGCCTGTCAGCGCTACTTGCCCCTTCCCTGTTCTTCTTCTTCGCTGAGACAACGGAGAACCGAGACACGCAAAACGCATGACTCCGACCCCACCGTGGCCGACAAGCCCACGCCCCTGGCCCAATGTTCCCCGCTTGTCCTCTCGCCTTGGTCGCCAAGAAGCCTCGCAAGCGTAGAGGAACCCTAGCACCGCATCACCAAGACCCTCCGATCCGCCGGACGCCATCGAGGCCGTCCGTGCGCGTCGGGGAGGACTCAGGGCTATAAAAGCTACCGAGGGAGAAGCCCGAGCCCTACCACCGATCCGCCGCTGCGCTGCGGCCTCACTTGTTCACACAGCACCAGATAGTAGAGGGAGGGAGGCAAGAAGGAGCTGCCGGAGCGCCGCCGCCGCCGAGCACGCCGGAGCCGGACGCGGAGGAGAAGCCGGAGCTACGGACGAGGAGCGGCACGGCACTGCGAACCCTCGGCACGGCCACGAGTCTCCACTGCTACGCTATCCTTTCCTCCCCGAACCCCACGGTGAGCTCCCAATTTCCCCTCTCAGTCCCCGCCATGAACGTCGTCACGTTCCGAACCTCGGAGCGCGGCTGGTAGAGCCATCACCGGCTCAGGAGAACACTTGCACGACACGCGCTCATGACCAGCCCAAGCCACTGGACCGCAAGCCCCTGTCCGCCAGGAACACAGCACGGCGTGTTCCCGGAGAACGCTGCTCACCACCGACGCGTTCCGCCATGACTCCGCGCGTTCCGGGCATCTCCGGCCACCTTGCGCAGCAGGGAGGGCCGTCAAGAAATCGTTGTAACCCCGTAGGACTAACTGTGAAGACGTGGTAAGCTCTAGGACCCTGCCCAACCCGAACACGTCTCGCCGGAGAGCTCACCGGAGCTCTGTCGCGGGCACCGCCGCGGCACGAGCTTCGCAATAACCGTGGGATGTAACCACGGAATCCAACGAAGTTCCACCACTGGACCTTGCCCGAACACATGCATAGAAGTTTTCTGGACGTCTCGACTTGGCCTCGCCGTCGCGGGGGCCGACTGCGATGTGTGACCGCCTGATGAGTTCCTCGGAACCTGTTTCGGCTTAGAAAAGAGTAAGATGGGAGCCAAAGCCGCCACACGCGCACTGACCGTGAGCCCATGCCTCGCCGGAGCGCCGCCGATCGACCTCTCTGCGGGGAGAGCACCACCGTGACCCTCAACTGGAGCCGTAAGATTGTAGGCCTCTCTGACGAAGCCAATCGAGGATTTCAGCACCAAATTGCATGAAAACACGGCCACCACCACCTCGTTGTCGTTCGCCGCTGCTGGTTTCCAACTACCGATGCAACAAGCTCACCGGGCTGTCCTACCTAGCGAGGCTGTGATCTAACCGGAGCCTAGTTCCGCCCGCCGGAGGTTATCGACTCTTGGGGAGGGCTCGTAGACCACCACAGCACTAAATCCGCGCGAGCTCGCCGGCGGTGAGGTGCTCTGCCGTGCCGAGTTCGAATAGAGAAGGGGAAAGAAGGGAGGAAGGCGAGGTAGACCTGGTTCACAAGGGCCGTGTCCCTGCGCTATGTCCCAAGCCCGCGACCCACCGTACACCACGCCTACGGGCTGTTGAGCCACACAGCAAGGGGGGAATGGGCTCGGTCCACCACAGACCACAGAGAAGAGGGAGGGTTGGTGCACCCGGTTCACCATGAGCCGAGTCTGACGACCATGAACCGGTACTCTCGGTCCATCGTACACCGGCTCTCATAGGCCTGGGCCGAAGCGCTCCAGCGCTGCCACGTGGCGTGCCCTGGCGCTGCCACGTGTCATGCCAGTGACGCCATGATGACGTCACCCGACCCCGCTAGTCAAAGAAAGCGTTGACTCGGATCAACGCTGACGTCAGCAATGACGTCATGCTGACGTCAGCAGAGCCATTGCCGCCGAAGCCGTTGACTCGGTCAACATGAACAGTACCCTGACCAATCCCGTGCTACCACGTGTCATCCCCCTGATTAATCGGTCATTTTTTCATTTTCAGAAAATAGGATAATCTTCGTAAATTCATAACTTATTCATACGTTGTCCAAAAATTGCGCACCATATATCAAAATTCTCAGAAAAATGAGATCTACAATCTAAGACTATGTTTGTGTGCATTTGGGTCTTTATTTTATTGGATTTTTCTGAAGTACTCTGTAGGAGTCGCTGACGCTGACTATTTCGTGTTCGATTTCAGAGACGGAGGAGGATCTGACTAAGGAAGACGACCACGAGTACCTTCAGGAGCTAGGAGACGACTACGAAGGTGCCACGTCCCACCAAATTCTTAGATCCTATTTACGCATTGCTAATGACATTGTCGCCATTTGCTTTATGATTATATGTTATGCATAGGTTGCATCATAGTATATTTGAATTTCCTGCCTTGTTAAGACTTTACCCTGCTGTCCGCTGCTAGGTTAGCTGCTGCTTTAATACTGTTATTCTTCCACTACTTACTACTTGCTATGTGCTATGTGGTGGAATTGAGACGGTAAATATGTGAACCTGATTATAACCACTGGGAGAGAGAGTCCTGCGTGCGTCTTGAGTGCGTGGTAAGGGTTAATGCCGACCAAGTGGGATATGAGACAAGCCCGTGGGGCAAGTCGTGCCGGGGGTGCAACCTGGGCATCCCCACGCGAGATACCTGTGGCGGGTAATGTTGTTGAGGTGGTTCCGGGTGGGATAGCCTTTGTGGTTTGAAAACCGTGGACGGAGGTGCTGTGATGGCACGGGGAGAGTATCCCCTAGGTGGAGAAGCCCGCTTGGTCGAAACCTAGGACCTGACTAGTGACCGGAAACATCTGGACTCCCTTTCTACTCACTCGTCTCTGGTGGGCGGGGAACGGCTGGACTACTTGGTAGGGCGGTACCATTACTGCTAGGTTGAAAGGTGAAAAGGGTGGGCGGTGACGGATGGAGAGATTCCCGTACCGTCCTAGATGCGTAGTACCACTGGTTGGGCCCGGTGCTGAGTCTCCCAGTCTCAGCATGACGGTGTTGGATCCGGAATATCCCAGGGCTGAGTGGTAAGGTGGTACCGACCTAGGCAAGCAAGCACTCGGAATTCTGCCTAGGTGTTAGCGCAACACCTATGATGGCTAATCTTGTGAGTAGCGAAACCTCTGCAGAGTGTATGGTTGATCGATCGATACATAAGCCAACTCGATGGCTATGGACCTTTCCTAATGTTTCTGCAACCACTATTAGATTAGAGCATATTCTTTTCTCCCCCTGAATGATGTTTTCCGGCAGTATGCCCGTTGTGGCAATGTGCCGCTGAGATAGGCCCGAGAGAGAGTTGGGCCTGTCGAATGAGCGTGAGGTGTGGGTATGTGAGATGTGGTGATGGGAAGGGAATGATGGTGTTAAAATGAAAATAAAAACTTGACTACTTAAATATTGTTTACAATTGCATAGGAAACCCCTGCCTATAGGTCTGCTTGAATAGCCTTGCATCCACTTTCTACAAAGCAAACTGCTATCATAGGTGGGCTCCGTGGCCAGTACATATCGTACTGATAAATTTGCTGTCAGATGACGAGAATGAGTACGACTTCGAGGGAGATGATGACGAGGAATAGGGTCACGTGCTACACTCAAGTTGGCTGTGAAGGATGAATCGCTTCCGCATCTTCTAAGCTTCTCTGAATGTTGATTCCGCCAATATGGCGATGTAATAAATGTTTATGTAAGACTTAAATTACCGCTATATGGATCCTGGTTTGAACTGAGATATGGGTAATTTCATGGATTGTTCCAAGCAATCTGTTGAATTACAATTCGAGCCTGTGGATTTCCCTTCACGAAAATCGAGGTCGTTTCAGCAGGCGCTGCCGCTTCCTGTGCTGGAGAGAGCGGCATGGCTGCAACTGCAAGGTACAAATTCAAGGCAGGGCGCGTTTGAATTTTATTTGCCCACGCTAGCCAGCCGGGACAAAATTTGCCCGTTTGCTATGAGACCTTTGGATCCTAGCCATGATTTGGTTGCCCTGGTTACCACGCCCACGCATAGTGCGTCCCGGTAGCTCGCCGTGTTGCCTCCTCGTGAGACCATGAGGGGCAGGCCTTGGCAGCTGCGTTGGAGAATAGGACCGGCGCACAGAGCAGCTGGAGCATTGGGTTTCTTGTAGTGCTGAAGCGAGCAGGCTTTAGAGAGGGAGTAATACGTTGCTGGCCTGCTGGGTGATGTCACACTACCAGAGAAACCCCTTTTAGTCCCGGGCCCAGACCCCCCCTCCCTTTAGTCCCGGTTTTGTCAACTGGGACTAGGATTCCGGGACTAAAAGGGGTATCAATCAGGACTAAAGAGCTGCTCGCACGAAAAAATAACTGCGCCTTGTGGGATTCGATCCCAAGACCTCATCCATAGTCTCGTGTGTGACTTATCACCCCACCTACACATCACATGTGACTACAGACAGGACGTTCGTCTTTTGAACTAACTCGCAGATGACCCTTTAGTCCCGGTTCGTAACACCAACCGGGAATCGGGACTAAAGGGTCTAGGCCTTTAGTCCCGGCTAGTAATACGAACTGGGACTAATATTGAACCTTTAGTCCGGGTTGGTGTTACCAACCGGGACTAAAGATCTTTAGTCCTGAACATAAAAAAATGCCGAGACTAAAGGCAAAACTTGACGCGGACCAAAAGTTGTTTCTCTAGTAGTGTCAGCAATAGGGGCTAGGGTTTAAACCCGGATGCAAAGAGTAAAAAAAACTATTTTCCTATTATTTTGTTGTGGTAGACTTCATCTTGCTTTTGTATATTGGGGCAAAAAGGAAATATTCCTTTTTTTATTGGGGAGAAAAAGAAAAACACTACTTTTCTACTTTTTATTGGGAAGGAATAAAAGAGTAGCTTTGCATCACATTCAATTATACACTGGACCATTTTCTAAACAACATCTAGATAAGGTGTCGAGCTTCTGAAATTTTGGGATAACTATATGCCCACAACTCCGACAACTCTTGCTCTAATACTCAGTAACCACGTGTCAATGGTATCCATCTTGAGAGACGGGGAACATTAGCAAGCAATACATTCGTGGCGCACATATATAGGGGTAGATGTGTAGCTATAGTCCGTAACGGCACATATACACCGCTAGCTATTGACGTGAGATATATACTCTTATGTTCTAGCTATTGAAGGAGGTTGTATACTCTTAGGACAACCACAATAGGTTTGAAGGAGGTTATATACTCTTAGGACAACCACAATAGGTTGTTAGTGGCTCTCTATAGCAAGCAACATAAAAGAGAGAAATGAGGAGAAAGAGAGGGTGTCGTCGTTTAACCAATCGAGAGTCACTACTGCAACTTCTGATGTTGTGCGGGATCAATGAGGGCCATCCGCTCTCTTCCTCGCATCAAATCTCCATC
Source organism: Eremochloa ophiuroides (assembly GCA_038502445.1). Classification (NCBI taxonomy): domain Eukaryota; kingdom Viridiplantae; phylum Streptophyta; class Magnoliopsida; order Poales; family Poaceae; genus Eremochloa; species Eremochloa ophiuroides. The sequence goes on from JAHLJS010000006.1 coordinate 59,432,751, forward strand.
ATCACGGATAAAATAAAGAAAAGGTTGTGCTTGGTTATTAGAGCGCGGGCACAAATGCTTGCGAAGAAGGGGTGAGGCTCTCGACTACGCAAAAGGGGGAGGGGGCATGATTGCCAAACCTCCCGTGCTAAGCAAGGCTGGGGCGGTATGTGATGAAGCGTGAGTGGTGACGAAGCTGAGATGTGGCTAGTGTGATGGGGCATTGTTGGTCTGCCAATGACGTGGAGCATGAATGACGGTGAGACAGAGGTGGAGGTACGAGAGGGCAAAGTAAAATATGCCCTCGAGGGCATGTGCCCTCAGCATCTCCACCGTTGGATTCGTACTGAGAAGTGTGCCCACATATATCTCAATGCGAATCTATATTGAGATGTATATGAGCACATTGTTTCTCAATGCGAATCTAATGGTGGAGACGGTGAGGGCATATATGCCCTCGAGGGCAGAAAAATGGTGTCCCGAGAGCAACAGCCGCCGCCATGGACCGCCTTTTGAAGGATTAAGGTGAAGGTACGGAAGAGGAGACGAGAGATATAGAAATTAAAGTATTCAAGAAATACTAACACGTGAGTTAAAAAAAAGAAATACTAATACGTAGAAGGTTGGACATGCAATCTATGATATGCTCTACTCCGTATATCCTACGTGGATATATAGTGTTATATAGAGCATATTATCTTTATTATTATGTGTGCTCTTATGTTGTTATTGGAGTAAACTAACGGGTCTATATATATACATTTGTTCAGCCAGCAAACCTGGATCAACTATAACCGGCAGCATCGCATGTTAATTATATATTCCCTTCCTCTCTACATAAACTAATTTTTAGAATATTTGACTAACTTCAATAATTTTGACTAACGTTACAGAAAACAGTAACAATATATATCTCTCCTGTAATTGGATTCTCAAATAAATTTAGGTCCACTCAAGAAAACATCTCCCGCTGAGAGCTTTAACCTTTATACACTCAGAATATTATCCATAAGAAATTGACTCTATTAAAATCAAAGGCTATAAAAACATCTACCCATAATCAAAGAACTATATATTAAAGTTCTCCCACCATCGCTCCACCAAGACCCCCTCCACCCCACGATTGGGCGACCGGCGCGATCAGCGCGCCCCCCACCCTGCTACTTCGCGCACGAATCGCACGCCCATTCCCGGCTGCATTGCTGCGCCCGCCCTGCACCGTGCCGCCGCCGCCTGCCCACCCGCCCAGCCCGCCCTGCGTTGCCGCCGCCCAAGCCTGCCAGCGCCCGCCCCGCAACACCCTGCGCCGCCGCCGCCCAAGCCCGCCTTACGCCGTCATGCCCTGACCTGAGCCCCAGCTCATCCCGAACAACCACCGCGCCCTCGTAGCTCCCCCACGCCACCTATGCCGCTTCCCTCACAGCTCCCCTGCGCTCGCCCTCGCCCTCTACGCGGCCACCGCCACCGCATCCTTCCTCAACCGCAGCTGCGGGACGACGCGCGCCGCCCCAGTGTCGACGGTGAGCCGTCTGGAGGCCTAGAGGTCAACAGTCGCTTCGCCCGATCGGATACGTGCGCAGCTGCCTCGGGGCCCACATGGCGGACGATGTGCGCAGCGCCGGCGTCGATGGTGAGCTGCTTTGAGGGCCGCCCACGCCCCTATCCCAGCGTCCCCAACCATCGTGCGGCATCGCGGCTCCGACGCCCCGCGCCTTCGTCGAACCGTGGCCAACCGCCACTAGCTCGGCCTCGGCCATTGGCAACCTCGGCGCGTCGGCGGCGGTCGGTATCGTCGCCTCGGACGAGGCTGACGCACGTCGGTCTCCAACCAGGCAACCAGGAGCCGAGCCGATGAAGGTGATCCCGCCATCCGCCGCCCTCCCCTGACCGCAGATTGAGCGCCGAACCCGCACGGAGGTGAGGAGCTTTCCCAAACCAGTCGTAGCTTTATCTCTCGTGTTCCATTGCTTGGATCTAGAATTGCTGCCACAGCCGCCATCATGTTGTTTGCCAAGGACCGCAGCCATTGCTTCTTCTCACGGTGTCCGACCATGTCGTAGCATCGTCTTGTGGGCTACACAATGGGGTTACCTGTGCGTTGCATTGAAATATTCAGAATTTGTACCTGTGCGTCGTCTATCTGGCATCATATTTGTTTGGCCTGATAATGTTCTTTTTGTTTCGTATTAGTAGTGATGATGATCTAATTCCTTCCTTTTTTTCATGCTAGATTGCTTAAGATAGTATTTGTTAGGTGTTATAGTAAAAGCAACGGTGAAATCAGAGACTATGAAGGAACATACATTGATGGGATTATAGACTGTAGATTTACCTTGTAAGTTTTCTTCTGAAATCAACACCTAGGGGTTTGCAGCTTCCTAAACCATGTAGACAATTCTTTGGATGTAGATTTGATGTAAACCCTTCCCTTTTTCAACTCCTGCATATACAGTGAATTGAAATTAAATTAGGACTATAGAATAGTAAGATTGATGTGAAAACCAGAAGTGAGGAAAAATGCACATTTGATAGATAGTCCTAGCTCAAAGAATCTGAATATTTGATGTTTCTGCTAAGCATTGCAGCACTCTATAAATCAGCTATGAAAGCATTTAGAGGTGTTGATTTTATTGGTGAAATCATTCTTGATTAGTGCAAAGCAAAAAAAAAATTAAACAGTAAAATATGTTATTTTAAATTTCAGTTCTGTTGGGAGTACTACAGCTGGATAAAATGACTGTTTCATGATCACTTGGTCCGAAAATATAATCATCTTTCAGTAAGAAATTTACATCCCAAGTTAAAGGTTGATGTCATCCGTGATCGACAAGGTTATGCATAATATCTATACTTTTACTGCAGAACTTTAAAAGCTAGAGAGATGTACTCTAATAAACTCCCATACAATTACCTGTAGAAAAAAATATTGTGGACTGCAGTGCCGTGATCTTTCCATCATAACTAATAATAAAGATTTTGGTTTTAGAGATTTTTGTGCAAATTAATTTGGTTTTGGTTGATGATATGTGTTCATATTTATGCACACGGCAATAGACATTGAACAAGTTCTCAGCTTCAGTGAGCAACAAGGGATAGTCACAATACCACTGTTTTAGGGACAGAATTTATCACTATCAGCCCAGGCAAACACATGCACCAATATTGCATCAGATGATCAAGTAAGTACCTAATCAGGTAGCCTCTGTCTTCTTTGTTCAATTGCAGCAGATACATCAGTATTGATTCTCCCTTGGTGTCAATTCATCCCCTAGATAAAGGCGTGAGTTCTTGGTGTCAATTCCTCTGCTCGGTTTGACCAGCAAGCAGAGGTCTTGTAGTTTGTTTGTAAATATAAGCAGAATGGATTAGTTTTAACTCCTCACTTTGGTTAGGATACAGACCTTGTGAATTTGTGTTAAACCTGAACTTCGGTTAGGATTTGTACCAAGCTGAACATCTGTTGTCTTGATATATATATGTTATTGCATTAGCGCTAATAATTCAATTGTGTCACTCGTAATTGTAGTGTCGATCTTCACAGGTACCGATCTTCTCAGCTCTGTGCGCGATGACATCACCAAGTACAAGGTTCGCTTCCTATGAAAAACTCTTCAACTATTGTAGTGTACATGCCACTGCCACCGTTATTGCTTGCGGGAGTTCTTAAGCGGGGGGTGGGGGTGGTGGAGCCTGAAAATGGGTGATTCCTCATCTGTGATAAGGGTATGTACAATAGAATGAGTAATACTCACTAATCACTAACATAACCTGAAATTTAAGATCGTGGTGATCGGCGACTCGGCGATCTCCGCAGCGACACGATCTTTGCAATATTATCCAAAGCCCATATCATTTGACAAGGTTGTGTTAGGGAATTTGTATTAGATTGATGTATAAGACAACTCAAGTCTTTTTATCTTGCAATATACAATTTCAGTTTAAAAAAGATAGTGGTTGTGATGTATTGTATAGCTGGCTAAATGGTTCTGGTGTTTCTTTTTTTAAAAAAAAATAGTTGTATGATACATATTCTCTGAATGGAATATGTACATGATAAATTTCTGTAATATACTAAAAATGATGCAATGAATTGAATCTTCCTGAAGTGAAGCCGTAGTATTAGCACGAGCATTATACTAGTGATATAAAATGAGTATATATGAAATATATTCTATATGGAATATTTGATGATACGGAAATCTTGATAGAATTTTTAGAAACTCGATCAAAATTTTAAAAGATTGAATTTAGATAATTCTAAGATTTTATTTATGAAAGGATATAGACAGCGAGACATTTGACCTGCTAGTTTGTGAATCGGCGACGCAACACTGATGACAAGATGTGACGTACTTGTACATAATACTAGTCCCTCCGTTCCTTTAAACATGCAATTCCGTGTTACGTGCCAGATAAAGTAGTTCACGTTTGACTATATTTCTAATGAATAGTATTTATATTTATAGCTCTAAATTAATATATTATGAAAATAAATTTGACCTGCTAGTTTGTGAATCGGCGACGCAACACTGATGACAAGATGTGACCTACTCCTACATAATACTACCTTACAACGCGTCTCGCGGACTCGCACACAACATTCAAAGTGGTTTTGTTGTAAAAAAGAAAATCAAAGTCGTTTGTTCTGCTACATATATAGGAGATTCTTTTTTTTTTTTGAGAAATACATATATAGGAGATTAGGAGTACTCCGCAGTACCACGCAAAAAGTTGCAACAACGAACGACACAAGTAGTTGCAATGGCGCTGGTGCCGAGTCTGTAATGGATCGTCTCGGACGGCTCAGAGCCTCAGACGTCGGACCAGCTGACGTGCACGACGCCGACGTCGGTGTCGAGCCCGAGTGCCTTCCACACGGCCGGCGACGTGTCGACGATGTTGCGCCTGCACCCATGCCTGGAGTCGCACTCGTCCACCACCTTGGCCTCCACGGTGCGGCCGGTGCGTGCGCTCGTGATGCGGATCAGCTTGTGGCACCGCCGCCCGCCCGCGTACCACCCCGTGGACAGCGCTGCCACCATGTCGTGGTCGCTGTGGTAGTGCCCGTCGCACGCCGCCGGGCCGCCGCCGCTCTCGCCCTTCTCGAACCCGTTCACGGTCATCAGCGCCGGGGTGCCGCCGTGTCTGCCCTTGTGGCGCATGCCTGCAGGGACAGACGACTCGGCGCCAGCCGCGCCGCAGCACACGAGCAGATGGAGTGAAATGGCGAGCACGGCGAGGACCGGAGCAAGCTGCTTTGTGCTCGCCATTGCTTATTAATTACTCCAGCTAGCCTACCACTTCACTACTTGTGGGTCGTCGGCTCGTGGACCGCGGGCGCCTTCGTGCTGTCTCGTACCAGCAGCTACCAAGGTCTTGCCTTAAATAGGCGCGCAAATCGCGTTCTACAGACGAAGCAACGCATAATTATAGTTAAATAAACTTAAACGTGTCCACCTAGCTCAGCACTTTGCGAGGAACAAAGATACCAATAAATTGTATTCTGAAGATATGCACGATACTCTTTCGGTACGCTCAATGCAGTACCAATGTCTCTCTTGCAGGCACAGATTGCGTTGTAAAATGTAACAAGGATGTTTTTGGATTTCATATGGTGTCGCTAATAAACAGACTCGATCGATGTTTCTTGCACAACGTACCGCTCTAGAATGTTCAGTAACGTTTGCTGAATGCCGGGGGGTGTATACTTGTGGTAGCCCCAACTATTATTTGACGTGGTGCGCTGCCCTAACTTTTTTTCTCCTGCGAACACGATTTTTATTAAGAGGAAGTTTTAATCGTTTATAACGGATACCACACCTTCAGAAAAAAAAAAACACAATGGACTTGGAAATTTTAGACCCAATACGTGTCTTCCAAACATGCCCTTAGAAACGATCATACGTGTATTGAACAATGAAATGAACAACCCAAAGAGAAATCACCGTGCTCTTACGGTCTTACCTAGATGCGATTAGCCCTCTGTTATAAGACTCGCGTGTATGACTGCATTTCTGGACAGGCATTTGCGGTCCTTCCTAATATACTGTGTGGTGCTGCGGAACAGCGGACAAGGTTGAGCCGCCATCTCCCTGCCTCTCATCCTTAAGGGAGACTCCGCCGCCGCCGCTTGGTCTCCGTTCCCCTCACCTCCGGCCTCCTTGCCGGTAGTGAGGAGGAGCAAGGGTCTATCGTCTTAGCAGATCTACTATTTTATTAGGTTTTTTTCTCTATTTTGTTTATCTTTTTACCATAATAATTAGAGTTGGTTGGCTGTTTCGATGTTTTTGATCCGGCTTCCTGCTTCGTACCAGATCGTTGGTGGATGTGTCATCGTCTTCGGTGATGGCATGCTCCTGAGATCGAGGTATGTTGGCATAGTCCTTCTCGAGAAGGGATTTGATCTATGTTTCTTCTTCTGCGAGATTGTTTTTTTCGGCCACCGGTGATGCCACCGATGGTAGCGGATCTACCCTTCCGGTTGCTGGCGGTGACGCTAGCGATATCAGATCTTATATTCGGTTCAGCTTTCAGAAGACATGGCCGATGTGCTCTCGGCGTCCTTTACTCCCTACAGTGGTTGAGCATACTGCGCCTCTTTTGCGGTCTCCATATTTGTGGAATCTTCTGTTGGTTGGGACTGTGTTTCTCGAGTTCAGATCTGGTATACTTTCATGGTTGCGATGGAGTTTTTTAAAGAGGTGTACACAGCTGGATGCGAGGAAGATGAAGTATAGGGACCTAGTGGTGTGGTTCAATGTAATTTTATTTTATATTGAGGTCTCAGTTGTAAAGGGGTTTTAATTTAATGAAATCCAGTCCCTTTCAAAAAAAAAAATCTACTGTGTGGTGCTCCGTAATCGTGAGCATGCATTTACATGCGAACAGGGAATGTAGGGGCTGTTTGGTTGCCCGCATTAGTCTAGGTTGAGTGCAATTTAAGCTCTCATGTTTGGTTCTTTGCACATTATAAATCTTGCAACGTGAATGTGTCAAAATAAATATAAAAAACTAATTACTTGTGATATTTTTCACAATAAGATTTAATTTACCACATACAATCTTAATTTATCTTAAAATCACTTTAATATTCACTAATTATGTGCTAATAACATCATTAGCTACGCTAATCGTGCATGGCGCGAGCCTGTGACCAATTCTGGCGTATCTCTGGATGCAGCAGCTTTCATGCTTTGAGTACCATGCCAGTCTGACCCAATGATCTATCCAGCCAACTAAACACGAGCGCCTGCATCCGAGCAACCTGACCAGCCCTCGTGTGGACAACCAAACAGGCACATAGAGACCCTTTGAATTTACCATATCAGATTTTTGTCGTGGAATGGGGTCGACGCCCAGTGGTACATTATACCTCGCGTGATAATCTTAATGCTCCTAAGAAAAAAAATAGATCGAAGCATGTAGTTGCATGCAGTTTCAAAGCTTAAGCCACTGGAACCATGGAGGCATTGGACTTGGACGACGGTTAGATCATTGCACCGGTGGCTGCACGTTCCGCGCGCTGACCGGCGGCAAGGAGCAGCCGGCCAATCTCGTAGGACACGAACGCGTCGGTGCAGGCGTACCGCACCTGCTCCGCCGACAGGCTGGCGCGCGTCCCACTTGCTCATGGTCACCTTCTTGGGCTTGTCAATGAGCACGCCCATGACCTCGCGTGTGAGCGTCTTGAGCGAGGCGGCGCGGAGCTCGGGCCAGGCGAGCGCCTCCGCCGCGACGCGCCGCAGGTCCACCGCGCCGGCGACCGCGAGGCCGCAGTCCTCCGACAGCCGCCGGACGTCGCCGTCGACCGCCACGCCGAGGAAGCGGTGGTCCGGGCAGGCGAGGAAGTCCCGCAGCGCGTCGGGGACGTAGTCGGCGTGGAAGATCTGGAACACGAGGCAGCGGCGGCCCACGCAGAGCTGCAGGACGGCCATCCGGTTCCTGCGGCGGCCGCCGTCGTCGTCGACGACGACGCGCCACTCGGTGTCCAGCCCGACGAGGAGGGGACGGCCTTCTTCTTCCTTGCAGATCTCTCGGACGAAGTGGCTCGCCGCGTCGCCGGACGACGTGACGACCGTGTGGATTACGGTGCCGTCGTCCATGACTACGTCGGTTTCGTATGTGCCCTTCGCCATGGGAGGAGGAGGGCTTTCAATGGCGTCTCTCAGTAACACGGCCGCCGGATGGATCATGGTCATGGATCGGAGAGCTGCACGAGGTGATCGAGTTAATGAAGGCTCGATCTTTACGAGTGCTTCCTCCCGATCTCGATGGATATATGAGAGTGGAGAGAGGACACGGACACCGAATCCGGGCAGCGACCAACAAGTTGTCCACCAGGATTTGGAGTGCGATCCGTTTCCGTCCCTGCATGAATGTCCGAGTAAACAGGGGCGGACACAAGATATGACTCTGCGATCCGCGCGCGTCTCCGCTCTGGTAACTTCACCGTGATTGGCGGCCGCTCCTCCGGTTTTCCGCTCATTGCCTCCGTCATCAGTGTCCGTTAACGCTGCAGGAAATCAGCGCATGCAGAATCTAGCTTGTTTCCTCTCTCCCTCGCACCCCCATCAAAACGGATCGCATCGCTGCTTGCTGCTCCTGGACACCTGCGAACTCCGCACTCCGCACGGACAGGGACAGCAAGCTGCAGCTCTTTGCCGGCCGTGCGTCCAACGGCCCAAGCCACGGTATAACAACTGAAGCGTTTAGTTAATCCTGAACCCAAACCACACCCTAAACTGCACAATTCAGTGATCAGATCAGGAGTATCAGGCACTGCGCGTGCGCCGTCCTGTCTGTTCTGATCAAGGAGAGAAGAAAAAGCCTAATGAGAGTCGCCATCTCTCGTCTTTTTTCAGCACCTGTGCTCAAGCTGGATATAAAATCGCAAAGCAGCAGCCTTTTTTTTTTTTTGGCACTGGCAAAATCGACCGATCTGGCATTGTATACCCGTGCTCAGCAGCTCATGCATGCATGATTCACCGCTGCCAGCATTCCAGCAGCCAGCCAGGCAGCAGGGAAAGATACAGTGCGAAAGATGCTTAGCGGATCGAGATGGAAATGGAGGAAAGCATTTTCTGCAAAGAAAGGCTAAAAAACCTTCCAAACATTTCCCAAGATCGCTATTTTTTATTGCTCTATTTTTTACAAAATTAGTAAGGTGTTGTTTTATCAGCCATGCAAATTGTGGCGCCGCCAGACAAGTGCGGCCGAGAAAAAGTCCGCCACAACTGTAGCTAAAATTAGCGCACAAATGAACTGTAACGGATCTTTTTTGAGGTAAATGAACAGAAAAAGGACCTGATTATTAGCCCATTATTTCGGCCGCGAATGGTTTCCAGGAACCGAACGAGCCCACCTCCCGCAACGTCTTCCGCCCAAATCACTCCACCTGGAAGCCGTGCGGCGTCGCGGCCCCGACCCGCTGCGCTCCGCCGTCGCGCGGTCGCGCCCCCGCCCCGCCCCTCCCTGGTGTCGCTCCGCTGCCTTGCCCCCTCCCCGGCGTCGCGCCCACCACGCCGCCGTCCAGTTCGTCCGCCCGGAGCCGCCCGACGCCCCTCGGCTCTCGAGGCAGGCCGGCGCGAGGTGGAAGGCGCCGGATCTGACGCGAGTCCGGCATCCCCAAGGTGGAAGGCCTGGGTTCGCGCCTGTCGACCGCCGGCGTCGTCGAAGGCCGCCGCGACGCATCTTCTCGGATTGACGGACTCCCCGTACATCAGGGGGCCTCCGAGTTCGGGTTCACAAGGAGGAGGCCCGGCCCAGAAGGCTTCTGGCGAAGCGGCGGCGGGGAGGTTCATCGGGACAGGTAGCGACATCTGAGGAGAGCTTCACCGCGCGCTTCAGACGGCGTCCTGCCCCAATTAGGTGTGTGCACCTCGAATGACTATGTTCCTCATCACATAAGAGCCAATGCCGCTAGATAGCTACTGTTTCAACGGGGCAGATTTCCTGCTGGTAGTTTGGATTGAAAATGGTTAGAGAAATTTTTTTGATGTTATGACCGAAAGAGTAGAGCAAAGTTCCTTTCCTGTTGTTAACTGAAACGGTAAATTGCTAATGTCCTTTTCACTTCTGCGTGCATACTGTAACAGTAAGAAAGGTTTGCCATCTCAATTTGATCTGAAGCATGTAAAGTTATTTTCAACTTCAAATTGGTTCTCGTGTGAAATTTCTGTAGCATTGTATGGTCGGCACTTGCAGTTTTTGTAAACTTGAGATGTTTATTTCCTCCACAATTACAGTAGTTGGAGTTGAAGTGCTCAGAGAAAGAGAGAAGTCAGGACTTGGGAATCCTTTTTCCAACTGAATTAGCTGTATCTCTGTCTCATCATATAACCAGTCAACTGAAAAATCACTGTTTTTGATTCCATCTCATGTTATATGCATGTGGTTTTCGAAAGTAGTTTATTGCAGCTGGTCATGTAGATTACCGAATCATATCCCTGTTTTCTTGAAGAAGATTGATATGCATTGTCTTTTTTTTTTTTGAGCAAGGTGCTCAGCATACTTTTGTTTATCGACTTACAAATTTGGACTACCAAATCTTGTATGTTTCAGTGAACTAACTAAAAGCGTAAACATTTACACTTTCTTGCGTCTCTAGATGTGTGTTTTACATGACTGGACCTAATTATTGGATGGCATTGCAATGTCTGACAATAACATATTGTTGAGATTGCAAGAATAATTAGCTGTATGATATCAGTATGCTACAACTAATTACCTTTTGTGCATCTTATTTTAGGATGAACCCTAGGCAGACCAATGTTGGTGAAGATTCACAGGAGCAATTTCCTGGTGGCAACATTGGTGCATACCAGCCTGAAGGTCCTCCAGGTTGGTTACCCCAAGGATTCCAACCCCTGTCCACCCAACGTTGCAATGATGAATCCAAGTGGCTATGCCCCAGAAGGTTTTCGGAAGGCTGAAATACCAGAAGCATGTGTTCAGGACTCTGAGGCAGAGGTGGCCGAAGTGGCAGCTGCCACATCAAAAAAAAGGAACAAAAATGCAGTCACTAGGACAAAGTTGGCTAACTTCAATCCAGATGAAGATAAAAACCTTGTGAAGTCATGGCTTGAAATAAGCTGTGACCCAATTACAAGTACTGGACAAAAAGGAGATCGCATGTGGGAGAGGATCATTCAACGGTACAATTCGAGGAGAGCATCCAACCCAGAGAGGACTTTGAAGTCCCTACAAAGCCGTTGGGACAGAATCAGGGCTGAAGTTACCCTGTTTGCATCCTACTATACGGACAACATTCGAGAGAATCCTAGCGGGATGTCGGATGCCGATAAGGTATGCATTTGCTGCACAGTTACTTTACATCAGTTTGTATGTATCAATCTATGCATGTGAGCCTTGTGAAAAGCTGAAAACACATTTGGTGCCATCACTCTTTTAACAAAAAATGTGCTGCACATTTGTCTTCTAGAACCGTTTATAAGTTATACTTAGATGCACATGACTAACTATTAGACGTCTCTTTTACTATAATAAGTGTGGACTGATGCCTCTTCTTTGAAAGAGGGCTGAAACCGAGAGCTTAATTCTATTATCTAAAAAAATGTTTTTTAGTTTGGATGAACTCTAAATCCATCCCTACAAAACTTTAATCTGTTAGCCAAACTTACAAGGGGCTTTGGCGTTTCTACCCTTGCTTTTAAGTGAAATGGTGATTTTACCCTTATTTTTTTTAACTTTGTGATTTTACCCCTGCTTTTTCAAAACGAAGGAAGAGTCTACCCCTGATCTGTTAAGTCCATCTAACGGTGTTAAAAAGGACAATTTTGCCCAAGCGTTTTTACCCTTGTTTTACTGTGATGTTTGTGTTTTTACCCTTGTTTTATATCAGTAACATGACATTTTGCGTACAGATTTTTTAGAAAATTTTGGCAACATTTCAGCTTACATCCATATGATCAGAATTTAATATCACACAACATATAAATTCCACACATATTAAATTAACAACAACAAACCATATCCATATAACATTCCATCATTTTAGATGCCAACAGTAACGAACAACAGCCATGAATCACCAAATTAGTTACTTTGGCAAAATGAACAACATCCTGGTACCCCGATCCCATGGACAAGTTGATCGAGGATAGGTTCAATGCACCTTGCCTCCCAGCCGACCCCTATGCCACTATCCAACTGGTTAATGCCAAAACCATTTGGAAGGGCAGCGTGATCATCTTTGTTGCTAGCGGTTGGAGTTGAGGGCTTTGAAATGCATTCAAGACCACCCTGTATTGGGGGAAAAAATATCAAACATAGGACTTGATTGAAATCAAGTTATGAAATGACTTCTACCATTTCTACAAACAGCAACTGCCCAGAAATGCATTCTTACCAGGGCAATTTTGTTAGTACAGTAATATTGCAAGGACAGAGTTATGAAAAGGTACAGTAATACGGCATTCATTCCCGTACGGCAGCATTTGACTTCTACCATTTCTACAAACAGCAACTGCCCAGAAATGCATTCTTACCAGGGCAATTTTGTTAGTACAGTAATACTGCAAGGACAGAGTTATGAAAAGGTATAGTAATACGGCATTCATTCCCGTACGGCAGCATTTGCTGAAACAAAGTTCCTCAGGATCATCTTCAGATTGCACTGAAAAGTGAACAACACAAGTTCAGAGGTATGGTTCAAAAGAAACTTCTAGGAGAGTCTGACTGCGCACTGCTACTTGTATGCCTAGGCCGTGCATTACCTTTGCGCTCAGATATTTGCTTCATCAGTGGTCTCTCGCCGCCTGGAGAGCCGCCGCTGGGCACTGGCACCGCCGCCGCCGGTCCTCTGCTTCTTCGGGCCCGCTGGACGAACATGGCACGGGCGGTCCTCTGCTTCTGCTGGTTGCGCCGCCGCCGAAACGTTGGACGAGGAGGGCAAGCGGCGTGGGCTAGCAGGAGGCCGAGGGCCCGCTCACTCGCCTGACAGCCGAAGGAGCCGGCCGCGGGTGCCGCCCGCTGCCTCGGGACGATGCGGGGAGGGAGGAAGGGACGGAGGGGAGGCGAGCCGGGGGAGGAGCGCCGCCGGCCGGCGAAGTGGCCATTAAACCCTAGCCGCCTCCGTGTGATGCGCCTGCGCGCGACCACGAGTCTGATGCCTGAGAGTGAATGAGGGTATGCATGTCTTTTGGTGTGGGTGTATTTTCTTTTTTTCTTTTTTTTTTGTCATTTAATCTATTAGTCCTCACGGTGTTAGAAAGCAGGGGGTAAACGGGACCTTCACTCAAATAAAACGAGGGTAAAATCACAAAGTTAAAAAATGAAGGGCAAAATCACCATTGGACTATGGAATAGGGGTAGAAACACCAAATTCCCAACTTACAACTAGTTATTAGCTAACTAGTTGGTCAACCCAGCTTATTTAGGCTAAGCTCCAACTATTAAGTAATAACTAGTTCTATCTCATCTAATTAGGCTCTCACCTCTAGTTGCCCTGCCTGCCTTTTTTATGGAGATTTATTTCTATGCTAATACATTTATTTTTGTTGCAGACCACTCATGCAGTAGGCAACTTTGCTGCTGTCCAGCAACGCAAGTTTGGTTTCCTGCATTGTTGGGAGCTTATGAAGGATGCGCCCAAATGGCAGGATCCCAATGCCAGAGCTACTGCAACAGCTGCACGAGGTGAAGGATTTGGGAAAGCAAGTACCGCAGGGACTGCCACCGTGGAAGAAACAGAGGTCCAGTCTGGCCCTGTTCGATCCGGAGCTCAAGCGAGGAGACCTATGGGCAGGGATTCAGCCAAAGCAGCGAAGAAGAAAGCAAATTCCAATGCCGGTTTATCGTCTTCTGCAGAGTACGCAGCGAAAATGCAAGATCTTTCATTGCAAAGAATTTCTATGATGCAAGAGGAATCTCTGCGTAGAAATGATCGTTTCCAGCAGCTTGCTTCTATCGATGAGAAGCGTTTCGAGGAAATGCGAAGACACAATGAAGCATTGATACAGATTGAGCAGGAGAAGATTCAGCTTATGCGTGAGCAGCACGAGCATGAAAGGCGCAAAGATGAGAAGAAAGAAGATGAAAGGATCCTCCAGATTGATCTTGAATCATGCCCACCAGCATTGCGTCTGTACTACCAGAGTTGTCAGGAAGAAATATTGGAGAGGCAAGCAGCAAGGCGTCGAAGGAGCGAAGCGCCCTGAAGAACATGGATTGGAGAGGCAACCATCCACAATTTGTTTGTTCTGATGCGTACTTACATTCATTGTGAGAATTTATTTGTCATGAGAACATTCACCTTGTGTTGTCGGATTGTAATTTATTTGTCATGAGAACATTCTCCTTGTGTAGTCGGCCTGTAAAGAAAACTTAACCTGCGGGGGTTAAGACAGCCCCCGAGCATTGCATTTAAGAAGAAGACCTTCTCGCGCAGGTCAAGAAAACCCCTGAACTCTTGTCCTATCTATACACAACGGCACCGTAGCCCATGTGAGACGACCACGACTGAGGCCAGGCCTTAGACCTGTACTTTGACCATGAGACAGGCGAGGAGATTTTTAATTTATTTGTGTTGAGAACATTCGCCTTGTGTTGTCAGATTGTATTTTATTTGTCTTGAGAACATTCTTCATGTATAGTCTGTCTATAATTTATTTGTCATGATTATTTGTCTTGAGAACATTCTTCATGTATAGTCTGTCTATAATTTATTTGTCATGAGAACGTAATTTTTATTTGTCATGCGAACGTAATTTATTTGTCGTGAGCTATACGGTTCCATTCGGAATTTTTTATGAACGGGGTCAGATATTACAGTCCGATATCACCAGCGTCAGATATTACCTGTGAGTGTACATTGCAGATTACTGAACTTGAGCCTAAAGCTATATGAAGCGATTCCTTGTCTCCCCCGAAACTGTGGAGCAATTTTGTACTGATAATTTGCCTGATCAGAACAATCAAAGTTCAGAACTTTATCCAATCTGGCTGAAGTTACATGAGCAGATTAATCTGTAAAGGAATTTGTGCTGCATTTTTATTCTATGTAAGGTCAGTCACCACGTTTTGGAGTTTAACTGATGCAAAGGTATAAGTAGCAGAGTGCATCATGCTGCGTGCCTCCTCTTGATGACGCATCAGTTGTTTAAGTGCAGTCAGTTAGGATGCCTCGATCACACAGAGTTAGTGCTTAACGTGAGGAGCAAACACTGCTTGAGTACTTACAGAATGCCAAAAAAAAGAAAAACCATATATATGCCAAGGTTCACCTCTTTATCTAAAAAAAATGCCAAGGTTCACCTCCAACCAAAACGGGTCAATTGCCGGTTTGCTCAAGTAATGTATATCGTACCTTTCTCGCTTAATGAAGAGATCAATACTAGAAGAGAGATTCTCCTTTAGGAAACTAGAAATGACCCTCCAGAGTAATTGCTACCAAGACTATGGGTACAAGATAGATAAACAGAAAATACATCTAGAGCCGAAATGCATCCATCCGCAACATTGATAATGCTGAGGCTGACATTCATTCTGGACAGATCTCCCTGAAAATGGGGAGCCTGCGACGACCACTGTCACTGTAGATAGCCTCAGTAATTTCATTGCCTCTGGCAACTGGAGTTCAGCAGGAGGCTTGATAGAGGTGGAGGCGCCGGGAAATCTCTTCAATAGCAATCCTGCACAAAAGAGGGTCAACCAGCCATGTCATCGGCTTTTCCCAGGGCGGTTCCTGGTTATTTTGCAAAAAATCCCTCGAATTCTAGCCAAATAGAACTCGCAGTCCAGTTCCTCTCACAGTTTTTTTTCAAAATAGCCCTTCACGTTTTTGGAAATCAACCCGCCGTCCATGCGGTTTGATGGGCTGGGCTGCCACTTTGCCCGTGTTGTTATTGGGCCCAGCTGGGCTAGATTCGGCCCAAATGACCACCTCCTTTTGTTGCCCCCATACAAGCTGGTTTTGTTTATTTCATATAAATATAATTAGAGCTCCTAAAATCATGGCATTTTTTGTGGAGCCTCTCCCTGACGCACACTTTTTAGAAAAAATATTAAACTTAGAAAATAAATAATTTTAAAATAATTTAAATAACCCTTTTAATTAATAAATATACCTTCCATGATTTCTACACATTAAATTATTGAACAAAAAAATACAAAAATTGTTTTGTGGCTACTTTGTGATGCTATGAGATGTTTCCAAACACTACAAAAATTTCGAGACAAATTTGAAATGTTTCAACAAATTATTATCCCACGCTCAATAAATAAATAAATTAAGAAAAGGATTCGCACTGGATCTTTATAGAACTCGAAATATATATACAACAAGATGAAAAATCCATGGCTAACATATATAGTCATCCACAAATAATAATTTAAAAAAAATAATACATTTCACAAAGAACGATTTAGCTACCATTACTCGTACTTATGTGCTTAACTACAAATAAAAAACAAATATCTAATAATGGCCATGCATGGCTTCAACAAGCTCATGAATGGTCTTTATATGACTCGAAATATGCATTTACAATAAAATAGAAAATCCGCGGTTAACATACAATAGCCATAAGTGGCAACGTCGCGAACATTTGTAGTGTAGTAGGAAGATTGCTACTTGTCTGCGGCGGGGAGACAAAAGAAATGCGGTTCTCTGAATCCTGAAAACCTGGTGCTCCAGTAAGCCGGCCAGCCTATGCAACATATATCACAGTAAACAAGTAAAAGTATGTTAGTATAAATTGCAGTCAGGAGAATTAGGCAAAATAATGATGCTAGTGATACAGTGCATTATCTATGGTTCCTTTGATTGACAGTGAGGCACAGATTCTGTAAAATATGCTAACAATTGGATAAGGCAGTCAGGTGAGCTAAAGTCATGAAAAAAATCTCAGCACATCAAAACATGTTCAAATACTGATTTTTCACACCAATCTTCAGTTTCAAGCCGGAACTGTTAGTTGTTTTGCTGAAAGGGACCTCAGGCAGGGTGCTTGAGCAAGCAACGATGCCACTGCATGGAAACCAGTAAGGCAGTGGCTGCCTGCAAACGCCCAGGTCAGCATCGGCGTTGTACTTGTACATGCCCTCAAGCAGCGATGCCACAGAAAAAGCTAGTTGAGGCATTGTCCACCAGAGCACAAAAAATCAGCAAGGCAGTAATGGCCTGTGTAACATCCCAGTCCAGGGTTTAATAGGATTGATAGGATACTCATATCAACAAGTTGCAACTTCTTTTCCGGAAGCCCATCTGCAAAGAACTCCGAGGTTAAGCGAGCTTGGCCCTGGAGCGATGGGTGACCGACCGGGAAGTTCTTCCCGGATGCGTATGAGTGAGGACAAAGTGCGCAGAAAAGACTAGTGTTGGCCTGTAAGGGCAGTCTATATCCTAGTTAAGCTACCAAATGTAAGCGGACCCGGCCTCGGGGAGGCGGGACGTTACAGCCTGCAAGCGCCCAAGCAAGCATAGGCTGATCGGCGTCCTACATGCCCTCATAGATTATATCCAACTAAGCAGGCAGTAACGGGCCTATCTGTCTGGTCATGAACCTCAAAGGGCATTACCTAACATGAATGGCCTGATAAGGAAATGATAGAAGAAATTTACACTTGAGCTTTGACACCAGACTAGATTTTTAAGTAGTTTGCCCAGTAATATTAAATGGAAAGAATACACAATTCATGTACTAGTATGCCTGAAATGTAATGGGATCTCCAGTGTTGCAAATCATGTGTAGCATTTTATAGTCCATGACCTTGCACTTGCTCCTAGAATCTCTACTGCTGCTTAGATCACCACCTCATCCAGTGGTGCTCGATTATATAAAATTGTAGCTGATAGTGTGTGTTTCGGTCATGAAGCCTATGATGTGCAGCAACAAATGCCCCACGGTCAGGATTGTTGTTGTATGGAACTGCTACATTTCTGATATCATGAAAATCACTATCACCGGCATTGTGTTGTTCATCCTCCACAATCATGTTATGCAAAATAATGCAAGTCATCATGATATTGTTGAGCTGCGAACGGTGCCAACCATACGCAGGTCCTTGGATCACCGCAAACCAAGGTTGCAGGACACCAAATGCACGCTCAAATGTCCATGAGTGCACTTTCCTATTGGGTGTCAAAGTGCTGGGTCTTCACCTCTATGGGTTAACGAATAGTCTTAACAAAGCTCGCCCACTCAGGGTAAATGTGGGGGTATGGACCCGTATACCCGCATGGCACCACATGGGCCACATCATCCGATCAGGCCCAAGCTGTCAAGGGCGCATCGACTGCTCGGTGGCCAGGAGATCGCGCCGACTATACCCTCACCAGGGATCGCACGTATCCCGCCGATCAGAGGAAGCCTTGGCGGCTAAGGAACTAGCTTTCCTAATATCTAGCTGACTAGTTGCCTTATCCGGCAGATCATGTAATCGACTATGTAAGGCAACAAACCGATTTGTAACCCTGCTCCCCGTACAGCAGGAGATCCCCTCAAAACAACACATCTCATATCAATACAATCCACAGAACGCAAGACGTAGGGTTTTACGCTTCAAGGCGGCCTAAACCTGTCTAAATCGCGTGTCCTACGCTCTTGTGATACGCTCGTCCGTCTTCAAGCGCACCTCTACCGATTCTTCTACTACCGTGGGCATACCCCTCGGTAGACTATCGATGACATCTTGTCGATAGTAAATCCCATCGGCAAGGTAGTACCCCATGTTATACGTCCTTCCATTGAATTGAAACAAGACGGGGGATGAACGACCCCTTAGGTAAGCCGAGAATACCGGGGATCTATGAAGAATGTTGGCTCTGTTCGCTTAAACTTACCAGCCAGCATCAGCCAGCCATTCGACAGTGTTTTTCTCTCACAACAATCAGCCAGCCAGCCGTACAATCCAATCAGCCGAACAAAGTTACGTCGTTGTTACTACCAGGCATGCCGAAGTAAGCATGCCGATCATGCAATGCAACCAGCTCCAAAATCATTGTTGGATGCTTCCCCCTGCCCGTGAACTGACCCTTCCAAGCTGCTGGGTAGTTTTTCCACTCCCAGTGCATGCGGTCAATGCTACCCAGCAACCTCGGGAACCCAAGTTCGTCACCCTCTTGAATAAACCTAGCTACATCGACAGCGCTGGGTAGGTAATATTTGCCGAAAACCTCGATGACAGCCCGACAGAAATGTTGCAAATATTGTCGAGCAGTTGACTCACCAATACGCATGTTCACGTCAACGGCATCTGTCGGGACACCATAAGCGAGAATGCGTATAGCCGCGACACACTTCTATAGAGCCGGTAGTCCTTCCTTTCCACAGGCATCAAGCTTCGTTTTGAAGTAGTTATCATGATCTTTGACCGCTTGTTTAATGCGCTTGAAAACATGACGACGCATCTGAAACCTGGAAGAATAGTTACGCTATGACGTACTACACACAATGAGGGATCAATATCGCAAATATATTGACTTTTATCTTCTATGGAACTACTTTTCAGAGTAAACAAGATTTACAACAAAGTAGTCGACTTTGATCCTCCTGTGACCGGAAGGAAGGTCCCTCAGCCGAATTACTTTTGGTGGCGCATCAGATCGACGACGCCGGCGCCTGCTACAGCTCTGTGATTCCACGAGGTAGTTGTATATGGCTTCCTCCGCTTCATCATCATCACCGAACTCAATGTCATCTTGTTCCTCCTCCATCATCCAGTGGTTGCGCAAGGTACCAGAGAACCAATCCATGGCGTTAGTGGTTGTCAAGCCTGTGCCCCGGTCGTGTAGCTTGCCTCGTGGGCCTGTGGCCCCTCCGCGCTCGCAGTCTTCTCCCACGCGGTGCCCTGACCGGCTGGATCCGCCCTTCAGTGGCCGGCGTGGCTTGGGCGGAGCAGGGCACAGGCCAGGATGAAGCAGTGCAGGGAGGGGTGGGTGGAGCAGGGTGCGCACGGACTGCGTGGGGCAGTCGTAGCATGACGACGTGGGGCGGGTGGAGCAGGGCGGCGTGGGATAGGCGAAGCAGGCCGGTCGGCGGCACACAACGGTACAGAAGAGGAACGGGAGAGAGCAGGGCAGGGCGGCACGGACTGCGTGGGGGTGGCAGAGCAGGGCGACGTGGGGCGGGCGAAGCAAGCTGACCAGCGACGTGCAATGGCACAGAAGAAGAACGGGAGAGAGCGAGACGGGAGAAGGAGGAGAGAGAAAAAATCTAACAAGTGGGCCCCGCTGTTGGTAGTTGATATAGAGCAGAGATATAGAGGATCATGGGTGTGGAAGAAATATGTATCGAGGAGAGAATCTTCAAAACCAGGATGTATAGAGGATGGATATATAGGATGATGAGTGCGGATATCTAAGAAGTAGGTGGAGGAGAAGAGGAACATGGAGGGAAATGTTTTATTTTAATTTCTCTTAATAAAAACAATCTTAGAGTAACTCCAAGATACTCTCTAAATCCTTTCTAGATGCTAGGAATAGAGATTTTGGTGAAAAATTACCCTCCAATAGGTCGTGTAAATGGTTATCAAGCTATCTTCTATTCCAGATATTTTGGTAGCTAAATATAAAAGACGATAATGACCTCCAGAGTGCGTATGGGATATAAAAGAACTGTTCAAGAGTCAAGACACATAGAAAACAATTTTTATACAAATAACTCTCTATATGAAGATTTATAGAGTGAGATTTAGAAAGACTCTTGAAGATGCTCTTAGGGAGGGTCATGAAATAATCATTTCCATGTTAATTGTCCATTGCTCGTCACCCGGTCATCACCTACCTGACACATGATAACTTGCAGGTGAACTATATATATGGAGGAGATAAGTGCATAGGCAACTTTGCCTTTTAGGAGTGGAAAAAACTTTAGATAACTTTAGCTTATTTTTGTAGTCTACTAGTCGAATGTGTTCTTGGAGTTAGCTTAAGTTTGTATCACATGATTTGGTTTTAATACAACACTTAACTGAGTAAACTTTAGATGATGAGATCCACACATGATTGATTGGATAAAAACACCTACAGAATATGGAGAGTTTAGAAAGGTCGACAAAAGTTTTTTCTGATTTCTATTAGGCGAAGAAAGAAAAAGGCAAGTGCCAGCCCAGTTTTTTAATGAAAACTTGGCCAAAAAACAATACAACTAATGATAATGTCCCACTCATCTTGTACAACTTTAGTAGAACGATAAGACAACTATCAAAACTCACTCCACTACAAGCTTCGACTTGGTCAAAATGACCCAACTAACAAATTGGTCAAAAAATGACCCTGACACATCACCTTGGACGATACAACCCAACTAGCAGCATGATCTGCTGGGCATGCAACAACAACAAAACTTTGAACACCGCCATGGCTTGACGACAAGAGGCAACAACGAACTGGGAAACCTAGCAATACCTTCAAGAATGAAATGCCACCAAGAGCGTCAACAAGTTAGCCCATCAAGGGAAGGTTTTCGATCACCTGCAATACCAGCACGGTAGAAGAAGAGGTCAAAAAAAGGATGCCTCCAAGGTGGGTGCAGCGTCCACAGACATTGCAATCCATGCTTTTGCCCTGACCTCAGGCTACCTACCAACCACTGCCAGCTGGAGCCCCGCCAGCCCTGAATGCCACCTCACGCACCGCGGGCGTCCCTGCTGCACGAGCAACATTAGGAAGATGTTCTTGACCTAACGGAGAGGTTGGCCACTGTCAAAACTGGCAAAACCAGCCAGCAGCAAGCAGATCCGGCCAACTCTACAATGGAAACTAGCTTGAGCAAGGGTCTAGGAGGATGGCGGGGAGGAGAGCTGGGGATAGTAGAAGCTGTTGGCATTTCTTAACGTAGTCACTAGGATTAGGCAGAGAACCTATACCCAGCAATTGCGCTAGAAATGTCTGTTGGCCTTTCTTAACGTAGTCACTAGGATTAGGCAGAGAACCTATCCCCAGCAACTGCACTAGAAATATCTTTGTCGGCTTTACTTAATAATATCGCTAGGGTTTAGCGATATTACTAGTATTGACCTTGATAGTTCCTTAACCTTTTTAGATATTAATCCGCAAGCACACGGAGCTATCGTTTGTAGCATTTCACCCGGTGAGTATTCATGTATCGTTATTTGTATTTTCCCAAAGAAAGGCATTGATTAAGATTCTGATATGATCATAGACAGTAATTTTATGCAAGTTCACCAACTGTTAATACAGGGGGTAAGAAATGATAATATAGATAGTGGATACACACTAAATGTTTCCTCAAATGATAAATAGAAAAGAAACAAATAAAAGAATATTCCTAAATGAGCAGACATTAATCTAGTATAGTCATATTATGTTCAATTAATATTCATAAAATTTACATAATGAGTATTAGTGCCCACTGTGACATGGATCGGGAGAAAATGCGTGTACTGGTCTGCCAGCAACCACCATGCAAATTTAGACTCCTACATCCCAAACGAAAAGGGGAGAGTGTCAAGGACGGACAGGGCTGTCACCACCTGCCGCTATCCCCTCTGAAGATAAAGACCATGCAGACACCTGCCTCTCTATACCCAGGCACCATGCCGACGTATACAGAGACTACCCGACTCACCCCGGGACTCCGACCAGTTATGAATTGAGCACACCTCGCGGTACGATGAACCACCACACCCCACTTAGCTCCAATTCTCATTATATAACTTATATGTTTTATTAGGCCCAAAGTTAATGATGATACTCTCATGACACATAAACTATACACTAGTTCATATATCAGGATTATAACATCACAACTATACTCTAGTTCATAGATATGACTATATTTAGATAATGAGATAACGAACTTGGAAGAACTCATAATTCTATTCATACCCAAAGAGGTCTTCTTCCAAGTAGTTAAGCTCTCCAAGGTAGCTTTGCCTTGCTCTACTAAAAACAAAGAAAAAGCTACAACTAAGAATAGAAAGTGAGGAAGTGAGGAATGTGTGGTGTGTGGTGTGTTGTGTGTTGTGTGTGTGTGTGTGTGTGTTGTGTGTGTGTGTGTGTGTGTGTGTGTGTGTGTGTGTGTGTGTGTGTGTGTGTGTGTGTGTGTGTGTGTGTGTGTGTGTGTGTGTTAAGGAGGGGGTGTTCCTCCCTTCTTATACAAGGGTGAAAGGCGGTGGGAAACTGAGAGCTGTGTTGCAGCATTGGTTGAACCACCTCAGGACACCGCCTACGAACCGCCAGAGAAGGCCGGCGCTGGTCCAAGCCGGATGTCCTTGTTATTTATTTGCGCAAATATGCCTTGGAAAGCCCCTTTTGGGTATGAATACATGTATTTGTGCATATGTCCTATAAAAAACACAATTCTCCAAATACATGTGAAACTAGGTTAGAAGTAAATGCATATGTGATATTGGTTTGCTAAATTCTCCTGTTTTTTATATTATTTGACGGCAAAATTTCATTGTTAGTGATCGTCAATAGAAGCCCCTACCGCCTTGCTAGCTAGCGCCCTACCCCTACCGAGCAGGCCCAACAACAGCGCAAGCCCACAGATCTGCCACCGTCCTCACATATGAGCACCAACCAGAGTAGATAAGGGTGCAGCAGGCTGACATCCACCACGAGTGTTAACATCAAGAAAACTCGGCCACCGATCCAGGACACCAACGCAGCCTAAGCCGACAAGCAACAAATTCGATCAACCCTTGCCCAGATGCTACCGATGAGCACCCACCACCCACCAAGCGGTGACGCAGATCCAACCGCCAACCAGCAAATCCCGTCACCTCCGAGTAGATCCAAAATTCGAACGTGGAAGTAGCCATTCCTAGCAGGGAAAGGCAAAGCATTTGAATGGACACACTAGGGCCACCTAGAACAGGAGCAAGACACGAGGAGCCCAGGACACTACCAGCTAGAACCACACTAGAGAATGCCGGATCTAGCCACCAAGCCACCAGATCTATTCAAACCATGAGCGAAAGATGCCCAAACAACAGATTATGACAAGTGACAAAGAATTGGAGAGTGAGGAGGCAAGGGGAAGGTTGATATAAGCACTGCTGCCGTCGTCATTATGATCACCACCGTCTGTCCAATGGCACACTCCGACGACGGCGAGGAGGGAGTCGGGAGAGGCCTAGGAGGGGGTCCGCCCAAACAATACTTTGCGACATGTGTATTTGTTGTTTCTAACATGTTCGGTAATCGAGGGTTTTAGTTATGTATTGACAAAAAATTCTAATTGTTGTGGTGGTCCAGAATGACTTTCCTTTTTTAGAGATGAGGTTCTCGACCTTCCAATTGATAAAAAAGCGTTCACTAGTTATTACAATTCGATGCACATTGAATACTCGAGGTGTGCAGGCCCTCTACAATGAATTTCAAACACAGCATGAGTTGTGCCTAATTTGGTATATATGTAGCAAGACTGGTGAAGGTGTCAAAATGAGGAACTCCCTAGGCCTTATTGTGCAATAGTTATCCTATTAGATGATTTTAACTTTATTAATGAGAAACTTCACACCTAGGATTTACAGTTTTTTTGTTTCATCTCGCCATCAGGATACCTGATAAAACATGTTTCATATTCTAAACATATATTTATTACATGCTGCAGTGAGTATATTTGTTCGACTCAAGAGGAACAAACATCTAAAGTTTTTTTTCGAGATCGTGCCTCTGACATGTTTTTCATTAAGCAGAAGAACAAACATCTAAAGTTAGGGTGCAGACAAGACATGAACCATTGTTATGATGTTTTTACTATGGAGGTTTAATCACTCATTTCATCAGGATGCCATGGATTATTTTTTTGCCCATAGCAGCACCCATATATTATTCAAAGTCACGTATGCCTGAAGACCAATGGTTAGCGGGCTCATGGTCTATACGAGTGTCAAAAGTTACATTGGGGATGGGGTGGGGGGATGAATCAGATAGCCAGATTGTTATATGGTTGATGCTAACAAGTTTCACGAGGAATGAACCACAACATATAGTTATATGGTTTGATCCTAACAAGTTTAAGGAGTTTTAGTGTTCTTTTTTGTTTTACAGGATATTTAATTTTTCATCAAATAAAAGTATCTCAAATGATTAGTTGGAGTTCACCATTGCGTAGAGCTCGTCGTGTGAATCTAAACAGATCTATAGTTTGCTATTTTTGGATTTGAGAATAAAAAGATATGAAATTCGCAAGGGCATTGACTCCAGAAGATTCTAGAGGTCACGAGAGGGCGACATGACGAAGCAGACCACAAGGCGCTGCTAGGTGGGGCTGGCTGTGACGGAACCGCCTTAATCATAGGGCCCACATGCCACGTCATCGTCCCTAAGGACCATTGACTAGTCTGCACGAGTTCCCTTTGACTTAGGTGACCCGTCGGGTTTCATAGGAAACCCTAATTTCCCCGAGGATCTCATTGTAAAGACCTTGCAAGTATTATAACAGTTTACACAAATAATTTGAATCAGAGTAAAGAGTGCGGAAGTATTACTTAAACATAGATTACATTATCCCAAACCAGAGTTTCGCAGTGGAGTAGCTGTATACAACTAAACACCCTGCCCAAGGGTTTCATTATATACACATCTTCATCCATGTACGATCCAAAGACCGGCATGATCCTTCGTAGAACTGTTTACTCAACTTACCTGCAACAGGGGGTTAACAAACCCTGAGTACATGGGGTACTCCGCAAGACTTACCCGACTAAAGGTGTAAAATTAGACTCAGGAATGCAGGCTGAGGGGAGTCAAGGTAAGGCTTAGCAAGAGTCAAAGGATTTTGCAGAAAAGCAATACTAATCCTATTTTCAGTATTCTATCTCAATAATATTATTAATCATTAACCATATCTCCAAGTTCCTTCTCAAATATCAACATTCTTTCATTTACTTCGTCCATTCGAAAACATCCTAGTTCCGAACCACTCTTCGCTGTAAGTGTGAGGATCATGTCTCCATTAACCGAGGAGCAACGTCGATTCGAATCCAGAAGTACCCAGCTGGGGATCCCTATCCACACTGCATATGTAGCACTTAAGCTTGCATATGCCAACCCCGCCTACCACGGCTTTTCATACCCCGGAACCGGTCCTGCGCCACCCGAGAGCACAGTACCCCTCTAGTCTCCAGGCACGACGGCCACGAGGGTACACGCTACTCTCGCCATCTCTCCACTCCCAGTGCGTGGTTGTCGGTTCCAGCAGTAGAGCCACCGGAGTCAGAGGCTTTCCGTAGTATGTGGCTAGTTGCAAAGTCATGATCACAGCAGGCCGACAACGAATGGTCCCTAATATTTTTCCGTTAGAAACCATGCATTGGGACTCTAACCCAAGTACACTGGTAACTACCCGGTTTTCACATCCCTTTCCCGATGGCGACGAAAGTTGGGACTCTAACCCAAGCAGTTGGCCAACCAAACGGGAAAAACCCATCCACGTTGATGATAATGGACTGGCCAAGTACACCATCACCAAACGAGGACAATACCAATCCCATAAAATGATTCATTTGTTTCATATCATCACAGTTTTCAAAATAGCATTTTTGCAATTCTATCATTAAGCACGACTAAGCACTTTTCAATACTTTAAATAAACCAAGGTCTTAGGTATAATATGTGGTCAAGGAAAGGTAATGCATCAATAGGTTATCACTCAACTCCTATTAACCTAATGCAGTAGATTAACTCAAGTGATAAATATTTTTAAATAACAAGGAGGGGCAAATGCACCGGGGCTTGCCTGTTGCTTGAAGTAGACGAAACCCTGACGTCAATCACCGAGAAGGATCCACGTCCACCGAGTGAAGACCTTACTCGGGACACGCTTCAGATAATAATCACCGCGCGTTCACTACACGAAATAATAATACAACACTTATATGATGACATGTATGCCATGATGCAGGAGATGCACAAAATCACCGATCAATAGTAAGCAAACTTACTTTGAAAGTTGAGTACAACTTTCCTTCACGATAAAGTTGTAAGTCAACAAAACTAATTACTATCGAGTATTAACTACTTTGGTTTATTGATCGTTTTAATAGCCGTTGAAAGTCGGATTGGTTCTTCCCCTAAATCACTATCAACCCCTTTGCCTAAGCAAATTATTTAAACCCGGTCATCATATGCGACTAACATAATTTATTTGTGTTCCAATTTAACAACTTAATTAAGAACCCCAAACACTAATTAAGGTGCCAAGGATCATCTCAAGTTAATGACCCAGGGATATCACTCAATCCAAATGTCACACCACACAAAAGTGAATTAGGGTTTCTACTCATTTTTATTCGTCCATTCATCAATTAGAATTTTTTTTTTTTTTGGCATTTAAGTACTACATAGGGTAATTCATTTTATACTTACAAAGTAAATGATCATCAAAACTTGGAGCAGCAGGGTTCAGGTGCTACGAGAGGTTTAACGAAACCCTAAAAGATTTAACAAATTATTAAAATTTTAAATCCTAATAACCTTTTCTTAATTACTTAATTAAACAAGTAATAAATAAGAAATAATTAAATTATTTCCATTTGAGCTCAAAATTTTTCCATAGATAGTACTTATCCTAAAACATTTCCAAAACAAGTTTCATGATTTTTGGATTAACAGAGAATTTATTAAAATTCATCAAATTTGGTTTTTCTAATTAAAAGTTGTATTTTTATCCTCTGCAGAAAGTACCCAAATACCACCTTTCTTATTTTTCTATTATTCTACACCTATCAGAGAATATACAACAATATTTTTAGGATTTTTCATGCAGTGGATTAATTTACCCAAAAATGCAAACATGCAGCACTATTCAAAAATAGAAAATCCAACTAATTCCCAGGGTAAATAGAAAACTGATTCCCAGCCCGAACCGGCCCACCACGGCCCACCGGCCCGGCCTGCCCGCACCCTCTCCTTCTCACTGCGCCTACTCTGGCCGGCCCAAGCGGCCCAACAGACGGCCCACGCGGCCTTTTCCTCTCACCCCTGACCCAGACGGTGGCCATGCGCGGTGGCGCTGCCGCCGGCGACGAGGTCGCGTTCTGGGCATTCCAAGGAGCGAAGAGCTTATCCCGTTATACCAAGAGGACCATGGAGCTCACCAGAGGTCAGTACGTATACTGGTTGTGAGTTGGGATGACCGGAGTCAGATCCTCGACGTCGACCGAGCTCGCGGCGGCGAGAACCGACGACGAAACCACGTTCTGCCCACACCAAAGCACCAATAAGGAAACCGACTAGACCAAAAGCTTCACGAGATTGTTTGAGGTCCAGAACGGGTCGATTAGAGGCGTGGAACTCACCACGGCGAGCTAGACGCAACGAGGTCGCTCGCGGCGGTGCTCCGAGCAGCCGCGAGGAAGAAGACGACGGCCCCCCCGAGCGTCTCTGTTAACGAGAGGACGCACGAACTGGTCCGAAGGGTGCGCCAGGGACTGGTAAAGCTAGCGGCTAGGTGGAGTGTGTGGGGGGTGGTCGAGGGATGGCTAATCTTGCCGGCGAAGCGTGCGGTCTCCGGCGAGCCGGGAAGAAGAACGGGGAGGGGTGCTCGTCGCTTTTAAAGGTGCCGAGAGGAGGGGATAAGAACGAACGCGTACCGGGGTCCCCCCTGTGACCCTCGTACGGCGGCGTCCGGGCCCTGGCCGGCCGGACGCTGGCCAGCGCGCGGCGCGGACACGCGCAGCACGGCGGCGACACTGTAGGGGCCCCCGTGAACAGTAGCCAGAAACCTAGGTCAACTCCTATTTGAGTTCAATTGAGCCTTATCTACTTTGAATCAGGGAAAACTCCAGAAACCAAAGTTGTGGCCCATTTTGCGTAGAACATTTTTGCTTTTGGGACCATGTTCAAATTCTGCACCAATTTGAAATCATTCAAAAGGGGGTAAATAGGGATTTTGAATTTCAAACCTAATCCAATCAAATTCTCAAAGCTTTTCTCAATAGCTTGAAAATATGCAAAAATAGAAGTTGTTCCAATTGTCCAGTTCTACAACTTTCATTAAATGTGTTTTATCAGATTCCTCATAGTTTTTGAAATAGCATTTCAAATTTAAATTTTAAAACACACATTAGGGTTTATTTTGAAATCTCAATGCATAAGTTCAAAATCCCCAAATATAAAAGTTGTTTAAATTAGAAATCCTTACAACTTTCATTAAAGTAGTTTTCTCCAATTCCTGATAGTTTTTGAAAGGGCATTTTAAATTTGAATATACCAACACTAATTGGGTTTTAATTTAAATTTTTACTAGTAAACTTTAAAATATATAAACATGAAAGTTGTTCCATTTTGCAAGGGCTAAAACTTTTATTAAAAGACCATCATCAAATTCCTAATAATTTTTGAATTTGTATTTCAAGTTTAAACTTTAAAACCTAAATTAAGATTTTATTTGAAATTATTTTTAATAACTTCAAAATTTCCCAAAATAGAAGTTGCTTAACTTTAAAAGATTTGCAACTTTTGTTTAAGGCCCAACACTTAATTATGCTTAGTTTTTGAGTTAAGGTTTTAGGTCTGATTTAGGGTTTATAATTGATTTTTTTTTATTTCCCAAATTAATTTAGATAATTACATACAACACCATCATTTACATAACAAATCACTCTCGAGCAGTTTTGTTAATGCATAGTAAAAATGAGTTTATGCAGGATGATTTACATGCAATGATGATGACATGGCAGGTTTTAATTAACCGTAACACTAGAGGTGTTACATTGGCCGGACCCACCCCTACGGTGGCTGGCCTGTTAGTGCCTCATTTCGCCTCTCGCCACTTTATACATGTTCCTATGATCTATACCATCCAATATAAGGCGATTGTAGGTCGGTTTATCCAACGGTGATCGCGAGAAGCCACATGCACTGATGATGTAGCAATGCCTTGCCCCCTACTCCATCTCCCCTATATAAGCAGGGCCACACCCCCTTGAAAAAAACTTCTACATGCAGAGCTTAATTATTTCTCCTCATAAATCACAGTAGTGTCACTCTAGATTCTCTCATCTAGTTGTAATTGAAAATAGGGAGAGAGGAGAGGAGAGATCTAAGGAGTCAGATCTTCCTTGACTTTATACTTCTACGGATTTGAATCATCCTTGAGTAATCTCTAGGTTCTTGATTAATTATTTTTGAGTTTTCTATTTAATTAAGTTCAGTTCTTACTTTACTTACGGGATCTTCGCTTGCATCGAGTGCTCTAGTCTCAAGTATTGGATTAGAGTAGTAATTGTTAACATAGACGTGATGTCTAGGCTAGTGTTTTCGCGAGTTTCTGCCCAATTCTACGATTTAGTTTTGATAGCCTCAAAGGTGATAGCTCTTTTAGGCCTTTGCAATCCACTACATTTGGATTGATGGTTTCGTATAGCTTAGGCAGCCTTCCCTTGACTGTTTTTCTCAACTTATTCGAGAATCAAAAAGGTATTATTGCTCTGAAGTAGCTAAGTATAGTAAGCCTCATCCTTGGTTAGTTAGATTATATTAGTAAAACCTTAGTAAACCCCTCTCTACCCACAAAAACAATTCATCTCATCTTCCCTTATTTGTTCTTGATTAGCCTCCAGTACACTTTGCATTCCCCGTGGAAATTGATACATTGGAATACACCCAGGTGATACATTGGAATACTCCCAGGTGAATGCTATATCGTGGTATATGTGCACTTGTGAATTCTTCTGTGTGCGTTAATAAATACCAACAAGGGTCAGGCACATCCGTGCATAGTCTGGCGAACACTGAGGAAACCATAGAGCCTAGGTCAAGTGTTTTTCTATTGCCCTAGCCATAGGGTGAGTGAAGTGTCTATTAGTTTTTGGTTGTTTGGTGGTTTTTGATTGCTAGTGATTGTGTAGCCAAATGGAGATCAATGCCATGGTTTCTACTGGGAGGAGTAGTATATTGCACTTTTGGAGTACCCGATAGAGAGGATGGTAGTGCTAACTATGGCGATGGTGTGGGCTCAAGAAGAAATCCTTGATTTATCGGGGTGGTGAACCAAAGATAGGGGGAGACAATAACTAGTGCTTTGAATATGACAGAAAAGCTAAAAAAGGATAGAGACTTGGTAGCGATTGTGAAAGACTTAGTGAATTTGGGCTAAACTATTTGTGTGGTGTTGTTTTGCATCTTGTCTGTGCTTATGTTGACATTGGTTGTTCAAATTGTCAAGACCTAAGGCAACTGACATGTGGATCAAAATGTTACGAACGATATGATGCGTTTCGGTATTGTGCATCATCTCTGTTCGAATTAAGCTACAACAATAATCAAACTAACATTACACATTTCAACTTAACTGAACATTCTAATTCTAGAAGCATGCTTTAGAAGTCTATAACATTAAAACATGAGTACTCCTACACTGGAGACTATCGATCAATCCATTTGTAGTTTAGAGTAGTTGTTCATGAAAGCCTTGCAATCAGAGTTTATAGCACATAGTGCAAAAGATAGATGCTGGAGCTTTCGCTATCCAAAATCGTAGCAGTTAGGACTTTCTGCTTTGCAAAAGCTTGCAGCTAGGAGTTTCTGTTATACAAAAACTAGCACTATTTTGGCTATACAAAAGGTACTAGTAACAATTTCAACTATACAAAAGCATGCCTGCAACAATTGACTTTCATAAGCCTTCTTCATCCTTCCTCGAAAGTTCTTGTAGTACAAGTTCACTTGTTGCTGAAGCCTTCTTGTTTTCCATGATGGATCTCTACCATGAACTCTTCATTATCCTCACCTACAACACAAACCCACAACTAGTTGAACAAAACATAAAATAGGCAACAAAAGGGGAAATTTAAATCCGAATCCCTAACCATCAAAAGGTTGGATGTTTTTTGACAGAAAAAGGTTGGAATTTTAGCACCCATGTTCAATCACAAGCAAAGAACTACTTCTTCCAACCACTATTTGCAACAAGTAGGTCATGGACACCGTATTGGGGCAGCTATTCCGCTCTCTTGGGCAAGGTGGACACCATCATGCATATTTGCCATGGTTTGGACTAGAACCAACTAGTGACGGGTGGGCCACCACCCTACTTCATTGGAAAATCGATGCTGCTCACATAAGATCACCACCGCAGCCAGCCATAGCCACCATATTACCTTTGCCTTCCTTTGTTCTAACAAGCATGATGGAGAAATGTGGGACAAATAAATGAAACAAATGACCATAGGGACCTAAGTTCAAATCAATCAGCCCTCATATGCTAGTGCCACTATGGATGGCCATGTCAGATTTAAAATACAAACAAAGGGGTATGGACTAGAGATGCTTCACTCAAAAAGTTTATGGACTCAAAAAATCACTTTTTCACTTGTTATCCTAATTGTGTAAAGAAACTAAACAGTCAGATATCGTTTAGCTATTTATTCAGGCTAAATAACCATTTAAACTGACTAAACAATTATTAAACTAGATAAATGACTAATTAAACGGACACACTAAGCCACTATCTAGTGTTTATATGGCGTGTACACGGACTAAACGGTCATGTACGTGAACAGTGTCACCTTTGATAGACCTAAGTGAAACATGGGCAAGAGTTAATGGACCAATGATGCATTTAACTTTATCCAAATTGATGTTCCGATGTGAACATTTTTAGATCCAATTACAGATCCAACATGCATGCTCTTACTCTGAGCCCCAATTCGATATCGTTGTGGAATCTTGATAGCTCTTGAGAATTCCATTGTTTACCACTACAAGAAATGTGAGGATCTATGATGATTTTTTTGTGACGATGAGTCAATTCATCAATAAGTCATTCTGTTTTATGACGACTTTCAGCAGGAGAACAACTTACTGACAAAAATTATGTGTTCGTCATGAAGACACGATAAACATCGTCATAAACTAGTGAAGTAGTTTGTTTGTGATGATCTATGCTCCGTCATAACATGCTACCTTGCAGTTGTCACAAATTATACATTTGAATTCATTATAAATGAGGTTTAAAAGAAATGAAACTTGTATGGAGGATAGAGTTTGATTTTAGATGCGTCTAGTAAGAAGAATTGATGGAATCGAAGGTCATATGGTTGAGATATTAATTTTCAATTGGTGTTTCCAAAATCAAAATTTCTTTAAAATATTGGCCTTCAGCTAGCAGCCCCAAGAGGAGCTCCAAAGCCATTAATGATGCACGAGTTTTAGAAGTTGAAGCAGAAGTTGCAGCTAGGAAGCAAGACAAAGAAGAACTGAAGGATGAGATGGAGACTTTGAAGAAGAAGGTAGAGGAATCTGAAAATAAAAGGCACACGTTGTTAGAAGAGACAGAGCAGTTAAAGAAGACACAAGTCGAGTTGAAGAAAGCACAAGACGAGACGAATGCATTCTTTCATCGCATGTTCAGCAAGGAGTAAGGCCATTCCTTTAATTCTGACTTTGCAGATGCATCTGGTTGGGCCTCTGATTTTGGAACTTAGCTAAAACCATATTAATTTATGCTACAGACATTGGTAGTGCTGTTAGTATGAGACTTAGCTGATGTAGTTTAGATTATGCTACAGACATGGGTAGCACAATTATTTTGAGACTTGTCTGATCTGGTTCAAGATCATATTAATTTCTGCTACATGGAAATTTGTTATCTGGTATTTTGACCATATTTGTCTATGTTGATGAGATGAGATTTGGAATCATATTCTGGATTTTATGAATGGGATGTGTTGTGATTGGTGCATGTACAGATTATATATATGACTTGTTCTGGATGATTCAAATGAATGTACAAGAGCTATGATTGATGAATGTACAGCTTATGTAATGTATGTGAAAATGGGCTGATTATGTACTGGATGGTGATGGGCCGATTCTGTAATCTATGCTAAAATGGGATACTGTCCAAATGGATTATTTTGTCTACATGATGAATGGGCTATTAAATTTAAAGGCCTGGTTCATGATTGGGCTTTTATGTTTATGGCCCACTAAATGTACAGGCTGCAAGATAGATTTTGGCCCAATAATTGACATCAATTTTATTTTCAAAATTGGACTTGGCACATAATAAATGGGGCCCACAATTATATTTGGCCCAGTAATAGCCTGCTTAGTACATGGGCCTAGCTTGGCCTTAAGATATTTAATGGCGACTATTTAATTGGTCGTCATTAACAATTATGATGAAAAAACAGGCAGTCGTCATTAAACAAGATTTACCACGCATGATCTTTGATAATTGGTCTTTCGTCATGCAGTCGTCATAATACAACTGCTGTGACAAATATATCAGAGTTTATGATGACAACAGGTCATCATAGATCCTAAACTTTCTTGTAGTGTACCAAAACTGCCATCAATTTCACATCATTTCCCAATGCTAGTTTGATCACCACTGTTTGCTTTTACTGTCTGGTTTATTTACAAGCTGCTATAAGACCACAACATGTTTGTCTCTACTTCTGGTCAATCCAAATTGCAAACTACATACTGAAATCGATACATGTGCAACAAATCTTAGATGTAGAAACATTGTTAAATTGCCAAATAGGGCACTTAGCTTGTAGTCCAAGTTGTTGTAAATGTTTCCTAGGCTAGTGCCTGGACTATATTTACATTGGCAGCTAGTGAGCCAAGCTTGGCATCCACCCAATATTTCATGGTAACTAGAACCATCTTCTTCCTCTAAACACATCCAACTCATGATCTCTACTTGTCGGTGCTAGTTTTGGCGGGCGCTAACACCGGGTAGTAACTTGTGCTTTGCGGTTGAGGTTTCGGATGGTGTGCAAGGAGGAACACGGGAGATTTATACTGGTTCGGGCCAAGAGGGCCCTACGTCCAGTGGAGAGGCGAGTCGTGTTGCCTTGCACCAAAGTGCTCGTAGTAGGGGGTTACAAGCTGAGTCGAGAGAGGGAGAGTATCCCAAGTCTCTTGTGCGCGAAAGAGGATGCTTTCGTATGCGTATAGTTGTGTTGTGTGTATGTGGGTGTCGTGAACTTGGTGAATCTCTATCTGTGACTGGCCTCCGCCCTCCCTTTTATAGTTACAAGGGAGAAGCTAGAGTTACAGGTGGTGACCTATGACGACGATACTCGGCATGGTGGGAGCAGAGGTGATTAGTGGCTATCGTCAGCCACGCCATCGTCTTGGTGCTTCGGCGATATGGCTTCGGTCATTCGACTGATCTTCCACTGTTCGATCGTTGAGTTCCAAGGTGGCACAGTGTATGGGATGTGGCTTGCTGCAGTGGCGGTGCGTCACGGCGTCGCGTCCGGTCCTGCACAGTGCAACGAGAAGACTGGTTGACTCTCAAAGATTGACTCCCGAGGCTCGGGAGCCTTCCTTGCCGTCGGGAGCGTGACGGGACGGGACATTAGGGGTGTCCTCCCTCGGGCGCATTTTCCTCTCATGCGCGGTACTTTCCCGAGGGGCGAACGGTCCTGTTGCTACACTGCCCATACTCCCGGGTCGGTGGGACAACCGTCACCTCTCTTGTCCCTGCGAGACTCGTGCGTTATGGGCAGGAGCTGTCGCTATCGTAGTTGGAGAATCTCTCCGTCAGCAAGGGGCGTCATCCGGTTGACTGTCCTTGGGACGGAGTGGAAGGAGTGGAACCGTCGCATCGGTCACCGGAGGAGGTATGGCAGTTGGTATGGAGGACGTGCACGAGCGGGGTGCCGTCGCCTCGCGACGTCCAATCAGTGGGGCCGCGCCTGTAAAGTGGTCAGAGGGGTCCCTTGCGGTCCAAGATTGTCCTGCTGACGTCGATTGTGCATTGGATGCCTTAGAGGGATCGCGCTCGAGGGAGATGAGGAGGCTCGGGCGAATCGGAGATTTAGCGCCCGAGGATGCCGCTGTCCCGAGCCCTCTCGTGGAGGCTCGGGCGAATCGGAGATTTGGCACCCGAGGGTGCCGCTGTCCCGAGCCGTGCCGTCGGGCCTTACATGAGGCCACTTTGGGCCTTCACGTGCGTAGCCTTCGTGGGCTTTGGCTGGCCTTATTTGGGCCAAGTTGCACTGAGGTTGCTTGTTTTTGCGTGGAAGTTGGGTACCCCATACTTTGGTACCCGACACTCCTACTTCTACCATTCCAACATTCCTTGGGCCGGCTATCTCCAAGAAGCTTGCTCACTTGGGAGAACTTCTTGGTCTTGAAAGTGCAGGTTCTCCTGATGGCCTGGGGTGCAGCCCTATGGTTCCTTGATGAAACTATTGAAAAAACATAAAAAAAAACTATTACAATTATCGCTAACAGTATTAAGACCAAGGTTTTAACTATCCGGCTATAGCCTCCGCTATAGCCGGCTATAGCTTCTAGAGAAGGCAGTAGCTATGGCATAAATGCTGGTTATAGCCCCCTAAACACGTAACGGCAGCCCTGCAGCTAAAATGTCTTAGCCAGCGATTTAAAACCTTGATGAAGACCAAGACCATCACCATCAACCCAGCTTATGAGCGTTGGCTAGTACAGGACCACTAGCGGTTACTTGGCTTCCTCATCAATTCCATGATCAAGGAGTACTAACATAAGTTGCCACATCGGCATCTATACGGGCTGCGATAGGGAAGCTAATAAGTCTGAGCGTGATCTCTATGCTCAGATGATGGACCATGATATGTGCCTTGAGGTGCTTCTAGCCACTATCAGTACTCAAATTTTGCATCTATAGGGTGTGGTAGCTTGAACCATGACTGTCCTATTGGAAACCATGGTTGTGGGCATGGATATCATGATTCATCTTGTGGTCGCAATCATGCAAGTGACTCCAAGTAGCAAGATTCATCCTCGCCAAACAATTAGGTGTGCCAGATCTATGAGAAAATAGGATACATGGCGATCAATTGTTGGCATAGGTCCAAAGACGACTTTTAGCCAAGCAACAATACTGGCGGACATTGAGACCAATTGGTATGCTAATAGTGGATCCATCGATCACGTGACTATATAGCGAACTGGAGAAGATGCGGTCTGTGATAAGTACAAGGGGTAGGATCAAGTTCACAACACTCGTTGGTTAGGTGTGGCTATTAGCAATGTTGGTCGTACAACTTTTCATACCCAACTGCAATTTGTACCTTAGAAATATTTTGCATGGTCCTAGCACACTCAAGAGCCTAATGTAAGTTTAGTACATATGCTATTTATAATGGTACATATTGGAAGTACAATGCATTGGTTGAACTTGTTTTTATAGTTAAACCATTTACTTATGAAAGTGTGTTAATGTCAAGTAATTTTTAGAACAAGAGAAGAATGTGGTGTGTGGACTGTGCACTATCTAGTTGTTGGTTGGCTAAGCAGTGCAAGGGTATGGTGCGTCGATACCACAACAAGGTGGCATCTAATTAATTAATAGCATCTTCTTTCAGGCTGTAAAAAGTTCCAACAGAGACTTGACGATGGATGATGTTTCTCTCCTTGGGGAGCACTAGATGATTATAGTCATTCTAGTGCCATCAGATCTATCGAGGTGGATCAAGCTATTGCCACATAGTATTTTGAAGCTTATTTCCCTATATATGCTCATTAGCTATTATTATTAGTAGCATATCATGTCTTATTAAGTAGGCACACAAGATGCAAAACCACCCACTTATTTAAGCACATAGGTTTACAATCTGCACATTTTTTTTTTCTTTTTCGTTGGAACCTGATTGTCTTGATGATGTGTTGCAGGTGCAAAAAAGATTTTGAGCACGATACTTTGCTCTGATGGAATTGCGTGGTTGAGCTCAGCAATAGAGAAACATTGATCATGCCTATAAGCGATGTGGTATCTATGATGCCCTTCATAATAGCATAAAGATGCCGCCTTTTATTGCTAGGCTACTCTCGACGCCAGCAATTGTTTTGTTTGATTTCCTTTTGCAGATATAGAAGCATAAAATCTTAGTGAACTGGTGCAGATCATAGTTGGGCCATATTCAGTTGTGGTGTTCATATAGTGTAAGAGTTTCCTATTAGTTTTCTTGAATTCCTGGAATGACCAAGTTATGTGCAAACAGTACTGCTGCTTGATGCCATGGTAACTTACAGCTGAAAATGCTATTACGATTCAAGGAACTTTATGATCCAACAAAGTGTAGATGTTTGCATACGTAATAACTCAATAAGAATCGTGTATTCTGTACTTTAAAAGTGGTTTTCAGATTCATTTTTGAAATGTACGTGAAAGGTTACTTCTTCATTTTCATGGTTCCTTGGTATCGCTATTAATTGAAACTACCTTGCCTTTTTCACATTGTTTTTCATATTCATATTAAACGAAGCTAGCAGATTTGAAGACAAATGCACTATAACATCATCAACAAGAATACATTGAAAGTACATGTTTGAACCTGTTTCCATTACAATGCCCTAGCTGATCGATCAAAGGCAAACCTTATTTGTATTATTCTAAAGATTTGTGTATACTCCTTTGAGTATACTTTGAGTTGGCTGGATTGTTGCTCATGTTTCAATGGGAATTTGGGGAATCACAATGAACTCTGCTCGCATTAAGGTGACATGGATTTTTGTGCCTCAGCAACACATGGGCATTGCCAAAAATCATGTTAAGGTGTTTTGCTATTCAGAACGTTGTTTAACGGAAAGACGCAACTCTAAGTGTTAACTGAAGAGCTTCTATACCAATATACTTGAAGTCTTTTCTACAAAAAGCATACATGACACTTGAAGGTTGAAGAACCAAGTAAGCGAAAAGAGGTGGTGATTAAGAGCCAATAGAATTTCTTCTTAAGAGCTTGATCTACATCACGACTATAACCCAAATAATCATATACCCCTTTCTAATTGCCAAAGTTTTACAAAGCACTGTTAAAGCAAAAGACATGCTTGTAAAAACATTAAGCTGCTAAAGAACAAAATCATTAAGTAAAGAGAAGCATAAGGCTCTCCCTAGCTGAAGCAGTGAAAGATCTAAATCGGCTGAGGTAGATGAAGGTCTTCCTGATTTACTTTAATTAGAGCAGTATATTAAGTAGCTTTCTTGTCTGTTAGAGGGAAACTATTTGCACATGTCCAGATCAACAATAAGCATAGTAACTCATGTTGTACATGTTAATTAACGCATATCCCACTAATAAGTAGCTCACATGACGTTGCAACGTCTCAACTGAAACCAACACACAACAAGTAATAGCAAACAAATGCAAAGTAGTTTACTATTTTCCCTTCGGACAGATTAACAATATAGAAAACCATTTCATCAAAATGTCCATATTAGCCTGTAGAACTTATTATTTATAAATATATATATCGAGCATGGGAAAACCCCCTTATGTTTTGTGAAAGTCAGAAACATTTTGATACTAAACTGAGACATTACACAAAAAATTATTTTTTTGACACCATACTTGTAGGAACACAAAAATCGATAATTCAAATAGAACTAAAGAAATCTTAGATGAATTTAATTTCTTTAGAATTTATTAAGTAAGAACAGACATGAACAAAAACAATGCTAGCCTAATTTTCATGAATGCAAGATGAAAGCCTTGGACCATTTCACGCCATTTGGGGATCCATGAAAATCCACACTTGTATGTATTAGGAAGTAACTTCGTAACCAGGTCCAATTAGCTGACGTAAAAACTTCCATGAAATAGTTTAGGACCTACGTTTGGGCTGGAAATAGGCGACGATTTTAGCTGATGCTGATTTGTTCTGAGAGAAAAATATTGTTTCGTAACTGGAAATAAGTGCTAATTAGTCCAACGAACAGGTACTCAAATTACAGTAAAAACATCTCCTGTTCATATATACATGGAATGGAATCAACTTTTTAAATACAATAAACTGAGAAAATTTACACAACTTTATCATTGTTAGTGCTGAGATGAAGCAATAATTTTTAGGGAATTTAAAAATACACATAAGCTAAAATAATGGTAGCCGAATTTTCAAGAATGCATTATCAAGCTTTGAACTATTCACGCAATAAGTTGAACTCTTCCATATATATTGTGGAGTATTCAAGAGCAGGAAGTGTGTGTGTCTATATATATATATATATATATATATATATATATATATATATATATATATATATATATATATATATATATATATATATATATATATATATATATATATATATCCCGTGAGTAGTTACTCCCACCTTGAATAAATCACACTGTGTATGTGTGCATATTAATTTCTCAGTTTGAGTATGTTTAGATACTTAATTTAAGATACTTTAAATCTTAATATGTGAAACAATTTCATCAGAGCCTATATTTTTAAATATATTACTAAAATACCACTATAGTAGTATATTAAAAAGTATAACCATATACTATACTGATAACAGAAAAGTATAACCACATACTACTCTAGATAGTTTAGTATGACCATATACTTCGTATATATATATTTTTCGGACCATATATGATCCAAATTTAGAGATATAGACATGGGAGTAACTACTCCCTAGGAGTAGAATATATATATATATATATATATATATATATATATATATATATATATATATATATATATATATATATATATATATATATATATATAAACTCAAAGTTTACTCCAATTCCAATCACCAAGTTTTTTTATTGAAACAAAAGGTGATCAAAATGATGCTCAAATTTCATTGTTTCTTATTAGAAAGCAATGCCAAATTATGGTAATCAAAATGATGCACTGATCAACGAACTTTTATTTTGTTCCCAGACAAAATGGGAATGGTAGGATGTTTTGTCAAACATCGCCTGCACTAGGCGCATCTGCTGGAGGCGGCGGCACAAGCCACTCATATGCTGAAGGCGGCATAAACCAGACTGGGCGACGGTTGTCGGGCTTACACAGCAATGGCCAAACACTGGCTACAGTCTCTTGCTTCCCACCAGCAGATGTGCTTGAGCTGCTGCCTTCATCATTTGCTATGTGATCAGTCTCACTCACTATCTGCAGCCTGCTAGTAACCTGCTCTGTGTCATGTGACGACACATTGCATGTGGTGCAGACCATGAGCTCTCTTGGGCCATACAGAGAGTTGGAAGAAGGTTCACAACCAGCAAGCATGCGGAGGTGTTTGGTGCTTCCATCCCAGGCAAGGTCGTTGCGTGGCCATAACAGCCATCTCATAACACTGGTACACGAGCTCTACAGTGGCGCCGGGACATTTTTTTACTGGCGGTTTCATTCACCGGCCGCTAGTGCAAATAAAATGAAGGGCCAGAGTTAAGAACCGCTAGTAAAAACTAATTAACACTGGCGGTTTTCTTAAACCAACCGCCAGTAAAAATCGTAACTTAACACTGGCGGTTGGGTTAAGGGAACCGCCAGTGTAAACACCATTTACACTGGCGGTTGAGCTAAGCCAATCGCCAGTGTTAAGGTACTATTTTCACTGACGGTTGGCTTAAGAAAACCGCCAGTGTTAATTGATTTTCACTGGCGATTCGTTAGGCCAACCGACAGTGTGAAATCTGCTATAAATACCCCTTCTTCTCCCCCCGACCGAACAGTTATTCGCAGTCAGCCGCCATTGGAAGCATTTATGGAGGTCCGGATCTGCCAAA
The DNA here is from genome assembly GCA_038502445.1 of Eremochloa ophiuroides. Classification (NCBI taxonomy): domain Eukaryota; kingdom Viridiplantae; phylum Streptophyta; class Magnoliopsida; order Poales; family Poaceae; genus Eremochloa; species Eremochloa ophiuroides. The sequence goes on from JAHLJS010000006.1 coordinate 59,474,148, forward strand.
ATACAAGGGGGGAGGTTTTCTTCTTCATTTGTTTGGAGGAGGTTGGTAAGAAAGGTTAGTTTATGTATCTTTTGCCTCTATTTAATCTACTTTGCTCAATTTAAGTCATTTTTTGGATCTAGGGTTTGCCATGAGTTAGAGAGAATGATTGCTAGGTTATTGCCTTTATTTATTCAAATTAGGTTGTTTATGATGATTGGATAGTGTATCTCTTCTCTCCCTTTTCATGATTACTTCTCAATTTAGGTTATATTAGTTTTTTCCATGAATGGTGTGTACTCTTGTGTATTCATGTAGGGAGAGCTAGTTTTTTTAGTTTTTTCTATTTTTTTAATTGGGTGTCTATGTTCAATCCTTTGTTACAACACATTATTCTTCTATTTTTAATTATGTTAATAGGTTGTTAATTAGTTTTCTATTTTGTTTATTATAAATTATCTTTATTATTTGCAAAATATTCAATCTTTGACACTGAGAATGAGTCTTAACACTACATTATTTTTCTAAATTTTAGTGAACTAAGGTTCCAAAGGTCTACAAATTCAAAAATTCTCAAGTGAACGGTTTTCATCTGTATTTCTTCAAACAAGGTTGCTGGAAAAAAGGTTCGTTAATTAAATAATATTTATAAACAATCATTTTTATTTTGCATTGGTCATAATAAACTCATTATATTTTTAAAGTTAATGATGGAGAGGTCATTCTGGATGTATAATTTATCACGAGTTGATCCATCATACATACCTGAAGTGCAGAGGTTTATCGATGCCGCTAAGATTCATGCTTGGAGGTCAAATACGAAGCGCATATATTGTCCATACATAGACTGTAAGAATGTTATCGTATTTGATGACACGAAAGCAATATTTTCTCATCTCGTGTGCCGAGGATTTACGGAGAATTACCTTATTTGGACAAACCATGGAGAGGGTAGCTCTGCAGTTTACACAACTGGTACTCCTGTGAACATCGGTGTCGATGGTGCAGATATGCTTGCTGACGGATGTCATTTCATACACGAGAGACAAACACCTTGTTCTCAGAGTGAACCTGTTGTGCCTAATGCTGATGGTCCGCCCAATGTTAGTGCTGAGGAAGATGCAGACTTCTTAGATGCAATATTACGTAGTCATTTAGATCCATCTATCTTCTTCATGAAAGGTATGGAGGAAATGAGGAAGGCTGCACAAGAGCCTTTTTTCGATGAGTCTAAGGGTTGCATGAAAGATTTCACGACATTGCGGTCAGTGCTAAAGTTATTGATGGCAAAAGCCTGGTATGGTTTGTGCGATGCTGGCTTCGATGCGTTCTTGAGTATTCTCGCAGACATGCTTCCAAAGGAGAATAGAGTTCCTGCTAACACATACTACGCAAAGAAGCTAATCAGTCCGCTTACAATGGGTGTCGAAAAGATCCACACATGTAGAAACCATTGTATGCTATATCGAGGTGATGAATACAAAGACTTGGATAGTTGTCCTAATTGTGGTGCAAGTAGATACAAGACGAATAAAGACTATCGAGAGGAAGATTGTGCCACCACCGTGTGTATGGGGAAGAAGCGAAAGAAGACCCAATAAAAGACCCAACCCACCAGGAAAGATAAAGAAGAAGTAGACTACTATGCGCAGAAGAAAATTCCTGCTCTGGTGATGTGGTACCTTCCCGTGATTGATTGATTGGGGTGTTTGTTCGCAAACGCTGAGAATGCCCAACTTATGAGCTGGCATGCTTCAGATGAGCACAAAAACGATGGAAAGTTATGACATCCAGCCGATGGCAAGCAATGGCAAGATTTTAATGCCAACCATCTAGAATTTGCTAAGGAGCCACGAAATGTTAGGTTCGCTCTGAGTACGGACGGAATGAATCCATTTGCCGAGAGGAGCAGCAAGCACATCACATGGCCGGTGATCCTCACCATCTACAACCTTCCACCTTGGTTGATTGCATAAGCGTAAATACCTTATGCTAGCCATTCTTATTTCTGGACCTAAACAACCCGGTGTTGACATAGATGTATTTTTGGAGCCGTTAATGCAGGACATGAAAATATTGTGGGAAACAGGAGTCGAAATATTGGACGAGTACCGCCAAGAAACTTTCACACTGTATGCAATTATTTTTGTGACCATCAACGATTACCCTGCTCTCTTTACATTATCATGGCAGTTCAAGGGAAAGCTTGGATGCGTAATCTGCATAGATGGAACCGCTTACGTGTTCCTTGATGCATCAAAGAAGATAGTGTATATGAGGCACAGACGGTTCTTATCGAAAGGGCACAGGTACCGCTTGCGAAAGATGGATAAGTAGTTCGACAATAATGATGAACTGCATTCTACTGCTCCATCGGGTAACAGTAAAGGTCAAACAGTTTTCAGAATAGTCAGCAACATCAAATTTGTTTTTGGGAAGAAGACAAAAGACGGAAAACCAAGAAAGGATGTGAAACCAACTCCAGGGGCTACATTCAAGAAGATGTCTATTTTCTTCAAGTATTTGCCATACTGGAAAGAGTTAGACATACGACACGCGATCGACAGTATGCACGTTCAGAAGAACGTCTTTGAAAGCGTCTTTGGCACATTGTTTGACATAAAGAGCAAGACTAAGGATGGACTCAACTCACGTATGGGCATGGTAAATTTGGGCATAAAAAGGAACTGCACCCTGCTCTTCTAGAAAATGGGAAGTACCAATTACTACTCACATGATTGTCATGTCATGCTGACTACTTTCCTCCCTGTTGCCATCAGGGCTATAAATCCGGTGTTCTTAAAGATGGCAATCACCAGGTTGTGCTACTTTTTTAACAAGGTCTCACAGAAGGTTATTGACCGCGATGAGCTGCCGTCACTTCAAAAATTCACGGTGGAGACTCTGTCACAGCTTGAGATGTGTTTTCCCCCATCATTCTTTGATATAATGGTTCACCTTGTGACGCACTTGGTGCCGCACATAGAGGCATTGAGGCCCATGTATTTGCATGAGATGTGGACTTATGAGCATTTCATGTCAGTACTGAATGGCTATGTATCAACTCGTGCTCGTCCTGAGGCGTCCATGATAGAAGGGTACTGTACCGAAGAGGCCATTGTTTCTGGTGGCCCATTCTGCAATAGTGTCCTAAAAGACCAGATTGCAATAGGCTTGCCCCCGTCACGATACGATGGTAGGCTACATGGAAGTGGGAGGACTGGACGGAAATCTTTTATCCCGTCAGATTACAAGGTAGTCCTCGAAGCACACTATAGCATCCTGCATCAGCTCTCGATAATGGATCCTTTGATCGAGCGTCACATGAATGATCTTCGCCAACATAATGGTGGGCACACGGACGATTGGGTCAAGCAGGAACACAAGCGTCGGTTCATCGCATGGCTATGGGAGCAGGACATTCCAGATGGGGAAACGTTTGAGGAACAAACCATCAAGAAGTTGTCGTGTGGACCATCACGCCAGGTCACGACGTGGAAAACCTACGACATCAGTGGCTTCACATTTTGTACCAAGTCCAAGGACAAAAAGAGCATGGCACAAAACAGTGGTGTTTGATGCGAGGCCATAGATGATGCAACTGGTGAGATTAGTACATACTTTGGCTTCATTGAGGACATATGGGAACTAGACTATGGTACATTTCAGATACCTGTGTTTTGATGCCAATGGGTTGAAGACAAACATTTCATAGTGGACAACTATGGGCTCAGAGTTCTTGATCTAAGTAAGGTAGGTTACAAAGATGACCCATGGATCCTTGCTAACCGTGCCGCACAGGTCTTCTATGCTGAACAAATCCTTTCTAAAAATGAGAAGAAAAGTTCCGACAAGCCAAAGCATATAGTTTTCCCTGGGAAGCAACAAGCTCTAGGAGTTGATGGTGTAACTGATCTGGAGGATTTTAACCAATTCAGCGACATGTCTCTCTTTGTAGACCATCCAGTGAAGATAAGACACGTTGAGCGAAGCATCCCATAAAGTTCGTTGCCATGGGTGCGCCCCGATAGGACAAGGAAGAACAGTAGCTGGCTAGATTCTATTTGTCATTTGTCATGTAATCCATTTTCTATCTCAACATGTATCCTATATTACATTTAACATGTTTACATTTATCTATTTTAAAATGTTTACATTTCTCTATTTGAGCATGTTTACCCAAAAAACCTTAAACTCTAGCTAAACATTTCTGGAGACCACCCTAGCTAAACCCTAAACACTAGCTAAACCAAGCTAAACCAAGCTAATTAAAAACCAAGCTAAACCTTAAACCCTAACTAAACCCTAGCTAAACCAAGCTAATTAAAAACCAAGGTAAACCCTAAACCCTAGCTAAACCAAGCTAAACCCTAGCTAAACCAAGCTAATTAAAAACCTAGCTAAACCCTAAATATAATATAACCAAAAAAATGTGCATGTGCATAAATATAAACATAAAACATCACATAAAATTATTGCTACAGGCAGTTGACAATGTGAACCGCCAGTACAAACCCTTTGTACTGGCAGTTCACATTGTCAACCGCCTGTAGCAAGGGTTTGTACTGGCGGTTCTGTAACAACCCTAAAAATCCACACAACCTAAAATCCCAACCAATTAAAAATTTTCATTTATTTATTATGAAAACCCATTTTTCTTGTGCAAGCATATAGGTTTCATTATAAATTTGGTAAATAAAGGAGTATAGCTTGCATTTTAATTCCATTCACATATAATAATAACTTATGCATCACATTTGGGATTTATTGCAATTTATGTTTGTATTTACTCAATATTTAAAATGGGTAATATATGTATTTATATACTAAAGTGAAAATAGAAAAAGAAAAGAAAATGAAAAGGGAGAGAGAGCAAGGCTAGCCATTCGGCCCAGCCAGCCGGCCCATCTCGCAGCCAAACCACCCGCGCGCGCAGCGCCTTTCGCAGCCGCTGCCAACCGGGACCCGCTTGTCAGTCACTCTTTCTTTTCCCCTGTTTCTCTTCTTCGTGAAAGACGGTGGCCGACAGAGTCATGCAAATGGCGTGACCGACAGCGCCACGCATGGCAGAGCCTTGACCCCGCTATCCCCTGCCTGTCCCTTGCCTTGCTCGCCAAGAAGCCCGCGCGCACCACCGGAACCCTAGCTCGCGCAAGCCACAGCCATCCGATCGGCCCGAGCAGATCAGAGCCGCCCGCCATAGGTAGCCACCCGAGCTCCGCTATAAATTGGAGCACCTCACGGCGCCCTAGCCTCGTTCCACTCGCCGCCGCCACTGGTGGCACCAACCACGCCACAACACCACACCGTGTGAGAGAGGGAGAAGGAAGAAGGGCGGAGCAGAGAGAGGGGAGCACCGCCAAAGCGCTGCCGCCGCAGAGCGCGCCGGAGCCGGACACAAAGGAGAAGCCTGAGCTGCGGACGAGGAGCGGCACGGCACTGCGATCGCTCTGCACGGCTCCGACTCGCCACTGCACCGCCATCCTAGCTTCACTGACACCACGGTGAGCCACCGCTCGCCATGTCCGAACCTCGCCCTGCTTTTGCCATGGCGTTCCGCCCACGGGACGCGCAGGCACGAGCCTTTACCGGCTCAGGAAGATCACCTGCACCATGCACTCAAGCGACCGGCCGAAACCCCCGGACTACAAGCTTTGCTAGACCGAGAACGCAGCACGATGCATTCTCGGCGGAGCGCGCTCGCCACCGATGCGTTCCGACGCCGAATCACCCGTTCCGAGCAATCCGACTAGCACCCATATAGGTTAGAGCATCGTGGAGCACCGCCACGACCCCTTGAGCTAGCTACGCAGATCTAGGCGCTAGAGGAAGCCTCGTCCGCCCTGCTCGAGTGCGCCGCGACCTCGCCGGAGCTCCGCCGCGTGCCGAAGCTAGGAGGAGACCCTGCTGTGACACCGAGTTGCCACCAACGACCCGAGGGCCTTACTGACTATGTCAATAGAAGGGAACCACACCCGTTCATGCCAAAACCGAACCCCGGCCACCACACCGCCGCCCGCCTCGCCGGAGAAGCGCCTGTGCCGTGGCCGAGCACCAAAAGGGACCCTGTTAGCCAAATTGGATCCCTTAGAAACGAATATTGGGGCCCGGAGGGGAGAAATTGCCTCACTGTGGGCTGCAACGTAGCCTACCGGAGCTTTAGCCCTGCGGCAGCTCGCCGCCGACCGCCATGGCACGCCGAATGGTCGGCCAAGATCACAAACCACCCCCGACCTCTGTTAACCACCCCCGACCACTGAGAACCACCCCCGACCACTGAGAACCACCCCCGACCTCTGAGAACCACCCCCGACCTCTGAGAACCACCCCCGACCACTGAGAACCACCCCCGACCACCGTCGAGCTCTCCCGACCACCCCCGAGCTACGCCGACGCCGGCGACTCTCTGGGAACCAGCATCGAACACCTGGTGGGCGACCATCGGGTCTGTGTTCTGTTGAGGCGCCACATGCCGCACTACTGGACCCGCGCGCCACGTGGACCAATCCTGAGCTGTCATTCCCTGATTAATCGGCCATTTTCCATTTTCAGAAAATAGGATAATCTTCGAAAATTCATAACTTATTCATACCATGTCCAAAAATTGCGCACCATATATTAAAATTCTCAGAAAAATGAGATCTACAATCTAAGACTATGTTTGTGTGCATTTGGCTCTTTATTTTATTGGATTTTTCTGATATACTCTATAGGAGTCGCTGACGCGACTATTTCGTATTCGATTTCAGAGCCGGAGGAGGATCTGACTAAGGAAGATGACCACGAGTACTTTCAGGAGCTAGGAGACGACTACGAAGGTGCGACGTCCCACCAAATCTTTAGATCCTATTTACGCATTGCAAATGACATTGTTGCTATTGCTTTACGATTCTGTATGGATTGGTTGCATGATAGTGTATTTGAATTCCCTGCCTTGATAAGACTTTACCCTGCTGTCCGCTGCTAGGTTAGCTGCTGCTTAATTTACTGTTACTCTTCCACTACTTACTACTTGCTATATGCTATGTGGTGGAATTGGGACGGTGTATAACTAATTATAACCACTGGGAGAGAGTGCTGCGTGCGTCTTGGGTGCGTGGTAAGGGTTGATGTCGACCAAGTGGGATGTGAGACAAGCCCATGGGGCAAGTCGTGCCGGGGGTGTAACCTGGGCATCCCCAAGAGAGATACCTGTGGCGGGTAAAGTTGTTGAGGAGGTTCCGGGTAGGATAGCCTTGGTGGTTTGAAGCCCGTGGACGGAGGTGCTGTGATGGCACGGGTGAAAGGTCCTTGTTTGGTTTTGGTAATTGAGTGACAACTTATGTGGACTAATATGTGTTTAAGTGTTGATTACACAGGTGATTAGTCCACAGATACATGTGTGTGAGCATCTATGCCATGGAGGTGAAAATGGCTTGGAGATGATGCTTAGCTCACACATATGGTATGAAGGAGCTAAACACATGAGACATGACATGGAGTCATGTGGCTAGGTGAAGAAGATCAAGACAAGGCTTCGCGTCGATGGACCGGTTGCAAGTGTGAAGGGCAAGTCGGGTGATGGCTTGGCGCCGATGGACCAACGCAACGGTGAAGAGCAAGCAAGTCAAGGATCGATGAACCAAAAGCCACGTGATGATATGAAGTGGATCATATTATTCATGAGGTGTTGGTGCATGTGTTGCACCGGCATCGATGGTGTCGGAGACGGTGATGAAGACGGTGATCGAAATGGAAAGCGCAAGGCAAAGGTATAACCTAGGGCATTTCTATTTCACCGGTCTAAGGTTGGGTAGAGAAGTGCTTGACCGGATTTAGGATAGATGGCCGTACTATCAAGAGGGGCAAACTTGTTTGTATATCGGTCATCTAGTGCCACTCGGAGTGATCTAACTTTGCATTGCTAGGATCGAGTGGCGTGGCAAGAAAGAGTAAAAAAAAACCTTTTGGAAAATATTTGTGAAAATGCTAACTCACATGCACAAGGTTGTAGAACACTTTGGAGTTGGCACATTTGCAAAAGGGTGGAAGTTTCGAGCTCGCAGGAAGCTTGGTTAGATCTTGGATGGATAAACTGTTTTTATCCTTTGAGTTTTGGATCAAGCAATCATATGGGTTGTGTAGCCCTCTGAATAAGCTTTCCAAAATGTCCTAGATCATCGAAATCGGAGTTCGGAGCTAAGAGATATCGCCGTTTTACCGAACGGGGGCAGGCGTCGGACCCTGGGAAACTATAGTCCGACGCTAAGCGTCGGACCAGTCCGACGGTTCAGTCCGACGCCCTGAAAATAGCCGTTCGAAGGGCCTAAAGCGTCGGACCTTTGAGGTATAGTCCGACGCCCACCCCGGGACAGTCCGACGCTACAGTCCGACGCTATTTAGCTCTCGGGAAACTTGTCTGTAGACCGTCGGACCCTAAGAATTGGTCCGACGCTCCACGGTCCGACGCTCCCAGAGAGCCGTTAGAGCGCGGTAACGGTTGGATTCAAACGGCTAGTGACACGTGGCGCTTATCCAAGGCGTCGGACCGTGAGAATTAGTCCGACGGTTGCGCGGTTGACGGTCCGACGCTCGGTCCGACGGCCGGTTTGAGTTGATAACGGCTCCTTTGGCTTGAGGGCTATTTATAGGAGTGTGTGGCCGGCTGTGAGAGGGGTCTTGCACCTTGGGAATGTGTCTCCCTTGTTTGTGCATGGCTTAGTGCTCTCCAACTCACTTGTGCTTATAGAATTCACATTCGAGGAGTGAGTGATCGATCGATAGTGCGTTGCATTGAGAGATTGCATCGTGTGGCACTAGGTGATCGTGTTGCAAGCCGGTGGTGCTTGTTACTCTTGGAGGTTGCCACCTCCTAGACGGCTTGGTGGCTTGTGGCTCCGTGAAGCAAGCAAGAAGATTGTGCTTAGCTCCGGAGAAGCTTTGTGAGGGGTTGGAGCTCACCCCGCGGGAGATCGCAAAGAGCATCGCTAGTAGAGCGAGACGTGAAGAGCGACAAGTGGTCCGGCCGAGTCAAGTGCTAGAGCTTGTGGTAAGCACTCCACGTGGGAGAGTGTGACTTGCGGGTCACCACTAGCAAGAGGACCGGCGGCAACCTTGGAGCTTGTCTCAACGGAGGACGTAGCTTGTGGCGACAAGTGAACCTCCGGGAAATAAATCACCGCGTCAACATCTTCCCATCCTTCGCGGTGGTTTGCTCCCTTCTACACAAGTTATTTATATTGTGCATTACTTTATTTGTGTAGTTGTAGTTGCTCTTGTGAGACCGGTTAGCTTATGTAGCTTGCCACTCACCTTCTTAGCTTGTGTAGCTTAGAAGTAGTTCTCACTTAGTTTGTGTAGCTAAAGTGAGTTGCGCTCTTTGATTTGGATTGTGTATCCTTGTCATTAAGCAAGTAGTGAGCTTATGTGCTTAGTGCGTTTTTGCTTGCTAGTTAATAGGAGTTTCCCCGGTGCTTAAGGTACTAGCGCTTAGGTTTGTGTGATCTTGCGCTAGAACGGTTTAGGGAAGCTCAAGCTAGACTTGCACCTTTGCCTCTCGCTAGGATCTTTGGCAAGGTGTTTAGAGTCTTAGTTAGAGGGGTGAATTGTCGCTAGAACCGATTAGGTTTTATTCCGCTGCGATTAGTTGTTATAAAGGACTATTCACCCCCCTCTAGTCCGCCATCTCGACCCTACACGTGGTATCGGAGCTTGGTCTCTCAATTGCGGTCTTAACCGACCCGAGAGGATGGCAACTTATGGGCTAGATGTTGATTGTCCATACACATTTGATAGCACACACTTTGCACGTTGGAGAAATTGGATGGAATGTAATATTAAATTTATTTCTCCCCAAATGTGGTGGATCGTAGATGTAGGCTTTTCCCATGCGATTGATGAGGACAATCCTACCGAAGCGCAAGGGAAATGCTTACAACTCGGTTACCAAGCTATTAACATGTTTCATAGAGCTTTGGATGATAGCATCTTCGGAAGGATCATGCACTTTGAGACCGCTCATGAAATTTGGGTGTATCTCAATGAAAACTATGGCGCGCTCTCCGAAGATGAAGATGATGCCAAAGATATGAAGCTTGGTGATCAAGAGCACCTTCACAACTCCATGATTGTGAAGAGTTGTTCCTCCTCTTCGTCAAGTGATGATGTTGATACTACCACAAGAGCACTTGACAAGGGAGTTGATAAAGCCACAAGTGATGTACATGATGATTCTACCTCAAGCTCACTTGATGATGGCTATGAGAGTGATGCATCCACAAGCTCTTCATCCTCATCGCATTGCTACACATCACTTGGTGATGGCAAGGTATCAATTGGCAATGTGGTTATTGATTGTGATGATCAAAATTTCGAGCTTGTGCGCAAACTCTTTAATGCTTTAGAAAATGAGATGAATAAAACAAAGAATTTGACTAATGAAAACTCTTTTCTAAAGGACACATGTGAACAACAAAAGCATCTACTTTATGTCATGAGTTGTTCACATGAGGAGCTAAAATTGACTCATGAGGAGCTTAGTGTTGCTCATGAGAATTTGGTAAAAGACCATGCTTGTGAGAGCTCATCACTTGGGTCAAATGATCAATCACATATTGCAACTAACCCTCGTGATGTAGGCATGAAGAATGTATCCTCCTCATGTGATGATATGCCTTGTCCTTCATTTTTACATACTTGTTCTACTTCTATGTCTTGTGAGACTAACCTTTTGAAAGAGAACAATGAGCTCAAAAGTCAAGTGAAGAACATGAGTGACAAAATAGAAAGGTGGAACAACTCAAGTGTCACCCTCAATAACATGTTAAAGAATACAAAAATTGTCGGTGACAAGAGTGGCCTTGGGTACATCAAAAAGAAATGGGACATGACCAAAGGTGAAAGAAAGAGAGCTAGAAATGAGAAGAAGCAAGAGCGAGAAAGACTTGCTCATTTCATGTGTTTTATATGCCATGAAATGGGTCATCTAGCTTTGTCATGCCCTACCAAAGAGAAGCCCAAGAAGAAAGAAGAAGTGAGGCTCACACATCCACAATGTCCCAAGTGTAGCACTAGAAGTGATATCCCTTCTACGTGCCTATACAAGAGATTTGTGAGGCCTCAACAAAAGCCACAAGACAAGACACCCCAAGATCAAGTCAAGACCAACCATGAAGTATGCTATGGTAACTTGAAGAAGAAGAAAACAAGAAGGGGTAATGGAAGAGGAAGGCGTCAAACTCATATTCATGATGCCAAGTTGATGATGAGCAAGACTCAAGAGAAGAACAAGATGGCTCACATCAAGTGTTTCAAATGTGAAGACATGGGTCACTTTGCCTCGAAGTGTCCTAACAAGCTTGAGAAGAAGGCTCAAGCAACTCAAGAGAGGCGAGACAATGAGAAGCACAACATGAGCAAGAAAGAGAAGGCTCAAGCAAAACAAAAGTGCTACTCATGCCGGGAAAGGGGACACATGGCTAATTCATGTCCCCTAGGTAACACTCCTAAGCCTATTTCAATTCATGCAAATAATTTGCTTAGGAAGGATGACAATGGTACCTCATCGGTTGCTATTGCAAAACATCCCGCTATCCATACTAAGGCAATGCCTAAGTATGTTGCTCCTAACTTGAGAGGACCCAAACTAGTTTGGGTACCATCAAAAAGTGGATGATTGCGTGTAGGTACCATGGCATTGGAGGCTTGATTCAATTGGCATTCTTATTGATCATCATATATTGAGTCAAGTCATGAAACCTAGTGCAAATCCAAACCAATGCCAAGTCAAATAAAGTGATGTCCAAGTGCTATAACATACAAGTGCAAAAGTTTAAGTTGTGGGTGATCTTTTGGTTAATTATTTGATGACTTGCAAACAATTGAGTTGAAGCTTGAAAATGGATAATCATGAACTATCAAGGAAGTTTGAATGGAATAATTGCTTAGTGATCAAATTTGAGTAGATTTGGTTGGATATAATCACAAGATGACATTTAGTAAGTGGATTGAATGGATTTATGTCGTGTGAAAGTATTCAAGCAAGTTTAGTTCAAGTTTGGTTCAATTTGATGAAGATTAGCTCAATTGATCAAAATTGTGAAACTGAGCTAGCTGAGAACAAAGCCATGTTTGAGTAATCAAAACTATTTGGATTAGCTTGAAAAATTGATATACATGCTCTAGACTTATGGTACAAGTTGCTGTGAAGATCTCATAAGAATTGGATAAGGATTACATTGGTTTTGGAGTAGTTCTTGTCAACTATAGTGCAGCAGTTTTTTCAGCATGTAGTAGTGTGGAGAAAAATGATGGTTGGCAGTCTATACTTGGTCAAATGAAGCTCAAATTTTTGTGATTGCTAGTAGACTCATAGAAGGTCATCTCCACAAAATTTCATGGCAATTGGACATGTACATTGGGAGATATAGCATATTCTTTAAAAGGTACAGAATCTGTCCACAAGAGAGAATTATTGAAAATATTTGGTATCTCTTGCATTGAAAGGCTCTCAAGTTGGAATTATGATTACAAGTGGTTGAGAGTTTCAATTGTTTGGTTTTGGATCATGAAGATTGGTTCTCAAGTGAAGGTCAAGACCAAGCAAAGAGAAGATGAAGCTTAAGTCCTAGTGATGATTAGAGAACAATTGGATAGAAAGAAATAGAAAGAAAAGGACTTAAAGAAGTAGAAAGAAAAGGACTTAAAGAAGGAATTCAAGTTGATTATCATGTTAAGTCCTTAGATCAATCAAGGAAAGGCAATTCAAATAAGTATTGAAGATGTTTCTTTGGAGAGATGTCACTTCTCCCGATTGTCGGGGCGTGCCGCCTTATGTAGGTAAACCAAGTGGGTGATTCTTGGATGGCTAATATGGAAGTGGTGATCTGAAGAATCATTGAAGATGCTTAGTTGAAGAAATTAAAAGGATTGATCTAAAGAGCAAGCAACGTACCAAATAAGAAGTCAAATATTCACATGTGGTACTCATGCAAATCCAAGTGGTATTCTCTCATGCAAAGCTTGATCAAGAAAAGAAGCAAGTAAACCACAACATTGAAACTAGCACTTGATCATATGGGTGAAGAATAGAATTCATGATGATAATTGGTTTTCACCAAGCTCTCCAAATGGACTGCACTATTGCTATTTTAGAGATTGATTGAAAATGACTATCCTATACTCCGAGATAGCAAAGGTATTATTGTATGGCATATGCATCCATATTTTGATAAGGACTTGATTAGAGCATATAGTCATACATAGATGAGCATTCATAAAAAAAATTCAAATAATTTTAAGTTTATATGATGCCACTATTGCTTCTATGTCTTGTTTGATCTAGTGGCTAAATATGACTTGTTCATGAGCATGTGAACCTAGTGTTTGAACTAGTTGAATGAGCAAAAAGGATCTAATTCAACATAGGCAAGATAACCCCTAGTGGCGTGAAGAAGCTTGTCTTTGGTTCAAACCGAGTTAGATTACTTTTGCAAGTTTGCTAGTTTGAACTAATCAAGAAAGAAGCTCTTGAAAATAATCTAAGTTCAAGAAGCACAAGACATCAATTAAAATGGATATCAAGTTATTTCTTCACGTGATACTCATCTACACGAGGTATTTTCAAGTGGTATCCGACAAGATGTGCAATTGATCCTCAACTTTTAGTGATCATCAAGATGAAGACTTCCCACACCAAAAGAGCTCAAGTTCAAGTGGATGACCGATCATATGACATAGGGGAGATACTTATTCATTTGGTATCAAGAGATGCAAGGTCCTACATATGGTATCTCATTCTTTGGATGGTTTTCAAGTGGTGTCATTCCAACTCAAAATGGTGGTGTCCATCAAATGTGCAAGAATCTACCCTCAACATCCCTACCACACACCTTTGTCACAATAGAGCATTGACTTTTATGGAAATTGATGACAAAGGGGGAGAGATTTGGACAAAGATATAAATTGTGTGATGAGGAAGAGATAATCAAGATGGATGGAAGTACGCAAATGAACCATCATGGAGGCCGATGATGGGAGAGCAATAGGCCAACAAGAAGGATGATCCACAAGATTGAAGATTATAAGGGGATCAAAATTCTTGGACAAGAGAAGCACACAAGTAGGGGGAGCAAGCTCATGGACATGGTTGATTGCATTTGAAATGTGCATATTCATATGCTTGCTTGCATTTGCACTTAGTTTTCTACACATGGTATGTTACTTGTGTGGTGTATGCTAGTATAGGTTTGAATGATGATTTGATAACTAGCATGCATAGGTTGTTAGCTAGACTTGTGTTTATCAAGTATTTACTAGAACCTTACCCTTTAATGTTGATCTCACGGGGTATCTAGTATTCTGGCTTGTCTAACTAATCTTGATGCTAAGGGTGGACTTAATGGTGCAACTTCAATTGGCTTCAAGCAATTGGTATCGAGCAATTGGTATCACGCTACAAAGGTTTATTCTATGCACCTTAGCATCACTTAGTAGTGTTGGCACTCCCACAAGTTTCATATTTATGCATGTGTGAAAATTTGAAACCAAACCATTTGAGCACACATGTAGGGGGAGTTAACACTACCAAGTCGGGTTTTATGGAGTTTATCCAAGTCTAAAGATTTGAGCTTAAAGATGGATAAGTAACATAAAATTCAACCCAAGTTAGTAATTTACACTTGTGTGAAGAGCTAACTTGGTTAATGCGCTTAATTTCCATATCTTTGTAGAGTTGTCATCAATTACCAAAAAGGGGGAGATTGAAAGGTCCTTGTTTGGTTTTGGTAATTGAGTGACAACTTATGTGGACTAATATGTGTTTAAGTGTTGATTACACAGGTGATTAGTCCACAGATACATGTGTGTGAGCATCTATGCCATGGAGGTGAAAATGGCTTGGAGATGATGCTTAGCTCACACATATGGTATGAAGGAGCTAAACACATGAGACATGACATGGAGTCATGTGGCTAGGTGAAGAAGATCAAGACAAGGCTTCGCGTCGATGGACCGGTTGCAAGTGTGAAGGGCAAGTCGGGTGATGGCTTGGCGCCGATGGACCAACGCAACGGTGAAGAGCAAGCAAGTCAAGGATCGATGAACCAAAAGCCACGTGATGATATGAAGTGGATCATATTATTCATGAGGTGTTGGTGCATGTGTTGCACCGGCATCGATGGTGTCGGAGACGGTGATGAAGACGGTGATCGAAATGGAAAGCGCAAGGCAAAGGTATAACCTAGGGCATTTCCATTTCACCGGTCTAAGGTTGGGTAGAGAAGTGCTTGACCGGATTTAGGATAGATGGCCGTACTATCAAGAGGGGCAAACTTGTTTGTATATCGGTCATCTAGTGCCACTCGGAGTGATCTAACTTTGCATTGCTAGGATCGAGTGGCGTGGCAAGAAAGAGTAAAAAAAAAAACCTTTTGGAAAATATTTGTGAAAATGCTAACTCACATGCACAAGGTTGTAGAACACTTTGGAGTTGGCACATTTGCAAAAGGGTGGAAGTTTCGAGCTCGCAGGAAGCTTGGTTAGATCTTGGATGGATAAACTGTTTTTATCCTTTGAGTTTTGGATCAAGCAATCATATGGGTTGTGTAGCCCTCTGAATAAGCTTTCCAAAATGTCCTAGATCATCGAAATCGGAGTTCGGAGCTAAGAGATATCGCCGTTTTACTGAACGGGGGCAGGCGTCGGACCCTGGGAAACTATAGTCCGACGCTAAGCGTCGGACCAGTCCGACGGTTCAGTCCGACGCCCTGAAAATAGCCGTTCGAAGGGCCTAAAGCGTCGGACCTTTGAGGTATAGTCCGACGCCCACCCCGGGACAGTCCGACGCTACAGTCCGACGCTATTTAGCTCTCGGGAAACTTGTCTGTAGACCGTCGGACCCTAAGAATTGGTCCGACGCTCCACGGTCCGACGCTCCCAGAGAGCCGTTAGAGCGCGGTAACGGTTGGATTCAAACGGCTAGTGACACGTGGCGCTTATCCAAGGCGTCGGACCGTGAGAATTAGTCCGACGGTTGCGCGGTTGACGGTCCGACGCTCGGTCCGACGGCCGGTTTGAGTTGATAACGGCTCCTTTGGCTTGAGGGCTATTTATAGGAGTGTGTGGCCGGCTGTGAGAGGGGTCTTGCACCTTGGGAATGTGTCTCCCTTGTTTGTGCATGGCTTAGTGCTCTCCAACTCACTTGTGCTTATAGAATTCACATTCGAGGAGTGAGTGATCGATCGATAGTGCGTTGCATTGAGAGATTGCATCGTGTGGCACTAGGTGATCGTGTTGCAAGCCGGTGGTGCTTGTTACTCTTGGAGGTTGCCACCTCCTAGACGGCTTGGTGGCTTGTGGCTCCGTGAAGCAAGCAAGAAGATTGTGCTTAGCTCCGGAGAAGCTTTGTGAGGGGTTGGAGCTCACCCCGCGGGAGATCGCAAAGAGCATCGCTAGTAGAGCGAGACGTGAAGAGCGACAAGTGGTCCGGCCGAGTCAAGTGCTAGAGCTTGTGGTAAGCACTCCACGTGGGAGAGTGTGACTTGCGGGTCACCACTAGCAAGAGGACCGGCGGCAACCTTGGAGCTTGTCTCAACGGAGGACGTAGCTTGTGGTGACAAGTGAACCTCCGGGAAATAAATCACCGCGTCAACATCTTCCCATCCTTCGCGGTGGTTTGCTCCCTTCTACACAAGTTATTTATATTGTGCATTACTTTATTTGTGTAGTTGTAGTTGCTCTTGTGAGACCGGTTAGCTTGTGTAGCTTGCCACTCACCTTCTTAGCTTGTGTAGCTTAGAAGTAGTTCTCACTTAGTTTGTGTAGCTAAAGTGAGTTGCGCTCTTTGATTTGGATTGTGTATCCTTGTCATTAAGCAAGTAGTGAGCTTATGTGCTTAGTGCGTTTTTGCTTGCTAGTTAATAGGAGTTTCCCCGGTGCTTAAGGTACTAGCGCTTAGGTTTGTGTGATCTTGCGCTAGAACGGTTTAGGGAAGCTCAAGCTAGACTTGCACCTTTGCCTCTCGCTAGGATCTTTGGCAAGGTGTTTAGAGTCTTAGTTAGAGGGGTGAATTGTCGCTAGAACCGATTAGGTTTTATTCCGCTGCGATTAGTTGTTATAAAGGACTATTCACCCCCCCTCTAGTCCGCCATCTCGACCCTACAACGGGGAGAGTATCCCCTAAGTGAAGATGCCTGCTTGGTCAAACCTAGGACGGACTAGTTTCAGGTTCATGGGAATCCTTTTCTACTCACTCGCTTCTGATTGGCGGGAGACGGCTGGACTACTTGGTAGGACGGTGCCACTACTGCTAGGTTGAGAGGTGATAAGGGTGGGCGGAGACGGTCGATGGGTTCCCGTTCCGTTCTAGATGCGCAGTACCACTGGATGGGCCCGGTACTGTGTCTCCCAGTCTCAGCATAACGGTGTAGGATCCGAAATATCCCAGGGCTGAGTGGTAGGGTGGCATCGACCTAGGCAAGCAAGCACCCGGAATTCTGCCTAGGTGTTTGCGCAACACCTATGATGGCTAATCTTGTGGGTAGTGAAACCTCTGCAGAGTGTACGGTTGATCGATCGATACATATGCCAACCTGTTGGCTATGGACCTTTCCTGTGAAGCTTCTACTAGTGTAGTGAGTGTTCTTTTCTCCCCCTGGATGACATTTTCCGGCAGTGTACCCGCTGTGGTAGTGTGCCGCTGAGATAGGCCCGAGAGGGAGTTGGGCCTATCGAATGAGAGTGAGATGTGGGTATGTGAGATGTGGTGATGGGAAAAGGGATGATGGTGTAATTGGAGATAAAACTTGACTAATTAAACATTGATTACAGCTGCATAGGAAAACCTCAGCCTATAGGTCTGCTTGTATAGCCTTGCATCCACTTTCCACAAAGCAAATGCTGCATAGGTGGGCTCCGTGGCCAGTACATATCGTACTGATAAATTTGCTGTCAGGTGACGAAAATGAGTACGACTTCGAGGAAGACGATGGCGAGGAATAGGGTCACGTGCTGCACTCAAGTTGGCCGTGAAGGATGAAACGTTTCCGCATCTTCTAAAACTTCTCTGAATGTTGATTCCGCCAATGTGGCGATGTAATAAATGTTTATGTAAGACTTAATTACCGTTGTATGGATCCTGTTGTCAACTGAGATATGGGTAATTTCATGGATTGTCCCAAGCAATCTGTTGAATTACAATTCGAGCCTGTGGATTTCCCTTCGCGGAAATCGAGGTCGTTTCAGGTTCACATTGTCAACCGCCAGTACAAACCAGCCTCCATATATACTTTGCCCGCCCCACTCCCAAATTTTCCTAAGTCCCGAAGGCGCCATTCAGTTCAAACCACGCCGTCAGGCTGCCGCGCTGCGCCACGCCGCCGTCACACCGGAGACCGCCGCCCGTCCGCCGCCGCGAGCCGTGCCTCTCTGTCCCTCGCTCGTCGTCATCACCGGAGACCTCCTCCGGCTCGCGCGGGCACCGTCTCCCTCTCTCCTTCCGGCCATCGTCGAGCGAAGCTCTCCGGTAAGGCCCCTAGCTCTTCCCTCTCGTTTCTTCCTCTCCTAGGTTTTCTTTCTCTCCTCGGCGCGCGCGGTGGTCCTCGACGGCGGCAGTGGTGCTCGACGCGGCGACGCTAGGCGTATGGTGGCGACGCGGCGATGCTAGGCGCACTGTGGCGACGTGGCCCGAGGTGCTGCGTGAGGATGGGTACGCGAGGATGGGTGGAGCGCGCGGGAGGCCCTTGTTGCACTCCTCTGCGGCGGCGTCAGCGGGCGGTGCGGCGGCGCACGGCGGCGGCTACGCCCTGGCGGCTTCGCGGCTGGTGGGCCGGCCTGCTACTAAGTGGGCCGGCCCAATTTCATTAGGGAATGATTTCGTATTTTCGAAAGAAATGAATAGTGCTGAGTTTTTGGTTTTTTTATAAAAATGATTGCTGCACAAAAATAATAAAATAAATTGGGAAACAAATTGTGCGGTTTCTTTATACAAGTGTATTTGAGTCCATATACAAATTGGGAAACAATATTGCATATACGAAGACATTTTTTACATAGTGGGCCAGCCACTTGGACTTTTTTTGTTTAATTAGATTTTATTTTAAATAGGTTTTAGTTTATTAGTTAGGTTTTTCATATTGTTTAATTAGGATTTAATTGTTTAGTTAGGTTTGTTTTAGGTTTTTCATATTGGTAAACAATATTGCATATACGAAGACATTCTCATATTGTTTAATTATTTGTTAGGTTTTTCATATTGTTTAAATAGTTTTAATTATCATGTGTATTTTATTTTTTGTGATATATGTGATATGTGTATTTCAATTTCTCCAATTATCATGTGTATTTCACGTTTTGTGATGTATGTGATATGTGATATATGTGACATATATGCCATCTCTTATATCTGATGTAAAATGCTAAAATAAAAAAATTATAAAGAGAGATGTATATATGCGATGTGCTATGTGCGATGTGATATATGCAAGCTCGATGAACTTTGTTTCAACACATTCATAAAATTTAGTTTAATTAGAGTTATATTTTATGTTAGATCACCGCGATGACGACTTCACCATCAGAGTCCTCTCAACATAACGAGCTGAGTGAGCAACAATATCAAAGTCCCAGTGATCCGTGTCCCAGCGTAGATAGGAAGGCTCGTCGTGAAATGGAGCGCGAACCTACTTACGATCCACGAGAAGACAAGGTAACATACACGGAGTTCAACGAATCCCTTCTATCTATATATGTACTCATCCATGATTTCATGTGTGCGCCTAATTTTATGAACAGGAGGTCGTGTCTCAAATGCGACAACTAGTAGAAGAAGAATTGCAACACGAAGACCAAGGGCCAGAACCTACAGATACGAGCACTGAAGAATCAAGGAAGAGGAAACTGAGTGATCGGAAACGAGGTGACAGGGGATCAAACAAGTGGGATAGTAACACATATAGGGTGCTAGACATAAGTGCAAAAGGAGAGCCCCTAACTCCACATGAGGTGCAAGCTAAGTTTCGGAACGCGATTGGTTTCTTAGTTAGGGATAATCTTGATATCACAATATCTCAGTGGAAAGATGTGCCAGATTCGGTCAAGGCAAACTTGTGGCAAAAGTTGTCAAAGAAGTTTGTTCTGCCTCGGGGTTTAGAGGAACTCGTAAAGGGTTATGCAATGAGGCAGTTGGCCATCACATTTCGCAACTGGAGGTCTAAATTGAACAGCAAATATGTGAAGACAAGGTTGGACCCCACCAGCAAGTACAATATTACAGAAGGTCAGTGGGCTCTTTCAAAGAGCAGAAGACTAACCCAGAATTCTTGACCCGGAGCCAAGCGAACTCAGCACTTGCTAAGAAGAATAAGTACCACCACCACCTTGGCATAGGTGGTTACAAGCGGCAGGCTCCCAAATGGAGGGAAGAAGAGGCTGCGAAGAAGGCAGCAGGGTTGCCAGTGTTGTCTGAGGAACTTGGCGAAAGGAGCGCGAACTGGCTTCGTGCTCGCAAATCAAGAGAAATATCTGAGTGAAGTGCATCTTTTTCTGATCCAATGGTTGAAGAAGCCGCGAAGAATATTTATGAGGCGGCAGCTCATGTGAAGGAAGGAAGTGGCAGGCCACAAAGGGAGCGGGACATCCTTACTCTTGGTCTTGGTAACCCCGAGCACCCTGGTCGTGTACGAGGCATCTCGTCAAGGCTAGGATGGAAAGAAGGATTCGGCAAGGAGTGGGCCGGAATGTACAAGAAGCGTGATCGATACAAGCAGGACTTGAAAGATTTTTTTGAGGAGTAGGGCAAAGCAAGCCTTCAAAGACATGGTGACTAAATTAGTAGCAAATCCTGATACCGAACTTGCACAGCAATTGGTGGGTGTCATGTCTACTGTTCAACAAAGGATGAACACCCAACAGTCTTCGCAAATGCAGCTGGTGCCGGTGACACAGCCCTTGGGAGCTCAGCAGTTGATAGCACAGTCTGCAAATGCTCCAAGCAGTGTCGCGTCTACGGCAAAGGTTCGCTATCCAGTTGATGCCATTGACGTGCCAACGCCTTGCTCACTAGTCATAAGCTATGGCATTACCAATGTTCGTACTAGAGAAGTAGGCACTGGCTTCGCAATCCCTGGACGGACGTTTCATGGTGCAAACATTCTAGATGAGTACTACAAGGTCGAAGTGGTGACCGTAGTGGCCACCACTATCTACCGAGCATAGCATTCATAATGACCCACCGCCGTTGTCATCACCTAACCGGCCTCTTCCTAACTCACCAAATTCGCCTGTGCATCCAATTCCAGAACCTCCGCCATCAGCATCTCCTATCAACTATCCACCTTCCCCAGCAAGCAAAGAGAAACAACCTAAGAAAACATCAACCCCAACGGGCCCACAAGAGAAACAACATGAGCAAACATCGACCCCGTCAGCCCCACAAACCAAAAAAAAACCCCCACCAGCAAATAAGAGGAATGTTGTTCCCAAAATGGTCTCTCCACACCGGCCAAAGCAAAAAACTGCTGGGACCATGCTGTGGTTGGCACAAGTCGTGCCGTTGAGTATTCTGAGGCTGAGGAATCGGGGAAATCCTCTGTGGAGACCATACAGATCAGGACGCCAATGAAAGAAGATTATGAAAATGTCCCTGATACATATGTGCCGGACAGGCCGCTTCTCACTTGGGAAAAGGTAACCCAAATCCCATCTCTAATTAAAAGAATGCATGACTGGTACATGAGAGCAGCTTCTGTTGGCATCGACGCTCTGAGCGTATGTATACCACCAAGAGCTTTTATGAAGGGGCGAAATAAAGCTGTGGTCACGTTCGAGGACATGCACTTGATGATGAACCTCAAGAGACTCCAGTTCAGCTCGTAACAGTGTGGGCATTGTAAGTGTTGCTCATATACTCACTTGATTATTATTTTAATGTATTATGTTTCAGTCTATGAGATTCATTTGAACATGTGCCTTGCAGACTACAACATGACCAGCAGGAGGAGAGATTTGGCATCGATCCTTATTCACACGCAGAAGAGAGGATTAGCTATCTCGACCCCACCGAAATATGCGAGGAGCGGCACACATTCAGGATCGGAAAGGACAATGACAAATTGAAGGACAAGACTGAGGAAGAAGCTAAGCAGATTATTACTAAGCTAGAAAGAGAGATGGAAGACAAATACTGCCTATACTTAGGAAATTCAATGCTTCAATTTCAAGATAGGCAGTCATAATGGCCCCATACAACTTTAGATAAGCTGGAGTTTCTTTTTGCAATTAATGTTATTATTGTCTAATCCATATATATATTTAGCCCCGACCCATGCATCACAAGAACTTGATTCGTGCAGAGGACCATTGGATTTGTTTTTATATTTATGCAAAGTAGGGAAGGGTGCTTGTCTTTGACTCCGCAGATTATGATCCCACTACGTATGCGCCGTTCTTGACCTTCTTAGAGAGGTACGTAAGCCGAGAAATATTTGCATTCTTTTCTCGACGAGAGTTTGCATTGAGAATATATAACTTGATGATTCTTTCGAAATCATAGGGCATATAGGTGGTATAAACTAAAAGGCAGAAAGCATGACAAAAACAAAAACGGACCATTAACAATAAATTACAAGTGACCGGTATGTTAGTTATTTATGACTACATTTTTATCATCTATGTACAACACATAAGACAATGTTGCAACTAATTAAATATTCGCTTATCTGTTTACATATATAGTGCCACAAGCAACCACCCGGATCGGTCCACTGCGGATTCTATGTCTGTGAGTTTATGAGGGAGTCCGGACAGTACATCAAGAACGTTGATAAGGTAAGTAATAGTCATTATAACCTTAAAGTTACAAATGTGTATATGATGTTTATACATATTAATTAATATAGTTATATATAACTACAGTTGCGGAATTATAAAAAAAAACTCAAGGCACAGAACATGAGCACGGAGGCTTTATACAACATAGTTGAGGACATGTGCTCATTCATCATGAAACATGTTATTCCAAGTAACGGGAATTATCACGATAATGAAGACACTCTAGGAAGTGAAGAGTTCAGAGAGCTAACAGAAATCAGCATGGTAGGGTTTACCCGAGAGGGTTATTAATTAGATGTGTAAATTTGAGATGTTATCACATATAACTTTGATGAACATATATATATATATATATATATATATATATGTGTGTGTGTGTGTGTGTGTGTGTGTGTTATGAGCACAGTCCTTTGATGTATATAAATATACTGTATAATAATTAAATTTTGTTTTGATATATTTGATCATGATCTAATACAGCTTAATATGTACAATAAATAAATAAATATATATATATATATATATATATATATATATATATATATATATATATATATATATATATATGGCCGGGTAGGGGGCTGAAATTCTCTAAAAAGGGCAGCAATCTCCACTGGCGGTTCCTAAGGAACCGCCAGTGTAAATATATTTCCACTAGCGGTTCACAGGCAACCGCCAGTGGAAAGATTTATTTTCACTGGCCTCTCTCACTGGCGGCCCTGTGAAACGCCAGTGAAGATGGCTTATCAACCGTCACTATAAAGATTCTATGTACCAGTGTAAGTTAATCTTCTGTCGCCTAGGGGCTTCGACGGATGCCTGGGTGCCGACGTCCCTGGGAGGGCATCATCCAAACAACCCCGCAATGCCGACGTCCCTGGTCGCTCAATCTTTGTCTCGCCCATGGAGTACATCCCCAAGTCCACGAAGGAGTAGACAGAATGCATTTTACCTACACCCACTGCATCGTCCAGGAAATATATACTTCCTCCTTGGAAGTTGGAACCCTTGGTATTCCTTTGCCTCGGATGACCTAGAGCAACCTCTAGCAACAGTGATGACCCGACCATCCAAGCTCTGGAGCCCAACCCAGACAGCTGAATAATGGCCTCCGTTGGGGATCGGGTTCATCTTCAACTCAAACAGCCCGAACAGCAACGTCCGCAGATCAAGGCGCATTTCCCTGCTCGAATACCTGAGCACCAGCAGCAACTTCCCGCGCGATTCCACAAGGTAGCGCGTGATGGTACAACCAGCAGCCATCCTTTGGTCCATGGACGGCGCCGGCGGAAACGGTATTGATCACCTGCCTCATCACAAGAGTCTCACCGTCGTTGATCTCCGTCGGCAGGAACACGTAGAGGCTGTCCAGGTTGCTGATGGCGTAGAAGCCTTGGTACACCTCACCCCGGTGATACAAAGTGTCCTGGAGCAGCTCGGTGTCCAGCAGCGGCGGCACCCAGTGGTCGTCCACATGCGGCCGGCAGAAAATGATGCTCGGATAACCGCCTACGGTGTGGGCGGCCGCGATGCAGCTCGCCGCCGTGGGCACGTCGGAGAGAGTGACCATGCGGATCTCCACAACCTCAGAGCTCGTGGGGTGCCAACGGAGCGTGGCAGGGGAGGGGAATGCTGGCGATGCCCTGATTGATGAGGTTGACAAGCTCATAGTATGGCGGGCCTCTACGATCGGTGGCGACGGCGACCCAGCCTCCTTCGTGGGAGAGCCACAGAAGCGATCCCTCTGTAGGATGCCCGCCGGGAGGCGGATCAGGCGGCTGGCGGTGCCGGAAACGAAGCTCGTGATGGTGGACGGCGGCGCGTCGTAGGCCGGCTGGAGGAGCCACGGGAGCTGGCGGTGCCGCGCCTCCTCCTCCTTCTGTGAGGCGCGAAGCCGCACGTGCACGGCGTGGCGCCAGTCTCTGCAGACACCCGCAACGCTCGTGAGGTCGGTGAAGCACTGCAGGTAGGTGAAGATGAGGACGAGGATCTCTGTAGAGATGCTAGCAAAGGAGGCCATGGCGGATTTGCAGGAAGGAGCGCGCGAGGCAGTGGAGCGTGAGGTGGGTGGGGACCAGTTTCCAGTTCTCCCTTTCTGAGTGTGGGCGGTAGGGATAGGGATATATTATATATAGAAAAAGGGGGGGAAAGAAATTTGCAAAACATCCAGTGGTTTTCACTCTCCAGTTTTCCTCCGCTAGTGGTTTCTACTCTCCAGTTTTTATTTCTGTGCTGGGACCACTTCCCATAGCTTTAATATATATGTCATTAATTTTTTTTTATTTGTTATACATGGGAGGAGCATAGATAGATCTAGGTGGAAGGGCAAAAATATATCTTCTTTAATCTCTTAGCTGCTATCAAGGTTCTGGGACTCACCTTGAAATGACCGAATTTCGGTGAAATTTACCCATTTTGGTGAGGAAAAGGGATTAATGGTAAGTCTCTAGTTTCTCTTTCTCCGTTGGGACCATTTCATGTAGCTTTACAACACGTTGGTTGCGTTAAGGAAACAGAACCGACTTTTTCATGTTTTTAATAAAATTTAAGATCCTCTAGCTCTAGGTTTATAAAATAAAACACAACAGAAGCACGTTAGATTGTGGACCATGGGCAGAAGTTTGGGCCCAGTTAACGAAAAAAACCAATTTATTTCAAAGTAGTCATTCAATATTTCAAATAAAACGATATGCTCAATAAGTTATCATCACTGGAACCAAAAATAAAATAAGTATATGAAATATTTCCTATTGGTATCTTATTGTTTAAACGATAGGTCAAACATTTCTTTTGGGGTAAAGTCCAATTTACTCCTTACATTAAACTAATGTAAAAGTCTGGTCTTTAACCTGAGCGACACCTGTTTGGCAGCTATTAGTTAGTTGTATAAGATTTTTACAATTAGTATTATCTAGCTAACTATTAGGTAGGTGTTATTAATTTGGATCCATCAATTAAAAGTTGGATGCATAGGTGATTTTAATGTCATCATTTTTTTAATTTGTTATATTTGGGAGGAGCGTAGATAAAGATAGGTGGAAGGGCAAAAATATTTATTTTTAATCTATTAGCTAGGTTAAGATGTCTAGTCTCTACAACTAAAAAAACCCGGATGATATCGTCATACTGCCTAATCGATTCACCCCGGCGCTCCCGCAGCCGCCCACACTCTTCCCTCGTCGCGCAACCGCCCGCACTCCCCAACAGCCCGCAAGGCCGCAACCTGCAACCACCCGGCGCCCCAGCCCTCACCATCGCCGCCTGCTGCTGTCCCTTTTGACCCCAACTGCCTCTCACCGTCGGACGCCGCTCGCCCATCAGCCCTCACCTCCACCTGTAGCGTCCTACCAGATCCAATCGTCCGCCGCCGACGCCGGACGCCCCTCATCAACGCCGCTGCCGGGGTCAGGCGCCGGGCCGGTGACCGCCCTTACCAGGACATGCAGCCCGGGTCAGTGCATCAGCACGACCATCAGCATCCACGTTGGTGTCCACATCCACGTCCCCGATCCGGCTCCCCTATATCCACGTGATCAGATCTCCATCAGGCCCTTCACCGGCGACGAACACCCATGGCAGCAGAAGCCTCCTGCTATGTTGCCAATTCCTTCCCTCCAGCTGCACTTCCATCTCCCACACGTCCTGCCAGGAGCACCAGCGCCACCAGGTGTGGCAATCCATTCTCTTGCCTTCCTGCATGTAATAAAAGGTCTGTGCTTTTGTTCCTCTTTTAGGTCGATCACATAGGCAATCAAATCCTGTTGAAGCTGATAGGTGAACGGAGAGCAATGGATGAACTGTTTTGTATCATTTATTTGCTAGGATCAGGTCTGTCATCACAAAGTGTGCTTAAAACACCCCCCCCCCCCCCCCCCCCAAAAAAAAAAAAGGAACTGCCTGGAACATGTTAAAATCGAGTAAAGAAATAAAACGTGATTTTTACAAATCTACTCAGACCTTCAGGTCACATGGTGCAGCAGTTTCTGCTAACATTTTTTTTTATAAGCTTGATAGAGGGAATTATTGGGATGACGACTTCGATTAAAAATTTCAGCTAGACTAGCAAATTATATTCATGGATAACAGTGTTCTAGGAGGACTAATACAGGATTGGAACTAGTTCCTTTGTGTAGTTTTCACAAAATGGTTGTCTGATAAATTTTATTGGATGGAGCTGATAGATTTTGTGGACCAAACAACCTTTGGTACTATAGTGTTTAACCTTTAATCTAAAAAACCTTTCGCTAACTCAATTAAGTCTTGTCCACAATTCGACTACTTGTGTATATATACTTGCAACTAGGGAGCATGCCAATTTTATGACCCTCATCGGCTCATCTTTACCAGCCAAGCCCAAGTT
Organism: Eremochloa ophiuroides; assembly: GCA_038502445.1. Classification (NCBI taxonomy): domain Eukaryota; kingdom Viridiplantae; phylum Streptophyta; class Magnoliopsida; order Poales; family Poaceae; genus Eremochloa; species Eremochloa ophiuroides. Next base: position 59,501,290 of record JAHLJS010000006.1, read on the forward strand.
CCTCAAAATTGTTTTCTACTGATGTGAATAGGCAGTAATTGTTCTACATAAATAATGATGTGAATTTTCTCATTGTAGAATCCAACAAGACTGAACCATTACTCTTTGATTTGGTTATTTATTATATGAAAGAAAATGTTTATATGAGGGGTTGTTGGAACTTCTGGTCGTGTGAAGAAAATTGTCTCACTTTCGTTGATATCTCCAACCAGACTATTATCTTATAATGTTTTACTTGTGCAGGATCTCAATGTAAAAGGAACTTCCGTTGCCCTTGAAGTAGATGAGAAGCTTAATATGTAACAACCCTAAAAATCCACACAACCTAAAAATCCCAACCAATTAAAATTTTTCATTTATTTATTGTGAAAACCCATTTTTCTTGTGCAAGCATATAGGTTTCATTATGAAATTGGTAAATAAAGGAGTGTAGTTTGCATTTTAATTCCATTCACATAGAATAATAACTTATGCATCACATTTGGGATTTATTGCAATTTATGTTTGTATTTACTCAATATTTAAAATGGGCAATATATCTATATATACACTAAATTGAAAATAGAAAAGGAGAAAGAGAGCTGGCCAAGCTCGCCTATAAAAAGGAGCTCACCCCGAAGCCCTACCCTCATTTCCCCTCGCCGCCACCGCAGCACAGACCGGCACACTGCACCAAACCGAGAGAGAGAGAGCGTAGGAGAAGGGCGGAGCAGAGGAGGAGAAGCTGCCGGAGCGCCGCCGCCGCGGAGCACGCCGGAGCCGGACACGGAGGAGAAGCCCGAGCTGCGAACGAGGAGCGGCACGGCACTGCGATCGCTCTGCACGGCTCCGACTCGCCACTGCACCGCCATCCTAGCTTCACCGACACCACGGTGAGCCATCGCACGCCATGTCCGAACCTTGCCCTGCTTTTGCCATGGCGTTCCACCCTCGGGACGCGCAGGCACGAGCCTTTACCGGCTCGGGAAGATCACCTGCACCATGCACTCATTCGACCGGCCGAAACCCCCGGACTACAAGCTTGCTAGACCGAGAACGCAGCACGACGCGTTCTCGGCGGAGCGCGCTCACCACCGACGCGTTCCGACGCCGAATCACCCGTTCGGAGCAATCCGACTAGCACCCGTATAGGTTAGAGCGTCGTGGAGCACCGCCACGACCTCTTGAGCTAGCTACGCGGATCTAAGCGCTAGAGGAAGCCTGAATCGCCTTGGCCGCGTGCGCCGCGACCTTACCGGAGCGCCGCCGCGAGCCGTCGCCAAAAGAAGGTCATGCCATGGCTAAAGTTCGCCACCAGAGTGTTGTATGCCTCTCTGGCCTCACCAATTTGACGAGACCGCATTCGATTGAACCAATACTTGGTCGTAGCCGCGTTGCCGCCTTCCGCCATCGTCGGCGACACGCCGCCGCCACAACCGGGCACCTTGGGAGTCTCGGTAGCCAAAATTGGTAGTTTGTATACCATCACCATAGACCCTGGAGGCGTATACATCTCCTAGAAGACCTCCTTAGCCCCGCCGGAACCTCACAGTCGCGGCGACATCGCCGCCGACACGTTCCGCCTCGCCTAAAATCCGTTCCGAGTACCCCCGGTCGCCTCGCGCTGCGGAGAAAGGCCGCCGAGGTTCGCCAAGTCAGCCTCAGCACCGCCGCTAGATAGCCGAGCCCCGAATCATGTCTGTCGCCTTGGCTACGTGCGCCTCCACCTCGTCGGAGAACCGCCGTATGCCGAGGGAGAGAAGGAGGCCATACCACGACTCCAACCCGCCACCATCTGGTCGGACGACTGCCTGAGCACGCCAATTGGGGAAAGCCGAGCCTTGTCTTGCCGAAGTATGGTCATAGCCGCCCTGCCATCGTCCGCCGCACCGGAGAGACACCGCCGCCTTGAACAGATGCCCTGGAACCCTGCTAGCACCAATCTCCGATTCGCCCGAGCCTCCCCAAGAGAGCTCGGGAGAGCAGCACCCTCGGCGCACCAAATCTCCGATTCGCCCGAGCCTCCCCAGGAGAGGTCGGGAGAGCAGCCCCCTTCGGCACCCAAATCTCCGATTCGCCCGAGCCTCCCCAGGAGAGCTCGGGAGAGCAGCCCCCTTCGGCACCCAAATGTCCGATTCGCCCGAGCCTCACCGGGAAAGCTCGGGAGAGCAGCACCCTCGGGCGCCCAAATTTCCGATTCGCCCGAGCCTCCCCGGGAGAGCTCGGGAGAGCGGTCCCCTCGGCGCCCAAATTTCCGATTCGCCCGAGCCTCCGCGGGAGACCTCGGGAGAGCGGCACCCTCGGGCGCCCAAATGTCCGATTCGCCCGAGCCTCCCCGGTAGACCTCGGGAGAACGGCACCCTCGGCGCACCAAATCTCCGATTCGCCCAAACCTCCCCGGGAGAGCTCGGGAGAGCGGCACCCTCGGCGCCCCGAATCTCCGATTCGCCCGAGCCCCGCCGAGCTAAGCCGAACTACGCCGAGCTCCGCCGAGCTACCCCCGACCACCGCCGAGCCACGCCGAGCTACGCCAACGCCGGCAACTCTCTGGGAACCAGCATCGAACACCTGGTGGGCGACCATCGGGTTTGTGTTCGGATGAGGCGCCACATGCCGCACTACTGAACCCGCGCGCCACGTGGACCAATCCCGAGCTGCCCTTGATTAACCGACCAAATCTTCCCATTTTCAGAAAATAGGATAATCTTCGGAAATTCATAACTTATTCATACGATATCCAAAAATTGCGCACCATATATCAAAATTCTCAGAATAATGAGATCTACAATCTAAGACTATATTTGTGTGCATTTGGCTCTTTATTTTATTGGATTTTTCTGAAATACTCTATAGGAGTCGCTGACGCGACTATTTCGTGTTCGATTTCAGAGCCGGAGGAGGATCTGACTAAGGAGGACGACCACGAGTACTTTCAGGAGCTAGGAGACGACTACGAAGGTGCCACGTCCCACCAAATCCTTAGATCCTATTTAGGCATTGCAAATGACATTGTTGCTATTGCTTTATGATTATGTATGGATTGGTTGCATGATAGTATATTTGAATTCCCTGCCTTGATAAGACTTTACCCTGCTATCCGCTGCTAGGTTAGCTGCTGCTTAATTTACTGTTACTCTTCCACTACTTTCTACTTGCTATATGCTATGTGGTGGAATTGGGACGGTGTATAACTGATTATAACCACTGGGAGAGAGTGCTGCGTGCGTCTTGGGTGCGTGGTGAGGGTTGATGTCGACCAAGTGGGATGTGAGACAAGCCCATGGGGCAAGTCGTGCCGGGGGTGCAACCTGGGCATCCCCAAGCGAGATACCTGTGGCGGGTAAAGTTGTTGAGGAGGTTCCGGGTGGGATAGCCTTGGTGGTTTGAAGCCCGTGGACGGAGGTGCTGTGATGGCACGGGGAGAGTATCCCCTAAGTGGAGATGCCTGCTTGGTCAAACCTAGGATGGACTAGTTTCAGGTTCATGGGAATCCTTTTCTACTCACTCGCTTCTGATGGGCGGGAGACGGCTGGACTACTTGGTAGGACGGTGCCACTACTGCTAGGTTGAAAGGTGATAAGGGTGGGCGGAGACGGTCGATGGGTTTCCGTTCCGTTCTAGATGCACAGTACCACTGGATGGGCCCGGTACTGTGTCTCACAGTCTCAGCATAACGGTGTAGGATCCGGAATATCCCAGGGCTGAGTGGTAGGGTGGCATCGACCTAGGCAAGCAAGCACCCGGAATTCTGCCTAGGTGTTTGCGCAACACCTATGATGGCTAATCTTGTGGGTAGTGAAACCTCTGCAGAGTGTACGGTTGATCGATCGATACATATGCCAACCTGTTGGCTATGGACCTTTCCTGTGAAGCTTCTACTAGTGTAGTGAGTGTTCTCTTCTCCCCCTGGATGACATTTTTTCGGCAGTGTACCCGTTGTGGTAGTGTGCCGCTGAGATAGGCCCGAGAGGGAGTTGGGCCTGTCGAATGAGAGCGAGGTGTGGGTAAGTGAGATGTGGTGATGGGAAAAGGGATAATGGTGTTAACTGGTGATAAAACTTGACTAAATAAACATTGATTACAGCTGCATAGGAAAACCTCAGCCTATAGGTCTGCTTGAATAGCCTTGCATCCACTTTCCACAAAGCAAATGCTGCATAGGTGGGCTCCGTGGCCAGTACAAATCATACTGATAAATTTGCTGTCAGGTGACGAGAATGAGTACGACTTCGAGGGAGATGATGACGAGGAATAGGGTCACGTGCTACACTCAAGTTGGCCGTGAAGGATGAATCGCTTCCGCATCTTCTAAAGCTTCTCTGAATGTTGATTCCGCCAGTGTGGCGATGTAATAAGTATTTATGTAAGACTTAATTACCGTTGTATGGATCCTGGTGTCAACTGAAATATGGGTAATTTCATGGATTGTCCCAAGCAATTTGTTGAATTACAATTCGAGCCTGTGGATTTCCCTTCGTGGAAATCGAGGTCGTTTCAGTTGGTATCAGAGCCATACTTGACTGTAGGACGAGACCCATAGAAAATGGACGTTAGAATAGGAAGCCAGACTCTCTTTCGGTTATATTACCGACCTTGCATTCACTTTTTATGCAATGGCTTATCTAAAACAAGGACCTGCTAATCCGTTTCTTGAAAAATTTGGAGATGACCAGCCTTGGACCACCACTTCGTCCACTGCACGATGGCACTATTGAGATCCCGATCAAATCACTATTGACCTTATGCACCAGTAGCTTATGGGACCATGCGTAGCCTTTAGACTAGTGATACCATGAGTTGTCCTATCATTGGCTATCTGCGCATAGCACAATCTTCTTAGCAGCTAGTAACATCCTTTATGTAATAATAACCATGTGATGAGTGACATTTGGATCTTATGCTTCTTATGGTTCTTTATGCTTCTTTGGTTGAGTGTAGGATAGCATGAAAAATGTTTTAAATCATTTAAATCGTTGAAAACATCTAACTCCTACTTAAACCACTACAAGATTATTACTGCACTGAGCACGTACCTAATAATTTCAGATGTCGATGAGACGTTCTGCGCGTTTGGGGAACCGCCAGCCCTCCCTCGCGCCTGCGCCAGGACGTGGGCGTGGTCGCAACCGTGGACGCCCAGCTGGCAGACGTGCTGGAGTTAATCTGGAAGAAGAGCTGCGCCGGGCAGAGGATGCACCGCCGGTGAATGATCCGCCACCACAAGGCGAGAACGTGCCACCGCCACCGCCACCGCCGCAGCCACCGACGTTGGAGGAAGTGATGGCTCAGCAGACCTAGCTGCTGAATGCCATAGCTACTGGGATGAACAGGCACCACGGGCCACCCCAGAATGACTTCCAAAGGAAACTGGAGGGTTTCCTGAAGCTGAGGCCACCTACCTTCGACGGGACCGACAGCGATCCTCTCGCTGCCGACGATTGGCTTAAAGAGATGGAGAAGAAGCTGGACCTGACCACTTGCTCCGACGAGGAGTGTGTTGGGATTGCTAGCCACCAGCTGACCGGTGCTGCACGAGCATGGTGGGACAATTACACCAGCGCTCACGAGGACCCAGCCCGCATTGACTGGGATGAGTTCACCGAGGCTTTCCGTGACCACCACATTCCTGAGGGAGTCATGGAGGCCAAGGAGAACGAGTTTCGCAACATCTCCCAGGGAGCTGACCGGATCCACGAGTACACCACCCGCTTCAACTGCTTGCTCCGCTACGCACCTGCGTCTTGCGTGAGTTCCGAGAAGGAAAAGATGTACTACTACAGGAAGGGACTTCAGACCAAGATCAGGTTGGCTCTGTCAGGGAACAAGAGCTACACTCTGCGAGAGCTGATTGACCGCTGTATTGAGATCGAGAAGGATCGCATGGAAGCACGCCTGGAATTCGAGGCCCAGAACAAGGGAAAGAAGCGCCGCTCTGAGGGACCCGCTCGCACTGCTCCACCCCAGAGACAGCGAACAGGTGCACCCCCGCCTTTCCGGACACGCCAGGGACCCTCTTCGGGAATGAGCCGTGGTGGTACCAACAACAGCAACTACTACCGCCCCGCTCAGACCTACCCTGCGCCGACTCGAGCTGTGCAGAACACACCCGCCCCCGCTACCAACACGCCAAGGACAAGCAATTGGAAGGCTCCTGCGACAGCTACAGCAGGCAGTGCGCCCTTCACCTGCTTCGGATGCGGAAAGCCTGGACACCGTGTGGCTGTGTGCCCCGACCTCAACCGTGCACCAGCAGCTGCACAGGGCACACCGAACCGGGGATCCGCTACCCGTGGAAGACTGAACCACATGACCGCTGAGGAAGCTGAAGCTGCACCTGATGCTGTGTACGGTACGTTCCTAGTTCAGGGTAACATGGCTACAGTTCTGTTCGATTCAGGAGCTACATGTTCATACATTTCATCTGCATATGCACAAAAGCATAACATACCTGTAACCCCGAGAGCAAACCCCATCCTAACTAGCTCGCCCTTAGGAACTTTCAGAAGCGTTCACATATGTAGGGGAGTGATAATCACAATCGAGGGACTTGACTTTCGAGCTGACCTAACCCTACTACCCTCCAATAGCTTAGATGTCATCTTAGGCATGGACTGGCTAACCAAACACCGGGGAGTGATATCTTGTTCACCTAGATATGTTCAGGTAACCCACCCTTGGGGAACAGCTGTCCGATGTGCACCCCAAACCGAGAGAGTCCAAGCCCTCCTATGTGCCCTGGAGACTAAAGTAGATAAGACAGAACTGACATTCAGAGATGTGCCAGTAGTCTGTGAATTCAATGACGTATTTCCAGAGGAGTTGCCAGGAATGCCACCAGATAGAGATGTGGAGTTTATTATAGAGCAGATGCCAGGGACTGCACCGATTGCCAAAAGACCCTACAGAATGTCGGCTGATGAGTTGAAGGAACTCAAGAAGCAGCTGGGAGAATTACTGGAGAAGGGCTTCATTAGGCCTAGTGCCTCGCCCTGGGGATCTCCCGTTTTGTTTGTCAAGAAGAAGGATGGCACGATGAGGATGTGCATTGAGTACCGGAATCTGAATGCGGTCACAGTCAAGAATAAGTACCCTCTGCCCCGCATCGATGATCTGTTAGATCAACTGAGTAAGGCCAAGTACTTCTCGAAGATCGATCTCCGATCAGGGTACCATCAGATGAAGATCAGGGAAGAGGATATCTCGAAGACTGCATTTGTCACTAGATATGGACAGTATGAGTGCACAGTAGTCTCATTTGGACTCACTAATGCTCCAGCATACTTCATGAACATGATGAACAAGATCTTCATGAATGAGCTAGACAAGTTTGTGGTGGTATTCATTGATGATATATTGGTTTATTCAGCCACAAAAGAGGAACATGAACATCATCTGAGGACCGTATTGGAGAGGTTGTCTCGCAACCAGCTATACGCCAAATTCTCCAAGTGCGAATTCTGGCTTGAGGAAGTTGCTTTCCTTGGACACGTACTGTCAGGAGAAGGAGTCGCGGTAGACCCAGCCAAGATTGAAGCTGTGAAAGAGTGGGAACAACCCTGTAATGTGTCAGAAATCAGAAGCTTTTTGGGACTTGCAGGATACTATCGCAGATTTATTGAGAACTTCTCCAAGATTGCAAGACCCATGACCAACTTGCTGAAGAAAGAGAACAAGTTTATATGGACCCCTGAATGTGAGAAGAGTTTCCAGACCTTGAAGGAGAAGCTCACTACTACACCTGTACTAGCCCTGCCCGATATTCACAAAGATTTTGTTGTATATTGTGACGCCTCTCGGCAAGGTTTGGGCTGTGTACTAATGCAAGAAGGAAGGGTGATAGCTTATGCCTCAAGACAGTTGAAGGAACATGAGCAGCGATACCCGACTCATGACCTAGAACTTGCAGCCGTGGTACATGCACTCAAGATTTGGAGACACTATCTGATGAGCAACAAATATGACATCTACACTGACCACAAGAGCCTGAAGTACTTCTTCACACAAGAAGATCTGAATATGAGGCAGCGCAGATGGCTAGAACTCATCAAGGACTATGATCTTGAGATCCATTATCACCCAGGAAAGGCTAATGTTGTCGCTGATGCACTTAGCCGCAAAAGCTACTGCCATACCCTCATCACCAACTCTATGCCGCCTGAGCTCAGGAGAGAGTTCGACGCATTTCAGCTCGAGGTAGTCTCCTATGGCATGCTAAATGAGCTTCGCGTCGAGTACAATCTCACCTCACGGATCCGTGAAGCGCAAAAGAACTGTCCTGAGATAGACTATATCCGAGGTTTGATGAAGCTGGGAAGAGGCCCCGAATACCGAGAAGATGAGCAGGGAACTGTATGGTACAAAGATAGAATCTGTGTACCGACGGATTCAGCGATACGAGAAGAGATTCTATCAGAAGGGCATGACACCAAATATTGCATTCACCCAGGGTCAGCCAAGATGTACCATGATCTAAGGAAGCACTTCTGGTGGGAGAATATGAAGACAGACATTGCAGGGCATGTAGCCCGATGTGATACATGCAATAGAATCAAGGCCGAACATCAGAGACCAGCAGGGTTGCTACAACCAGTTGAGATACCAGAATGGAAGTGGGAGTGCATATCCATGGACTTCATAATAGGACTGCCCCGATCCGAGCATGGATATGATTCTATATGGGTAATAGTGGACCGTCTAACCAAAGTTGCACATTTTATACCGGTCAAAAGGAAGTATAGAGTTGAAAAGCTAGCAGATCTGTACGTATCAAACATTTTGAAGTTACATGGGGCACCTCTGAGTATTATATCTGACCGAGGATCACAGTTTGTATCACAGTTTTGGAAATCCTTGCACAAGTCCATCGGGACCAAGCTCGACTATAGCACAGCATACCACCCGCAAACAGACGGGCAAACAGAAAGAGTGAACCAGATTCTCGAGGACATGTTACGTGCTTGCGTATTGAGGTACAAGGAAGGATGGGAGAGCTGTCTACCCCACGCCGAGTTCTCATACAACAACAGTTATCAGACAAGCATTAAGATGTCTCCATTTGAAGCGTTGTATGGAAGACCGTGCAGGACCCGTTAATGTGGTCAGAACCAGGTGAAAGGACATTCTTCGGTCCTGCTAAGATTGTGGAAGCAGAAGAAGGTGTTGCCCAAGTAAGAGAGAATTTGAGGATTGCACAAAGTAGGCAAAAGAGCTATGCAGATAGAAGACGTAGAGAGCTTGAGTTTACGGTTGGGGATTATGTCTACCTCAAAGTATCTCCACTTCGTGGCACCGTCAGATTCCACGTAAAAGGGAAATTGGCACCAAGATATGTTGGGCCATACAAGATCTGTAAAAGGGTTGGAAAGCTTGCTTACAAGCTGGAATTACCGGAGGAATTATCTGGAGTACACCCCGTGTTCCATGTCTCGCAATTAAGGAAGTGTTTGAAGCTTCCCGAGGAGCAAGTTCCTACGGATGCATTAGACCTGCAAGACACACTTGAATACAAGGAACATCCGATCAAGATCTTGGCACAGGATACAAAGGAGACTCGAAACAAAACCATTCCGATGTGCAAGGTACAATGGAGCAATCACACTGAAAGGGAAGCTACGTGGGAGAAAGAATCGGACTTGCGGATTATGTTTCCTTACCTCTTCGATGGGTACGTTATCCCTGAATCTCGAGGTCGAGATCCTAATGAGGGTGGAGGACTGTAACAACCCTAAAAATCCACACAACCTAAAAATCCCAACCAATTAAAATTTTTCATTTATTTATTGTGAAAACCCATTTTTCTTGTGCAAGCATATAGGTTTCATTATGAAATTGGTAAATAAAGTAGTGTAGTTTGCATTTTAATTCCATTCACATAGAATAATAACTTATGCATCACATTTGGGATTTATTGCAATTTATGTTTGTATTTACTCAATATTTAAAATGGGCAATATATGTATATATACACTAAATTGAAAATAGAAAAGGAGAAAGAGAGTTAGGCCAGCCATTCGGCCAGCCGGGTCGCTAAGCCAGCCCAAGCCAGCCCGACCTTCTTCTCCTCACCTCACTCGCGCGCGGCCCACGTTGCGGCTCGGCAGCGCGCGCGCGACCGGCACACACACGCTCGGGCTCGCTGCCAACCCGGCCCCGCCTGTCAGCCGCTCTCGCCCCCCCCCACTGTTCTTCTTCCTCACGAAGGCGACGCGCCTGCCGGGGGTGTCACGCGAATGGCGTGACCCCGGTCCCACAGCCGACAGCATGGCAGAGCCCTGACCCCGCTGTCCCCCTCCTGTCCCCTCCTTTCTTGGCCGCCAAGCGAACCCGCGCCCATCCGGAGCCCTAGATCCACTCGAGCCACGGCCCTTCGATCGGTCGAGCGCGATCAGGACCGTACACCATTGGAGCTGGCCAAGCTCGCCTATAAAAAGGAGCTCACCCCGAAGCCCTACCCTCATTTCCCCTCGCCGCCACCGCAGCACAGACCGGCACACTGCACCAAACCGAGAGAGAGAGAGAGCGTAGGAGAAGGGCGGAGCAGAGGAGGAGAAGCTGCCGAAGCGCCGCCGCCGCGGAGCACGCCGGAGCCGGACACGGAGGAGAAGCCCGAGCTGCGGACGAGGAGCGGCACGGCACTGCGATCGCTCTGCACGGCTCCGACTCGCCACTGCACCGCCATCCTAGCTTCACCGACACCACGGTGAGCCATCGCACGCCATGTCCGAACCTTGCCCTGCTTTTGCCATGGCGTTCCACCCTCGGGACGCGCAGGCACGAGCCTTTACCGGCTCGGGAAGATCACCTGCACCATGCACTCATTCGACCGGCCGAAACCCCCGGACTACAAGCTTGCTAGACCGAGAACGCAGCACGACGCGTTCTCGGCGGAGCGCGCTCACCACCGACGCGTTCCGACGCCGAATCACCCGTTCGGAGCAATCCGACTAGCACCCGTATAGGTTAGAGCGTCGTGGAGCACCGCCACGACCCCTTGAGCTAGCTACGTGGATCTAAGCGCTAGAGGAAGCCTGAATCGCCTTGGCCGCGTGCGCCGCGACCTTACCGGAGCGCCGCCGCGAGCCGTCGCCAAAAGAAGGTCATGCCATGGCTAAAGTTCGCCACCAGAGTGTTGTATGCCTCTCTGGCCTCACCAATTTGACGAGACCGCATTCGATTGAACCAATACTTGGTCGTAGCCGCGTTGCCGCCTTCCGCCATCGTCGGCGACACGCCGCCGCCACAACCGGGCACCTTGGGAGTCTCGGTAGCCAAAATTGGTAGTTTGTATACCATCACCATAGACCCTGGAGGCGTATACATCTCCTAGAAGACCTCCTTAGCCCCGCCGGAACCTCACAGTCGCGGCGACATCGCCGCCGACACGTTCCGCCTCGCCTAAAATCCGTTCCGAGTACCCCCGGTCGCCTCGCGCTGCGGAGAAAGGCCGCCGAGGTTCGCCAAGTCAGCCTCAGCACCGCCGCTAGATAGCCGAGCCCCGAATCATGTCTGTCGCCTTGGCTACGTGCGCCTCCACCTCGTCGGAGAACCGCCGTATGCCGAGGGAGAGAAGGAGGCCATACCACGACTCCAACCCGCCACCATCTGGTCGGACGACTGCCTGAGCACGCCAATTGGGGAAAGCCGAGCCTTGTCTTGCCGAAGTATGGTCATAGCCGCCCTGCCATCGTCCGCCGCACCGGAGAGACACCGCCGCCTTGAACAGATGCCCTGGAACCCTGCTAGCACCAATCTCCGATTCGCCCGAGCCTCCCCAAGAGAGCTCGGGAGAGCAGCACCCTCGGCGCACCAAATCTCCGATTCGCCCGAGCCTCCCCAGGAGAGGTCGGGAGAGCAGCCCCCTTCGGCACCCAAATCTCCGATTCGCCCGAGCCTCCCCAGGAGAGCTCGGGAGAGCAGCCCCCTTCGGCACCCAAATGTCCGATTCGCCCGAGCCTCACCGGGAAAGCTCGGGAGAGCAGCACCCTCGGGCGCCCAAATTTCCGATTCGCCCGAGCCTCCCCGGGAGAGCTCGGGAGAGCGGTCCCCTCGGCGCCCAAATTTCCGATTCGCCCGAGCCTCCGCGGGAGACCTCGGGAGAGCGGCACCCTCGGGCGCCCAAATGTCCGATTCGCCCGAGCCTCCCCGGTAGACCTCGGGAGAACGGCACCCTCGGCGCACCAAATCTCCGATTCGCCCAAACCTCCCCGGGAGAGCTCGGGAGAGCGGCACCCTCGGCGCCCCGAATCTCCGATTCGCCCGAGCCCCGCCGAGCTAAGCCGAACTACGCCGAGCTCCGCCGAGCTACCCCCGACCACCGCCGAGCCACGCCGAGCTACGCCAACGCCGGCAACTCTCTAGGAACCAGCATCGAACACCTGGTGGGCGACCATCGGGTTTGTGTTCGGATGAGGCGCCACATGCCGCACTACTGAACCCGCGCGCCACGTGGACCAATCCCGAGCTGCCCTTGATTAACCGACCAAATCTTCCCATTTTCAGAAAATAGGATAATCTTCGAAAATTCATAACTTATTCATACGATATCCAAAAATTGCGCACCATATATCAAAATTCTCAGAATAATGAGATCTACAATCTAAGACTATATTTGTGTGCATTTGGCTCTTTATTTTATTGGATTTTTCTGAAATACTCTATAGGAGTCGCTGACGCGACGATTTCGTGTTCGATTTCAGAGCCGGAGGAGGATCTGACTAAGGAGGACGACCACGAGTACTTTCAGGAGCTAGGAGACGACTACGAAGATGCCACGTCCCACCAAATCCTTAGATCCTATTTAGGCATTGCAAATGACATTGTTGCTATTGCTTTATGATTATGTATGGATTGGTTGCATGGTAGTATATTTGAATTCCCTGCCTTGATAAGACTTTACCTTACTATCCGCTGCTAGGTTAGCTGCTGCTTAATTTACTGTTACTCTTTCACTACTTTCTACTTGCTATATGCTATGTGGTGGAATTGGGACGGTGTATAACTGATTATAACCACTGGGAGAGAGTGCTGCGTGCGTCTTGGGTGCGTGGTGAGGGTTGATGTCGACCAAGTGGGATGTGAGACAAGCCCATGGGGCAAGTCGTGCCGGGGGTGCAACCTGGGCATCCCCAAGCGAGATACCTGTGGCGGGTAAAGTTGTTAAGGAGGTTCCGGGTGGGATAGCCTTGGTGGTTTGAAGCCCGTGGACGGAGGTGCTGTGATGGCACGGGGAGAGTATCCCCTAAGTGGAGATGCCTGCTTGGTCAAACCTAGGATGGACTAGTTTCAGGTTCATGGGAATCCTTTTCTACTCACTCGCTTCTGATGGGCGGGAGACGGCTGGACTACTTGGTAGGACGGTGCCACTACTGCTAGGTTGAAAGGTGATAAGGGTGGGCGGAGACGGTCGATGGGTTTCCGTTCCGTTCTAGATGCACAGTACCACTGGATGGGCCCGGTACTGTGTCTCACAGTCTCAGCATAACGGTGTAGGATCCGGAATATCCCAGGGCTGAGTGGTAGGGTGGCATCGACTTAGGCAAGCAAGCACCCGGAATTCTGCCTAGGTGTTTGCGCAACACCTATGATGGCTAATCTTGTGGGTAGTGAAACCTCTGCAGAGTGTACGGTTGATCGATCGATACATATGCCAACCTGTTGGCTATGGACCTTTCCTGTGAAGCTTCTACTAGTGTAGTGAGTGTTCTCTTCTCCCCCTGGATGACATTTTTCCGGCAGTGTACCCGTTGTGGTAGTGTGCCGCTGAGATAGGCCCAAGAGGGAGTTGGGCCTGTCGAATGAGAGCGAGGTGTTGGTAAGTGAGATGTGGTGATGGGAAAAGGGATAATGGTGTTAACTGGTGATAAAACTTGACTAAATAAACATTGATTACAGCTGCATAGGAAAACCTCAGCCTATATGTCTGCTTGAATAGCCTTGCATCCACTTTCCACAAAGCAAATGCTGCATAGGTGGGCTCCGTGGCCAGTACAAATCGTACTGATAAATTTGCTGTCAGGTGACGAGAATGAGTACGACTTCGAGGGAGATGATGACGAGGAATAGGGTCACGTGCTACACTCAAGTTGGCCGTGAAGGATGAATCGCTTCCGCATCTTCTAAAGCTTCTCTGAATGTTGATTCCGCCAGTGTGGCGATGTAATAAGTATTTATGTAAGACTTAATTACCGTTGTATGGATCCTGGTGTCAACTGAGATATGGGTAATTTCATGGATTGTCCCAAGCAATCTGTTGAATTACAATTCGAGCCTGTGGATTTCCCTTCGTGGAAATCGAGGTCGTTTCATAACATGAGCTTTCTTAATGATATCAAGCTCATTCTTGGTATGCTTATTCCCCGTTTAATTTTGGCTGTCAAAATTCGTTTGTTTCATTCGCCCCTATGCTGCCCTTTTGGGACGACAACACCAAGCACATAAGCATTTGTGCTCATGGTGATTGCCCATTTTAAAGGAGAAGCAGCAGGAAGAGCTTAGGCGAGATATTGGATGGCTCTGGCTGTGGTCGAGAAGAAGGGGAGTTTGGTGCGAACAATTGTTGCTTGCTGGTCAATTGTAAAGGTCCTTCCTTGAGTGATCATTTAGTTGAAGTTTGACATTATTTTGTCCATTTTGGTTGCATTGTGAACTGACTGATCTTGCACACCCTTTACCGTGCATCACAAAAAAGATGCTTTGTGGACTACTATTGCCAATTTGCTCTCCTCTCATTGTTATATACTAATTATTGGAATAGCCTGAACAGCTATTGCCTACTTAGTTTGCGCAGCACAGCATAACAGTAAATCCCTCAACCCATCTTATCTTTGGGCTCCTAGGCAAAGTTTCTTCGGTTGAGGTTGAGGTAAATTGGTCAGAGTCGTTATTCAGAGGTAGCTGGTAATAGTTTCTGATGCTTCATGACATCACTGAAGCTAATTTTCTGCTATTGAGGTATGAGGACGACATGGCCTTTATAGTCAAGTGTTTGAGCCTGACGGATGAAGACCAATATGTTAATAGCTTGAGTTTCCAATTGGAGAAATAAAGACAAAACATGTTCCTTTAGACCATTTGATGCCTAAAGTACTGCTTATGTATGTATGTGCTAAAAGGAGAAATCAGTAATATTGAATTACTAGACTTATATGCTGTTCAGTTTCATCTTACTGAAGATGTGCCTTTTATTAATTTCGGCAGCGAATGCTGTCACATACTATGCTTGTTTATGACCAGTGCATAAGAATGTGAATATAGTGTTTATTTGGTTCGGCAGTTAACCCTGCACAAGTTTACTTTAGAATGAGAATATAGTGAATATATATGCTAAGTCTTTGCGTTTGTGTTCATTTCATTTTCTGAATTTTTCGTTGAATTTCTCATGATGTCTTGCACTTCCCTTTGTTTTCTTTGGAGAACTTTGGCCTCCCAGATTCTTTCCCGGTGGAGGGTTTTTTATTCAATTTTCACTGCCTGAAATCTAATGCTTGGTTGTTGAGAAAATATTTTGACAATCCACATGGCTCATGAGATCTATATATACCCGTAGCAACACACGGGCACTCATCTAGTGAGACATATATTTCTTAGCTAGGTGCCAACAAGCTAATAATTACCTATTGAACCAGCATAGATACTCCCTCCATCCCAAATTGTAGGTCATTACAATCAAGAATCTTGGAGAGTCAAAGCATCGACTTTGACCAAATTTATATAATAAGATAAATAATATTTATAATATCAACTAAGTTTTAAAGTATGATTAAATTCTTCATGAAATATATTTTTATATTACACTTATTTGTTGTCATAATAAATAGCTGGATCTATCTCAACTTAGTTGGACATATGGCAAGGTAGTTATTAGCTAGTTGCATACCTAATAAATAGCTGGATCTATTTAGATTACCTTAACCAAATTTTAGGAGCCAACTGTGTGGATCCAAATAGTTTTACAGTTCTACTATCAGATTGCCACAAAAGCTAGGCCAGCATATATGTACTCAGATATGCTTTCTCTCTCTGTGTTTGATGTGCCTTGTAAATTTTTTTCCACCTTTCCTCGTTTCTCTCCATTATTTTTTGGCCGGTAAAGGATATCTTTATGAACTACAGTAGACATGAATCGGCTTTTAGAAGGTCTAGACGGCACACAGACATTTGCCCTATATTTAAGACAAAAAAATACGAATGTAGAAGATAAAAATAAAATAAAATAAAATAATAATATTATAATGTGCTATGCTACTGTACTAATATAAGTACACAAATAATAAAGAAATGTTTAGGAAAGTATGCATTTGATTAATTCTTTAATCAATAAAATTAGAATTTCTCTCTTTACCTATAACTTGGAAGTTGTGATTTTTTGTGGTTTCTCTCAGAGCTTCATACAAGTTCCTAGTCTAATTGCTCCATGAATTATTCACAAGACACAAGCTATGCATGTTCATTGTCATCGTCTTCACAATTGCCTTCTCTATGGCAGTTGTGTATCATCTTTGGATGGTAGATTCTAAAACCTTGTTTTGTTATCTTAAAAACTTTGCCTTCTCTGTACATTGTTATATATTGTGGTGTAGATGGATGATAATGTAGATGTAAGTGAAAGCGTAAAAGGTTTGGTAGATTACACGATGTGTTACAATGTGATCAAAGGTTTTTACATATGGGCATGATGAGGAGCCAGGGACGGTGGGCCCATAGGCCATGAATTTCGTTGCACATTTACAATCTAACACTCCCCCATGGTCTAAACTAGGAGCACCGTGCAGATTTAGTTTGGCTCCTCATAATCAAACCTAGGTCATTGGGAGAAGCCACGAAGAACTCACCTGACCTTGCAGCGATCAAGGGAACCATCAGACAAAAACTTAAGACGATAAACCCATTTCACCGGTAACAACATTCACACCGGGTGAACGGTCAACAAGTGTCCAAGTGTCATTAGCCAAGAGTGCATCAAACTCGGTTTACATAGCGGCGGGCCAAGTAGGGTCTGAGCGGAAGGTCTTCAGTAGTGAAGAATGGGTCGCTGTATGAAGATTTAGGCAATCCACTGGTTGGATAAAGCCGGACTTGCCACGCGTTCGCATATGGTGATTGAAGACGTACAAGAACAATGGCTTGAGGCATCGTTGTGGTGTTACGCCCAACACTACAGGCAGCGACCCGGGACAAGATGCCGAGCCAGACGTAGCATCCTACACGGGGGCACGGCATAGGCCAGAGCCAAGCTTGATGGCGGGCGTTCTCGGTGTGGGCGCGAATGCAGTATTGGCACCAGGCGCATGCTTTCATTCCGTATCGGCTAAAGGGGCATGCACCCTTGTGGAGTGCCCTCGGCGGCTAGGAGCCTAGGACACACTCACACACGTTGGGGAAGGTGCACCGTAAGCAACATCCAAAGACGAGGAAACTACAACCACGCAGCACTCAGACCAATTGGCAAAGTGGAAGAGTCATCATCGTTCAAACAAGAAGAGTCATCATCGTCCTAATAAGTGGCGTGATCCAATGGCGAGGTCTACATCTCAGAAAAATGAAACAAGGAGTCATCAGACACGATGTGGACGGAAATAATGATCCTAGAATAGGGCCGGGCTACCGTCCACCTGGTCGGCGCCTGTCCGACCAGGGGTGGATAGCGCGCCGATGGAGACGACCGAGTCCTCACGCTGGTTGCCTGCGCGCGCAATAAATTTTGCGGGTCATCGCCGCGAGTTCTACGCTGAGGTAGTGGGGTGCCATCGTGGGCCGATCACCGCGTCGCTGATCGTGGGCCGTCTTATGTTATACGTACAACTTTACTGGCCTGATAGTGATGCCCTGTACTGTACCACGCGTGAATGAATGTACATAGAATAAGAAAAAAAGTATTGTACATTCAAAGGAGCCGAACACATGACTCATGATGGTGGTGCTCGTGAACCTTTTTTTTTTGTTACTACGTGAACACACAAAAATATACCACGAAATATTATATTTTATGTGTACTATTAGAACAACTAAAAATACATTATGGAACCTACTGTAGATACTGCTTGAACAACATGTATTACACCATGGAACATCTCACAAATACACCATTTATATGAATAAAGTATAATTATGAATACAAGAAAGATATAAAAATAAATAAAATATCAAACTATTTAATTGAAATAAAATAATGAAGAGAAAGAATCCAAAGAAAAAAATAAAAATAACATTGTATGATAATGTTTGAGTAACCTAGCATATACTACAAAACATATTACATGTACTATATGGATACCCAAATAAAAACAAAAAAAATGCTACCAAACGTTAAAAAAAAAACTAGAACATCAATACATACTATCGAACATCACAAATAGATCAAAGAACATCACACTAGCACTTCACGAACATTGTAAAGTATAGTATAGAACATCATCTAGATATTGCATGAACATCACAAAATAACATGAGAAATGTAAAACTAACATAATAAAATTAGCAAAGTAATTAATTAGAGTCAAATAAAAAGAAGAAAAAACTACCAAACATCACAAAATATATCTTAGAACATCAATGTATACTTATTGAACATTACACAATACATCATAGAACATCACTTTTCTACTCGCGGCTATTACAAAATATAGCGTAGAACATCACGTGTGTGCTAAGTGAACATCATGTGTATCTGTAAATTTAAAAAGTAAAACATGCACTTATAAATAAAATAAAACAAAGGAAAAAAGAATAAAACACAAAAAGAAAATGAAATAAAAAAATTATTAATTCTATCAAATAGAAATTTTAATTGTATAGATGTTTAAAAAAGACATAAGAAAGCAAAAGGAAAGAAAATAAAAAAATTAACATAGAAGCATGGAAAGGAAAAAAGTAAACAAAAATAGTAAAAGAAACTAGAAAACAAAAAGGATGACAAAACTCCAAAAAAAGGAAAAAAATAAATGAATGAAAGGAATATGAAAAGAAAAGTAAAACATAAAATAAAAGTTAAAATAGAACAAGGAAACAAAAAGAATAATATAAGACCACCAAAAAAGAAAAATGAAAAAAATAAAGAAAAGAAAAAAGAATAGAAGAAAAGAGTAGTAGCAGCGAACCTGAAAAATGAAAAAAGAAAAGTAAAAAAAGAAATATAAGAAAGCAAAAGGAAATGGAAAAGGAAAAGGAAAAAATAATGGAAACCAAACAAGAAAAACAAAATAGAAAACGAAGAAGAAAACGGACCTACACACACCTTTTTCTTTTCAGAAACGGACGTAGACGTACCTGACCGCCTGGGAAGTGGGAACTAGAGCTACGCAAACAGCAGCGCTCCGTATGACCGTATCTGGGCCACTCTTGGTACCTGGGCCACGACCGTATCTAGGCCACTCTTGGCACCTGGGCCACGCTTCCTAAAGTCCCACGCATTCGTCGCCCATTGTGCGTTGGCTGGGGATGGTCGGAGCGTGAATCCTGTCCGACCTTTTTCTTTTTTTTCTTTTTTTTTTTTGAAGGAATCCTGGTCGGACAGGATGATTACCGCCCGTGGACGGCGTGGGCGGTCGCGGGCTGGGCGCGTCGTCTCGCTCAACTCAACACACCATCGGACACGACTGGGCTTCCTGTGAGGCTGGCTGTCACCACACAACCTTCAACCTTCAACGTGACGGGCCGGCGTGGCTAGGCGCCGCCAGGCTTGAGCCCACTTCCCAGTCCCTCGGATCCCTGCGGTGGCCTGCGCGTGGCGTGGGACGCCGATGCAGCGAGGGATGGGAATGGGAGCGGCGTCGCCGTGGCCGAGGTCCGCCGCCGGCGAGGACGACTGGACGAACGCGGCGCTCGAGGTTCAACCAGTCAGTGACGAGGAGGAACTCAACGGCGGCGTCCCAGTGCCAGGTCGCCTCTCACTGCTCCGCGGTGTCCCGCACCTCCTAGTCCCGGCGCCGGCGTGGATTCCATTCCTCTCAAGATAGCTCGCTATACCTTGGATCCCATTTGAACGCATACGATGCCAGAAAAAAGTCACGGCGTGATTTGGAAGATGGAAGTCATCACCCTGTCCAGCATGTCGAGCCCTCGATCAACACAAAAGGCCAATTTCACACGCATGCTCAGAGATCAATGCTACTCCAACGCGAAAAGCAGCGACAAGCCACTAGCCAGGAATGCGGCAAGCATGCTCACCTGTCCCCGACTGTCTGATTAATATTCTTCGATTCGATCACAAGAAGCCCCTAAAACCTTGAAGGCTTAACATTGGGCAACAGATTAAATCTGAACATACTAGCACGACAGCACGAGTTGTCTGGAAGCAAAGTACAACGAACTAAACCAGCATATAGGCTAGTACAATTAAGCGACGAACTAAGCAACGCGAGTTTACGGCAGTCACGCGAAGGAGGGGCACAGCACAGCACTTGGCCGCGTCGATCAGTACTCGCCGTCAAGCAGCCTGCGGGCGACCTCGAAAGAGACGAAGGCGTCCATGCAGGCGTACCTGATCTGCTCGTAGCTGAGGCAGTAGGCGTCCCAGCGGCTCATGGTGACCCTCTGCGGCTTCACGAGGTCGACGCCCATGACGGCCTGCACGAGGGCGCGCAGCCCCGCCTGGCGGAGGTCCGGGCGGTTCATCCACTCCGCGGCGCGGCCGCGCAGGTCCACCGCGTTGGCCACCTGCAGGCCGTGGTCGTCGCTGAGCCGCTCCGCGTCCGCCTCCACGCCGACGCCGAAGAACCGGATCCCGCGGTCGCCGAGGAACTCCGCCAGCGCGCCGGGGACGTAGTCGGCGTGGAGGAGCTGGAAGATGAGGCAGCTGCGCTCCACGCACAGCTGCAGCGTGGCCACCGGGTTCTGGTCCGCGCGGTAGCTTGGGCGCCACTCGACGTCCAGCCCGACGGTGATGTTGTAGCCGATGCCGCCGGGGCGGTGCACCGAGAGGATCCCCGCGATCCAGCGCTCCACGGCCTGGCCGGAGGATGTGACCGTGGTGCTGATCACGTGGTTGCCGAAGGTCACTTCGATCACGGCGGTCTCGGCCATTGGATGCCTCGTCGTAGTTCGTCCCTCTGGCGGCGGCGGCGGCGGCGCTTCTTTTCTCCTGCGCGAATGACAACGGGGACTGGGGAAGACGCTATTGGTTTGGGAACGGCTGCTAATCGAACAACTGCGGCGGGGGTGGATAAAGGGCGAAGCGTGCCAGCGACGAGTCGATTCACCAAAGGAATTCCAGGAGGGGAATTTTTTTTTTCCAATTTTGATGGAAATCTTGTCTGTCAAAGTGAAATTTAATGGTGAATAAAACCTAGCAAAATCTCCTTCCGGCGGATCTCTTCCATAATTCGGAAAAATGGATATACCAAGCGGTGTTTGAATTGTTATTTTGCAAAACCTTTTTTACTGTAGCAATATGCTAACTTTTACAATAAGTGTCCAAATATGGTCAAGTAGACTCAAAAGATTCGTCTCACAATATATTATGAAGTTGTCAAATTAGTTTTAGTTTTAATCAACATTGTGTGACAGAACTTTTGGTATTTGGTGGTGAATTTAAACAGAGCAACTTGCCTTCTCTCCCAAGTTCAATTTTGTTAAGATTAGGGTTTCAAAGAACCCTTGTCTTAGGACTATCGGAACACGCTAACAGCTTATTCTTTTGACCAATCGGCGTTTATTTTTATCTACGAAATAGTATTTTTTTCTCAGAAAAAAGTAAAATCAGCGCTTGTTTCCAAGTCGAACGGGCCGGTGGGGGAAAAAGAGCGGCCCTGGTAGTCAATGCCACCGTGTACCGTCAAAACCAGGTGCACATGCGCCTAAACAGCCTCAAACGCGCCTAGGTGTTTTGGTTGCCTGGTTTCGTAAGATGGTGTGTCACAAACAGATGGTTTCAGAGTTCAAAGTTAAAATTAGACCGACGCGATGTGTTGAGGGGCCAAATGTAAACTTAATCCTTTGAAATTTGAAACGGTGAACAGAGTGGAGATAACTTGTACGCAAAGGTGTGTGCGTCGTCTATACACTGGCAGCGATCGAGAGACATGGGACATCACAATCGATACGCTCGTGGTATTGTACTACTACTGCTCGCTGGCAAGAGATGGAAGCAATGCAACATGGCTATGTTTAGATTCCAGTTGTAGTTGCAATTCTGCACTGTAGCACGTTCGTTTGTATTTGACAACTTTTGTCCAATCATGGCCTAAGTTGTCATCAATTACCAAAAAGAGGGAGATTGAAAGCCCATGTGTTTGGTTTTGGGTAATTGATGAAACCTAGTTTGCTAACAATTGCTCTAAGTGTTTCATGAGAATTGATTAGCAAAAGGCAAGATGGAGCAAAGGACCGGGTCGGTGGAGGCCACAAGTGAAGGGCAATGACGGCATCCATACAAATGGTATAAGTCCATCATCAAAAGAAGTCCACAAGCTTCATCAAAAGATGGTGAAAAAGCTAGGAGCTCAAGGCAAAGGTATAATCCATAGGAGCTCTTTTGCTTTTGGTGATCAAGACTCCATAGAGGGAGTGATCACATTTAGAATAGATGGCCGTACTATCAAGAGGGGCGAAATCGTTGATGAAATACGGTTATCAAGTGCCACTAGGTGTTCATGATCATTGCATTGCATATAGATGCTAGTGACACTAACAAACCCTTGGAAAACTCTTTTGAAAAGGCTAACATACGTGCACTTAAGTGTGAGATTCTTTGGAGTGTTAGTGCCTTAAGAAACGGGGTGAAGTTTGAGGGTTAGAGAGGGTTTAGTCCTCTCTTCCTCCTGCCGAGCTTGCTCGGCAGGATTCGGCGAATTTCGAAAACGTTTCAATAAGAAAATAGAGCGTCGGACCGTAGAGTCACAGAGCGTCAGACCTTTAGTCTCTGTCCGACGGCTAACACTGCTGAGAGCGTCGGACGCTCAGTTTCGGAGCGTCGGACTATTGTCCGAAGCGTCCGACGGTGCAGAGCGACAAAGAGGTGACACGTGAAGAGCAGAGGAGCGTCGGACTCTCGGCGTTAGTCCGACGGTGAGCGTCGGACCATCGTCCGACGGTTTTTAGGGCTCGGGGAGCTCTTTGGAAACGTCGGACCGTGGTTTCGTTTGGTCCGACGCACCGTGTATTTTCAGTCCGACGGTGCAACGACGGTGGGCGTCGGACCGTAAGGATTGGTCCGACGGCCTACCATCCGACGGTTCGTTTAGCGCGGGAAATTAGCCGTTGTGATCCAACGTTCGACTTCAAACGGCTAGTGACACGTGGCGTTCATCCGGGGCGTCGGACCGTGCTGATTAGTCCGACGGTCTGGCCGTCAGACAGTCCGACGGTACGCAGAAAAGTCCAAACGGCTAGTTCTTTATGTGTGGCTTATAAATAGTCACTTGGCCGGTTTGGGGAGTATCTCTTGGCACTCCTGAACATCATAGCATTCTTGTGAGCCTTCCCACTCCACTCTCACTCATCCTACTTGATTGTGTTCATCATTTGATGAGTTTGGAGAGCATCAAGTGCATTGCATTGATAGAGATCATCTAGAGGCACTTGGTAGTGGTGATTCGCAGCGGTTTCTCTCATTACTCTTGGAGTTTGCCAACTCCTAGATGGCTTGGAGCTGCGAGGATCGTTGAGGGGAGTTGGTGATTGTCTCCGCCTCCGATCAAGGTATTGTGAGGGGTTCTTGAGCCTATCCCCGCGGGAGATCGCGAAAGGCATCTTTAGTGGATTGCTCGTAGCTTGGTGGATCCCCATCTTGTGTTGGTTGTGCGGCACCCTTGAGAAGGGTTTGGCGTGTGATGCCAATTAGCGCGTGAACCTCCAAGTGGGTGTATCGCTACAACGAGGACTAACTTGCCGGCAAGCAAGTGAACCTCGGTAAAAAATCTTGTGTCATCTCTCTACCGAGGATTTCCCTTATATGTGATTGATTGGTTATATTGGACTTCATATCTTCTCTACACCGGGGGTATTGAAATCACCTTCTCTCTTTACTTTTGTGTACTTACTCTCGTGTGTAGCTTGTTAGTTAGTTGCTCACTTAGGAGTAGTGTATAGTAGTGACATAGCCTTTGAGTGTGAACTAGTGATCATAGTGTAGTATACTTGTCTAGGTGGCTTGCATAGCATAGTTTAGAGCTAGTGTTTTGCAAAGCTTGCTATTGTTACTAATCGTCTTGTAAAGCGTTGTTTGTAGATTTTTATAGGCTATTCACCCCCCTCTAGCCATTTAGGACCTTTCAGACGGCATCCATGCAAATTGTATAAGTCCATCATCAAAGGTGTCCACAAGGTCCATCAAGAGATGAGAAGGAAGTTGATAAAAAACCGGGAGCTCAAGGCAAAGGTATAACCAATAGAAGCTCTTTTGGTTTTGGTGATCAAGACTCCATAGAGGGAGTGATCACATTTAGGATCGATAGCCGTACTATCAAAAGGGGCAAAATCGTTGATGAAATACGATTATCAAGTGCTACTAGGTGTTCATGATCATTGCATAAGCATATAGATTCTAGTAACACTAACTTGACCCGTGGAAAACTCTTTGAAAAGGCTAACACACGTGCACCTAAGTGAGAGACACTTTTGAGTGATAGCGCCTTTGGAAACGGGGTGAAGTTTGAGGGTTAGAGAGGGTTTGGTCCTCTCTTCCTCCTGCCGAGCTTGCGAGGCAGGATTCGGCGAATTTCGGAAACGTTTCAATAAGAAAAACTAGCGTCGGACTCCAACTTGACTGAGCGTCGGACCATTGTCTTCGGTCCGACGGCTAACCCCTTCAGCAAGCGTCGGACGCTTCGTTTCGGAGCGTCGGACCATTGTCCTCAGGGTCCGACGGTGCAGAGCCGCAGCAGGTCAACACGTGGAGAGCAGAGGAGCGTCGGACGCTCGGCGTTAGTCCGACGGTGAGCGTCAGACTCCGTCCGACGCGTTTTCAGCGTTTTGGAACCTCTCTAGAAACGTCGGACGCTAGCGAGTTTTAGTCCGACAGGCTGTTGTTTCAGAGTCCAATGGTGGTTTTCGGCGGAGCGTCAGACCGGAGGTTTGGTCCGACGGCGTACCGTCCGACGGTCGTTTTGGCACGAGAAAATAGCTGTTGTGATCCAACGTTCGACTTCAAACGGCAGAGGACACGTGGCATCCATCCGAGGCGTCGGACCGGCGTTGTTAGTCCGACGGTCAGGCCGTCGGACAGTCCGACGGTACGCAGTTTTGCCCAAACGGCTAGTTCTTTGTGTGTGGCTTATAAATAGTCACTTGGCCGGTTTGGGGAGGAGCTCTTGGCACTCCTGAACATCATAACATACTTGTGAGCCTTCTCACTCCACTCTCACTCATCATACTTGATTGTGATCATCATTTGGTGAGTTTGGAGAGCATCAAGTGCATTGCATTGATTGAAATCATCTAGAAGCACTTGGTAGTTGTCTTTCGCAGTGGTTTCTCTTATTACTCTTGGAGTTTGCTGACTCCTAAACGGTTTGGAGCTGCGAGGATCGTTGAGGGGAGTTGGTGATTGTCTCCGTCTCCGATCGATGAAGTTGTGAGGGGTTCTTGAGCCTATCCCCGCGGGAGATCGCAAAAGGCTACTCTAGTGGATTGCTCGTAGCTTGTGGATCCCCATCTTGTGTTGGTTGTACGGCACCCTTGAGAAGGATTTGGCGTGTGATGCCAATTAGCGCGTAAACCTCTAAGTGGGTGTATCGCTACAACGAGGACTAGCTTGCCGGCAAGTAAGTGAACCTCGGTAAAAAATCTTGTGTCATCTCTCTACCGAGGATTTCTATTGTATTGTGATTGATTATTCATTTGGTATTGTCTAGTCTTCACCGGTGGTATAAAAATCACTCTCTACTCTTTACATTCTCGCACTTACTCTTGTGTAGCTTGTTAGCTTAGTGGCTCACCTAGGAGTAGAGTAGAAGTAGCAACTTAGCCTATTGTGTGTGAAATAGATACTATAGTTTAGAACGGTTAGGTGGCTTGCATCTTTTAGTAGGCTAGCGCAAGAGTTCGCTTCGCTACTTATTTGTCTAACCACTAAGTCTTAAGAATTGTTTGTAGAATTTTTATAGGCTATTCACCCCCCTCTAGCCATTTAGGACCTTTCAGAAGATGGTTGGTTTGTTGGTTTGTAGCCCTCTGTTTCTTTTTGCTCTTGTGTGCTATATCTGAAAAACGATGTATTTCCGTTATGCATGTAATGAAACTGGGGATGCCCCGTGTCGAAAAAAAAACAAGCCATGAACAAACGCATCAGGATTCAAGATAACGAGCCATGAACAAACGCATTAGGATTCAAGATAACGAGCCATGAACAAGAGCATCAGGCATCATAATATAGCTTGACTAATCCACGACTCCACCAAGATTGTCTGATTGATTATTCTTCCATTCCAGGAGGGCCGAAAGCCCGAAACCCCCTAAAACCTGTTTCTACCTTAAAAACCAATATTAACAACGATTAAGAGAGAACCTCTAATACACTAGCTAGTAGGGAATAAGAAGCAATCTACTAGAACATGGCGTAACAAAAGCACTGAGCACTGCAAGTTCGCGGGACTCGCCTCGGCCGCCTGGCCTTTGACGACGGCTCGATCAGTAGTCGCCGTTGAGAAGCCTCCGGCCGACTTCGAAGGACACGAACGCATCGGTGGTGGCGTACTTGACCTGTGCATCGGAGAGGTGGTACGAATCCCAGGCGCCCATCCTTACCCACTACGGCTTCTTGACGTGGGCGTTCATGACAGCGTTCGTGACGCCCTTGAGGCCCGCGCTGCGGAGGTCCGGGCACCCTATCTCCCTCGCTGCGAGCTCCGCCAGGTCCTCCGTCCTGGCCACCTCCAGATCATAATCGTTCTAGAGCCGCTCGGCGTCGGCGTCCACGCCCACGCTGACGAAGGTGTAGCCGGAGTCGCCGCCGAGGAACTCGTCCAGCGCGTTGGGGACGTAGTCGGCGTGGAGGAGCTGGAAGACGAGGCACCGGCGCCTGACGCAGAGCTGGAGGATGGCTGTTCTGTTGTACGCGCTGCTGAAGCTGGGGCGCCACTCCACGTCCAGCCCGACGACGAGATTGTGCAAGCGGCGGCGGTGGACGGAGAGGATCTCGTCAAGCCAGCTCTCCACGGCCGCGCCAGACGC
Organism: Eremochloa ophiuroides; assembly: GCA_038502445.1. NCBI lineage: Eukaryota > Viridiplantae > Streptophyta > Magnoliopsida > Poales > Poaceae > Eremochloa > Eremochloa ophiuroides. The sequence continues at coordinate 59,528,374 of JAHLJS010000006.1, forward strand.
CGTCACGGTGGTGGTGATCAGTGGCGGAGCCAGAAATAAAGAAGAGGGGGGGGGCAATTTATCAATTGGATATATACGTGCATCGATGGTGAAAAAATTAATCTTAATGCTTATAATAAGTCAAAGAATATAACAGACAACAGAATACCTAAGTATAAACTCTAAATTTTTGATTAACAACAAAATATTACCGAATTAGCCACTTCTTATACACATAGAACGTAGAATTTATAGACCGAAAAGCAAGCAAGAAAAAAAAAGATAGAACTCAAACGCAAAGCAACAGAAACAAAAAGAAAACAGGTTAATGGAGTAACAGGCAAGCCGACTGCTGTGAAAGCATAAGCCTACTAAACGATTGCTCTGTAAGAGAATTACTAGCCTACTACCTGTAACAGAACCGGCTAAATCACCTGGCCCACAGGCGCCTGTCATTGTCACTAATGACTTCTGACAGCCGGGCCCGTGTCCCAAATGATCTAGGCAGATCTGTCGGGCTACATCAGCGCCCTAAACTCCGCAGGATCACCATTGCAGAATCATCACAGGATTACAACATTTCATAATAAATTACATCAGAGTACAGAAGCGGAATATTACATAACTTAAGTTTACAAACCAGTTGTTCCAAATAGAATTTAAGTACTATTATTACAAACCATAGATAGTGGCGGTAGCAGTTGAATAATTATACAACATTATGAATATGATAACTTGGACCCTGCCCACGGGTCCCACTTTACTCTTCCTCACTGCCCTCCTGGATGATGGTCATGCAGCACGGAGCAAGGCAGACCTCCGATGGCGGTTCACCTGCAGCATGGGTTACAAACCCTGAGTACTTGGGGTACTCCGCAAGACTTACCCGACTAAGGGTGTAAAATGAGACTCAGGAATGCAGGTCATAGGTAGGGCTAGCAGAGGATAAGAATTTGCGGAAAAGCATTACTAAGCAATATTTTATTTTATTGATATTATAATTGTATCCATAGTTCTAATAATCAACCTCAACCATCATCATTCATCCATTTCCTTCATTCAATCAGTTGACCTAGTTGAGAACCACTTCTCGGGGTAGGAAAGTGGATTGAGTCTCCATTAACCGAGGAGCACGTCGATTCGAATCCAGAAATAAACCCAGCTGGGGATTCTAACCACACTGCATATGCAGCACGCCGGCATACATATACCAACCCGTCGTTACGGCTTTGCTATCCCGGAACCGGTCCTGCGCCACCCGAGAGCACAGTACACCACTCGTCTCCAGGCACGCCGGCCACGTGGGTACAAGCTACTCTCGCCATCTCTCCACTCCCAGTGCGTGGTTGTCGGTTCCAGCAATAGCGCTACCGAACTCTAGGCTTTCCACATTGGTATGTGGCTAGGCTGTTCATCTCGATCCAGCACTCCGACAACGAGCGGTCCCTACTTTTATTTTGGTTCGTGCCTGCCGGGTACCAAGTCATGGGAAACGCCGTCCCAAGAGCACAACACCCGGCGAAACACATTTCTGGTGATACCGACCAGTTCCAAACTATTCCGAAGGCGATCGTGCATCAGGACTCTAACCCGAATACACATCAACCAACGGATAACAAGTTTTTCACCAATCATAACATAATCATAGCACAGAAAATAGTTTTTCTTTTTGCAAAGCTAAGTTCATTAAGCATGACTAAGCATTTTTCAAACTTTTTATTTAAATCAGGTTTTCAGGGTTATTATTTGGGACAATGCATCTGGATAGGTTTCAATCAACTCCTATCAACCTAATGCAATAAGTTAACTCGAATTATAAGGAATTTCACAATAGAGGGTTAATGCACCGGGGCTTGCCTTGGATCGAGAAGAGGGTGGGATCGGGATCAGTCCCGCAGATGTCGAAACCCTGGATCGCCTCCGGATTGACCTCTCCCGCAGTGGCCTCGACCTTCACTTCGTCGTTCCCGGTCACTACACGTGTGCAATGATGCATGCTTAACATGATGCAATACATAAATAGAAATGCGATAATCAAATATCAATATCTTGAGTACAACTTTCCTTCACGGAGAAGCCGTAAACGAGATCTCAAAAAGTAAATCGGCGTTTTACTTTAAAACCTATTTTACAGTCATAGAAAGCCGCTGCACAGCTTGATGACTACTACAAGGTACTAGGTTATCAAGTTTGCCAAGGATCACATAGTGAAAGACCCTTGGTCTTCATTCAACCCAAAAGCCACACAACAAACCTAAATCCATTTCTCCTATCCATTTTATTTATTTTTCCCTAATTAACATATATTTACTATCTGACCAAACTAGTTCAAATGTGCCCAAATTTTACCAACAGATAGATTTTATCCAGAAACAGAGCCACAATTAATTTCATGATTTTTGGATTTACAGAGAATTAATTAAAAATGCACAAACTTGCTAATATCAATTAATCTACTGATTTATTTACCAGGAAAAATGTACTGGGGAACCACATTTCATATTTTTAACAAATACTACATGTTACAGAGAGCATACACAAATATTTTCAAAATTTTTGAACCAACAGATTTATTCATATGAAAATAACAAGTATCAGCACTATTCATACAAATATAAATAAGAAAAGCATTTGAAAAATTCGCTGGAAATAAAGAAGGCGGCCCAAACGACCGAGGCGGCCCAGCTGGCCAGGCCGGCCCAGCCGCGGCCCGCGAGCGCTCCCGCGCGTCCACCCGCGCGCGCGGCCCACGCCCGCGCCCGCTGACGCTGACAGGCGGGTCCGGCCGGTCAGGGTCGTCCCCTTCCTCCGGCCGGCCCCCGGTGCGCGCGCACGCGCACGCGCACGCGCACGGCCGCGACGGCGCTCGCCGCCGGCGACCCCAACGACGAACCCGAGCGGCCCAACCATACCCCTAGGATCACTCTAACCACCTAACGACTCTAGCCTAGCCTCGAACATCACCGACGAGCCCTCCACGGCCATGGCGGGAGCGGCGGCACGGCGAAGCCGTTCCAGCCACGGTGAACCAATAGCAAGGAATCCAAGGGGTTGGGGAGGTCTAGGAGCTCACCACGAAGCTGACTAGCAGGCCGGTGAGGACGGAGACGGCTCGGAGGGATCGGCTTGACGACGGCGGCGGATCCCGGCGGCTCGGCACGAAGGCGACCTCGCGTTCCGGCGAACCTAGGGAACAAGAGGACACACCGACACCAGGATGAGGATCAAGGGGTCACGGGAAACATGCTGCGCGCCAAACCGAGGCCCGGAGCTCACCCAATCTAGCTCGTGACGACGGCGGAGCTCGCGGCGGCGCTCTGCCCGCCCGCGAGGAAGACAACAGCGTTCCGGCGGCTACGAAGCTCCACGGCTCTCACCAGTGGACGCAAACGATGCGCACGGACGCCAGCTAGCACACTGTGAGATGGAGAGGGCGGAGATGGCGGAGGCTCGGCGAATTTGGCCGGCGACCGAGAGAGCTTGGAGGTGGCCGGGAAAGGAGAAAATGACGGGGAGGGGCGACCGTCGCCTTTTAGAGGGCAAAGGCGAGGGGAGCAGGCGCGGCACGACGCGGCGCACGCGTATCGCCTGTCAACGGCCACCGGGGCGCAAGATCCCGCCCGGCACGGCCGCCGCGCGCGCGCGGCCGGCACGGGCGCTGCCGGCGCTGTGCGAGCAGAGTAGGGGAGGGGCAGAGTACTGTAGCAGTAGGGTTATAGGGACTGTCGGTTTTGACCAAATTGCGACCGATTTCAAATACAAACTTGAAAAAGTTCAAAAACAAAAGTTGTAGATTTTGAAATTCTGAACATCTTTGCTTTTGGAACCAAGTTCAAATTCGAAGTAGTTTTGAAACTACAGCAAAAGGGGTAAACTAGGTTTTTGAATTTCAAATCGTATTTTTAAAATTACTTTTGATTTTACATAACAACTTGAAAAATAGCCAAAATAGAAGTTGTTCTACTCAGTGAGCTTTACAACTTTTATTTAGGAAGTTTGGTCAGATTCCATATAATTTTTGAAATGGTGTTTCAAATTCATTTTTCAATTCATTGATTTGAGCTAAATTCAAATTTTTATAATAGAACTTCAAAATATCCAAAAATAAAAGTTGTCACATTTTAAAAGATCTACAACTTTCATTTAGGTGCCATCTCAAGATTCCTTCTAGATTTTGAATTAGGGTTTTAGGGTAAGATTAGGGTTTATTCGGATCCTAAATTCGAATTTCTAATTCCTAATTCAAAATCACATTAGCCCAAACCACTCTAGGGTCCTAAGCACAATCATATGCAAATTAATTAACTTAAACATGATGACATGGCATATTTAATTATCCGTAATACCCGGGGTATTACAGCCTTCCCCCCTAAAAGAAATCTCGTCCCGAGATTAGCTATTCTAGAAACTGAAACAAAGTAATGGAAAAGAAAATACATGGGACAAAATATTTTACACGAGCTCACAAAATAAGTAGAAGGGTTTTTGATACAGAAGATACTAGTCAGACCATTACATTCATAAGGTGGCAAAGAATTCCGGAAAGTTTTCTGCGAGATAGTCCTCGGATTCCCAGGTAGCTTCATCTTCGGAATGTTGGTCCCATTGGATCTTGTACCACCTGGTGGTTCTTCTCCTGGTAACACGGTCCTTGATATCCAAGACCCGTACTGGGTATTCTGAATATGTCAGTTCGGGCTCCAGTACCACACCTTCTACATCAGTCACTTGGTCGGGAACTCGCAAACACTTCTTTAGCTGGGATACGTGAAACACATTGTGTACCTCTGACAGGTTATCTGGTAACTGCAACCGATAGGCAACTTTTCCCACACGCTCGGTGATTAAGAATGGTCCAATGTAGCGCGGGGCTAACTTACCTCTGACTCCAAAGCGATTGACTCCTTTCATAGGTGAAACCTTCAAGTATACATAGTCTCCAACCTTGAATGCTAGGGGTCTACGCCGCTGATCGGCATAGCTTTTCTGCCGAGACTGAGCCACCTTTAGATTCTCTTGTATTACTCGAACTTTCTCTTCGGCTTCATTGACCAGGTCAACTCCATAAAACCATCTTTCACCGGGCTCGGACCAATTCAATGGAGTACGACATCTGCGGCCGTACACTGCCTCGAACGGAGCCATCTTGATGCTTTCTTGGTAACTGTTGTTGTACGAGAATTCGGCCAATGCCAAGCACTCGTCCCACTTGTCAGGGTAATTCAATGCACAGGCCCTCAACATGTCCTCCAGCACTTGATTAATTCTTTCTGTTTGTCCGTCAGTCTGCGGATGATAGGCCGTACTGTGCAGAAGTTTAGTACCCAACGATTCATGGAAGGATCTCCAAAACTTGGATACGAACTGAGTACCTCGATCAGAGACAATTGTCTTCGGCACCCCATGAAGTCTCATCATGTGTTCTATATACATCTTGGCATAAGTAACCGCAGTGTAGGTATCTTTAACTGGCATGAAATGGGCTTGCTTCGTGAGACGATCCACAATGACCCAGATCGAGTTAAATCCCCTAGATGTCCTGGGCAATCCCACGACGAAATCCATACTAATGTCTTCCCATTTCCATGCAGGAACCGGTAACGGTTGTAGCTCTCCACCAGGCTTCATGTGTACAGCTTTAACCTTCTGACAGGTATCACATCTTGACACATACTGTGCAATTTCTATTTTCATCTTAGTCCACCAGAATTTCTGTTTCAAATCCTGGTACATCTTGTTGCTTCCTGGGTGGATAGAGTACCTTGTAAGATGCGCTTCATCAAGAATTTTGCGACGTAGCTCTGGGACTTTTGGGACTACCAAACGATTCTTGAACCACACGATGCCTTCATCATCAATCCTGAAACAATCTGCTTTTCCTGCTTGGACTTTTTCTTTGATATGCTTAATGCCCTTGCTTCCTTTCTGAGCGGTCACGATCTCATCACGGATGGAAGTTTCAATACTGATGTTAGCCAGACTGCCCTGTGGAACTATTTCTATGCCCAACTTTTCTAACTCACAGCACAACGACAGATTGTAAGGCCTCACAGTCAAACAATTACAATGAGCCTTCCGACTGAGCGCATCAGCAACTACGTTTGCCTTGCCAGGGTGATAATGTACTTCAATATCATAGTCTTTAATCAATTCTAGCCATCTTCGCTGCCTCATGTTCAGCTCTTCTTGGGTAAAGATGTACTTCAAGCTTTTGTGGTCAGTGTACACATTGCATGTGCTGCCTAGCAAGTAATGACGCCAGATCTTCAATGCATGAACCACAGCTGCCAATTCAAGATCATGAGTGGGATAGTTTTCTTCATGAGGTCGGAGTTGTCGTGAAGCATATGCAATAACTCTGCCCTCTTGCATCAAAACACAACCAAGGCCAGTACCCGACGCATCACAATACACATCGAATGGCTTCTCGATATCCGGCTGAGCTAGGACTGGTGCAGTGGTCAAACACTTCTTCAAGGTTTGGAATGCTGTCTCACACTCTGACGACCACACAAACTTGACTTGATTCTTCAGTAAGTTGGTGATTGGCTTGGCTATTCTTGAGAAGTCAGGGATGAAACGGCGGTAATATCCCGCCATGCCCATGAAACTGCGGACTTGGTGAACAGTGGTTGGTGGCTTCCAATTTAGGATTTCCTCTACCTTACTTGGATCAACAGATACTCCCTCAGCTGAGAGAATATGTCCGAGAAAAGGAACTTTATTTAACCAGAACTCACACTTGCTGAACTTTGCATAAAGTTGATGCTCTCTCAAGCGAGTTAGGACAATGCGAAGGTGGTTGGCATGTTCTTCAGGTGTTTTGGAATAGATAAGGATATCATCGATGAACACGACAACGAATTTGTCGAGCTCGGGCATGAAGACGGAATTCATGAGATACATGAAGTAGGCAGGTGCGTTGGTTAAGCCGAAAGACATGACTAGGTACTCATATAGGCCATATCTAGTGGTGAAAGCTGTCTTTGGAATGTCTTCGGGACGAATTTTGATTTGGTGGTAGCCGGATCTAAGGTCAATTTTAGAAAACACCTTAGCCCCAGCCAGTTGGTCAAAGAGTAGGTCAATACGAGGCAACGGATATTTGTTTTTGACAGTAACCTCGTTGAGCGGACGATAGTCGATACAGAGTCGAAGGGATTTGTCCTTTTTCTTGACAAAGATGGCAGGGCAACCCCAAGGAGATGAGCTAGGTCTGATGAAACCCTTATCAAGCAAATCTTGTAGCTGCACTTTAAGCTCCGCCAATTCCTTGGGAGGCATCCTATAAGCTCTACGAGAGATAGGAGCTGTTCCAGGCTTAAGCTCAATGGCAAATTCAACATCCCGATCAGGTGGCAAACCAGGCAATTCGTCAGGAAACACGTCTGGGAATTCACAGACCACAGGAATCTTCATCACTTCTTCCACTGAGGTAGCACACAGCCTTTGCACGGATTTCTCCACCTTTCTTATTGGTAGGGGAAGTTGGATGAGAAGCTGAGTTTGACTATTAGGTATGTTCACCCTTACGGTTCTATTCAACACATCAATCAAGACCTTGTGCTGAGACATCCAATTCATACCTAATATCACATCTATATCCTGATCTTTTAGCACTATCATAGTAGTAGGGAACTTATGCCCTCCCAACTCTATTGGCACTCCCTGAACTACCTCTTTAGTAGACATACGCCCCCCGGGCGAATGTATAAGGAAATCTTCCTTTATTTCCCCAATAGGTATTTCATGCTTTACCACAAATGTTCGGTTGATGAATGAATGTGATGCACCAGAATCAAAAAGCGTAAGTGCAGGGTGACCGGCAACAGGGAACCTACCCATCATGACGGGCTCTCCAGCAGGAATATCCTCAATCTGAGTGTAATAGACCTGACCTGCTTTCTTGACAACTTTGCCCCTCTGAGCATGCTGCGGACGACCACGGTGCTGACCCTGCTGCTGCTGCTGTTGTTGCTGCTGACCACCAGGTGCATTCTGGTTGTACCTCTTGGGAAAAGGACAATTGCGTGACCAGTGTCCCATCTTGCCACAGTTGTAGCAAGGATGATTGTAGGTGGTTTGAGGAGTAGTGACACGAACGCCAGGGGCATTCGGCTGAGTGGCATTTTGCTGGTTTGAAGTGTGGGAGGTGGCGGCGGTGCGCACAACCACTTGCTGTTGGGGGTAGGATGGACGATTTTGGTGAGTGGGGTGATAGATGAACTTCTGGCGTTTCTGACTGCCAGAGAATGCAGGCCTCTTGTTTTTCTTCTTCTCCTCCTGAAGCTTGACGGTTGCTTTCTTCAAAAGCTAAGGCACAATCAACAGCCTCATGGAAAGTACACTTCAGGTTATTGGACAAGCTGCGCTGAATCTTGTAGTTGAGACCTCTGATGAAACAGGCCTTCTTCTTCTCATCGGTGTTGGTGTGTTCGGGGGCATACTGTGCCAGGTGATTGAACTGCCCCAAGTACTGAGTGACAGTGGATTCATTCTGCTTCAGTGCTAGGAACTGGTCCAGTTTCAGCCTCATCACACCCGCAGGGATGTAATGAGCACGGAACGCCTCGCGAAACTCTTGCCAGGTGAGTTGATGTCCATCATCCTGTGCAGCTAACAGGTTGGCATACCAAGTGGTCGCAGGACCACGGAGCTGCTGAGCTGCAAACAGGGGCTTCTGTATCTCAGTACAGCGGATCAAACTGAATTTCTGCTCCATAGTGCGGAGCCAATCATCTGCTTCCAGAGGTTCGTCTGCCTTGGTGAACACAGGTGGGCGAGTGTCAGTGAAGTCAACATAGGTGGTCTCTTCATTGTCGCGGCGACCACGACGTCCACCACGGTCTTGCTGACTCTGAGCTAGCATGGTTGCGACATTGGTAAGCGCGGTGATAGCCTCTGCCAGAGTGTTCGGAAGTGGGGGTGGTTGGGGAATACCGGTCCCATGAGCAGAGTTGTCTCCCATCTGTTGGCAAGCAAACCACTTAGGACTTATATTACATAGGTGGAACATAATAGCACACACAGAAATAATACAATACCAAGTTCATACAATAAGGCTTGCACCCAGGCAAAGCCACAACCCATAACTAAGGTTTTCTAGACAAGCACCTAAGATAGACAAAAGAGAGGAACTAGCTGACAACTCTAGACCACACTGGCCTAGTCCTCGTCGATCTCCGACGCGCCAGAAGCGTCACTGCCCTCGAGGTCCTCCTCGATGTCCTCGTCACTCTCCTCGGAGTCCTCGTCACTCTCCTCGGAGTCCTCCTCAGAGTCTGCCTCCTCGACCTCGAGAGGCTCAACCTCCTCGTCAACGTCCTCCATGTCCTCATCCTCACCAAGGACAACTCCAAACTCCGGATCCTCCTCCTCAGGTGCCGGGATAGGGTAGAGCTGATCGTTGAGCTGGTGCACCTCCTCCTGCAAGGCGATGTTGTCCGCCTCAAGCTGCGCGGTACGCTGCTCCGCCTCCAGCATCCTGTCGACGATCGCATCCTCGCGCTCCCAAGCCTCATCCCGCTGCTGCGTCAGGCGGTCGACCTCCCGACGCAGGTCACGGTTGGTCCTCACGTCCTGGTAGTGGTTGCGGCGAGCAACCTCATACTCCTCCTCCCACTGCCCGACCAACTCCCGAAGTCTCGCAACCTCGGCCTCCAACTCCTCACTGCTGCGACGGGGTGAGCGACTCCCAGAAGCCTCGCCCTCCCCGGTACGTGGCGCCAACTGGTGGTGCGGAACACCACGCGGTCCTGTCATCTTCCTGGCGGTGAGCTTGCAACGGGCCATCTGGAGAAGGTAAGTGGATTTATAAGTAATACGGGTTAGCAAGAATAGGTTTGGTAACTTATCCCAAAAACCCACTTTTAAGGAGGAAGTTATTTAATGTGTGATTAACATGATGCATGCACGTACTTACGAATTTTAAATTATGCAAGTAAACACATACATAAATAAATAAACTTTTAACATAGGGCTAATAATAATAGCATTATTCCTCATGCTACTATAGCCACATAATATTAAATATAGGTTAAATTAATACTACGGAATAAGTCAAGAATAGAAGCAATTTGGACCCAAAATAACATATTAAGTTTTATGATCCAAAACCTTTTGAAGTTTTCGAAAAGTAATCCGTAATGATTAGCAAGGTAATGCTCTGGTACCAACTGTAACAGAACCGGCTAAATCACCTGGCCCACAGGCGCCTGTCATTGTCACTAATGACTTCTGACAGCCGGGCCCGTGTCCCAAATGATCTAGGCAGATCTGTCGGGCTACATCAGCGCCCTAAACTCCGCAGGATCACCATTGCAGAATCATCACAGGATTACAACATTTCATAATAAATTACATCAGAGTACAGAAGCGGAATATTACATAACTTAAGTTTACAAACCAGTTGTTCCAAATAGAATTTAAGTACTATTATTACAAACCATAGATAGTGGCGGTAGCAGTTGAATAATTATACAACATTATGAATATGATAACTTGGACCCTGCCCACGGGTCCCACTTTACTCTTCCTCACTGCCCTCCTGGATGATGGTCATGCAGCACGGAGCAAGGCAGACCTCCGATGGCGGTTCACCTGCAGCATGGGTTACAAACCCTGAGTACTTGGGGTACTCCGCAAGACTTACCCGACTAAGGGTGTAAAATGAGACTCAGGAATGCAGGTCATAGGTAGGGCTAGCAGAGGATAAGAATTTGCGGAAAAGCATTACTAAGCAATATTTTATTTTATTGATATTATAATTGTATCCATAGTTCTAATAATCAACCTCAACCATCATCATTCATCCATTTCCTTCATTCAATCAGTTGACCTAGTTGAGAACCACTTCTCGGGGTAGGAAAGTGGATTGAGTCTCCATTAACCGAGGAGCACGTCGATTCGAATCCAGAAATAAACCCAGCTGGGGATTCTAACCACACTGCATATGCAGCACGCCGGCATACATATACCAACCCGTCGTTACGGCTTTGCTATCCCGGAACCGGTCCTGCGCCACCCGAGAGCACAGTACACCACTCGTCTCCAGGCACGCCGGCCACGTGGGTACAAGCTACTCTCGCCATCTCTCCACTCCCAGTGCGTGGTTGTCGGTTCCAGCAATAGCGCTACCGAACTCTAGGCTTTCCACATTGGTATGTGGCTAGGCTGTTCATCTCGATCCAGCACTCCGACAACGAGCGGTCCCTACTTTTATTTTGGTTCGTGCCTGCCGGGTACCAAGTCATGGGAAACGCCGTCCCAAGAGCACAACACCCGGCGAAACACATTTCTGGTGATACCGACCAGTTCCAAACTATTCCGAAGGCGATCGTGCATCAGGACTCTAACCCGAATACACATCAACCAACGGATAACAAGTTTTTCACCAATCATAACATAATCATAGCACAGAAAATAGTTTTTCTTTTTGCAAAGCTAAGTTCATTAAGCATGACTAAGCATTTTTCAAACTTTTTATTTAAATCAGGTTTTCAGGGTTATTATTTGGGACAATGCATCTGGATAGGTTTCAATCAACTCCTATCAACCTAATGCAATAAGTTAACTCGAATTATAAGGAATTTCACAATAGAGGGTTAATGCACCGGGGCTTGCCTTGGATCGAGAAGAGGGTGGGATCGGGATCAGTCCCGCAGATGTCGAAACCCTGGATCGCCTCCGGATTGACCTCTCCCGCAGTGGCCTCGACCTTCACTTCGTCGTTCCCGGTCACTACACGTGTGCAATGATGCATGCTTAACATGATGCAATACATAAATAGAAATGCGATAATCAAATATCAATATCTTGAGTACAACTTTCCTTCACGGAGAAGCCGTAAACGAGATCTCAAAAAGTAAATCGGCGTTTTACTTTAAAACCTATTTTACAGTCATAGAAAGCCGCTGCACAGCTTGATGACTACTACAAGGTACTAGGTTATCAAGTTTGCCAAGGATCACATAGTGAAAGACCCTTGGTCTTCATTCAACCCAAAAGCCACACAACAAACCTAAATCCATTTCTCCTATCCATTTTATTTATTTTTCCCTAATTAACATATATTTACTATCTGACCAAACTAGTTCAAATGTGCCCAAATTTTACCAACAGATAGATTTTATCCAGAAACAGAGCCACAATTAATTTCATGATTTTTGGATTTACAGAGAATTAATTAAAAATGCACAAACTTGCTAATATCAATTAATCTACTGATTTATTTACCAGGAAAAATGTACTGGGGAACCACATTTCATATTTTTAACAAATACTACATGTTACAGAGAGCATACACAAATATTTTCAAAATTTTTGAACCAACAGATTTATTCATATGAAAATAACAAGTATCAGCACTATTCATACAAATATAAATAAGAAAAGCATTTGAAAAATTCGCTGGAAATAAAGAAGGCGGCCCAAACGACCGAGGCGGCCCAGCTGGCCAGGCCGGCCCAGCCGCGGCCCGCGAGCGCTCCCGCGCGTCCACCCGCGCGCGCGGCCCACGCCCGCGCCCGCTGACGCTGACAGGCGGGTCCGGCCGGTCAGGGTCGTCCCCTTCCTCCGGCCGGCCCCCGGTGCGCGCGCACGCGCACGCGCACGCGCACGGCCGCGACGGCGCTCGCCGCCGGCGACCCCAACGACGAACCCGAGCGGCCCAACCATACCCCTAGGATCACTCTAACCACCTAACGACTCTAGCCTAGCCTCGAACATCACCGACGAGCCCTCCACGGCCATGGCGGGAGCGGCGGCACGGCGAAGCCGTTCCAGCCACGGTGAACCAATAGCAAGGAATCCAAGGGGTTGGGGAGGTCTAGGAGCTCACCACGAAGCTGACTAGCAGGCCGGTGAGGACGGAGACGGCTCGGAGGGATCGGCTTGACGACGGCGGCGGATCCCGGCGGCTCGGCACGAAGGCGACCTCGCGTTCCGGCGAACCTAGGGAACAAGAGGACACACCGACACCAGGATGAGGATCAAGGGGTCACGGGAAACATGCTGCGCGCCAAACCGAGGCCCGGAGCTCACCCAATCTAGCTCGTGACGACGGCGGAGCTCGCGGCGGCGCTCTGCCCGCCCGCGAGGAAGACAACAGCGTTCCGGCGGCTACGAAGCTCCACGGCTCTCACCAGTGGACGCAAACGATGCGCACGGACGCCAGCTAGCACACTGTGAGATGGAGAGGGCGGAGATGGCGGAGGCTCGGCGAATTTGGCCGGCGACCGAGAGAGCTTGGAGGTGGCCGGGAAAGGAGAAAATGACGGGGAGGGGCGACCGTCGCCTTTTAGAGGGCAAAGGCGAGGGGAGCAGGCGCGGCACGACGCGGCGCACGCGTATCGCCTGTCAACGGCCACCGGGGCGCAAGATCCCGCCCGGCACGGCCGCCGCGCGCGCGCGGCCGGCACGGGCGCTGCCGGCGCTGTGCGAGCAGAGTAGGGGAGGGGCAGAGTACTGTAGCAGTAGGGTTATAGGGACTGTCGGTTTTGACCAAATTGCGACCGATTTCAAATACAAACTTGAAAAAGTTCAAAAACAAAAGTTGTAGATTTTGAAATTCTGAACATCTTTGCTTTTGGAACCAAGTTCAAATTCGAAGTAGTTTTGAAACTACAGCAAAAGGGGTAAACTAGGTTTTTGAATTTCAAATCGTATTTTTAAAATTACTTTTGATTTTACATAACAACTTGAAAAATAGCCAAAATAGAAGTTGTTCTACTCAGTGAGCTTTACAACTTTTATTTAGGAAGTTTGGTCAGATTCCATATAATTTTTGAAATGGTGTTTCAAATTCATTTTTCAATTCATTGATTTGAGCTAAATTCAAATTTTTATAATAGAACTTCAAAATATCCAAAAATAAAAGTTGTCACATTTTAAAAGATCTACAACTTTCATTTAGGTGCCATCTCAAGATTCCTTCTAGATTTTGAATTAGGGTTTTAGGGTAAGATTAGGGTTTATTCGGATCCTAAATTCGAATTTCTAATTCCTAATTCAAAATCACATTAGCCCAAACCACTCTAGGGTCCTAAGCACAATCATATGCAAATTAATTAACTTAAACATGATGACATGGCATATTTAATTATCCGTAATACCCGGGGTATTACACTACCCGTATACGATTACTAATCTACTACTACATGATTGTTGATCGTGATCTGATCACTGCTAATTTAGTGACTTGTAGACTAACAATGCAGGAATAGGGAGTGGAGCAACCAAAACTTGATTCAGTAAATCACGGAGGGAAGGGGGGGGGGCATAATCCAGTATGGCCCTCACCTAGCTCCGCCCATGGTGCACGTCGCCCTCAAAATTTACGGTGTAGACCTATGTGACGGCCATTGGATACGATCTGCAAACCCCGAGTGTTCCTTCTCTCTTGTGCAGACGACAGCAGATATGCGCTCTGCGACTCTCTGGGTACCGAGCGTCAAAGGGCTAGGAAGGAGACGACGAGGGATAATGGCACATTTGCCCCTGCTTTTATTTCGGTTCTGTACCTTTTTTCGCGGAAAGAGTATACACATAGAAAAACATGCCAATATGAGAGGATCAAAGAATTTGCACCCTTGTCACACATGGAAAGCAGGAGCAAAATGTGTCAATATCTCATAGGGATGATAATTTATCATCTCCTCCTCTCTCTCTCTAACTAGATGAACAACTTAGTGACAAAACACCTCATTTTCTCACATCTCTTGACTACTCGGGATTAAATGCAGCTAGAAAAATATATATTTTTATACAGAAATACGATTTTCTTTATTTCATTTTTTCAGGGTTCTCTCGACTAGTATAACCATGGCAAGGGTAATTGGTGGAAGTGGAACCGGAAAGCTAGGGCTTTCTCTTGCAAAAGGATTGCACACTTTTGCTTTCTGGCGCTCGTACTGTAGCCGCGCAGCTGCTCTGCGCGTACGTCTGCTCGTTGCTCCCTGCAATGCGCAAGATGGCAAGCGAATCAAAGCTGTCAGGTTTGACTGATATATCTTCATCCATTCCAAGTGCAGGAGTGCAGGATCAACCGTCCCAATGAGGCGATATTGGCATATTTGCTCCTGCTTTTCACGTACCTTTCGTAGTAGTATTCTCTGTTAAATGGAAAGAGTAAGGGTTAGGTAATGATCAAAGAATTTTGGTCTTGTTTTGGTCCACCATAAAAACTTTACGTTCTATCACATCGGATGTTTAGACATATGTATGATACTAAATATAGAAAGAAAATATCTAACAGATTGCGTGTAAATTACAAGACGGATTTTTAAGCCTAATTAATTCATGATTTGATAATGTCATGGTACAGTAAATATTTGCTAATACCGAATTAATTATGTTTAATAAATTAGTCTCACGTTCTACAGATGGAAACTATAATTTGTTTTTTTATTAGAATTTGAATGATCCATACGACATCCCATAGAACATCCAATGTGATATCGAAAAAACTTTACACTCTTAGACTAAACGAGAGGCCTTAAACATTTTGAGTCAATAAACCATTAGGCCTCGATGCGAATGGTGGCAGCAGAAACATAGAGTTGGCATCAAATTAAAATATCTGATTTGCTTATGTATACTCCCTCCGTTTCAGAAAGAATATAATTATAGGATTCGTGCTAGTCAAACTTGCTAAACTTTGACCAAGTTTATAGATATTAATATCAACATTTATGTCTCAAACATGATTTATTATGAAAATATATTTCGTCATTAATCTATTGATATTTATTTTGTATTATAAATGTTTCTAATTTTCTATATAACTTTGGTTAAAATAAAAATCAACTGACTTCTCGATAAGTGAGAATTGCATTCTTGTTGGGACAGAGAGAGTATCAAAGAATTTACACCCTTGTCACACATGGAAAGTAGGGGCAAACTATGCCATATCTGGTAGGGATGATAATTTACTCATCTCACATTAAAAAAGTAGCATCCATCTACATAATTAGTTTTATAAATAGTCAATATTTAATATAAGTTAAATGTAATAAAAAATTCAACGTGAAAAAAAATAGTCTCTAGAAATTGGCCTAGCTCTACCTTTCAGTCAGTCACAGAATAGTATTTTCTCTCATAACAAATCAGTCGTACAATCCAACCAGCCGTTTAATCCAACAAAAAGCTCTTAGGTTTGACTGATATCTTCATCCATGCCAATGCTGCTGCTGCAAGTGCAGGACGGCAGGACTCAGGAAGAGTTGCAGCACAACACCGTCCCTACGAGGAGATATTGGCATATTTGCCCCTGCTTTGTTTCAGCTCTACACATAGTATTCTCTTTTGAGTGGAAAGAGTAGGGGATGATCCATCAAAAAATTTAAACATTTGAGTCGACAAACCATTAGGCCTCAATGCAAATAGTGGTAGCTTCGAGTTGGATTCAAAATATCTAGAGTAGTTTGCATATGTAGAATTAGATATTTGGATTGTAGAATCAGAAGATAAAGGAGAAAGCTAAATTTTATTATAATCTAGAAGCTGGATTCAATGGTCCCATAAAATTCACGGGGTCCAAGTTATAGCTTTTTTTTTTGTTAGTTGAACCTGTGGACCCCGTGCTATACCTCTCAGCTCTCTCTGCCGCACTCCCTCCTTGGCCCGCGCCGTACGTCCGCTCTGCCGCACCGCAGACCCTGGATTTAGCGACTTCGGTGCCGTAGCGGAGGCTGTAGAGGATGGCGCTGCACCTGCTCCGACCGCTAAAGGGTCCTGGAGGACCCTATCTAGAACGCCAGTGCAACCAGCCTAAGCTTTTTGGCTTAGACAAACAAGTTTCCATATAGATTCTAGTGTATAGTACTCCGTAGCAAACAACAATCGTTTCTCTATTTATGTTAGGAGCTAAGATCTAAAAAGATATCTGTTTATTGCTCCCTATCTAGTCCCCGGTTCTCCATCATTGCTCTCTCGCTAGAATCGTTCCACCGGATAATCAAAGGGGCTGGAGCAGTTAGCAAACCGGCCCTAACTCCGACCTAGAAAGAGGCTCCTTTCACCTTTTTTTTTTTTTTTCTTTTTTTTCTTTTGTGACTTGTGAGGGAAACCCTCAAGGAGACAAGGACTCTCTTTTTAGCAAAAGGAGACAAGGACTACTGGACTCTTCAGCAGATGAGCCCGCCCAACTTGTTGGATATTTTTTACTCCTCTCGTCTCGCATTCGCCTCGGCCACGGATGCTCCGTTGAGCCGGGCGTACGTCCGTCGTCCAGATCGCAGGCGGCAATGCAGAACCCCGCGCGCTCCTCCGCGCCATCCTCGCCGCTGGTCTCGTCCGCGCCACCGCTGCCTCCACGGCCACAACGCGTGGCCTACCCCTCCCTCCGCCGCCGCGATCTCCTCCTTCTCCCGGCAGCGCTGACCCTCCCGATGGCGCCGGCCCCGTTGCCTGCGTCGGCGCGCGGGCTGTTCCGCATGCCCCCGCCGCGCCTCGCGAACCGCTACTTTCTGGTGCGCGCCGGCGAGTCCGTGTACGAGGGGCAGGGCCTCCTCCGCACCAACCCGGTCGCCAAGACCTCCGTCGACAGCGGCCTCTCCCCCGTGGGGCTCCGCCAGACGGCGCGCGCCGCGCTCGAGCTCCAGCGCCTCGGCGCGTGCGAGGATGACTGCTGGATATGGCCGTCGATCACCCAGCGAGCTTACCAGGCGGCCGAGATCATTGCCGCGGCCAACGGCATCAACCGCAGGTGAGGGGCCCACGCCGACTCTCTGTTACTTCAATTGCCTCTTTGATTTCAGTAGTAGAGATACTACTAACTTGGCTTGTTTGCAGTCGCATCGTGCCGGAGTACAGCTTCTTGGATGCACGCGGATTGGGTGCGTTTGAGGGGAAGAGCTTAGACGCCTTGCCGGAGGTACTCATTTCTGAGCATTATATCATGAACAGTTGCGTGTAACTAGGATTTTTAGTATGAGGGTACAAGAAGCTGAAGAGCAGCTAGCTCGGAACGAACAATATTAATGTTTCCTATTACAAGACAGCAGGGATACAGTATGTTTTCAAGTTCAGATGTTGGCTTACTTGATTCATCATGAACCAAACTATTGTCAGATCGATGCCAATGCCTTTTTTTACACTACTGAATTAATAGCGACAACGATAATAGAATTTTCAGTAGATACATAAAGCTGCTGGGCTTACCGGGCATAAACTAATAGTCAATTTCTGACGAATGCTTATCCAGTTATCCTAGGATAATGGATTCCTACAGTTCAGTTACTTTGATTGAGCTGCTATAATATTATTAGAGAGTTTTTGCAACAAATTAACTCATGTTCTGACTGAATTATGCTTTTCTTGGCATGATGGCTGCATTAGGTGTATGCGGCAGATAACATTTCTCCAGACATGAAGCCTCCTCCTATCAGTGATGGTACTCCAAATGAGAGCGTAGCAGACGTATTTGTTCGGGTGACACAGCTCATGTCAATACTAGAGACCCAGTACTCAGGGGAGACTGTTGTGATTGTTTCACCAGATTCTGACAACTTGTCAATTCTTCAAGCTGGATTGATTGGGCTAGACCTTCGGAGGTAAAACGTAATAGTAACCTGGCTAACTCTAGTGTGCTATTCGGCATTGCACTTGGTTATGCAAGTTTTTTCTTGGTGAACAACACTACACATTCCTCATATGGTTCTTAGGACACTTTTCTTATTCTTACTCAAGAACTTCAGTCTGATTTGGCATTATAATGTTTATTTATGCACATGAACGGTCGTCAGATACTGTTGGTTACTGAAGCATTGAAGGGAATCCTGTCTTTTTTCTTTCTTTCTCCTTTTTTTTTATAACAGCATATCTTAACTGTTTGATGCCACTTCGCAGGCATAGCAGCTTATTTTTTCAGCCCGGTGAGGTCCGGCCAGTTGATCCCTCAAGCATACCTGAATACAAGCAACCTCCTTCTACTGTTTTTAAGTGTGCAAATCCACCAAGTTGCAAAGAGTAGTTCACTTCCTGACCTTACAGTTCATAATTTCTGTGCGTGTGTGAGTATACTCATGACAAATGTCTTGGTGACAATCGTATATAGCTGAAAGTATGCTTTGTGTCACATTTGAATTAGTAATTACTAATTGTATAAAAGTGAGGAATGTGTAGTAATCGTATATAGCTGAAAGAATGTTTTATGTGTCACATTTGAATTGTAATTGTGTGTCACATCTGTACAAACGTCGTGACACCAGTTCACTTGCTAGCAGCCATAGCCTGTGAATCTTGCACGGCCAGGTGCGTCACCTAGGATTCCAAGTAGGAAGGGCGGGAGAGGTAGAGTCGGAGAGAAACAGCGTAAGGCGCCGCCGCCGATGGGCGACGGCGACGGATGACTCGCGTATGTCCTCGCGGGCTCGCGGAGTTTACTCGGGAGGCACAGGGTGCCTATGCGTTGCATTGGGCTCTTCGGTTTGCTGGGCCGGCACCTGGGACTGCAAATATGCTGGGCCAGAAAACTGAACGGTGGTAAGGAGATATATTTTGGGCCACGTCCACGGCCCTAGTGGCCCTAGGCCTATCTCTGCCCCTAGCGTTATTTCTAGAAATATCATTTAAAGGTGTAATTTTGTGACAGATTACACCACGAGTGTGCACTTTGTCACTCTTTTGCACTTTGAGAAGCGCAGAAGAAATCGTCAACAAGTGTCATGGCGCGTCAAAACATAGAAGCTTCCTCCAAATGTTGTGGTACAATTTGCGAAGTAAATCAAGCCTTTTTTATTTTAAGCACATGATGCCTAAATATAGTGTGATCCTAATGCAATCAATAACAATGAGAATTCAATCCCACAAGCTTAGACACAGGTTTGGGCCGTGAATCCTAACCCTCGCGTGCCAAGCTAAACTATGGTCATGCCCTTATGGACGGAAATAGACAGAAAGAGACGAAAAAAAAACCCTCTCCCACATATGTTTTTGTATTTTCTTTTGGCACAAACAGGGTTTGGAAAAACTGGGATTAGAAATGGAATCGGAATATGCAGATATAAGGAAATGGAAAAATACAAACGGATAACCCAAAAATTAAATTAAGACCATATAATCTAATATTCTCAAGTATGTGTGGCGTGTATAAAATTACAAAATAATATACACGGTTAGATCGATCTAATTTTTACTTTTCTATTGAAAGGATGAAGGATGCCCAAGAGGGGGGGGGTGAATTGGGCAACTAATAAATTTTTCGAAATACAATTCAACCTATCGTAATTTGACCAATGTCACCCCACAAGTGCTTGTGTCAATTCTATTCCTAAAACAAGTTATGCAATCTAGAGTCAAGTCCTATCACAAGTATACTACTCTAGAAAAGTAGATAACACAAAGGAAATGCGGGAATGTAAAGAGTTAGAATGACAAATCCGATTTTTTCCGAGGTATCGGAGAGTCGGCACTCCCCACTAGTCCTCGTTGGAGCACCCACGCAAGGGTGTAGCTCCCCTTTGATCTTCGCAAAGACCAAGTGCTCTCTACGGGCTGATCCTTTGCCTCACCGGCGCGGTGGATCGCCCACAACCGCTCACAACTTCGACTTGGGCCGCCCACAAGCTCTCCAAGCGGTCACCAAGCCACCGATCGCCACCAAGCCGTCTAGGTGATGTCGATCACCAGGAGTAACAAGCCTAGACTCTCACTTAACCAAGAACAAGGCCAAAGAGGGTGATGGATGCACACAAGTCACTCTTGATCTGTTTAGGGAAGAAGCTCACAAGCAATAGAGTTCACACTAATCTCCTTAGGGCTCTTGCTCTCTCACAAGATCAACAAAGGTTCCTTCAACTGTTAGAAATAGCAAGAGAGATAGAATGGAGGCTATGGTGGAGTATAAATACTCACCCTCTCCAAAACTAGCCGTTTCTCACTTTCCTGCGAACCGTCGGACGCTGCCGAGGCTCGACCGTCGGACCATTTGCCACGGTCCGACTCTCACAGTCGCACTGTGCTCAGTCTTGTGTCAGAGGGGCGACAGACCGAACTCGATAGTCCGACGCTCCACCGTCCGACGCTCTGGATCAGCTGGCACAGTGCCTCTCAACGGCTGTAACGCGGAGCAATGGTCCGACGCACACCGTCGGACCAAGTCCGACGCTCTTTTTCACTGTTGGAACCTCTCTGGAAGCGTCGAACGCTAAGAAACCTTAGTCCGACGCTCGCTCTCACAACGGTTCGACGCTCGCTTGAACACCCCGAGGCACCGTCGGACTCTGACCAATGGTCCGACGTGTAACACCCCTGGTGTTACTGTAACTAAAACCTGCCATGTCATCATGATTGCATGTAAATCATCCCGCATTTGACCCTGTTAAGTTGCATCAACTAAAATCAGTTTTATTCTTGCATTTGATTGTGAATGGGAAAATTATAGTGATTTGATATGTAAATATTAGTATTGGTGTGTAATTATCTAAATCCAATTGGAGAATAAAAAGAAAATCATTTTTTTAAACCCTAAATCGGACCCAAAACCCTAATTTAAAAACTAAATGGAATTAGAGGTTGGGCCTTAAACAAAAGTTGAAAACCCTTAAAATTTGAGCAACTTCTATTTAGAGCAATTTTGAAGTTATTAACAAGAATTTCAAATAAAACCCTAATTTATGCTTTAAAGTTTAAATTTGAAATACAAATTCAAAAATTGTTAGGAATCTGATGATGGTATTTTAATAAAAGTTTTAGCCCTTTCAAGATGGAACAACTTTCGTTTTTGAAGATTTTGAAGTTTACCAGTGAAAATTTAAATTAAAAACCCAATTAGTGTCTGTTTATTCAAATTTAAAATACCCTTTTAAAAACTATCAAGGATCTGACAAAACTCATTTAATGAAAGTTGTAAAAATTGACAAATAGAACAACTTTTATATTTGGATATTTCCAAGTTATTGAGAAAAACTTTGAGAATTTGTCTGGATTTGAAATGCAATTCAAAATCCACTTTTACCCCTTTTTGAATTATTCAAAATCTATTCAAATTTTGAAAATGGCCCAAAAACCAAAGTTGTTCAGCACAAAATTTACTATAACTCTTATTAAGGGAATTTTTCAAGTTGTTACACAAAATCAAGAGTAATTGGGCTAAAACAGTGGAAATAAACAGGGCCTAGCTACAGTGGAAGTCGTCCTCTGCTCTGTTCGCGGGCGTGGCGCCGGCAGGGGGCCGCGCGGCGCGTGCGTTGCCGGCCGTCCGGGGCCATGCCGGTACTCGCGTCGTGCACGTCGTGTGGTTGGGGCCGTCCACGACCATCCCGACCAGTCTCCCCTCCATTTAAACTCCCCACGTCGTCATTTTCTTCACCCCTGCTATTCCCGCCGAGCTCGGTTGGAGCACAAAATTCATCACCCCTAGCTGGCCATTGTACAATTCCACTTGTCCTCAATCTCGTCTTGCTGTTGCACTTCGTTTCCACCCGGTCGCGTGAGCTTTAGTGGCCGGAAGGTGCCGGAACGCCATTGTCGCCCTCGCGGGTGCGCAGAGCGCCAACGCGAGCTCCGTCATCGCGGACAGGCTTCTCGGGTGAGCCTTAGGTCTCGGGATGATTGGTCCTTGCGTCCCTTAGCCCCTCGTGTACTCGTGAGCTTGACGGTTCTTCCTGTGGTGGCCTAGGTTCTCCAGAACGGACGGGTTGTCGCCGGTGAACGCCGCCGAGGTCACTGTCATCGTCGAACTCGCTTCCTCACGCCGCCTCTGCTCTAACCACCTCGCCTAGTCAAGTCGCGGTGAGCCCCTGAGTCTTGCGCTAGCTTGTCCCCGGTCTCTACCGCCTTGCACTCGCCGGCGTGCGGCATGCCGGTGCGGCCGAGCCGCCACGGTCATGGCTGGGCATCCCTCAAACCCTAGATGGAACCGTTACCTAGCTCGTTGGGCTCTCCGTTGTGTTCTGGGCACACCAGTGCTCTCGGCAAAGTCAATTGACTCGCCGGCGGCCGGCCAGGGGCGGTCAAATGCCGGCGGCTAGTCGGTCAGCGAGAGAGGGAGAGGGTGAGGGGTATCGGGTGAGAAGAAACTGAAGAACGGGGGGTTAAGTGCAAAGGAACAGACTCATATGAATAGTGCCTCGAGGACCGCGGGTTGAGTCTCATTTAATCGAAGGGCCCCTTTGCAAAATAGTCAGGGCGCGTGTGCGGGCTGGCCACCTGGGCCGGATTGTGCCTTAGTGGGCCGACTCGGGCCGAATTGGCTTTCTCTTTTATTTAGGGAATTCTAGGGTTTTCTAATTTTATTTTGTGTGAATAGTTCTAGGTTTTGTTATTTTTGTAGGGAATTATTCACTGCTCCTAAAATCATGAAAATAATTGAGTATCTTCCCTGGGTGATGAAGTTTATATTAAAAATATGAAATAGGTATTTCTATAATTTTCTGCAGGAAATAGAAATGTGCCCTTTAATTAATAAATGACACTTCTATGAATTATATAGCTTAAAATATTAATCCAAAAATCATGAAAGTTATGTAGTCACTGTTTTGTACTATGGGCTACCTCCACAAAAATTTGTAGTTCATCTGGAAGAAGTTAGATTGTTTCATAATATATGTATAATAATTAATTAATAAAAGAAAAAGAAAACCTTTAATGTATTAAGGTTTTGTATGGCTTTTGAAATTGAGTATTGATCCAAAGTGACCCTTGGCACTTTACTTGTTGTCTAAGTTCATCATTAACCTGTAATTGGGAATTTTATTAATAAATGATGTAACCTCTACATATCATTAATAATTAATAAGATAAAGGGGGAAACCTAATCACCGTGGGTTTATGTGACTTTTGGATTGTTTGTTGACCTTGGGTCATTCGCTGTAATGATCCTCGGTACCTTGAATGGTGTATTGCGGGAGAGATTGAACAAGTTGGGCAGCGGCTTTCTATGACCGTTAAAATGATCAATAAAACAAAAGTATGAAAACACCGTTTTACTTTCCGTAAAACGTTTACAACTTTACCGTGAAGGAAAGTTGTACTCAAGGTCTAAATGGTTTACTTTTAAGCATTTCATTCATTGTCCTCATACCATGCTAAGCGTACATCATTGCATACGTGTAGTGCCCGTCCCCGAGGAGGTCCAAGTCGAGGCCACTGCCGAGGAGGTCACTCCGGAGGTCATCCAGAGATTCGATATCTGCAGAACCGAGCCTGACCCGATGCTGTACGCAATCCAAGGCAAGCCCCGGTGCATTCAGCCCCGCCTTGTGTTTTATAAAATTATTTATCACTTGAGTCTATTATTGCATTAGGTTGTTAGGAGTTGTTTGTCTCCTATATTGATGCATTACCTGCCTTGATACATAATATCCCGGAAACCTGTTTAAAAATAAAAATGTTCAAAAATGCTTAGTCCTGCTTAATCAATTTAGATTTGCGTAAAAGGGCTATTTTGACCCATGGGAATGTGACAATTATGAATCATGAGAAAAGGAAAAAGGGGTATGAGTCTGTTCGGAAATTGTGTACTTGGGTAGCAGCCCCGATGCACCGTATCCGTCGGAAAGGGGTTTTCCGTTCGTTGGTTGTGAATTTGGGTTAGAGTCCCAATGCTTGACCATCGGCGGAAAGAGGGATTTAAAAACCGTTGGGACACTTGTATTTGGGTTAGAGTCCCAATGCAATGTCGCCGGCGGAAAAAGAATTAGGGACCGTTCGTTGTAGGCCTGCTGTGATCGAGACTTTGCAACTAGCCACATACTACGGAAAGCTCTGACTCCGGTGGCTCTACTACTTGAACCGACAACCACGCACTGGGAGTGGAGAGATGGCGAGAGCAGCGTGTACCCTCGTGGCCGGCGTGCCTGGAGAGGAGAGGAGTACTGTGTTCTCGGGTGGCGCAGGACCGGTTCAGGGGTAGAAAAATCGTGGTAGCCGGAGTTGGTATATGCAAGCTTAAGTGCTACATATGCAGTGTGGATAGGGATCCCCAGCTAGGTACTAATCGATTCGAATCGTCGTTGCTCCTCGGATATGGAGACTTGATCCTTTGACCTACAACTGAAAAGTGGTTCGGAACTAGGTGTTTTTGAGAATGATTAAGAATTTGAAGATATGATGATACATGAGAATGAATTTGGAATTATGGTTATGCTTAAAATGAGACTGAGTTAAAATATTGAAATAGAATAGCAAGGCTTTTCTGCAAAACTCTTGACTCTTGCTCCAGCCTTACCTTGACTCCCCTCAGCCTGCATTCCTGAGTCTCATTCCTTTTTCTTAGTCGGGTAAGTCTTGCGGAGTACCCCAGTACTCAGGGTTTGTTAACCCCTGTTGCAGGTGAGCCGAGAGTACGATTCTACTTGAGACCGTGCCGGTTGGCGAATCGGGCTTGGATGATGAAGTGTATGATATAACCCTTGGGCAGGGTGTCTAGTTATATGACGCTACTCCACTACGGAACTCCGGTGGGAAAATGTAATTTATATTTGTAATCTATGTTTAGGTAATACTTCCGCACCTTGTACTCTGATTCAAATTATTTGTGTAAACTGTTGTAATATTTGCAATGCTTACAATGAGATCCTCGGGAAGTTAGGGTTTCCTAGGGAACCCGGCAGGCCACCTAGGTCAAGGGGAAACTCGTGCAGACTGATCGTGGGTCCTTAGGGACGATGACGGTGCACGTGGGCCCTATGATTAAGGCGGTTCTGTCACAAGTGGTATCAGAGCATTTCATTGTAAAGTACTTGCAGTATTACTTTATAAAAGCTTCAAAATGATTTTGAATGAATAAAAATAATGGGGTAGTTTGGGCCAAGTTACTTCTGAACTGTCCTCATTCATTCTGTAGAATCTTTCCTTGAATATCTCTCTAGATCTGTAGTTAGGCCTTGAGCTTAGTAGTGGAGTAGCACAATACGTATGCCCTATGTTGAAAAATATTGAGTGCATGTCACTCTTGTAATTAATTTAATTCGTATAATGCGTATATATATCGGAGTATTTTGATTCGCGTTGGGACGTTCATGCATCATGACATTACAACCATTAATAATTCCCTCGATATGAAGTATATTTATATTTTCAAAAAAATAGAATTTACTTCAAAAGGTTTAACTTCTCTATCTTTCCTTCTGCTTGCTGAAAGGTCTGGTGATGAATCATGATAACTCAAGTCAAAGACGGATTTCAACAACCAACTTGATTGCAAAAGCCAGGCCAGTTTGGTTAAAGTAAATGAAAGGAAATTATGCTTCGAATTGAAAACTGAACCATTCGAATCAAGATTTGAAAATTGTTTCAGAAGATAATATTTTGTTTCCAAAACCCGTATTGATTTTACAAATTATTTTCAAATTTTGTTTTTCCGATTCTAAATCTCACAAAAACTCCCTCTAATTTCCAAACAAGGTTTCAATTCCATCCTCTTGAAAGGTTTTGGCAATTGTGCAACGTTTTCTGCAAAACGGTTCCAACTTCGCATACCACCAATTTAAAATACTTTTGACCAAAACTCCATTGCCAAGAGATTATGAAACAACTCAATTTCTGAAATTCTCTCTTTCAAAGGTTGCCAATACCTAAGGATTTTAAAAGAACGATCTTCTAAATTATTTAAAAAGGATTTCCTAAAAGGCTCTTGCTTGGAATATCAAGCTGATGCTAGTACCTCGATGGGATAAGTCGTTCCCGACCTACGGTACCGCTACGAAACTTGGGGCCCCATGTGGGATGCATCCACATGGCTTGCCGCCGAGCGTATGTAGGTATCGTGGTATGATCGTGACCGTCCTCAAATGGTACTGGGCACAACTGAAATTCCAAATTTGACTCTGATAAAAATCTTCTTACCAAGGAAAAATCGAGCACATTGAAAAATTATACGTTGCATATCAAGTTTTTGTCAGTCTTTAGTAATCTTCGCTCCATAATTTCCTAGTCCTTGGGGAGACTTCTGGATGCATTCAACTCAATACAGAAACTTGATAAATCTTTGACTGTCTAAATCTGTGCATGTGTCAGCCTTGATTTTCTCCTTCACGGCACATGCTATTTCCTTGAAATTGACAACCAATAGGTGTTGGATAAAAGCTATTGTAATTGTAGCCTATGGGACACCATGATCTCTGACCATGATTGCAGCGTCGAAATCTGAGGTCTCTTATGGATTGCAACCATGGGAAATTACTGCCGGACGCTCGCTGTTGTCAGGGTTGATGGTCATGAGCCTAGCCTGCAATTAATGCACTTTCACTCCCTTTCAAATACCTTTTACAAGAATTCGGACCCATATTTCTTCATGAGTTTCAAAATTCTTATGCTCTTTATAACTATATTAAAACCCACTGTGAGAATTCACATATGATCTCTCCGAATTCTCAAGATCCTTTATCTTTACAACCATCTTAATTTCATCTGATAGAATAACAGGAGCCAATTTGGAAATGATACCTAAGATCCAATCGCTTGGAAATGGTATCTGCGATCCGCTGAGGATTTCCTGTTGTTTTATGGATTTTCGGTTATTTATAAATGCCTTGAGATCTATTTTAAAATTCACTTCTTTTGAAACTTTGGGACGCACTTTAATCCACCCACAGACTCAGGACTAAAACCTAGCACTAGACTATGACTTTTTATCTGTATACGTGTCATGCCTCGATCCGACACATACCGCTCATTCAAATCCAACATGTTATTCCAAAAGCGCCATAGTTGTGCCTATAGTAGCGCCATGACCTGGGACCACGGTGCCGTGTCGAAACCTAGGGTCTCTTGCGTGCCATGGCCACACGAGATTCTACTAGGCACGTGCAGGTATCGAGATTTAAGGTTGTGATCTACTATAGCCTTACAACTAATAAGCGCTATTCCGTTTGCTGTGGTGTAACATGATCTGCGGCTGCGATGCAATAATAGCAACCCGGAATCTCATGTGACTCGCGACTGCATGAGGTTTTGAAAGGATATATGCTTGTATCAAGGTCCTTGGTCACTTTACATCATAGCCACAATCGATACACTTTCTCTTTCACTAAGGTTACTTTAAATTGTGTTTTATGATGGTATCTCGACCCATGACTATGGTGCCGTGTCGAAGCTTGGAATCTTCTGTGGACTGCAGCTGCATAAGGTAGTACCAGGGTACACACTGGTATCGTAGTCGGTGCTCCTAAACCATTATAGCTCGCAATTAATGTGCCTCATTTTCCTTAAAACCCACCTTTAAAAGTTATTATTTGTAAAGGTTTGTTTTGAAAAACTAAAGTCAAAGTTTTTAGTGTTGAGAGACAACTGATTAGGTCAAATAAGAATCTTCAATATAACCGTTAGGAAGAAAGGTGTGGGCTAGTAGCTTACCAATTCAAGCGTCTGAACACTTGTCAGCTGCACGGGATGTATTTCATGTGTCACCACTGAGAAGTATCTTCAAGTATCCAATCGGGTTATTGACTCGGTAGGAGTTGCATTGAACTAGATCTGACACACTCCGAATATCCAGTGTGGGTCATTAATCAAAAAGAGGTCATGTTACTCGAAGAACTTCAACAAGGTGGTACAAGTACAATGGGAATCAACCTTTAGGGGAAGAAGCTACCCGAGAAATCAGAGAATTACCCCTCTAGAAACTTTCCTAAAATCTTTGCAACTCGTTAAATATGATTATCGCTTTTCAAGCTTTATAAAATGTAAACCCCTACTTGCCTTATAGTCAAGTTTGAAAAATGCTTACTTGACACATTTTCTTTTCCATTACTAAAATTAAGGCTTTAGCCGCATCTTAAATCTCGAGACGAGATTTATTTTAAGGGGGGAAGGATGTAACACCCCTGGTGTTACTGTAACTAAAACCTGCCATGTCATCATGATTGCATGTAAATCATCCCGCATTTGACCCTGTTAAGTTGCATCAACTAAAATCAGTTTTATTCTTGCATTTGATTGTGAATGGGAAAATTATAGTGATTTGATATGTAAATATTAGTATTGGTGTGTAATTATCTAAATCCAATTGGAGAATAAAAAGAAAATCATTTTTTTAAACCCTAAATCGGACCCAAAACCCTAATTTAAAAACTAAATGGAATTAGAGGTTGGGACTTAAACAAAAGTTGAAAACCCTTAAAATTTGAGCAACTTCTATTTAGAGCAATTTTGAAGTTATTAACAAGAATTTCAAATAAAACCCTAATTTATGCTTTAAAGTTTAAATTTGAAATACAAATTCAAAAATTGTTAGGAATCTGATGATGGTCTTTTAATAAAAGTTTTAGCCCTTTCAAGATGGAACAACTTTCGTTTTTGAAGATTTTGAAGTTTACTAGTGAAAATTTAAATTAAAAACCCAATTAGTGTCTGTTTATTCAAATTTAAAATACCCTTTTAAAAACTATCAAGGATCTGACAAAACTCATTTAATGAAAGTTGTAAAAATTGACAAATAGAACAACTTTTATATTTGGATATTTCCAAGTTATTGAGAAAAACTTTGAGAATTTGTCTGGATTTGAAATGCAATTCAAAATCCACTTTTACCCCTTTTTGAATTATTCAAAATCTATTCAAATTTTGAAAATGGCCCAAAAACCAAAGTTGTTCAGCACAAAATTTACTATAACTCTTATTAAGGGAATTTTTCAAGTTGTTACACAAAATCAAGAGTAATTGGGCTAAAACAGTGGAAATAAACAGGGCCTAGCTACAGTGGAAGTCGTCCTCTGCTCTGTTCGCGGGCGTGGCGCCGGCAGGGGGCCGCGCGGCGCGTGCGTTGCCGGCCGTCCGGGGCCATGCCGGTACTCGCGTCGTGCACGTCGTGTGGTTGGGGCCTTCCACGACCATCCCGACCAGTCTCCCCTCCATTTAAACTCCCCACGTCGTCATTTTCTTCACCCCTGCTATTCCCGCCGAGCTCGGTTGGAGCACAAAATTCATCACCCCTAGCTGGCCATTGTACAATTCCACTTGTCCTCAATCTCGTCTTGCTGTTGCACTTCGTTTCCACCCGGTCGCGTGAGCTTTAGTGGCCGGAAGGTGCCAGAACGCCATTGTCGCCCTCGCGGGTGCGCAGAGCGCCAACGCGAGCTCCGTCATCGCGGACAGGCTTCTCGGGTGAGCCTTAGGTCTCGGGATGATTGGTCCTTGCGTCCCTTAGCCCTCGTGTACTCGTGAGCTTGACGGTTCTTCCTGTGGTGGCCTAGGTTCTCCAGAACGGACGGGTTGTCGCCGGTGAACGCCGCCGAGGTCACTGTCATCGTCGAACTCGCTTCCTCACGCCGCCTCTGCTCTAACCACCTCGCCTAGTCAAGTCGCGGTGAGCCCCTGAGTCTTGCGCTAGCTTGTCCCCGGTCTCTACCGCCTTGCACTCGCCGGCGTGCGGCATGCCGGTGCGGCCGAGCCGCCACGGTCATGGCTGGGCATCCCTCAAACCCTAGATGGAACCGTTACCTAGCTCGTTGGGCTCTCCGTTGTGTTCTGGGCACACCAGTGCTCTCGGCAAAGTCAATTGACTCGCCGGCGGCCGGCCAGGGGCGGTCAAATGCCGGCGGCTAGTCGGTCAGCGAGAGAGGGAGAGGGTGAGGGGTATCGGGTGAGAAGAAACTGAAGAACGGGGGGTTAAGTGCAAAGGAACAGACTCATATGAATAGTGCCTCGAGGACCGCGGGTTGAGTCTCATTTAATCGAAGGGCCCCTTTGCAAAATAGTCAGGGCGCGTGTGCGGGCTGGCCACCTGGGCCGGATTGTGCCTTAGTGGGCCGACTCGGGCCGAATTGGCTTTCTCTTTTATTTAGGGAATTCTAGGGTTTTCTAATTTTATTTTGTGTGAATAGTTCTAGGTTTTGTTATTTTTGTAGGGAATTATTCACTGCTCCTAAAATCATGAAAATAATTGAGTATCTTCCCTGGGTGATGAAGTTTATATTAAAAATATGAAATAGGTATTTCTATAATTTTCTGCAGGAAATAGAAATGTGCCCTTTAATTAATAAATGACACTTCTATGAATTATATAGCTTAAAATATTAATCCAAAAATCATGAAAGTTATGTAGTCACTGTTTTGTACTATGGGATACCTCCACAAAAATTTGTAGTTCATCTGGAAGAAGTTAGATTGTTTCATAATATATGTATAATAATTAATTAATAAAAGAAAAAGAAAACCTTTAATGTATTAAGGTTTTGTATGGCTTTTGAAATTGAGTATTGATCCAAAGTGACCCTTGGCACTTTACTTGTTGTCTAAGTTCATCATTAACCTGTAATTGGGAATTTTATTAATAAATGATGTAAGCTCTACATATCATTAATAATTAATAAGATAAAGGGGGAAACCTAATCACCGTGGGTTTATATGACTTTTGGATTGTTTGTTGACCTTGGGTCATTCGCTGTAATGATCCTCGGTACCTTGAATGGTGTATTGCGGGAGAGATTGAACAAGTTGGGCAGCGGCTTTCTATGACCGTTAAAATGATCAATAAAACAAAAGTATGAAAACACCGTTTTACTTTCCGTAAAACGTTTACAACTTTACCGTGAAGGAAAGTTGTACTCAAGGTCTAAATGGTTTACTTTTAAGCATTTCATTCATTGTCCTCATACCATGCTAAGCGTACATCATTGCATACGTGTAGTGCCCGTCCCCGAGGAGGTCCAAGTCGAGGCCACTGCCGAGGAGGTCACTCCGGAGGTCGTCCAGAGATTCGATATCTGCAGAACCGAGCCTGACCCGATGCTGTACGCAATCCAAGGCAAGCCCCGGTGCATTCAGCCCCGCCTTGTGTTTTATAAAATTATTTATCACTTGAGTCTATTATTGCATTAGGTTGTTAGGAGTTGTTTGTCTCCTATATTGATGCATTACCTGCCTTGATACATAATATCCCGGAAACCTGTTTAAAAATAAAAATGTTCAAAAATGCTTAGTCCTGCTTAATCAATTTAGATTTGCGTAAAAAGGCTATTTTGACCCATGGGAATGTGACAATTATGAATCATGAGAAAAGGAAAAAGGGGTATGAGTCCGTTCGGAAATTGTGTACTTGGGTAGCAGCCCCGATGCACCGTATCCGTCGGAAAGGGGTTTTCCGTTCGTTGGTTGTGAATTTGGGTTAGAGTCCCAATGCTTGACCATCGGCGGAAAGAGGGATTTGAAAACCGTTGGGACACTTGTATTTGGGTTAGAGTCCCAATGCAATGTCGCCGGCGGAAAAAGAATTAGGGACCGTTCGTTGTAGGCCTGCTGTGATCGAGACTTTGCAACTAGCCACATACTACGGAAAGCTCTGACTCCGGTGGCTCTACTACTTGAACCGACAACCACGCACTGGGAGTGGAGAGATGGCGAGAGCAGCGTGTACCCTCGTGGCCGGCGTGCCTGGAGAGGAGAGGAGTACTGTGTTCTCGGGTGGCGCAGGACCGGTTCAGGGGTAGAAAAATCATGGTAGCCGGAGTTGGTATATGCAAGCTTAAGTGCTACATATGCAGTGTGGATAGGGATCCCCAGCTGGGTACTAATCGATTCGAATCGTCGTTGCTCCTCGGATATGGAGACTTGATCCTTTGGCCTACAACTGAAAAGTGGTTCGGAACTAGGTGTTTTTGAGAATGATTAAGAATTTGAAGATATGATGATACATGAGAATGAATTTGGAATTATGGTTATGCTTAAAATGAGACTGAGTTAAAATATTGAAATACAATAGCAAGGCTTTTCTGCAAAACTCTTGACTCTTGCTCCAGCCTTACCTTGACTCCCCTCAGCCTGCATTCCTGAGTCTCATTCCTTTTTCTTAGTCGGGTAAGTCTTGCGGAGTACCCCAGTACTCAGGGTTTGTTAACCCCTGTTGCAGGTGAGCCGAGAGTACGATTCTACTTGAGACCGTGCCGGTTGGCGAATCGGGCTTGGATGATGAAGTGTATGATATAACCCTTGGGCAGGGTGTCTAGTTATATGACGCTACTCCACTACGGAACTCCGGTGGGAAAATGTAATTTATATTTGTAATTTATGTTTAGGTAATACTTCCGCACCTTGTACTCTGATTCAAATTATTTGTGTAAACTGTTGTAATATTTGCAATGCTTACAATGAGATCCTCGGGAAGTTAGGGTTTCTTAGGGAACCCGGCAGGCCACCTAGGTCAAGGGGAAACTCGTGCAAACTGATCGTGGGTCCTTAGGGACGATGACGGTGCACGTGGGCCCTATGATTAAGGCGGTTCTGTCACAAGTGGTATCAGAGCATTTCATTGTAAAGTACTTGCAGTATTACTTTATAAAAGCTTCAAAATGATTTTGAATGAATAAAAATAATGGGGTAGTTTGGGCCAAGTTACTTCTGAACTGTCCTCATTCATTATGTAGAATCTTTCCTTGAATATCTCTCTAGATCTGTAGTTAGGCCTTGAGCTTAGTAGTGGAGTAGCACAATACGTATGCCCTATGTTGAAAAATATTGAGTGCATGTCACTCTTGTAATTAATTTAATTCGTATAATGCGTATATATATCGGAGTATTTTGATTCGCGTTGGGACGTTCATGCATCATGACATTACAACCATTAATAATTCCCTCGATATGAAGTATATTTATATTTTCAAAAAAATAGAATTTACTTCAAAAGGTTTAACTTCTCTATCTTTCCTTCTGCTTGCTGAAAGGTCTGGTGATGAATCATGATAACTCAAGTCAAAGACGGATTTCAACAACCAACTTGATTGCAAAAGCCAGGCCAGTTTGGTTAAAGTAAATGAAAGGAAATTATGCTTCGAATTGAAAACTGAACCATTCGAATCAAGATTTGAAAATTGTTTCAGAAGATAATATTTTGTTTCCAAAACCCGTATTGATTTTACAAATTATTTTCAAATTTTGTTTTTCCGATTCTAAATCTCACAAAAACTCCCTCTAATTTCCAAACAAGGTTTCAATTCCATCCTCTTGAAAGGTTTTGGCAATTGTGCAACGTTTTCTGCAAAACGGTTCCAACTTCGCATACCACCAATTTAAAATACTTTTGACCAAAACTCCATTGCCAAGAGATTATGAAACAACTCAATTTCTGAAATTCTCTCTTTCAAAGGTTGCCAATACCTAAGGATTTTAAAAGAACGATCTTCTAAATTATTTAAAAAGGATTTCCTAAAAGGCTCTTGCTTGGAATATCAAGCTGATGCTAGTACCTCGATGGGATAAGTCGTTCCCGACCTACGGTACCGCTACGAAACTTGGGGCCCCATGTGGGATGCATCCACATGGCTTGCCGCCGAGCGTATGTAGGTATCGTGGTATGATCGTGACCGTCCTCAAATGGTACTGGGCACAACTGAAATTCCAAATTTGACTCTGATAAAAATCTTCTTACCAAGGAAAAATCGAGCACATTGAAAAATTATACGTTGCATATCAAGTTTTTGTCAGTCTTTAGTAATCTTCGCTCCATAATTTCCTAGTCCTTGGGGAGACTTCTGGATGCATTCAACTCAATACAGAAACTTGATAAATCTTTGACTGTCTAAATCTGTGCATGTGTCAGCCTTGATTTTCTCCTTCACGGCACATGCTATTTCCTTGAAATTGACAACCAATAGGTGTTGGATAAAAGCTATTGTAATTGTAGCCTATGGGACACCATGATCTCTGACCATGATTGCAGCGTCGAAATCTGAGGTCTCTTATGGATTGCAACCATGGGAAATTACTGCCGGACGCTCGCTGTTGTCAGGGTTGATGGTCATGAGCCTAGCCTGCAATTAATGCACTTTCACTCCCTTTCAAATACCTTTTACAAGAATTCGGACCCATATTTCTTCATGAGTTTCAAAATTCTTATGCTCTTTATAACTATATTAAAACCCACTGTGAGAATTCACATATGATCTCTCCGAATTCTCAAGATCCTTTATCTTTACAACCATCTTAATTTCATCTGATAGAATAACAGGAGCCAATTTGGAAATGATACCTAAGATCCAATCGCTTGGAAATGGTATCTGCGATCCGCTGAGGATTTCCTGTTGTTTTATGGATTTTCGGTTATTTATAAATGCCTTGAGATCTATTTTAAAATTCACTTCTTTTGAAACTTTGGGACGCACTTTAATCCACCCACAGACTCAGGACTAAAACCTAGCACTAGACTATGACTTTTTATCTGTATACGTGTCATGCCTCGATCCGACACATACCGCTCATTCAAATCCAACATGTTATTCCAAAAGCGCCATAGTTGTGCCTATAGTAGCGCCATGACCTGGGACCACGGTGCCGTGTCGAAACCTAGGGTCTCTTGCGTGCCATGGCCACACGAGATTCTACTAGGCACGTGCAGGTATCGAGATTTAAGGTTGTGATCTACTATAGCCTTACAACTAATAAGCGCTATTCCGTTTGCTGTGGTGTAACATGATCTGCGGCTGCGATGCAATAATAGCAACCCGGAATCTCATGTGACTCGCGACTGCATGAGGTTTTGAAAGGATATATGCTTGTATCAAGGTCCTTGGTCACTTTACATCATAGCCACAATCGATACACTTTCTCTTTCACTAAGGTTACTTTAAATTGTGTTTTATGATGGTATCTCGACCCATGACTATGGTGCCGTGTCGAAGCTTGGAATCTTCTGTGGACTGCAGCTGCATAAGGTAGTACCAGGGTACACACTGGTATCGTAGTCGGTGCTCCTAAACCATTATAGCTCGCAATTAATGTGCCTCATTTTCCTTAAAACCCACCTTTAAAAGTTATTATTTGTAAAGGTTTGTTTTGAAAAACTAAAGTCAAAGTTTTTAGTGTTGAGAGACAACTGATTAGGTCAAATAAAAATCTTCAATATAACCGTTAGGAAGAAAGGTGTGGGCTAGTAGCTTACCAATTCAAGCGTCTGAACACTTGTCAGCTGCACGGGATGTATTTCATGTGTCACCACTGAGAAGTATCTTCAAGTATCCAATCGGGTTATTGACTCGGTAGGAGTTGCATTGAACTAGATCTGACACACTCCGAATATCCAGTGTGGGTCATTAATCAAAAAGAGGTCATGTTACTCGAAGAACTTCAACAAGGTGGTACAAGTACAATGGGAATCAACCTTTAGGGGAAGAAGCTACCCGAGAAATCAGAGAATTACCCCTCTAGAAACTTTCCTAAAATCTTTGCAACTCGTTAAATATGATTATCGCTTTTCAAGCTTTATAAAATGTAAACCCCTACTTGCCTTATAGTCAAGTTTGAAAAATGCTTACTTGACACATTTTCTTTTCCATTACTAAAATTAAGGCTTTAGCCGCATCTTAAATCTCGAGACGAGATTTATTTTAAGGGGGGAAGGATGTAACACCCCTGGTGTTACTGTAACTAAAACCTGCCATGTCATCATGATTGCATGTAAATCATCCCGCATTTGACCCTGTTAAGTTGCATCAACTAAAATCAGTTTTATTCTTGCATTTGATTGTGAATGGGAAAATTATAGTGATTTGATATGTAAATATTAGTATTGGTGTGTAATTATCTAAATCCAATTGGAGAATAAAAAGAAAATCATTTTTTTAAACCCTAAATCGGACCCAAAACCCTAATTTAAAAACTAAATGGAATTAGAGGTTGGGACTTAAACAAAAGTTGAAAACCCTTAAAATTTGAGCAACTTCTATTTAGAGCAATTTTGAAGTTATTAACAAGAATTTCAAATAAAACCCTAATTTATGCTTTAAAGTTTAAATTTGAAATACAAATTCAAAAATTGTTAGGAATCTGATGATGGTCTTTTAATAAAAGTTTTAGCCCTTTCAAGATGGAACAACTTTCGTTTTTGAAGATTTTGAAGTTTACCAGTGAAAATTTAAATTAAAAACCCAATTAGTGTCTGTTTATTCAAATTTAAAATACCCTTTTAAAAACTATCAAGGATCTGACAAAACTCATTTAATGAAAGTTGTAAAAATTGAC
Source organism: Eremochloa ophiuroides (assembly GCA_038502445.1). Classification (NCBI taxonomy): domain Eukaryota; kingdom Viridiplantae; phylum Streptophyta; class Magnoliopsida; order Poales; family Poaceae; genus Eremochloa; species Eremochloa ophiuroides. Next base: position 59,565,244 of record JAHLJS010000006.1, read on the forward strand.
AAATAGAACAACTTTTATATTTGGATATTTCCAAGTTATTGAGAAAAACTTTGAGAATTTGTCTGGATTTGAAATGCAATTCAAAATCCACTTTTACCCCTTTTTGAATTATTCAAAATCTATTCAAATTTTGAAAATGGCCCAAAACCAAAGTTGTTCAGCACAAAATTTACTATAACTCTTATTAAGGGAATTTTTCAAGTTGTTACACAAAATCAAGAGTAATTGGGCTAAAACAGTGGAAATAAACAGGGCCTAGCTACAGTGGAAGTCGTCCTCTGCTCTGTTCGCGGGCGTGGCGCCGGCAGGGGGCCGCGCGGCGCGTGCGTTGCCGGCCGTCCGGGGCCATGCCGGTACTCGCGTCGTGCACGTCGTGTGGTTGGGGCCGTCCACGACCATCCCGACCAGTCTCCCCTCCATTTAAACTCCCCACGTCGTCATTTTCTTCACCCCTGCTATTCCCGCCGAGCTCGGTTGGAGCACAAAATTCATCACCCCTAGCTGGCCATTGTACAATTCCACTTGTCCTCAATCTCGTCTTGCTGTTGCACTTCGTTTCCACCCGGTCGCGTGAGCTTTAGTGGCCGGAAGGTGCCGGAACGCCATTGTCGCCCTCGCGGGTGCGCAGAGCGCCAACGCGAGCTCCGTCATCGCGGACAGGCTTCTCGGGTGAGCCTTAGGTCTCGGGATGATTGGTCCTTGCGTCCCTTAGCCCCTCGTGTACTCGTGAGCTTGACGGTTCTTCCTGTGGTGGCCTAGGTTCTCCAGAACGGACGGGTTGTCGCCGGTGAACGCCGCCGAGGTCACTGTCATCGTCGAACTCGCTTCCTCACGCCGCCTCTGCTCTAACCACCTCGCCTAGTCAAGTCGCGGTGAGCCCCTGAGTCTTGCGCTAGCTTGTCCCCGGTCTCTACCGCCTTGCACTCGCCGGCGTGCGGCATGCCGGTGCGGCCGAGCCGCCACGGTCATGGCTGGGCATCCCTCAAACCCTAGATGGAACCGTTACCTAGCTCGTTGGGCTCTCCGTTGTGTTCTGGGCACACCAGTGCTCTCGGCAAAGTCAATTGACTCGCCGGCGGCCGGCCAGGGGCGGTCAAATGCCGGCGGCTAGTCGGTCAGCGAGAGAGGGAGAGGGTGAGGGGTATCGGGTGAGAAGAAACTGAAGAACGGGGGGTTAAGTGCAAAGGAACAGACTCATATGAATAGTGCCTCGAGGACCGCGGGTTGAGTCTCATTTAATCGAAGGGCCCCTTTGCAAAATAGTCAGGGCGCGTGTGCGGGCTGGCCACCTGGGCCGGATTGTGCCTTAGTGGGCCGACTCGGGCCGAATTGGCTTTCTCTTTTATTTAGGGAATTCTAGGGTTTTCTAATTTTATTTTGTGTGAATAGTTCTAGGTTTTGTTATTTTTGTAGGGAATTATTCACTGCTCCTAAAATCATGAAAATAATTGAGTATCTTCCCTGGGTGATGAAGTTTATATTAAAAATATGAAATAGGTATTTCTATAATTTTCTGCAGGAAATAGAAATGTGCCCTTTAATTAATAAATGACACTTCTATGAATTATATAGCTTAAAATATTAATCCAAAAATCATGAAAGTTATGTAGTCACTGTTTTGTACTATGGGATACCTCCACAAAAATTTGTAGTTCATCTGGAAGAAGTTAGATTGTTTCATAATATATGTATAATAATTAATTAATAAAAGAAAAAGAAAACCTTTAATGTATTAAGGTTTTGTATGGCTTTTGAAATTGAGTATTGATCCAAAGTGACCCTTGGCACTTTACTTGTTGTCTAAGTTCATCATTAACCTGTAATTGGGAATTTTATTAATAAATGATGTAAGCTCTACATATCATTAATAATTAATAAGATAAAGGGGGAAACCTAATCACCGTGGGTTTATGTGACTTTTGGATTGTTTGTTGACCTTGGGTCATTCGCTGTAATGATCCTCGGTACCTTGAATGGTGTATTGCGGGAGAGATTGAACAAGTTGGGCAGCGGCTTTCTATGACCGTTAAAATGATCAATAAAACAAAAGTATGAAAACACCGTTTTACTTTCCGTAAAACGTTTACAACTTTACCGTGAAGGAAAGTTGTACTCAAGGTCTAAATGGTTTACTTTTAAGCATTTCATTCATTGTCCTCATACCATGCTAAGCGTACATCATTGCATACGTGTAGTGCCCGTCCCCGAGGAGGTCCAAGTCGAGGCCACTGCCGAGGAGGTCACTCCGGAGGTCGTCCAGAGATTCGATATCTGCAGAACCGAGCCTGACCCGATGCTGTACGCAATCCAAGGCAAGCCCCGGTGCATTCAGCCCCGCCTTGTGTTTTATAAAATTATTTATCACTTGAGTCTATTATTGCATTAGGTTGTTAGGAGTTGTTTGTCTCCTATATTGATGCATTACCTGCCTTGATACATAATATCCCGGAAACCTGTTTAAAAATAAAAATGTTCAAAAATGCTTAGTCCTGCTTAATCAATTTAGATTTGCGTAAAAAGGCTATTTTGACCCATGGGAATGTGACAATTATGAATCATGAGAAAAGGAAAAAGGGGTATGAGTCCGTTCGGAAATTGTGTACTTGGGTAGCAGCCCCGATGCACCGTATCCGTCGGAAAGGGGTTTTCCGTTCGTTGGTTGTGAATTTGGGTTAGAGTCCCAATGCTTGACCATCGGCGGAAAGAGGGATTTGAAAACCGTTGGGACACTTGTATTTGGGTTAGAGTCCCAATGCAATGTCGCCGGCGGAAAAAGAATTAGGGACCGTTCGTTGTAGGCCTGCTGTGATCGAGACTTTGCAACTAGCCACATACTACGGAAAGCTCTGACTCCGGTGGCTCTACTACTTGAACCGACAACCACGCACTGGGAGTGGAGAGATGGCGAGAGCAGCGTGTACCCTCGTGGCCGGCGTGCCTGGAGAGGAGAGGAGTACTGTGTTCTCGGGTGGCGCAGGACCGGTTCAGGGGTAGAAAAATCATGGTAGCCGGAGTTGGTATATGCAAGCTTAAGTGCTACATATGCAGTGTGGATAGGGATCCCCAGCTGGGTACTAATCGATTCGAATCGTCGTTGCTCCTCGGATATGGAGACTTGATCCTTTGGCCTACAACTGAAAAGTGGTTCGGAACTAGGTGTTTTTGAGAATGATTAAGAATTTGAAGATATGATGATACATGAGAATGAATTTGGAATTATGGTTATGCTTAAAATGAGACTGAGTTAAAATATTGAAATACAATAGCAAGGCTTTTCTGCAAAACTCTTGACTCTTGCTCCAGCCTTACCTTGACTCCCCTCAGCCTGCATTCCTGAGTCTCATTCCTTTTTCTTAGTCGGGTAAGTCTTGCGGAGTACCCCAGTACTCAGGGTTTGTTAACCCCTGTTGCAGGTGAGCCGAGAGTACGATTCTACTTGAGACCGTGCCGGTTGGCGAATCGGGCTTGGATGATGAAGTGTATGATATAACCCTTGGGCAGGGTGTCTAGTTATATGACGCTACTCCACTACGGAACTCCGGTGGGAAAATGTAATTTATATTTGTAATCTATGTTTAGGTAATACTTCCGCACTTTGTACTCTGATTCAAATTATTTGTGTAAACTGTTGTAATATTTGCAATGCTTACAATGAGATCCTCGGGAAGTTAGGGTTTCCTAGGGAACCCGGCAGGCCACCTAGGTCAAGGGGAAACTCGTGCAGACTGATCGTGGGTCCTTAGGGACGATGACGGTGCACGTGGGCCCTATGATTAAGGCGGTTCTGTCACACGACGACCATCCAGCCTGGGTCCGACGCTCCCTGGCACGCTGAGAATCGTCCAGGGGCTGCCACGTGTCGTCGGACTCTCACTATTGGTCCGATGCCCATACTAGGTAGAGTCTGACGCCTCTATTTTGATCAAAACTTCGCCGAATCGAAAACTTTCTGTTAACACCAAATTTTGGGCTGGAAGCCGATAGCCGATACCAGAGGGAGATAGCCTGATCTTGAAAGCAGACTCTGTCCGGCGGAAGGAAGGAAAATAGCCGATTGCACGGAGAATTAGTTATCGGGTGGAGATTACAGGAAGCGTGCAGCGTCGGTATTAATGACGTCATCCAGAGTCCGTGCCGCCAAGATACGATCACGATCGGAGTCCGTTATGAAAGGGAATGTGGGACTCCAAGTTACCTTAGATATAGGATAGTTTGTTAGTTTCCTTATCTATTGATGAGTTGTAATTCGACTAGGACTCTATCCACGCTCAGGGTATAAATATAAGCCCTCAGCCATTGTAAAAAAATACAACAACATCAATACAACACAACTTTCGGCTCCGGCCAGCAAATCCTAGAGTCAGTCGAGTCCGGTGAGTTACTTCATCCAGGCTGGGTGTCATCCGGTTGACGCAGGCTTGCTTGTAAGTATCGTCAACCCCCTGTTAAACTATGTATTTTTAGCGTCATCCGGTGGACGTGGAAGCATGGCGGACCAGGGTCCTTGCTAAGCTCTGTTTCGTTGGCGTCATCCGGTGGACATGGGAAACATAGTGAGTCAAGGATGATTCACGCTGGTTTACCCGATCAATCTGTGTTAACCGTCATCCGGTGGACGAGATGCAGATTAGGACGGTTTTCACGCGCGGATTAGTTATCGATTCGTGTTTATTTGCTTGATTAATCTATTAGTTAATGTCATCCGGTGGACAGGCTATAGATTGAGACAGTTTGCATGCATGGATTAATTATCCGCTCTAGTTAAATTTGGCAGTTTAGCTGGATTCATTAAGTTACCGATGTTGCTTATGTTTATCGTTTATTATTTAAAGCAATCATCAATTTGCCCGTCTTGATCCATATGCGTCAGCTTATATCTAATAGATCTATATGTTCAACGAATTATGCTTGCCATTTGTTTTATATTGATAAGATAGAATGCTTTGCACCAGCTGGTTGTATTTTGGATCTAGATTAGATACGGGTCGCACTCAAGTAATAAAATAAACATTGTCTAGATTCAAAGGTTAACGGATTTAAGTTGCAACTTCATCATGACTGCCTCGATCCGCTCGATCTCCACTGTTACAAGATTGTGATTTAGATCTATTAGCCAGAGAGTTAAAACATTGTCTACTTTATAGGCTTGTATGTTGCCCGTATACACTGAATCGGCTGAAGTAGCCGATTTAATCTTGTTTTACATTGAGACATCTTATGGTCATGTTAGCTTGCTGTGACTACATCTTTTATAGCATATTTCTGTCTAATGCAAGTATATGTCATCGAATTCATGTCTAAATCGGTTAACTTGAGTTGTAATGCATGTTTCGCTACAATCGGTTCATAACATGACGGAATCGGCTTTCTAGTCGATCTCTCATTATATCGGCTCTTCGAGCCATACAGTTGGAACTATCTGGATACACCGGTTAGTTCCGCCCTGTGATTACTGATTACTATTGTTTCCTTGTCAATTGCAGGTCAGATTGACTGGCACGCTTGGGTGTACTGACACTCTCAGACCGGGTTCGAAGCTAGCTGGATCTGCGAGAGCTCTACTGCCTTCAAGGGTCGTTTCCGGCTTCGCTGGTGTGTTGGGCTTAGGGAACCACTTTTTGCGCCAACACACTTTTTGGCACGCCCGGTGGGACATTCACTGAAGACCATGGCAAAGGGGAAGACTGCGGCAGATGGATCCACCAGGGATGATGGTATCCTCAGGGTTAGGGTCAAAGATCTCAGCGAGGAAGACGCAGCAGTGCTGAACAAGATCATTGAAGAATTCGCTGATGCCTGCCTGCTTTCATTCAGCAAGCAGCGTGATGGTTCTATAGTGAAGAAGAATGCATTCCCAAGGTGGATCATGGATGGCCATTCTGATAAATCTGAAGAAGAGTGCAAGGCCGACCTCAAACAGATGCTGGAAGAAGCGACCTGGGAGGCCGCCTATTCAGCAGTCGGCCATCACCATAAATTCTTCCTGCAGACATTCTATAACATCATGAAGACCGTTCTCAAGCGACAGGATTGGGAGTCTCTGGGTCCAGTTTACTTCAACATACCCGCAGAAGATGCAGATCCAAAAGCAGCGGCAGGGACCTCCAATTCCTCACCGCAACTAGCCGAGCCAGCCGAAAACGCCAGTGCAAGGTGCCACTGCAGCCGGTTCGGCTCAAAAAATAGCAGCTTCTCCCAGATTATACAAAGATCATACTCCGGAGGAGCTCGCCGCTTTCATGCAGGCCACTGAGCAGACGGTGAACTCGATGAACTCGTCAACGGTGAACCCGACGGCTAGAAATACGCCGGCGGCAGACACGGCCAACCCAACTCCTGGATACCATGAGGGGATCACATATCAAGACCTTCAGGCAGCGCCGCATCCGGGGTACGCCCAGACGCCCAACAATCAGCTGCTGGAGCAGATGAGTGCCATGCTCCGTGATACGTTCGGTTTGCAGCCGAAGACCAGAACTGGAATCAAGTATAGACATCCTTACCCCGAGTGGTACGACCGAGTGACATTGCCACCCAGGTATCGCTTGCCCGACTTATCCAAGTTCAGTGGGCAGGATGACATCACCACCATGGAACACATCAGCCGTTACCTGACCCAGCTCGGCGAAGCTTCATATGAGGTAGCTCACAGGGTCCGGCTCTTTCCGCTATCACTGACAGGGCCGGCGTTTAGCTGGTTCGCATCCATGGAGCCTGGCTCGATTCAAGGTTGGTAAGATCTAGAGACCAAGTTCCATAATTACTTTTTCTCTGGCACCGGGGAGAAAGACATCACAGATCTCACCAACATGCGCTAGAAGCCAAATGAACTTGGATCGGCTTTCATCAAGCGGTTCAGGGAGACCAGGAACATGTGTTACTCTTTGAACCTAAACGACAAGCAGCTCACCAAGATAGTGGTCAGTGGGTTGCTCCCACACATCCAAGAAAAACTGGTGGGCACCAACTTCAACAGCATCAGCGAGGTGACGCAGAGGGTGGCCGCATTAGAGCAGCAGGCCCAGAGCTTTAAGAAAGAATCGAAATACAAGCAGTCGGCCTACGTCTGTAATTCCGACTCAGAGGATGGGGAGAATGAAGAAGTGGCTGCTGTTGAGCTCAAATGGGGTACAAAGCCCATGGCTGTGCCGAAGGGTAGGAGCGCGGAAGATCAATACGACTTTGACACACGTAAGCTGGACAAGCTCTTCGACCTGTTAGTCAGTGCGGGCCACATCACCTTCCCGGCGGATTACGTCAAGCCGTCTCCCGAAGATTTGCAAGGGAAACCGTTCTGCCAGTACCACGGCCTTACCTCACACTCCACAAACAACTGCCGCAATTTCAAAGCAGCAATCCAGAATGCTATTAGGCGCGGCCTGTTGAAATTTGAGGCCCCTCCCAAGGGAAAGATGAAGATCGACAAATTCACATTCCCGAAGGGGCAGAACATGGTCCAGGATCGCAAATCCTCTGACCAAAGTAAAGGTGTTAACCTCCAAACGGGCCAAGAAGAACTCCTCAGTGATACCGATGCACAAATCACAGCTGAGGAGCTAGCGCTGATCAAAGGAAAGAGGGAGCAGAATCAGAGGCAGCTGGAGCAGGGAGAGTCCAGCGGCACCAAGAGCAGGAGGCCCACGCACCAGCACCTTCTGAACAAGTGGCGGCGACAGAAAGAGAAAGATCATCAGAGGCAGCTGCAGCACGAAGAAGAGGAGTACCACAGGTGGCTCCGCGAGAAAGAAGAGGCGCGCTATCGCAAAGAAATGGCTCGCCACCGGGAAGGTGAGGAGGATCACTGGCATTGCCCATTCTTCCGACACTGCTGGAACGAAGGCTTGAGACTGCCAACGCTGCGCAACTGTCTAGAATGCAGCGATCAGTACCGAGAATACAGGCAGTCCCAGGTCAACCACCGGTCCGTGCACCAGAGGCTGGGGAGCCCCCATAGCCCGCGGGATCGGCGTGAAAAAAGGGACCTGCGCGATCGGCTTGATGAGGCGGTAGTTGAACGCCTGACAGCCGGTTTGGCAACAGAACCAGTGGTGCCCGGGGGATCTAACTAGAAGCCAAAGTCGCCGGGTGCAGCGGCTTAGGAACAGGGAGCTCCAGGCTGAGGGGCGCGCCAAACAGGTGTGGCGCGAGAAGCCTTCACAAAATAATGAAAAGGCTGTAGCCGATGCACAGATGGTGTTTGTACTACCTGCAGAGTTCAGAGCCAAGAAGTACGATACCGATTCCGACTCAGACGATTCGGGATCAGAAGAAGGAGTGGCCAAGTTAGTGCTTGCACAGCAAGGTACTTTCGATAAGCCGGCCAAGAATCGACATCTGAAGGCTCTCTATCTCAAAGGATATGTCGACGGCATGCCTATGACGAAGATGCTGGTGGACGGTGGCGCCACTGTCAATCTCATGCCCTACACTACATTCCGCAAGCTAGGCAAGGGTCCCGATGATCTAATAGAAACCGATCTGATGCTCAAGGATTTCAGGGGCAATTCTTCCAACACTCGGGGGGCAATCAACGTCGAGCTGACAGTGGGGAAGAAGACACTGCTTACTACCTTTTTCGTGATCGACAGTAAAGGTGCCTACAGCTTGCTGCTCGAACGCGACTGGATTCATGCCAACTGCTGCGTGCCATCCACCATGCATCAGTGTCTCATTCAGTGGCATGGCGATGAGGTCGAAGTGGTCCCGGCCGACGACCCAGTCAGCGTGGCGACGGCGGATGCCACATACTGGGAAGCTGGGGATCATGATTGTTTCTCTGGCAAGGCATGGGAAGGAGGCTCCATCAAGGCCAGCGATGAGAGTCAACAGCCGATCAGGGCAATCGGCTCTGAGTCTTTTTATTAAATGGAGAATCCGATCGACGGCACAGAGGGTAAGTTGGGGCAAGGATTCACGTCGGTCGACAAGCTCGAAGAAGTGGATGTTGGACCCGGCGACAGGCCAAGGCCGACGTTTATTGCCACCGATTTAGACCCAGAATTCAGGCAGGAGCTGATTCAACTGCTGAAGGAGTACAAAGATTGCTTCGCCTGGGAATATTATGAGATGCCTAGATTGGACAAATCTATTGTTGAGCACAGGCTACCTATCAAGCCAGGGTTTTGGCCACACAAGCAGCCTCCACGTCGTTTTAGAGAGGACGCTCTACCCGACATTAAGGCCGAAATCACGAGGCTATTAGAAGCCAAGTTCATTCGAGCTTGCCGATATGCCGAGTGGATATCGAACATCGTCCCCGTGTACAAGAAAAATGGTATATTGCGAGTCTGTATTGACTTCAGGGATTTAAATAGAGCTACACCGATGGATGGCTACCCTATGCCAATAGCCTGATATGTTAGTAGACTCGGCTGCTGGGCACCAGGTTATTAGCTTTATGGATGGCAATGCTGGTTATAATCAAATTTTTATGGCTGATGAGGACATCCCGAAGACCGCCTTCAGGTGCCCTAGGTGCGCTTGGTTTGTTTGAATGGGTGGTCATGACGTTTGGTTTGAAGAATGCCGGTGCAACCTATCAGAGAGCTATGAATTATATATTTCACAAGTTGATCGGCAAAATTATTGAAATCTATATAGATGACGTGGTGGTGAAATCCAAGAGCAATAAAGATCACCTGGCCGATTTGAGGGCCACTCTGGAGTGCACAAGGAGACATGGTTTGAAGATGAATCCTAATAAGTGTGCGTTCGGCGTGTCGGCTGGTGAATTTCTGGGATTCATGGTCCACCGCAAAGGGATAGAGATCGGCGGCAAGAGTAAGAAGGCGATCGATGAACTTGTACCTCCAACCAACAAGAAGGAATTGCAGTCTTTGCTTGGTAAGATTAACTTTATCAGAAGGTTCATCGCCAACTTATCAGAGAAGGTGCTGCCGTTCTCGCCATTGTTGAAGCTTAAAAATGATCAAGAGTTCAAATGGGGTGACGTGCAACAGAAGGCTTTTGACGAAATCAGAGAATACATGAAGACTCCCCCTGTCTTAGTACCGCCACGGACAGGGAGGCCTTTTAAGTTGTACGTGACGGCCGAAAGCCATACTATTGGATCGGCCCTTTTTCAAGAGTTTGAAGGGAAAGAGAGAGCAGTTTTCTACCTGAGTAGGCAGCTCCTTGATCCTGAGACAAGATACACACCGACTGAGAAGTTGTGCTTGTGCCTATTCTACTCATGCACCAAGTTGAGGCACTACCTGCTTGCCTCGGAGTGTGTGGTGGTGTCCAAGGAGGATGTCATCAAGCACATGCTTTCGATGCCTATTCTAAATGGTCGGATCGGCAAATGGATCCTGGCGCTCTCAGAGTTTGACTTGAGGTTCGAATCGGCTAAGACAGTCAAAGGCCAGGCGATAACCGATTTCATCACGCAGCATCACGGAGGATCGGTTAATATAGCGGATATAGCGCCATGGACTATATTCTTCGACGGCTCTTCGTGTAAGCAAGGTGGTGGCGCCAGAGTAGTGCTCATCTCGCCGCGGGGTGTGCGTTTTGAGTATGCTTTCCAGATCGGGCCGATTGTCACAAACAATCAGGCTGAATATGAAGCCTGCGCGGAAAGGTTTTCAGCTTCTACATGAAGCAAAAGCCGATGCAGTTGAAGTATTTGGCGATTCACAACTAGTCATCAACCAATTGCTCGGCTTGTATGAATGTAAAGACGAGATACTCAGAGGCTACTATGATCAGTGCCAGGCTCTCATCAAGAAGTTCATGACGGTATCTCTCTGTCACATCTCCAGGGCCCAGAACCAGGAAGCTAATCGGCTGGCGCAGAATGCGTCAGGTTATCGGCCGATGCAGGAGATTTGTAATAGCGAGCAATCAGCTGATGACTGGAGGGGCGAGATAGCAGGTTACCTGGCAAATCCTTCACAACGGGTCAGCAGAAAGCTAAGGTACAAAGCCACCAAGTACGTGTTGCTGGATGGTCAGTTGTATTACAAGACTGTTGAAGGAGTTCTACTCAAATGCTTGGAGGCAGAGGAATCAGTGAAGCTGATGAGCGAAGTACACGATGGAGTCTGCGGTGCACATCAATCAACTCACAAGATGAAGTGGATCATCAGGAGGACTGGTTACTATTGGCCTACGATGCTGGAAGATAGTTTCAAATATTATAAAGGGTGTCAAGAATGCCAAAAGTTCAGAAATATACAAAAGTCTCCAGCCTCTGCTATGAATCCCATAATCAAGCCATGGCCGTTTAGAGGATGGGGTATCGATCTAATCGGCCAAATCTACCCACCATCGAGTAAGGGTCACAAATGGATCCTGGTGGCGACTGATTACTTCACCAAGTGGGTAGAAGCCATTCCTTTGAGGAACTGCCACTTCAGCTGACGTGATCGAATTTGTAAAGGAGCACATTATTTACAGGTTTGGCATACCTTAGACGATCACAACCGATCAGGGGACAATGTTCACTTCAGAGGAGTTTATGACCTTTGCCAACGACATGGGTATCAAGATTTATAATTCATCGCCGTATTATGCCCAAGCCAACGGACAAGCTGAAGCCTCCTAATAAAATTTTGATCATGGTCATCAAGAAAAAGATTGTGCAGAACCCCAAAAAATGGTATTTGCATCTGAGCGAGGCACTATGGGCATATCGCATGGCACAGCATGGATCGATCAAGGCTTCACCTTATGAGCTAGTCTATGGACACGCTGCCGTCTTGCCGTGGCAGATTCAGTCTGAGACACGGCGTGTCACGTTGCAAAATAAGCTTACAGCCGGTGAATACAAAGACATTATGATGGACAGTTTAGAAGATTTGCACTGTCATCGGCTTAGGGCTTTGGAATACATTGAAAAGAACAAGGTACGGGTGGCCAAGTATTACAACACTAAGGTAAGAAGCAAGAGCTTCACTGAGTCAGAGCTAGTATGGAAAGTCATTCTGCCTATTGGTACAAAAGATAGCCGATTCGGTAAATGGTCGCCAAACTGGGAAGACCCTGTATCGGGTGGTGGAATGCGCCCCGGGTAATGCTTACATCCTTGAAGATTTAGAAGGACAGAGATTCGCCAGAGCCATCAATGGAAAGCATCTGAAGAAGTACTACCCTAGTATCCCAATTGGGGGGGGTGATAGCCGATTCGTGCGAATCTGGCTCTAACAGCCGATGCCGTGCAAGCGGGTCGCCTTCAGGACAAAAATGGCCGACATCGTAGTAACGAGTCGCCCTTAGCACAAAAATGAAATACCCTCGATGGGGTGTAACAGCCGATGCGATAAGCATCGCCTTTAGAGCAAGAATAAAGCAAAATATACAGTCTTGCAAATTGGATTGTTTCGGGCATAACGAGTTCAGAAGTATCATATACATTAGAATGCCTAATACAATCTAGTTTGGATTATTGACGCCGTCCCAGATCACGTCCTCGGCGTCGACTGGACACAGAGAGACCGTCGGCATGAGGGACGAAAGCGGCCATCAGCGTGCCGAGCTCCTCCATGTCTTGGCCCTGCCTGGATCCCCGGTTCGACGTTCTCCAGCACGATGCCGGAGTTGATCTAGGCGGCGGCCAGAGCTCCCGCGGCACCGTGACGGACGCCGCTCATCGCCACCTGGCGGACGCGGTGGTGCACGTCCGCAAGCTGCTCCACCTGTGTTTGCCCCCACGCGTGCAGGACGTCGGTGACGCTCGCCGCAGCCACGCGCAGTTCATGCAGCTGCACTGTCAGAGCTGCATAAACAAGGAAGATCAGTGTTGGAAACGAGCCGTGCACATCCTTGGACAAAGCGAGAGATTACCTGTCACGGCGGCCTGCGACTCCGCGAGGTTGGCCTGCGCCTCCGCCAAATCAATGCTAGCGGCAACGAGCACGACGGCCTAGTCCTCGTTCTCCTTGTCCAGCCGGCCGGCCTCTTTGGTAGCCTCGGAGTAGAGGTTGCGGTACCGCACCATCTCATGGTGTAAGTGGCTGGCCGTCGGCGGCGGTGTAGGAGTCGCGGGAAGTCGAAGATGACTCCGAGTTCGATTCCGCTCCGGAGGTGGTGCTGCGAGCCGGAGCGTGAGGGAGATTCGGTTGTGGCGCCGTGCGACGCACCGAGGAACTGGCGCCGATCGGTGCACCGGAAGGAAGATGGAGCGGGGGACGTTGGCTGAAAGGAACCGTCAGATCAGGCACCCAGATATAGCCAGATTTAAAGAACGGCGAAAAGGGAGAATAAGATACCTGCTATGGACTCCCCGTCCGCTGACTTGCATCATACGCCTGATTGGAGCCCTTACAGGAGCAGAGGGCCCGGCGGCGTCGCCAGCGGCGGAGGTTTCCGGGGCGGCCGTCCCAGTTGCAGGAACGGCGTCACCATCCGCCGGGGCTGCCCGAGGAGGATCAGCGCCGGGGGCAGGGGTGTTCAGGCCGGCTAAGGAGCCAGCAATGCCGCTGACGAAAGATGGCTGGTGACTGCAGAAACGGATCAAATCAGATAGAAACAGCGAGGAGATGGTAGGCTGACGGTTGAACTTACCCTAATGTCTGCTCGATTCGGGCGACGCTGGCCCAGATGCGGCGGATGCTCCGTTCCATCTCATCGCCGTCGGCGGGCTCAGACGCCGGGCGCTTCCCACGGTCTCCATCGCCGGGCATGGTCGTGAATAAGGATTGAGAGAGCGGAAGCGAAGTGGATACAAGGAGGTGGCCGGGAGAGTTGGTCAGCGAGACGGATACGATGGCGTGTGATATTGCCTCAAGTCTGCCAACTATTTATAAGGCAACACGGGCACCGAGGCGGTTTCTTTGGGAAGTGAGACGGCACGGCGGAATTTTAGGTTGCAGTTAATTCGCGTTTCTTGAATCCGGAACAGTTGCCAAATCGGGGAGACGAAACGCCGCCATCAATGGTCGCACGCCGATCGGCTTTTTTGGGTCAGGCTCTTTAGCCGATCCTATTGTGAGTACCCACAAGCCGATTCGTGATGAATCTGGCTGAGGGGTTAATTCTAAAGGAAAGCCGAACAAAGCCGATGCTAAGAGGCACGCCCGAAAGCCGATTCGTATGCAGAATGAGTCAGGCTGATTAATTGATTCTAAGGTACAAAGCAGGTCCGAAAGCCGATTCGCATGCAGAAATATATCAGGCTGGACAAAGTCAGTTCGAAATAAAACAAAGCCAGTATTAAGGTGTAAAATCTATGGCAGATCAGGCTAAATTGTCAAATTCGGGGTGAAACAGCACGACGACAGAGTTGCAAATAGAAAAAAGAAAAACATGCCAAGCAGTACACCCATCATGTTACAAAGTTAATAAGGATCGAATCAGTTCTACTAATTCAGCATGGAGGGCGTGGCCTGCCTTCAACAATTGTTGATCTCGGTTTTCAGTGAACTGCAACAGGTTTAGGCGTTGGCAAGTCTTCCTGCCTGCAACGACCAAGCTGCTGATTTCCTTCTTTTTCTGGGAGAGCTCGATCGTGCTGGTGGAGATGGTGATTTCGCGCTCATTGATAGCCGACTCAACTGCTTCCAGTTCTTTTCTCAGCTGGTCTCGTCTTGTTTTCAATGTCTCCAGCTCTGTTTCGGCCGTGCTGATGGAAGATTTGAGCAGCCTGGCTCGATCGGCTAATCCGGTGGCCTCTTGTCTGTTGATCGATTTGTTGCTCCTCAGCTGTTCAAGCTTTGCCAGGTTATTGTGAGCATTGATAATCCCTGATGCTGTAACTTTAAGATCATCAAGTCTTTGCAGGGATTTCAAGGCTGACAGATTGGGTTGCTGCTGGACAAGTTCTATTATTTGATCGATCAGTCCAGAATTTGAGGCCAGAGCAACCAGATCACCCTCTAGATGGGGTAGCAGTGCACTTAGCCGATTATTGAAATCTGGCTCTGAAAGTCTCTCGGAGGAGGAGGCCAGTTCGTCTCTATCACAGAACTCTTCTATGTCGAATGAATAGCCAGGAGACAAAGGCTTCGGTGCCTACAGTACATACATTCCCTCATCAGAAAAGGTACAATATAGATTGATTGTTTTCTGGCAGAGATGGATACCTGAATGAGGCCTGAAGGTTGTAGGGTTGATGCCGATGCTATTTGTTCGACTAAGGCAGTTGTGTCTTTTGCGGCATGCGGATCCTCGGTTGTCACTGCCTTGGGTAGTTGGGTTTCTGCAAACCAGAAGTAAGAGCAGTATGAAAGCAAGGATAATTGCTAACAGCAGAATATGAGTTACCTGAGTTCCTCTCAGAGGGCAATTCCTCTTCTTAAAGGTTCGTCCCAGACTTCTTCAGAAGAGCTTTTCGGCTGTATTTTTGAAAAGAAGATTTGGTCAATCAGGACATTTAAGAAAGAAAAGCCCAATGAGTAGTACCTGAGTTTTGGCTCCTTCTTAATGGATCCCTTCTTCTTGAGCAGCTGATTCCTCATGGCCGGTAGATTCTGGTGGTTCTTCGGCCTGTTTCTCTCCTAAGGTACCTTGAGTTGGTTGAGGATTCACCTGACAGAAAGCCGATTTAAGAGTCGAAGCGTACTGCAGTAAAGGAAGATGCTACTGGGTACCTGAACTTTTCTTATCGAATGGCGTTTCTTGGGAGCTTGCTTTTGAAGCTGAGATGCAGCTGGCCGTTTTGAAGCAGAAGGGGAGGTCAGTACAGCAGGGCCTAGCATTAGTTGTCTCAGCGTCGGTGCTCGGGAGCCTAGCCTCGCTGTCGGACAAGGAGGATAATATTCCACTCGCTCTGGTGGATTGGATGATGGGTCCTGCGAGAAATATCTGTTAAGTAACATGTTTGAATAAAGCCGTTTTTATTGGAATCAGCTGAGAACACTTACTGCTCTGGGAGATTGGAAGTTTGGGTCCAGGGCTCTGCATTTGTCGTGGACAGTTTGGAAGAACAAGTGAGCGTGCCATTGTTGCCACCAATCGTCAAAACTCTGATGAGCGATGCAGATTTGATTCCACGGCTTCGGCGAAAATGTGGGCAGGTTTGCTCCGAGTTGAAAAATTCTGCTAGCCTGAAGGTGCTCTGTAATGTTCTCCCTGGGTTTCAAGGTATTCAAAAAAGGGAGCCGAGGGGGCAATTGGCCGAAACCTAGCTGTCTCGCTGCTATGTTTGGGTGATAGAATTCATAAGAAGGATAGCTAGTTGCCTTGCCGCTTGCGCTCCGAAGGTGGTTGAAGTCTGCTGGCAAGGCACAGGGTTTGATGATTGCGTTCAAGATGCTGATAGCCTCGTCATCAGAACACCCATTGTTGAATTTGAAGCTGGAGGGCGCTGGAAATTCATCTTCATCTTCGTAGGGGAACCAGGTAGTAACATTTGGTCCCAAGCCCCTGTATAATGTTTCCAGCATATTGCCCTTTGAGGTTGGGATGGTTATGGCAGAAGCAGCTTCACCAAAACTTTGACAGCCTCTGGTTTTTGGATCCTCCTCTTCTGAATACTTGGTGGATGGAAAGTTAAGGCCCTAGGAGTTGTGTCCTTACCAGCTTATGCAGATACAGGTTGAGCCATAACTGTACTAGCCACCAAGGGCCTGTTATGCATTGCACTTCTTCACCTATAATTAAGGAACTGAATACCCGGCTCATAAGCCTGTATGCTGCACCCAACAATAGTTTGCTCAGGGGGATGGAGTGCCCTTGAGCCAGTTTTTCTGCTAAGACCCGATAAGGATATGCTGGCCCGGCAGTGGCACCACAGAACACGAACCTCTCAAGCCACATGGTCAAGAATGCGACGTGTTCTTTCTCGCTGACAGAAGAGGAGTTTTTCTGATGGTGTTGAATATAGCCACTCCACCTGTTGTATGTGTCCAGCTTCGGGAAGTACGGGTCCTTCTTGCCACTGGAGCGGAGATCCCAGAAATCATATGATCCAGTAATCTGAAGCCCGGTGAGCATATAGATATCGCCCAGGGTAATGGTTTTTGGACCGTCTCCGAACACGAAAGCATTCAAGGAGTTGGACCAAAAATGACTGGCAGCAATCAGGAGCGGCTCATTCCTTGCCATCTCTGATAATGATAGGTCAAGACATTGGCTCAGATGGTGCATCTCCCAGTCCGCGCGCTTCTTCGCCGCGACGCGACGGAACCAGTTCCTCCACCCAGCAGCGCTTGGCCAGTTTCTGAAAGATTTGGCCCAAGAAGAGGCGCCCATCATGGAGCTTCGGAATGGGAACTGGTTGGTTTCTTGAATGATGAAGTCTTTGGGGATCGGATCACCCATCGGGCCCAGATAGTAGGTATCGGGGATGTCCTTCAGTGGAATCAGAATATCATCCCTCAGCACCTGGATTTGAAACTCGTACTCGGTGAGGTTGAAGAGGGATTCACGAATCAGGGGGCGAATCGATGAAATTGATACCTCAGGGACCTCGGAAGGAGTCGCCATTAGCTCAGGGGTGATTTGATAGCGGCGAATCGAAGCTGGCGGCGGCGAATCGAAGCTGACGGCGACGGATTGAAGCTCGTGGCGGAAGTTGCGATGGTTTAGGGTTTCGTTTTGGTGCGAAAGTTTGAAGCGCCAAGAGGGAAGCTGCGGTTTGGCAATTTGAAGGCTCAAGCGCTAATTTCGGTATAAACTAGTTTATTCCAAAATTGGGGGGCATGTGTTAACACCAAATTTTGGGCTGGGAGCCGATAGCCGATACCAGAGGGAGATAGCCGATCTCGAAAGCAGACTCTGTCCGGCGGAAGGAAGGAAAATAGCCGATTGCACGAAGAATCGGTTATCGGGTGGAGATGACAGGAAGCGTGCAGCGTCGGTATTGATGACGTCATCCAGAGTCCGCGCCTGCCAAGATACGATCACGATCGGACTTCGTTATGAAAGGGAATGTGGAACTCCAAGTTACCTTAGATATAGGATAGTTTGTTAGTTTTCTTATCTATTGATGAGTTGTAATTCGACTAGGACTCTATCTACGCTCAGGGTATAAATATAAGCCCTCAGCCATTGTAAAAAATACAACAACATCAATACAACACAACTTTCGGCTCCGGCCAGCAAACCCTAGAGTCAGTCGAGTCCGGCGAGTTACTTCATCCAGGCTAGGTGTCATCCGGTGGACATCGTCAACCCCCTGTTAAACTATGTCTTTTTAGCGTCATCCGGTGGACGTGGAAGCATGGTGGACCAGGGTCCTTGCTAAGCTCTGTTTCTTTGGCGTCATCCGGTGGACGTGGGAAACATAGTGAGTCAAGGATGATTCACGCTGGTTTACCCGATCAATCTGTGTTAACCGTCATCCGGTGGACGAGATGCAGATTAGGACAGTTTTCATGCGCGGATTAGTTATCGATTCGTGTTTGTTTGCTTGATTAATCTATTAGTTAATGTCATCCGGTGGACAGGCTATAGATTGAGACAGTTTGCATGCATGGATTAGTTATCGGCTCTAGTTAAATTTGGCAGTTTAGCTGGATTCATTAAGTTACCGATGTTGCTTATGTTTATTGTTTATTATTTAAAGCAATCATCAATTTGCCCGTCTTGATCCATATGCGTCGGCTTATATCTAATAGATCTATATGTTCAACGAATTATGCTTGCCATTTGTTTTATATTGATAAGATAGAATGCTTTGCACCAGCCGGTTGTATTTTGGATCTAGATTAGATACGGGTCGCACTCAAGTAATAAAATAAATATTGTCTAGATTCAAAGGTTAACGGATTTAAGTTGCAACTTCATCATGACTGCCTCGATCCGCTCGATCTCCACTGTTGCAAGATTGTGATTTAGATCTATTAGCCGGAGAGTTGAAACATTGTCTACTTTATAGACTTGTATGTTGCCCGTATACACTGAATCGGCTGAAGTAGCCGATTTCATCTTGTTTTACATTGAGACATCTTATGGTCATGTTAGCTTGCTGTGACTACATCTTTTATAGCATATTTCTGTCTAATGCAAGTATATGTCATCGAATTCATGTCTGAATCGGTTAACTTGAGTTGTAATGCATGTTTCGCTACAATCGGTTCATAACATGACGGAATCGGCTTTCTAGTCGATCTCCCATTACATCGGCTCTTCGAGCCATACAGTTGGAACTACCTAGATACACCGGTTAGTTCCGCCCTGTGATTACTGATTACTATTGTTTCCATTGTCAATTGCAGGTCAGATTGACTGGCACGCTTGGGTGTTACTGACACTCTCAGACCGGGTTCGAAGCTAGCTGGATCTGCGAGAGCTCTACTACCTTCAAGGGTCGTTTCCGGCTTCGCTGGTGTGTTGGGCTTAGGGAACCACTTTTTGCGCCAACACTTTCCAAAACGAAGTTTGATCCTCTCTCTCTCAAGAGTCTCCCTGGGCTGTCTAGAGCTATGTTGGACAAGTGTGCATCACATCTACACTCTCTAATCTTGCTCTACGTCAAGCTACCCATCCAAACCCCTACTAATAGTACGGTCAAAGAGAAAGAACAAAACTTAATACTACTGCCAAGTGTCTCTCAACTCCAAACGATACTTGGCACTAGCCTATCACCGTCTTGTCTTCCATCCTTTGAAAACCGAATCGAATTCCATCGCTAGGGGCTTGAACCTGCATGTTATTATGACCTAACCTCTAGTTTATCCTGTAAAACACACGTTAGTCATAATAACCGTCTTGTTGTCATTAATCACCGAAACCAGTAGGGCCTAGGATGCTTCACCTATCATATGTGTTAACATACATTAATAATTGTAGGTGTATTAGCATAACACATGGATATGTAATTGATACTGTACTACACATTTGCGTTTATTGAAAACGAAAACAAAATAAATACTGGTTCATCCAATTATCATGCATTAAAACGGGATCCCGCAAAGAAGAACGGAAAATGCCCTCACCCATTTTGGCAAATATGAAACATATCCCTCAAATATGGAAACGCTCTGTTTTCATCCCTACATGCCTGGGAAACTTGATTAGGTTTGGTTCGTCTTTGAGGTGGTTACATACAACAAATGCATCTTTTTTATGAAACACTAAATGCATTTGTTGTTAACGAGCTCTAGAATGTTTTGCTAAAGTATGCATCCGACATGTAATCCGTTTAGAGTTTAGACTTGTCCCTTACAAAAAAAGTCCTAAAATCAAGGCCTGTATTTTTTTAGAAAAGAGAATATATTAATATCCTAAGCTCTGCATCGATTAATGCATATGACTGCAAAATCAAGATCCGTATTAACATATACATATATCTATTGATATTAAAAAAAACAATATTCTTGGGTTCCACATGTCATGCGCATTATTTTTTTTAGGGAAAATAAATACACATGTTTTGGATTTTATCTCAGTTATCGTACAAATATATCCGATGTAACCAAATTCTGGTCATCTTGGTATGAGTATGGCTGAACTTTAACCTGGCTATCCATCATCAAAATTGAAAATCAAACATGCCCTTAGCTTTCTCGCTGCCGCCGACACAGCAAAGCATTCGATGAACAGCTCATAACCTTGTTGCAACTGCCAATGGTCCAAAGAGGAATAGTTTGTCCGGTAAGGAATAGACACATGACACTATTGGTATCACGAAAAGTTGGCTCTTGATCAGATAATCAATCTTTGCCATGATTCAATGAGGAAATAACTGAATATTATGGTGTAATTGTCACTAAATCAGACCGTGTAGTTGATTAGCAGTGGAGCAACATTGCTATTGCACTGTTAATTGTTATCACGACAAGTTCGACCGAAAGCGGAAAGACACTGACGGATCTCCACTCGTCACTCCGCGAGCCTTTTCCCTGTATGCCATTATAAAAGATGGCCTCTTCCTCTGTGCCACTAAAAAGTTTGTTCCATCCTCTATGCCTATCGCGTTTTTTGGACCTGCCCGTGTGCCATTCCGTCGGCCTGCCGTGTGAATTCTCGCCATTTGACTGATGTGGCGTGTGGGCCCGAGGAGTGAAAATGTATGTGTTGCCCTTCCACTCAACGGGCTTACTGAGCATCGGCCCCCCGCTCCCTCAGTCTCTCTCTCTCTCTCTCTCTCTCTCTTTCTCTTTCTCTCTCTCGCGGCGGCGGCTGGCGAAACCCTAGTGGCGGCGGAGTCAGGTCGAGAAGAGGAGGTTTCCCAGGATCAAGAGGAATGGCGCAGATGGTCCAGGGATGGCGTGGAGGGGCCCGGGCGGCGCCCGGATTGGTTTCGGGATGGGTGAGTTGTCTGCTCTCACTGCTTCTCCTTTCTTTGAATCCAAGTGCTCGATGTGCTCGAGGCTGTCGATGTTCTGATGTTTAGTTCGTGCGTCCTGTTCATGCCGTGCTTCTTGTTCATGCCATCCTGTTCATGCCGTGTGTCTTGTTCATGCCATCTTGTTCAAACCGATTAGGATGAGGGTTTGATTCATGCCGTGCTTCTTGTTCATCTGTAGGATGGACCCGGATAGTAGCTTCAACCTAGAAATACGGATTGTTGCTCCTAAATCTCGTGCACGGTGGTTTTCGTTCAATGAGGTGGTGGATGCTGACCGCGCTCATGTAACATTCGTATTTTTCATCATCTTAAATTTCACTAAAAATTTGAACTTTTTTTAAACTTTCCAACAAATTAAAATTTGACTTTATTTATTTTTTGCAAAACCGTTTTTGAAAACCTTTTTCTGAAAACCTTGCATTAAAATCCACCATATGCATTCCCTTACATTGTCCAATTTTATTTGTTGCTTGAATGATTGATTGATTGCCTGCACGTTTGTTTGGCTGTGTGTTTGCTTCCCTGGAATTTATTCGCGGCACTACAATATTTTCCTTGAATATCCATTCCACCCCTTCCTGGTCCGAATATTTTCCTTGAACTTCCCCTTTCCATACCTTGAATTTCCCTCCCTTGAATATCCCAAATCTCTTCCCTTTCAAACCCCTTATATTCTAATTTAAAATCCATTTGATTGTGCCTTAGTTTTATTTCTGGGAAAAATGAAAAACCATTTCATGAATGGAAACGGTTCGCGGGCTTATTCTCCTCCCCCTCTCCCACCTGGCCCAGCGCGTGCACACTCCCCCTCTCCTTCCTCCAGCGCGGACCGGCCCAAGCCACACGGCCCAGCGACAGTAGCAGCAGCTGCGCAGCCCATCTCCCTTCTCCCACTTACATGCGGGACCCGCCTGTCAGCTGCATCTCCTTCCTCGATCTCCTTCCTCTGCTCCGCGTCGCGCCTGTGCCGCTGACCGGCCAACAGTGACCCCACCGACCTCGCCGGCAAATGTATCCACCGCCCATTGACTCGCTGTGCAGCACCGCCATACTGTTTCCCTCTGACCTTCCTCCACCGCCGCTACTGTAGCCATTGACGAACTGTACCGAACTGACCTATCTCCGGCTATAAATGGATGGCCACGGTCGCCATCGGGGGACGTCAGACGAAGCTTGCAAGAACCGAGCCCCAGCTCGTGCACTGCCTCGTCCAACGACGGCTTCCGCACAGAGGCTCCGCGCCATCCGCCTGCCTCTGCTCAGCACGTCGCGCCGCCCGGTGACCGTCACCGGCCCATCAGCCGAGCCGAGCAGGAGCTCGTTCACCGCGAGCCGCTGCCGCATGAAGCCGTCGTCATGCCGCGCGCTCGCGCTGGCGTTCGCTGCTCGCGCTCTCTGCCTTGGCCTGCTCTGCTTTCTCTCTACCCAGCTACCTCACCCTCTCTGCCTTGCTGCACGGACGGCCACGCTGGAGCCGCGCTCGCCGAAGCCGCGGCCACCATGCACCTCGCACTTCTCTCGTCTTCACGCCGCCGAGCCGGTTGGAGATGGGAGCCGCTGTCCTGGCCGCTCGCTCACCCCGCGTCCCTCCCTCTCCTCTCTCTCTCTCTCTACCACCCACAGCGATATGGAGAGGATGAGGATGCACCTGCTGAAAGGCATCCGTGTGCCTGGCCACGTTGCATTGGCCAGTGGAGAGACACCACGCGCTGCTTGACAGCCTTCCAATTCATCCCTCTCCTGCTCTCCTTTCCATGGACACAGTTCAGGTAGACCAAGAGAGGAAGAGTGCAGACCACAGCATAGTGCTAGACCGGGAGCACGAGCACAACACCGTAGGCACAGTATTGGACCCGCGCGTCAGCCACCGAGAAAATGCTACGCGCACCCGGAGAACGTACACAGGAGAGTAAACGAAGGCCTTTCCTATTCCAGAAAAATCCCAGAAAATTCCTAAATAAACTAGGTACATTCTAAACCCTATCTAATCTCTTCCTACTCCTTGTTCATTCCCTTAAACTCCAGAAATATTTCCCATGCCTTTTCCCCGACCCGCATTTCCCGCTAAACTTCTAAAATTCATATCTCCACCTCCTAACTCCAAATTCCGAAATTCTTCCACCACAAACCTTCTAAAATCAATCCCTACCTATTTATACCATTTCCTTAATTTTGGTGTCAATTTAAATTCCAGTTATATTTATTTTTCTCGTTCCTCTTTTATTCCTTTTTTCGCGCTAACCTGTAGTCTACACTTGCACCGTATATTCGCGTAGGCGTATACACCAAGTCACGTATACGAATACACGAATATACAGCCGCACAGTTCGCTCACATGCAAGAGCATATGCGTTGGATGTATGTATATGTATGTATAAACCTGTATATAAATATATATTATATGTGCATCATATATACTCCTAACGTATCATGCCTATGCATGGCTAACTGTCCCTTCTCCCATATTTCTAATCTTCCCCTAGGCGCATACATATGCATGTGCGTATGCGTCGCTATCCTAACCCCCAGGCATATACATATGCGTATGCGTATATGTCGCTAACCCTACTAACCCTTTGTATGTGTATATGGATACATATATACGTACCTAACCACTCTAACCTAAGGCACATACATATGCATGTGCGTATGTGCTGCTAACCCCTTGTGGATCCATAGAAGTCGATCAAGTTATATATGATGGCTTGGTCAGGCTTTCTATTTTAGATTCACGTAATAATGCTAGCCCTAATAGAAGCCCCTCCACTAGCTAGGACACGTTTAGTAGGATCATTCCTCTCTTCTCTATGTTGTTTGGATTGTGTTTATGTTGTTTCCTTTGTTTGGAGTTTCTTTGCTTGTCAACGCTAGATGGCGTAGGATAGAAGGCGACGTGAAGAGAACCTGAAGGCACCCAGGAGCAAACAACAAGAAGATGGAGAAATCCCGAAGCAATGGTACATGAAGACAAAGGATCAAGAAAGTCAGGAATCAAAATCCCAGAACATGGATATGATCGTCAGTCGAGTGAAGGCAAGTCTAACTTCCCTCCCACCTTTTCGCTATATATTTTTCCCATACCAATACTTCCCTCTCTCTAAATATCTCCATCCACCAAAACCACCACAAGCCCCAATTTTCCTTCCACCTTGCCACCTACATTTCTCCTACCTCAAAACCCCTCTCACCAAAAGCCTGTCATATAAACCACCACAACCCATCCATACCTTCCACCTATCCCCTCCACACATCATGCCACTACCATCCTAATTGCCTCTTCCACTACCACCAAATTCACCACCTCGACCACCAAACCTACACCTCACATTCTATCACTTGAACTAAATAAACCTGATTTATTTCATGATATTTGTGTAAATGCTTAAATAATAATTCTGCTATGATTAAACCTGTGAACATGAATCCTAAAATGTGAATATGAATCCTGATATAATGTGATAACTAAAACTGTTCGACTGAGCAAGCGGGAGGTAATTTCATGCGGTGTGAAATTACCTTTGGGTAGGTTCGCCCGGAGTGGGTTCCTACTTGGAGAGCTTGTCTTGGTCATAAATTGATTAGTCATAAGCCACTCTCGCCTGGTCAGAAACTCGTACAGCCACATGCCTATATGTATAGACCTGCGATCCACACCCCGTAAGGTTGAAGTATAATATCTATAAGGAGGCCGGAGGTGCAACGGATTGTCAGGAGCCGAATGGGGATACTGGCCCCATGTCCGATCGGCGTGGGGATACAGGCCCCACGTAAAATTTCTGTTAGGCCGTGTTCGAGCCGCTTATTAATTTCTAGGCCACTGAGCCGCTTAATTCTGTTTATTGCATGATAGGGTTCATGCAAGTCACTGTGTGGATTTCTGACCCCTGATTAATTCGTGGTAGAGTTATATGGATCCTTAGGTAGCTCCAACCGGGTACGGACGCTTGTTAGACCTAGTCTAAACCATGACAATGGTGTTGGATAGTGTCTATCAGTGTGGGGAAATTTGTACACCTCTGCAGAGTATACTGAAACTATTCGAATAGCCACGTCCTTGGAATGGGCAACCGCCGGGATGAGGTCACTTATGTATAGGGATACACATTGTAATAAAGGTATGAATTCTGATGACTGATGATTATAACTAACCCGGGAAGCTAGCGAGAAGGGTTAATACTCTCCTAGGGACCAAACCATCATTTTATATACATTATAACTTACTCCTATCATTCACCACCTATGCCCTATAATCCTACCTTTCCCTTTCCACCTTTCTTTTCTCCTCGTTAGGCTTGCTGAGTACTTTATGTACTTAACCCACTCGATACTATGTTCTCAGGGATCTAGCATGGGAGTATACGCAAGGATGCAACCGCGAGGATCTACAGTGAAGATGGAACCACAGGAGTACGTGCCAGGATGGAACTATCGAAGGCGACGCAAGGATGAATCAACAAGGACATAAGGATGGAGATATGCCACCGCGACCAAGGAGATTCAAGCAAGAGAGACTACAAGTGATGGATCACAAGAATGAGTTGAAGACTGAGGTTTTCGTCCGCACTCCAAGTTGCCTGTCGGAATGGAACCACGATGTCGTAGGAACGCTGTGTTGGACTCTGATGTTTATTGTAGGCCAATGGCCCATTTTTTTGTAAATATAAACCTTATAAATGTGTTTTCCACGTTTGTAATAAAAGTATGGTTATTTTGATATCAATCTTGTTTAATCTGTACGTATCAGCTACTGATCTAGGGACTGATACGGATGTACAGTGGACCCCAAAAGTAGGGGCGCGATAGCTTACTTGTCTGCTATGCTTAAGGATGTGGTAGAGAGGTACCCTCTTGACTATGGTCAGGTAGCAAGCTTGTTCTATTTTTGCAGAGAGACCAAAGTGCAAATTCCAATCCACACTGACCATGAACTGGTGAAAATGTTTGAAAAGAATAGGGCTTATAGGACCTACTTTCTCACTTTGCATACCATGATAGTGGTAGTGAGCCTCCTGTGATTCCATCTTGGGATAGTGAGAGCCCAACAATTGCAGAACCCTCTCCCAATGTAGAACCCCAATGCTCTGTTGAACCTCAAAGCTATGCTGAACCACCCTACACATCCTCTATTGCCTACCCTAGCCTAGCAGAACCAAGCCAGGCCACACAAGCTCAATGTGCTGAACCTGAACCTGAGTATCTTGCTAACCCATATCCAATGAATGAGCATGTTGGGGTTGATGATGAAGGTCTGTATATTGATTTTGGCTCCCCTGCATCCCCCACCCCCTCCCAATCCCAATCCACCTAGGGAAGAGGTGATTTCTGAGGGTAAAGATGAATCCTCTGAGACAGAAAATGAATCATGAATCAGAATCAGAATCTGATTCTGATTTTGAAGTACAAGACATAAATGAAGAGGTTAGGGATAGAGAGCCTGACAATATTCCTGAGGCAGATTATGACAAAAAGGACCCTCCAATGCATGTGGGGACGGCCTATTTAGACATGGATGCTTTTAAGCTTGCTCTAGCTACACATGTTGTTAAACATGAGAGAAACTATAACATTGAGAAGAGTGATACAGGGAGGTATAGGGTGTACTGCTTATAAAGGAGTGAAGGCTGCAAGTGGAGGATTCATGCTTCAACTGGGAAGGATGGACACACAGTTAGGGTAATATGCTTAACCCAACACTGGTAACATTTTGTAACACATTGTTTTGGGATGTAATGATGAATTGTCTTGTTTTTTTCTCAGGTGAAGAAGAACCCTTTTCCTCATAGCTGTGAGAGCAGGAGGAGGCAGCCCTGTGTTGGAGTCACCCAGTTCTGGGTCTGCAGTCAAGTCTTAGATTGGCTCAAGGAAGATGGTACTGTGGGTCCAACAGAGCTGCAGAGGAGGTTGAAAGATGAACACAAGATTCATGTGTCCTACAAGAGAGTTTACAAAGGTAAACAGCTTGCAATGGATAAGATTTATGGGCACTGAGAAAAAAGTTTTGATAACCTGTATAGACTTAAGGCCCAGCTAGAAGAGTGTAGTCCTGGATCTATCCTTGTCATTGATAATCACACCATCAATAACAAGATTAGGTTCAACAGACTGTTTTTTGCACTTAAACCATGTGTAGAGGGATTCCTTAGAGGCTGCAGACCATACCTAGCTGTTGATAGTACTTTCTTGACTGGGAGGTTTAGAGGTCAGTTGTGTATTGCTTGTGTAGTAGATGGGCACAACTGGATGTACCCAGTTGCTGTTGGTGTCATAGATTCAGAGACCAATGAAAATTGGGTGTGGTTGTTGGCGCTTCTTAGCATCAGCAGAAAAGTCCACAAGCGCACGGAAGTACCATTGTAGCACTTCACCCGAAAGTATTCAGGGTATCGTATTTATAATTTCCCAAAGGAACTGACTTATGTTTATAGGCTCTTAGCTAGTTTACCCTAGAAAAAGGTAGAGGTGATAACTTGGGTAGAGAGGATACACTAAGGCTGGAAACACTAAGTGAAGATAACTTCCCCACTACTTGTCTGCTTCAGGCCCACTGACGCAGCTGGTCTGCCAGCCGATACCAGTATCAGCAGCTACTCCGCGGCCGAACGTGGGGGAATTCAGATACGAGTGGACAGGGCTGTCACCACCTGCCACCTACCCCTCTGCCCGTGGGCACGCACAACATACGAAGGTAGACCCCAACTTAGACACCACGTCTACGACGGCGACTACTACTCTAGCGATAGGCCAGGAACTTCCGTCTTTATCAGGAGTTCTCTAACTAGAGCACCCGTCCAACGGACGAGCGACGATCCCACAAACAAGCAGTTTTATGAAAATTACTTACTTAATGAATCGAAACTTAGAATGTATCACAAACCTCTTACTTCAAGTAGCAAGATGGTTGTAGAGGTACAAGTTGGATGCGAGAGCCGACAAGTCCGGCACTTCGTCCACCCGAGAGTAGAACTGCTTCGACCCCGCTCTCACTTCTCAAGCTTCTATCTCTCTCTCTAACCCTATACTAGCGTAGCTAGAAGCTAAACTAATGGAAAAATGGTGGCACTCCCTTCTTCTTTTCTCTTGTATCAAGTTGTTCTTTATGGAGGGGGTGAGGGCCTCATTTTATAGCTTCACAGGTCGGTTTCGGCATAGCTAAGTATGGAAGTAGGTGAAACCGCCTTCATGGAACCGCCATGAGCACTTTCACTGAAGACTGGGCCCGGGAAGCGTCAACTGGGGGACGGCCGCACCGGGGGCGGTCGGTCCCTTGGGAGGCGGCAACTGGCCACCGCCTTCGAATGGTCGGTCGCTCCCTAGGCTTGGGCCTCCCCTGTGGTTACGGATGGATCCCGTTTGATGGTTTGATGGGCTTTTCTCTTTTATTCTTGATTTGCGCCTTTTCTGAATATGTTTTCTGGAAGTGCGCTTTCCGGTGATTTTTATGCATTTCCACGTGTTCGACCTGCATGTCACATGTGCAACAAAACTCATGGAAATGTTAGATAAAAGCCCTACCTTCTATTTATTTTAGCATTAGAATGGTGTTATATTTTGGTTGTTAAGGACCGCCAACAGTGGTTCATGGAAAGATTGAAGGAAGCAATAGGTAACCCAGATGGCCTGACATTCCACACAGACTGTGGTCAGGCAGTTATGAATGGGGTTACTGCAGTTTTTCCAAATGCTGAACATAGGGAGTGTTTGTATCACTTAGTACAGAATTTCAAGAAGAGGTACAATGGGAAGGTGTTTGATGACCATTTGTGGTTTGCTTCATATTCATGGAGCCCTTACATGTTTGAGAAGCACTATCAAACTATGGCAGATGCTAAGCCAGAAGCCATGAAATATCTTCAAGAAAATCACACGAGACCTGTGGACAAGGAGCCAGTATAGGACACTGTCCAAGGTTGATTATGTGACTAATAATCTGGCAGAGTCATTCAACAACTAGATCAAGCCTGAGAAGGAAAAGCATCTGGATAACTTGCTAGATACTATTAGGCAGAAGATTTTGATCAAATGGAATCATAGGAAGAGGGTTGCCATGCAATTGGAAGGAAAGATTTTGCCTCATATTATGCAGAAGTTGAGACAAGATAGTTTCAACTTAGACATTGAAGTGATCACAGCCTCTCCTGATGGTGTGGCAGAGCTCTGTGCAAAATGGAACCACTGGGTTCAGGTTTGTGGTCAGCCTACCTGAGAGGACATGTTCATGTAGGGTTTGGCAGGGGTCTGGAATACCATGCAAGCATGCAATAGCCTATATCACGTCTATCCCAGGCCAAAGACTTGAAGACCATGTAGATGATTACTTCTCTATCAGTAGATTCAAGCTTGCATATGAGGGTTCCATCCCTTGTATTCCTGACAAAACCATGTGATCCAAAGCCCTCACATGGCTTCTTCATGCACCATCCATGCCTTAAGTCCACAGGAGGTGGAAGAAAGAACAGGATGAAGGACGCTCTAGAAGGAGGGAGCAGGAAGAAGTCAAAGAAGCATCAGTGCCCCATCTGCAAAGAGTTGGGCCACCACTGGAAAACTTGTAAAAAAGGGAACCCAGAAGATATAGCTGAAATGGAGGCTGCCAGGTAACAACTACTCACATTATTACAAACCCAACTTCAATTTCATTAACACTAATGACACATTTCTTATGCAGGGGAGTACCAAAGAAAAAGCTCAAAAAAGCAGCAAATTGTAACACAGAGACAAGCCTTGTGCTTGGCACTCCCAATCTGATGGTATTCCCACCCAATGAGGCAGTGGCCAATGCAACTCATAAGCCAAAAAAGAGAAAGGGGTCAGCTGGCAGCACTACTTCTACATCTGCTGCCAAGAAGTCCAAGAGAGCAGCTCCAACCAGTGTGTCCACTGGCCATGATGCACAGGCAGCACCAACCAGTGTGTCCAACAGGTATAATTACCACATTTTCAGCTATCCTTGTCATTCCTGTGATAACATGTAAAGTTAATGAGAGTCTTCTATGGCACAAGGTCTGGAACTGGTTCCAATGACCCAGTACAGACTTAGCCAATGGATACTGTGCTGCCTCAGCATACCCCAAGGCAGAGGGTGGCCATCAGGAAGAAGCTAACACCAAAGAAGCTGCAAGTTTCATCATCCAGCTAGCCCAACCCAACCAGCCCTGCCTCAAATACAAGAAGCAAGAAGCAACTTCAAATGTAGTGAACATGTATGTGCTGTTGATGCTTTTGGTTAGCATGTATGTGCTGTTGATGCTTTTGGTTAGCATGTATGTGCTGTGAGATGCTTTTGGCCTTAGACTGTGATGCTTTTGGCCTTAGACTGTGATGCTTTTGTTGTGTGATGGAATGACACTAGTAAGATGTAGACTTGACACCATTTAATTACTATGTTATCATGTATTGCTACTGCAATGTTAAGTTTTTCTATTACTTTTGTCACAAATTTTCTTTCATTCTGAGAAAGTGTTGAGGGTAGCCATTTTCATTGATCATAAAACACATCCATACATCCATACCTGCTCACTGTCTCTCACACACACAGTCTGCTACTTCTTGAAAATAGCATACAAAGCCACAAACATGCATAAATACAACATCTTTTCAATCCACCTAAGCTGCTGCATGACTCTATTATCACCATGGACCACTGCTGCATTGCCACCAGCTGCTTGGTCACCTTCCTGGATGATGGCTAGAGGGGCTGCCGTAGGTAATCCACCTGGTGGTGCCACTGCTTGTAGGGGAGCTGCATGGATAGGAGCAGGAGCTGTAGGTGACTGCACTTGTGTAACCATCTCATCTTCCCACTGATAATACTGACATCCTCCAATCTAAAATCCAAACAATCAAGGAACTGTGGGCAAAAACACCAAAAAAGAGGCAGGAAAGTGAGAAAAAAAGAAAAGTATACTGCATAATAGGGGCACTTGTGAAACACACGGTTGTGGTTGTCCCTCGTCTTCGAAACGAAACGATTAGCAAGCACGTTGCAGTTGGGGCAAAGCACTCTCCTAACCCTAGCACCATAGCTACTTGAAACTTGAGACATGGCTGAGGGAAGAGAGATGAAAGAGAGATAACATGATTGGGCAAGGAGTAGGGCTATGACCTATTTATGGGCTGCAGGCAACCCACCAGCTTTTGGCGCCAAAAGCACAATGGCTGGCGCCAAAAGCACAGTGTTTAGCGCCAAGGACTAATAACCTGGGAATGGCACAGGGGGCAAGCAAAAATTCGCTGAGACTCAAGGGCATTACGGTCCTCAAGCAGCACCGGGCCCATACGCCACATCAGCCAAACGGCGAGAATCACACTGCAGGCCGACGGAATAGGCACACGGAGTAGGTCCAAAAAACATAATAGCATAAAGAATAGAACAAACCTTTTAGTGGCACAGACAAAAAGAGCCATCTTTTATAATGGCATACGGGGGAAAAGGCTCTCACTCCTGCAGTCCGCAGTATCAGCCGCACAAATCCCCCCCACTCCGCAGTTCGCGACGGCCGACGGCAGAGGCAGCAGACATCGAGATCGATCAAACGAGCTGCTCCATGGCCTCACCAACCCGAACACCGCCGCCTCCGCCGGCGGCAGAGCCCGTCGCGCCTTCTTCTCCTTCTTCAGAACATCCGCCTGTCAAACCCTCCTCTGAAGGATCCCTCTCGCCGGAGAACCCAGAGCCAGCGCCACCTCCACCTCCTCCTCCGCCTCATACTCCCGGCGATAGCTCTCCTTCCCCAACTCCGCATCCCTCGGCGCCACCGCCTCCTCCTCCTCCACCTCCCCCACCGCCTCCGCTTCCGCCCAGCGCTGATGCTTCTCCTTCCCTCCCGCGACAGGGCCAGACGTCACCGCCGCGCCCACTGCCCCCTCCCTTGCCCGCGCCAGTATCACCGCCTACTCCAGCGCCGGCGTCCTCGGAAGCCAAGTCGGAGCAGGAGGCGGCGGAATCGGCTAGCGAATCGGGGAGCATGACGCTAGCCGTCGTTCTGGCCCAAACTGAAGATTTGACGCCGCGGGGGGCCTCCTCGGCCGAGGCGTCCCCAACCGGATCGCCGCAGAAGGAATCGGCTGTCACCATCGCGAAGCTCCTCTCCGGCGAAGACCCCGCGGCGATGGAGGCGAAGGCCACGCCGGACAAGGTTACACCTCCCAGCGACACTGGGTCCCTCGCCGCGGCCACCGCCGCTACTGCTGTTGGGGGAGTCGGTGGCGGCGTGGGGTCCAAGAGGTGGCTCCTAGGCGGCGTCCCGGAGAAGGTGCGGACTCGCGGAGCTGAGGAGGGCTGAGGTAGGGTTTAGGGTTTCAGCAGCGGTGTTCTGTCTGGTCGCGCTCTCCGTCATGGCCACCGATACCACGACGGGCTGGTCCGGCGATTCCTTCCGCCGCTACAACGAGTACAGGTTTTACTCTGGACTCTAAAGCGCTGATCTCACATCAAACCTTCTCATTAGTGTTGATTTGGAGCTGTAAATTGGTAAATTTTGGCGATGCAGGTATGTACTTGCTGCGAGCGTCATTGCTTTTACCTACTCTGGGTTCCAGTTGGTAGCCGAGGTGCATTACCTTGTCACAGGGAGGCACATGATTCGAGCCCCATTCCGCAGCTACTTCAATCTTGCCATGGATCAGGTAAGCATGAGTAAATTGCTTGGGTATGCTCTTCTGTATTTGTGTGTTGTTGGGAACCATGAATTTATGATAGCACAATTTCACAAGCTTGGAGCCCTAGTGATTTATCAGTGTTAGAAAACTAGATCAAAGTTTATGGTCATTTAATAATTGCAAAACGTATATAGTTGCACAAATTGGATGAACTATTGCAGCAATTGAGTTCTTATAAAGAAATCCTAGATTGTGGATGAACGATATGGGGCAAATATCGTTTTCCAACTGTATAAGTGTATAATATGCCTGTATCATTATTGTTCCTAATGGATTTGGTTTGGTATATGCCTATTTTGTTTTAAGTGATATAAACATTGTACAGATAGTACATTACAGTGCGTCATCAGGTGTAAGTAAAAAAGTTGTTCCATGAATTGATGAATAACACCTTTCCAGTTCCTCCAACTTCAAACATTTGTCATGATAAGGGAACTTTTTCAGAAATGAAAATGATTAGTGCAGTGCTTGAGGTTTTGACACATTTTTTTTTACTAATAATACTCCCTCCATTACAAATTAGGCCTTGTTTGGATGTCCATATTTCACCCTCAATCCATATGTGTTGGAGTGGTTTTGTGTAGAGTTTAGTTATTTGGAACGTAGGAAGTAGTTTGGAATTCATGTGCTTATGGATCACCTGATTCGCCACCAAAGTCATGTTGTTTAGATGTTCCTTTTGCAATGCATGTATATCTTTTTTAAAAAATTTTGCTCTACTAGTTTTAAATAACCCTCAACTTGGCTTAAAGTTTGTTAGCAAGTGCCCGAAATGTGTCTGAATGAATTTTTATGCTAATTGCAGATGTTAGCTTACCTCCTATTGTCAGCATCTTCATCAGCACTTTCTCGTAATGGTGTTTGGATGTCTCGGTTTGGAGGGGATCAATTTACCAAACTGATCAATGCCTCAGCTTCCATGGCATTCCTAGCTTTCATTGCTCTTGGTCTTAACTCAGTGATCTCTGCTTACTGTGTCTTCAGCTTGGTTTCATAGAGCTACCGTTGTGCATTGCATTATGTGATACTTTCTGCATGTTTCTCCGGTCTCTGTGAAATCCCTAAATTCCAAAGTGGCCCGTAATCTCTACAACTTGGACATATTGTAGCTTACATTGAAGTCAAGGTTGGCTTTTAAAAAAATTTGAAGTGGCTGTACCAAGGTTTAATGTTGGTCGTTTTATAAAGTCTGAAATAGATGCAACTTGACCACTCTCCGAACCATAGGTTGCGCCCCTGTACAGATGGTGGAGTCATTCTGTGTTTACTTCACTTTGCCACTACTGAATTGTCACTCAGACGTGGGCTGGGCGTATCGGCAGTTATTCTCGCTCTAATCGATATTCATCAGAAATATGCAATGCCATTTTCGGATTTGCAGTTCCTAAGATCTAAAGATATTCTAATCGTTGAGGGGTTTTGCACTATTATCATCTTACAGTCTCTTCTTCCACACGTAACAAGCCACCAATGTTTAAGCAGTCAGAAAACTTTTTCAGATTCATACCGATTAAGGGGCCGTTGGGTTCCCGGCCGTTTAGTACCGGGAACCATTCCCACGACGCGTTAACCACTGAAGCGGCGTCCGGCCAGGATTTATTCCGAAGATAATCGAACAAAGCCTAAAGCATGAAATTCTTCTAAAGATAATCGAACGAAGCTTAAGGGCCTGTTTAGTAGAGCTCCACTCCTGGATTCTTCAGCTCTGCTCCTCGATTCTCCGGTGAAGTGATTCCATTAGATTCTTTGGAGGGAGCAGGGATGGCGATCAACAGAGAATTGATTTTCAGCTGATCCTCACCAAAATATAACAGGGAGCGGGAGATTCCCAGCTGATTCCCACCAAAATATAATAGGGAGCGGGAGAGAATCCAGGGGAAGCAGGTTTTTTCGGCTCCCACCTCCTAGTGTAAATGGAGGAGTGATTCTCTGCTGATCCTCACCTGAATCAATTTGCGTTTTGAGCGTTTGGCTGGTTAGGAGTGACTCGGAGAAGCTGGAGCTGGAGCTCTACCAAACAGGGCCTAAAGCATGAAATTTGTGCACGGAAACCACACGTCGAATTCATCAGGGCTTGGGATTTTAGATTTAGCATTTTCTTCATAGACCCTGTTTGGTTCTGAGAAATTAGAATGTAATCCCATAATAAAATAAGAAACACTTTCTACGAATTGGTTTCAATTCATGAGATCCAAAACAAAAAAAAGAATCCAAATGGGTTTTATATTT
Organism: Eremochloa ophiuroides; assembly: GCA_038502445.1. Classification (NCBI taxonomy): domain Eukaryota; kingdom Viridiplantae; phylum Streptophyta; class Magnoliopsida; order Poales; family Poaceae; genus Eremochloa; species Eremochloa ophiuroides. The sequence goes on from JAHLJS010000006.1 coordinate 59,600,306, forward strand.
TTTTTTAGGTTAATTTGAACCATGCCATTACAAATGTGACCGTTTGGAAATATACCATTACAATTTACGATATTAGAAATCTACCATTACAATTTTTGTTTTCTTTGAACCATGCCATTTTATACGTTCTGGAAGACTTTAGGCCCACACGTAATCGATTGTATTTTCATATGGACAAAAATACACCTTTTACGCCCTCTCTCTATCTACACCTGACTCACTGGCCCCACTACTATCTCTCTCCCCACGTCGTCTACCTTGCCGATATCCCGCCGCCGGATCTCCCCCACCGCCCACAATGTTGATGCTCTCCTGCTCTCGCTTGAAGCTGCTGAGCGAGCCTTCATGCGGCGTCAGGCGCGTGCGCGTGCTTCTCGTCGTCGCCGTCCAGCAGTGGGCGTCGACGCGTCGTCTTCACGCCGAGCACGGAGGCATGATTCGGGGACACGAGGCTCCGCGGCGCTACCTGTACGGCGAGCTGTAGCTGTCGTCAGTGTTCCTGAGCGACGGCACAGCGTGCTAGCTCGTCAACATACATGGCGGCGCTGGAATCGAGCACGGCCGACGTGGCCAGGAACACGGACGGCTTCGTGTGCAACACGGACCAGCATGTGGAGCCGTATATCAAGTCGTCGTATTCATCATTCTCAGCTGGGGAGCAAGTGGAGCCGTATATCAAGTCGTCGGTGAGGTATGCTTTCACCAGGGTACGTACATGACTATATATACCTATGTATCCATCTGCTACCTGCATGTGGCACGTAACAAACACATGGCGGCGGCATGGCAGCTACAGAAGACCTTCCCTGGCCGTCATCGATGAAGAAAGCAACAGGGCCGGCACAGGCTTGGCCGCGAAGCCGACGAGCCGGCACACGGGAGCAGGGCAGAGGTGCAGCGGTCGCCTCAGGGACAGGGCGAGGGCTCGACGCACGGGACAGAGGGGGCGACGTAGCAGGAAGCCAGGAACGTCGGAGTCGTGACGCCTCAGGGCGAGCGCGTGTGGCGCCCGCGGCCATGGCAAAGGAACAGATAGACGGGGATGATAGGGAGAGAAGTGGATGACACAGGCTGCAGCATCCGTGCCCATCGCCAGCTCGTGCCCGCCCGCCTCCCTCGCCTCGACGACCATGGCCGGCATCGCTTGCCGTCCCCCACGCGCCCGCGCCTTGTGGCTGCCTGCACGCCTCGCCATTGTTTTGAGATTTTAGCTTTGACAAATGAGGAGATGAGAGGAAGAAGAAAGGGGTAGTTTGGGTGGTACGGAAATACATGCATCTGTAGATGGGCCCAAAGAGAGGTCAGGTGTATAAAATGGCATAGTTCAAGCGAAACAAGAATTGTAATGGTAGATTTCTAATATCATGAATTATAGTGGCATATTTTCAAAGCATGACATTTGTAATGGCATGCGAATTAACCTTTTTTTTTTCATCACATCGGCCCCATCTCTATCCCTTGCGCCCCACCCCCCACACACACACCCACCAAACTAGTCCCTATCGTTACTTACACAACCAACTGCTAACGTGAAAAATAGTTAGCCTACTTAAATTATTATTGTCTAATTTTTTTTATTTGGTATATAGAACTCTAAAATGGGAGACTTTACCGCTCCCCTCCCCCAACTCCAAACAATTGTAGATTACCTCATTTTCTAGGTTAGAAGTGGTTTTCAAGATGTTTTTGCCATTTTTAGTTTAAAATCAGGAAATACCTTATAAAGCTTTTTAAACCATAAAAACTATCCCTGAGTTTCAAAAGGTTCCAAAAAAAATCCTAGAGTTATATTGGAAATAAGACACCCAAATAAGATAATTTAGAGCTCATGAAAATATCTCTAGAAGCTTCCAAAAATTATATTTAGCTCTAGAAAAAAATAAAAAATGATCCCAAAACATTTTAGGAATGCTTTGTAATCTCGTTACTTCTTTATTTGCATTGTCATTATTTCACCAAAACTCACATAATAATTAGATGGATTTTCAAAATCTTCCATAACAAAAACACAAGATACAACCAACATAAATGCATTCAACATTAAATAGATGCTGCATTTTTGCTAGTCCTATTCTATCTCGTATTTTTGTTATGCATTGTTTTTAAATGCAATTAGACATCAAATATAATGCATTAAGGATTTGTAATATTTCATTGGACATTTTCCTAGATCTAAATATATTAATTTAAAGGTTTTAGTTCATGAGCTCTGATATTTTACTGGGGTTTTCCATGTCCCAATCTATCACTACATTTTTCTTACATTTTTAGAAGGTTAGTGATGTTCTTCAGTTTAAAAGTCTTATCAGACCACCCAGAAAATCACTTCTACATGGACATGGAGGTAATTTAAATGGTTTGAGAGTTGAGAGAGTAAAATTTTTTATTTTAAAATGGAAATAAAAAATTAGACCTTGATAATCAGTTCCAGAAGTTAGAGTAGGCTTCTTTATTTAATTGATCAACCACAGTCCACAGGCGTACAGCGTGGAGGCCCAGGCCCATCCCCTCAGCTAACCATACGCACACGGCGAGCTCTATAGCCAGGAGCAGGAGCCCAGGACGCAGGAGGACCGCCGCCGCGAACCGCCGTACGACTCGCTCCGCACCTCCAGTCCACACCGCGCCCCTACCCTCGCCAATGGAGTCGAGGAGGCCGGCGCCCTCTCCTCTCGTCGACAACTACGTGGTAAGCCTCCCAGCACTATCCCGCACCTTGATCTCTCACTTGCGCTATCTGTGCGGGTCCGGTCATCACCTCACACTGCCATCGCTGGTCAGGTACCTGGGGACGTCGTCCTGGACCTCTCCGAGATGAACAACCAGACCATCAAGCTCGGCGCGGGCCTGCGTCAGGTAAGCCCCTTCATGGTGGAATGTGGGAGCCGTTGTCTTTTGTGAGACTTAGTGGTTAGGGTTTAATGGGGTTTATTTGGGCATGACGCATATCGGGCGATAAAACGGGGCTTGCAGGAGTGTGACACCATCCAGGCGACCAGTGCTGGGAAGCTGCGGCTGTTGAAACCCAACAAGTATTGGATTGAGAACTCCCAGAAAAGGGTAAGCCCGATTTGGCTCTCTCGATATACTTGTGTTGCTGTAGGATGCCGGTTGGATAGATAATTCATAATATATGTGGCCCTTTCTGTTTATAAAACTGTAAATTCCTAAACTAATATGTTAGCCTAAAGTGAACTGGGTTATGTTGGCTCAATGCAACGGAAGTTCCAGCACTAATGCCAAACATGAATTAGTCATTGCCACATTGACCCTCTACCGATTGATTATATGTTATCGCAGTTTAATAAATGTTTGATTTTCATAACGTGAAATTAATCAGCATGGAAAGCTCTGATCTGGCCCCCCTTGTATCATCTTAACTGTAATGTGGGAGACTACAGATAGTGCTATAGTGCTACTCTGCTCCACCCTCTCTATCTTGTGTTTCAACAGTCACTTATTCATTTTCTTCTTTTTTGCAGTATATACCTTCTGTAGAAGATACAGTTCTTGGTATTGTGGTTGACACCAAACCAGACGTAAGTATACATTTACATTCAGAATTATGTGAGTTAATACTTGTTTCTAGATATTTATCTGAAACTACCATGGATCATGCATGGCTGTCAAAACTACAATTATGTTTTATGACTCTACATATTTATGATCTTAATTAAAGGGCTTGATCCTACAGTTCTTTGCAATTGTGATCTTATATAAAACTATTTGACCTGGTTTAGAATCTTCAATTGTGTTAACCTTTGATGGAATCAAACAAAGAAGCGCCATACCAAAGAAAAAATAGCTCGTAGTATTGAAACATGGACAATCACTATCAAATGACAGACAACAACAGTACAACTACCCAATCCCTTCTACTATTATAGCAGAAATATTGCTTAATATGGAATCGATCTTCCTCAAAAAATGGACAAATGTTGCAAAATGTAGGGGGGGTTTTGTATATACAATGTTAAAATATATATATATCCCTAGTAGTGGCAAGATGATCAGCTGATTATCCTTCTCATACAGTTCTAATATTCAAACAGAAACCAAAATGGGGTTTTGCTAGAAGCTGGATAATTGCTTTTTATCTTAAATAATTGTATTTTGCCTGTGATGTGTTTTCTTTTCTGAAATAGCTTTGGTTATTATAGAACTTTTTGGTAGACATAAAGGGTCCTAATTTGGCCTTTCTACCGGTGCTTGCATTTGAAGGCGGTACAAGGAGAAACATACCAAAGTTCGAGGTAAGACACTGGACCATTTGAACTTTCTAGCATTATTTAGATTCATAGTTTTGTCTGTCTCTATACTTAAAGTGTGAAATGTGTATGTGTAGTTCTTAACACATGTTCAATAGCATGTGGATTATATTTTTTTCTGTTCCAAATACCCCTTCCATTTTTTTATAGTTCAAATTAAGAAACAGTACAAAGTAACCACATGCTTCTATAAACATGTCTTTTTCTACCTCGTAATTTAAATTATTTCTTTTCAATTACGCACATTCAAATAAAAAGGAACAGAGAGAGAAAGAGGGAGGGAGCTGAACATGCCTATATCCACATTTCAACATAAGTTGTTTCCACAGTGTTTCGAGCTTTATATTCTGTTTATTGATTATATATTCGTCTTGTGATCTTAATGTTCCTGCAGATTGGTACATTAATATATGCTCGAGTGGTGAAAGCAAATAGTATCATGAATCCCGAGCTCTCATGCATGGATGGTAAATTTTTGAGCTTACAGCTCAGTGTCCATTTTCCTTAATTGTCCATCAGAAGTATGGATTACCAGTTTTTCTGTCTTAGCAAATATATCCTCATTGCTTGTGAGAACCTTTCAGCTTGTGGGATGATACTCAGTCTGGTTCTTTTTCTTTTCGCTTTATCTGATCGTTTTTTACTGTATTAATACGTTCCTATTTTCAAGCTACTGGGAAAGCTGCTGAATTTGGTCAGCTGAAAGATGGTTATATGTTTGACACATCAACTGGCATGTCACGAATGTGAGGATAATACACCTTGGCCTCCATTGAGTCGCATCGTTTTTTTTTGTTAGATTTTGAGTTTTTGACAGTAGTTGCTTATAGGTTGTTAAGTTCGCCAACTTGTCCAGTTCTGGAGGCCCTTGGGAAAAAACTGTCGTTTGAGATTGCTGTCGGGCTCAATGGTCGAGTCTGGGTATGTCCTAGCTACTATCCATTGATCATGATTTTCTATCCCACCTTTTTTGTTAATTGTAAATGGTAATTTCTTGTGTCGTATTTCTTGGTTTATATTCTGTAGGTGAATGCTCCTGCGGCAAGTACTGTCATTCTTGTATCGAATGCAATTATGAAGTCACAATCTTTGAGTGGCATAAAACAGAGAGCTATGGTAGAAAATCTCTTGGAGAAATTGTCATGAAGGTAAGTCAGCAGTCATTAGTCCAAAGTAAAATGGGGGAGTTTCCATTGTGTCAGTTGTCAGTTCAAAGTAAAATTAGAAAAGTTTGAGATCAAAGTGACTGTCCAGATCAAAGAGTATTATGTATCACGTGTAGTAGTACACTAATGCTTTTATTTTATTAAACTTATAAATACATGTTCCCATTTCTCCCAATGAAAAAGATTAAGTGTTGCTAAAGTTGTTTAATATCCCATATATTGGTATTCATGCATACAACTCTATATGATGGACAATCATCCAACTTCATTGCGTTTACTTTTGTCAAGATAGGTTTCATTTCACACTGGATCAGTGATAATGACTACATGTTTCTCAGTTTAACATCATCCACTGTTGCAACATGCCTATCTGATTCATTATACTATTATATTTTTCATAACTGTTTTTTAGTCAGAATTATGTGAAATGTATTTCCTTATGTGCAGGCAATGTTTGCACTTATGCCATCAATGTATTTTGGAGAATTGCTTGGTTAGATGCCACAGCCGATTCTGCGAATTGGAAAAATGTCAATGTATTCTGGAGAATTGCTTGGTTAGATGCCACAGCCGATTCTGCGAATAGGAAAAACAGTAATCCCTATCATTCCAACAGAGCACGCTAGATGGATCAAGGATGTTGCACAGAAATTAGATATGACAAAAGGAGGCTTATGTTTTTGATGTTGTAGACTGAAATAGTAGATTGGCTAGTTTTGCAATGAAATATCTGCCCAATGCTCCATTGTTTGTTGCCTATCTGTAGGCTCTGTAAGTTAGATATTGGCACAAGGTTCCTTGCCGATATTGTTTGAAAAAAAATCCTCATGATGTCTCGGTTTCAACATTAATTATTAATTATTAATTATTAATTAATTAATTATTAATTAATTAACCTGATAAAAGGAGCGTCAGCTCCTCTAGAGGAAGCCATAGCCACGTCATCTGAATTATTTTTGACCGTTTGATCTTTCGATGGATGGCTCAGGTCACTTGGATCAGATTTTACTAGAAGTAAATTCTCATGGTTGTACTTTTTCTTACCTAGCTTCTCTTTATTTACCTTTGGTTTACCCAGCTTCTAATCAGAATCAGATAAAACCAATAAATATGCCAACTTCTAATTCTTCACCGTGCGCTCGTTTCCTTCCCATCTTCCCGACTCTTCTTCTCCGTACTCCTTCTCTTCCCCACGCTTCCTCTCCCGACGAAGCCCGACGCGGCCGGCGGCCTAGGGTTTTGCCGCGTCCTCCAGCTGTGCATGCCGCTGTGGCGTCGGTGGTGGCCGTCCCCAAGCCCTTCCGCCAGCGGCGGCGCCCTCGCTATGGCCGCTCCCAGCGCAGCTGCCCTCGGTGGCGGGCAGCGCCGCAGCCCTCGGCGGCAATAGCCTGCTGCGGGCGCTCACCGGGACGTGGCCGAGCCGGCCTCGGTTGCTCTCTCCTCTCTCTCTCTCTCTCTCTCTCTCTCTCTCTCTCTCACAGGCACCGACCTGGTATGCCCACCCCTTCTCTCCCCCGCCTTCTGTGCGTCTGATCTTGGTACGACATGAATGAAAATGAGAAAGGTTGTGATGCCATGGTGACGATTTGTTGTGAGCCAAATCTTTTGTTCATGGTTCTGCTGAGCCCTCTTGCTTACAGGTGGTATAACAAGGTGGTAGTGATTTTTGGGAAGGATATGTAGGTATGATCAGTGAACAACCCCACCACCCCCCCCCCCCCCCCCCCCCCCCCCCCCCACCATCTGCTGGTTGTGTTTAGTTTTTACTGTACCCCTTTTTTGCAAAGTCAAGCTTAGGTCTGAATTAGCAAAATATACTACAGGATTCAGAAACATTGACCTTGTTTCTCTATCAGGTATAATTGGGATGTCGCAAACACATTGGATTTTCTAAGAAATATAGTCTTACTGGTAATATAAGTTTGCATATTTTAAGGTTGTGCATCCATTGTCACCAGTTTATTGCCAGTGAAGCCTGTGTGAATTTAATTGGCTGTTCTGACACTAACCTCTTTTTGCTGTATTAATGTTAGGTGCAATTTGGTCTGCTTGCTACCACTATTGCTGATTGTGGAATTTCACTGCATACGTAACTTCCAATATTATAAAGTCAATTCTATATTTTTGGGTGTCTGCAATCCTAGCTTCAGTGCATTTTTAATTAGAAGCTGTCCTGAATGTAGACCTATGAAAAAATGGTGGTTTAATATTCCAAGAAAGCACAATGTTCTTAAAAGTGCAAATGTCATTCTGAATTCAACTGCAACATCCTAACTTTCTGTATCTCTCACGTGGTTAATATTATTTGTCTTGTCCCACTACCATTCTGCTATGGTTTTTCCTCAGCAGGTCCTGATTTTGGTTCCTATCTAATGATTGTACCATCTGATCTCTCACATGGTTAATATTATTGGTCTTGTCCTGCTAGCCATTCTACTATGGTTTTTTCTCAGTAGGTCCTGATTTTGGTTGCTATCTAATGATTGTACCATCTGTACTGTGGAACTAGCAAAGCATTACTCTCTCTTTTATGTTGCAAAATGACCTTTACTTTTGTATATTCATTTACTCTTCTTTTTTCAATAGATGTGGTTTGGCGATGTACATTGATTCTAGCAGATCTGATTGTGCAATGTAAGATGATTATTCGCCTTCATTTAGGCAAACACTGAACCAAGGTATTTGTATCTCTTTTAATTATGAACTCCCTTTCTATAGCCATCAATGTACATTGCAACACTATCAATCTTCTTTGTATCCCGTGGTTGCCGGTGTGGTTTTGCTTACCAGTGAGCATATCAGCCTACTAAAATTAGAATAAAAAATATTGTTACGTCCGAGGTTATTAAGGCGTCGCTTTGTCGTCGCCTAAGCGCCAAGGCGCTCCAAGCGGGACGACACAGCAGACGACTCGCCTTGGATTCGTATGGCGTCCGCCTTACGGCTGTGGCGTCCGGAAAGCGTCGCTTTGGCATCCGATTTGTGCCATACGGGGATGCTGCGGCGCAAAGAGAGGAGCGCTCGCGGGGAAGACGGACCTGCCTGCTCGCCCGCGCAAACGCGTTCTCCCGCGCCGCGGGGAGAAGCTGCTACCGGCCTCCGCCTCCCCTCTTCCCCATCCGCGTGAGGAGCAGCCGCCGGTGGGCCGCGGTTTCCCCGCCGCCTCCTCTAGTCCTCCATCGAGCAGGACCCGAGCTGCCGCCTCCCGTCTTCCCTCGAGCACAGTGGCGGAGCCGGCCGGTCGGCGGAGCCGCGGAGGTTCGCGGCGCGGTCGCATGGAGGAGTTGAGTGGCACGGCGCAGCGCGGAGGCGGAGGCGCGTCGATCTGAGCGAGCGCCGCCCAGGCCACGGCTTCTGCTTGCCCTAAGGGCCTCTGGGCTGCATGATGGGCCATTGGGCCTTGTTGGCCAGACGGCCCTAGGCGCCCAGAACTTTATCCTCCCTTGTGCTCTGTATTTTTCTACTTTCTAGCCTCTTCTCTCCACCAGTTTATACTACTGTAGGATGGCCGTAAGGCGTCGCCTCGCCTTACGCCTTGCTCGCTTAGGCGTATGGCGGTAGCTGGTCGCCACGCCTCGCCATACCGCCTTAATAACCATGGTTACGTCTACGCATGCCACATACTACTTGCTAAAATTTTGTACTACATACGTTGGATTCTTGAAAACTACATTACCTTTGTTTATTATGCAATAATAAATTGTTAGTCCAAACTTATTTCATCAGACATCCTTAAACGGTTATACCAGTTATTTCAGTTCCAGCTACACAATTACAAGCTCTCCACTAGATTTTAAGTCCAAAATAAAATCTTACTCCATAATTAATTAGCCAATCCTTGTGCAAAGAGACCGCTCTGCAGCAACTCCTAATTTCGCAATGCGATTTTTGGATTATGGAATTTTCAATTGTTTTAGAGTATTATAGGTATCCATATCAACTCTTTTTAGCCCCATTTTTCACTGAGTTTAGGATTTAAAGAGCCACGGTGTCAGGGGGCTTAAATTTGAATGCTTTTTCAGCACCTCTCATAACACTTTAATCTATGTATTGTCTACATAACAATTATTGGCTGGAGGTCCTTTGTAATAATAGGTGTTTTCTTTTGGGTCCGGTTCCTGCGTTTTTACTGGAAGATGCACTTTCTTTTGAAATGTTTACCAAGGACCTCAAGTTACTACTATTTCTGCATGCACAGGACCGCTGGGGTAAATTGTTCTGTAACGCCGACACGCTGAATGTTGTCTCCTTTCTATTTGCCTCCAGATATATGGCCCTGCATAAGATGTTGCATGCAAGGTTAATGACCGATCTAACATTATTCTCTTAGCTTGTTACAACCGATTGTTGTGAGGAAACCAAGCATGGTATCCCACCTTATTATTTTTAGACATTTGCCTCTTATGCCAGTCATGTTTGTTAGTCTCCTTTGTTGGATCTAACACCGATATTAATATATTATATATTGCTATGGTGTTCACTGATTCCTATTTTACTGTGTGCTAGATCGTTAAAGTTATCACTTCCACATTATTGCAGGTTTCCATCTGTGTTTTGTGTGTTTTTTATGTTTGATTTTGCTTACAATGTCTCCACGTGCAAAGTACTATGACATGATTTCAGATGGCAAGGCCTTGGGAAAATCTATATCAATGCATATCGTTCGCCATTTGTGCAGATATGAAAATCTATATCAATGCATACTGTTTTCCATCTATACACATATCAATCTACAACTAATAAAACTAAAGAGGAGACAAAGTTTTAGTGCGACTTTTGTTCGTTTTCCGTCTGCCACCGTCACCTGCCATCACTCGGTGCCCAGCCCCGAGTACGCCACTTGCGGTCAGGGTTTGAATCCCACGAGCAACAAGAATAAAAAAGGGAAAATAACGGCAGCGCTCCTGCGACTCCCTCCCTCGATCCCTCCCCACGCCTGCCTCAATCTCCCGGTGCGAGGATCGCACTCTCTGCCAATCATGCGATGATCTCGATCTCGATCTCAATCTCTCCCGGCCGCCGGACGCCGACTGCGAAGTTAGAGCTGTTCCCGCCGCATGCGCGCCCACAGCGCGGCCCCTAGCCCTTGTGCCGCTCCATCTCCCTACCTGGCCCTCGACGAGCCCGCTGACTGCCTCTGTTCCTCCTCTGCTACAGCATGCGCTGCTGGGGCCTTTAGGGAGCGAAAGCGGCCGCCACCGAAGGTCGTGGGGCGCGTCATCCAGGGCTGCTCCGCCGCCACGACCTTAACGCGTCTACCGCGACTGCTCCCCAGGCCAACGCCGCCGCTTTGTGAAGATGATCCTTTCGCATCGATCTATAAACTGGTCTGTCCCCCTGCTCCCATGCCCCTCTGCATATTTGCTAAATTCTAATAGCTGCTTGTTCAAATGCTTATGATTTGTGAACCGTGTGCTTCTGAATTTTGGATGTTGTTGGTTTCATCAGGTCGAGCTTCCTGTGTATATCGACCTTTAAATAGTTGTTGTCAAGTCTGTCATTTTGATTGTTGCTAAATAATTTGTCAAATATGTTATTTCTTGGCCTACGTATACTGCAATAATTTTTTTTAATGTTGCTAAATAATTTGTTAAATGTATTGTTTATCGAAACTACTTAGACTACATTTGTATCAGTTATATATCTTTCTCTTTTGCCAAGAAAATGGGAGACTGAAGCAACCACTAAATTCAGTAGTGGTGAGTGCAGTTCGTGTTGCAATCTTTGATATATTGTTGAAACATGAGAATCTGACATGCACCTTTGTTTTTTGTTTTTTGTCATTTCAGATCCCATTTCTACAAGAAACTGATCTTGAGGAAATACTGACACCTGGAACACAGATTACTCTTTATTTGAGAGTAAGCGAATTAAAACTCTTTCTATATGATCTCCAAGCTCTAGCAGAATTTTTATTGCCTTCTTGCTGCTTCAGGATGATGACAAATGAGTTTCCTGACCTTGCCATGATTCAAGGCTTAGTTAAGATGAACTGAGAAGTACTGGGGCTGGGAATTGGATAATGGAACGAAGCTCATATGGGTAAGCTGATCCCAGTTTATGTGCTACCATAATCTCAATATACTCCTAGCTAAGTCATGTCAAGTTTGTCAGATAAGTACATTTATATACAGACTTGCGTTTCCACTTCCTGTTGGAGATACTAAAGTTGGTTTATTTTCTTCCATGTAGATGAGGAATTCAAAGGAAGTTTGCATTTCTTTATCGGGAGATAGAGTTACTGAGTAGGTTCTTCAAAAATAATCACGTTATATATACTATGCAGTGTCGATATTAGTAAAATAGTAAGAACATTTTTTTTATTGGTCCATGCCTCCAGCGCTATTGTGTTCCGAAAGATGGAATTGATGATTTGTTAACCTCTGATTGATCAATGAAGAATCACTCGATAGACAACAGATACTGATTTCCCATCAGATGAGTAAACAATGCTGCAGACCTAAACTCTTCCTACAATTTTTATCTCACAAGGATGATCTGACCTCTCATATCGATCAGCTACCCAATGTGCCAACTTAACCAGTGATCTAATTGGTTCGGACTGCAGGTCCTAGCAGATGGAGAGTGACAGTCAAGGACCGGTAAGCAACATCATAGCAAACAATAGACAAGAATTCACATGACTGTCTATCGTCTCGATGGATCTGCATTCCATTGAGGTTTTACTTGGTATAGGCCGTTTCTATTTCAGGATCATGACCATATAATTAGTTTATGCTATTTTTGGCTGGGTATCGCCTATCAGTATAGGGATTACCACTACCTATTAAATCTCTCAATTCTTAAATGGGAGTATTAGCTTGTCAGCTTGTGTTTTTATTTGCTGGTGACATTAGCAGCAAATGTATCTAGCTATTTTTAGCAAATGTATTTTTAACTGTCACGTGCTTTTATTTTTGCACCCTAATTCAGTGAGCTTCCTGAAAATTCAGCTTCATGTTCAATTTCCTGTTTATGTTCCTGAAAATTCAGTGAGCCTACATAAGCTGAACAGGAAACTAAATTCAGTGAGCTCCCTGAAAATTCAGTGTGCATACTCTTTTATCTGAAGTATCCATGATTTGGACATATCAAAGTACAATTATCTGGAATGACTGAATGAAACTTGAATTATTGATTCAGTGTTTTCTTCTTATTAGTGCAAGCCAAGGAGAAAAATTTATAGCATATGAATAATATCCTATTGCATCTAAATGGGCGCGTTAGTACTGATCACGCCCATTCTCTTCAGCTTCTTAGAATTGATGCTGGAAGGTTGGAGTACGTCGTGGTGAAGGTCCTGCTGCTGGAGCAGGAGTGTGGAAGGCTGGGCAAGGGTCCTGTGCTGTGGTAGTCGATAACGTTGCCACTCCCATGTTACTTAACCATCCATATATTTATTTTCAACTTTACTTTCCTGATGCAGTGAAGAAAAGTCCTGCTGTTTTTAAGCTCTTGGCAAGTGACCTGATAAGGAAATTGATAAATACAAAGAGTAGAGTTTTGAAGGAGCTTATGCAAGTTGTCTGAACTACATATTAGCTAAGGGGGGGGGAATCAATATCCACTTCTATAGGTGTGTACAAATTGTAAGCAACAGAATCAGGTGTGCACAAACTGATGTAAATTAATATATCAGTGTCATATATAATGTATAAATTGAGAGGTTACAATGACTGTGTTATTGCCTCTAAAGTGCAAAAGAACGTTTCACATTTGAAGCTTCCTCTGGTAGATTGGACATGAAAAGTAATGCATCTAGGCGTTGAAAAATATATGGAATATCAATAACTGCTTTTAGAAATTGCTCTGCTCCACACATACTTGAAATAGGACGATATGAAGATGCAGTGAAACTTTTTCGTGGATTTACCGATGCAAGAGAGAATGGAGTGGAGATTTCTTCTTGTCGATACAAAACATTAAATCAAATGTCATTTTAATGTTGGTATTAATTGTATCTTATCGTGCGATCCACGTATTTTTAGTATAAAATTTTTGTTGTCCCGTAACAACGCACGGGCACGCTACCTAGTCCAATATATATTTCTACATGCCCTTTGCCTACACCTGAACCTGCTATCGACCTTGCCAGCATTAGTAAGAGATTGCCCATTTTCTATATAAGGAATAGGTTATATTGTGATTTCACTTTGTCCTTCCCTCTTCCCTGTTGGATACATTGTCCTTCCATTTTTAGTGTAGCACTACAGTCTTTAGAGTTTGTGTTTAAACCTTTTTCTAATTTATTGAACCCCCATGTTCTCATTTGTATGCATGATCTATCGCTAATGACATATTCTCACTACAGATAAAACATTTGCAGATTTCTACACTTTTTTGAGTGATTTCATAAGACTACTAAGAGAACCACACGATCCTAAAAAGAGGAAACTTGGCACTTGACAGTTTGGTTTTAGCTTTAAGCCATGTCAATGTCCGAAGTCTAAAATCACCTCACCAAACTTCTGAACTGCACTGAATTTGTGCTACTTAAAAGGTAAGCTAGTTTGTAATGATATGATGAAATTGCATTCTATATCTGTAATACAAACCTTTGTGTTTACCTCATCATAAACATTCAATGTGAAATGTGTACATACTTTACAACATAGTGAAGAATTCCCCCATATGTTCGGGTTATCTTCCTAAAAGTTGCTTTGGGTTTTTTAAATTAGATAGAAATATCTACATGGTGTTGTCAACCTTTGTGATTGATGGCCACGGAAATGTTGCATCATAACCACAACTCCAATTCCTTAGTTCAGCCTAGAAAAGTATAGACACCTGATTCCATGCACTTTCTATTATTTCCTACTCATGTATCATTCGTTCTGATTTAGATCCCCTCTATGGAATTTTTTTTAAATAATATTTTTTTATTGATTAATTGCAAATCTAGTATTTGGAATCGAAAAATTGCAAAAATAGCATCCTGTCGGCCATCCAGCGGCCGACAGCGGACCTGGCGGCCTCCAGCAGCCGACAGGCCTACGTTTCAGCTGCCAAGCAGCTGACAAGCGTCGGCAGCGGTTGTCGGCGCCGACAGGAGGCCTGTCGGCTTCTGGCGGGCCGATAGGTCCAGTCGGCTTTCGGGCGGCCGATAGGCCTGTCGGCTCGCCGGAGGCCGACAGGCCACTACTACCATATGCTTTTCATTTTGATGTTCATTTTAACGTTTTTTTCATATTTGTTATACGGTTCAATCCGAAAACTTAACTTACTCGCGTCTTTCAAGACTGTTCTATAAATGAAGTGTGTTACAAACTACGAGAAATAGAATTAAAACAACACATGTTCAATTTAAAAGAGTAACCCAGCGATACATGAAATGAGCGGTGCGTGGCATATGTGGTACTCTAAGTTGTACCAAACCTAATTCTAACATGCCTTAGGGAAAGTGAACACAACGGTGGTTTGCAATGGCATGTGTGTGTGACTCTGGTAAGAGGCCACACACTATTGTAAACATGCCTTAGGGAATTTAACTTGCTGGGTCTATTACATTGTTCTACTGGGTGCAGCGTGGTTGTTTGTCCTTGTTGTCGCGCCGTGAAGACGGTTCCGCTGCATCCCTCTTGTTCTTGAGTGCTGCCTCTCGCGATTTAAGCTCTTCCTCTTTACGCTTGATGATTGCTTCACGCAAGTTTAACTCCTCCCTCCTCCTGGCAAGATCTTCCTCCTTAGCTTTGAGATGGATCTGATCTGCCCTGATCCGTCGCTCTTTGTCCTCCCTGATTTTGCGGTCAACCTCACGAGCCTCATTCATCCTCAGAAGATATTGAGCTTTGTCTTCAAGCTCCTTCGGGCGCCTCTGTGGCCATGCGGGCATCTCCCGATCCACCCATTGGATCCACTTGCAAGGCTACATGTGTGGATGTAAATGATCAAATTGTGTATAGTTTACGAGAAACGAAAGAAGAAGTTGTTGATAGTACCATGAAGTCGTCATCCAGATCTGGACACCCGAAGTACCTACACCCATAGTGTCGGTCCAACTCCATCCACACGCACAACCTAGTGACAAACCCACAACGACACTTTGGCCGCTCACGCCACGACGGTAGCTGAGTTAGGTCAGATGTCCATGACGACATTGTAGTTGAATGAGGAGGGTTTGGAGAAGAAAATATGTGGTATGCTAACTCGTCGGATGTCTTTAAATAGGGCAGGCATGGAGTGAAGGAGTAATTTCATAGACCCCAGCATTTTCAGACTTAGTCCTTCATAGGCTTTACACAAATAATTACGAGTAGCCAGTTCCTCACCTCAGAGTACACAGCGAGTAGCCTTTTCAGTGTATTGGCAAATCAAGAGTAGCCTGTTTAATCAGTGAGAATTAACAGCGACTAGCCTTTTCAGTGATTCAGAGGGCTTGCGAATAGGCTTTTCAGTGCATAGCCTTTTCAGTGATTGCGACTGCACAGTGAGTAGCCTTTTCAATGAATTTGGCAGACCGAGAATCTAGCCTTTTCAGTGATTCAGAGGGCTTGCGAATAGGCTTTTTAGTGCATAGCCTTTTCAGCGAGTTGTCAATTCAATTCATGGTGTCTTCAGTGATTGCAACTGCACAGTGAGTAGCCTTTTCAGTGACTTTGACAGACCGAGAATCTAGCCTTTTCTGAGTACTTCAAAGTGTTGTGCTCAATTAACCCTATATTAATTCAGTTCTATTCAAACGCAATGTCACCCCTCGGCTGCCTCTATAAATATGGGACGGTGCTGGGGGAACATCACCAGCAATACAAGATGTCTGGACCAAAGAAATGGGGGTTTGGGGTTGGGAAGCTCAAGGGCACGGTGGAGAGTAAGGGCCCGCCAATAATGTGGGATGATGGGGGTAGTCTTGGTCCCGACGAGTTCGACAAACCCATCGACAGGTTTCCAGAAGAGAGCAAGAGTGATTATGGTCCACAAAGACCTCTGAGGGAGTACGTGAAGAAGGATAAAGAAGTGTGGCCGAAGTGCAGGCATGGCGAGAACTGCCTTGTGCAGATGTACACCGAGGGCGGGATACACGGGGGCCGGCGATTCTTCAAGTGTCCCTATGCATATGTAGTGTTTTAATGTCCCTTTTCAGTAATGTATTTGGCAACATAAATGGACGTTAACAAATCTATTCATCGCAGACCTCGTGGGCAGAAGACAATTGCGGCTTCGCTAAGTGGGTGGACCCGCTACCTATTACCCCGCATCGGCTCGCTCGGCCCAAGCTACAGCTCGAGCCACAACAAAGAGGAAGATGAGGAAAAAGGCAACAGTGGGGCCACATCGCAGGAGCCAAAATGCACAGACCCGTACTGCCGCTGCCCTCATCACAAGAATAGTGGTACTCCGCCGAAATCGCCACCGCCACCACCTCCGCCAATGGGCGGTTACTATGGAGAAGGTGCCACTCAGCTCAATATGTGGCAGCACTACTAGTAGGCTATCCGATTGTCCATCTATGTGTGTGATGCATGTTTCAATTACCTAAGGCATGTTAGGTGTAGTGCAGAGAGTCTGAACCCTTGTTTTGTTCGGATTCTCACATGCCATTTCGTGTATTCATTGTATGGTTTAATTTGCAAAGGCATGTTAGGGTCCACACATGCCTTTTTATGTGTTGTGCTTGTTCGTATCGTTTCATAATAAGTTCGAGAAGAGAAAAAATGTTCGTAATTCGAGCGTACTGGAGCGTTGCCTCCATTTAATGCAATGGAAAGCACAAATACAATTGGACAGAATACTAATGCATTAGTACGTAACATCCACGAAAACTTGTGATCATACATGCATGCGCCCTCAATCCGCACGATGCCCACGCTTAGGGCCCTGGCGACGTATCTGCTCAGTAGGAAAAGTGAACTGCTGTGAAGGGCGACGCTGGCGTGGTGGCGGGGTCGGGTCTACAGGCTGAGACGGCAGTGTCGGCTGGGTCAGCAGCGGTGCACCAAAAAGTTGTGAGGGGCCGGCCTCATCTAGACGACTAGGCGGAGTACCACCTATGTCAAAGCTCCCGAAGCTGTTACCCCCCTCTGTGTACTCGCTGGCAGAAGGAAGTGTCCCTGCACAAACCAAAGTGTGGTCATGTCACGCATGCGGTGCACGTAATATACAAATGTATTAAATAAATGACCATCGAAGAAGTACCTAGGCGCGTGGGACGAGAACGTCGTACGGAGCCAGCTCCGGGAGGCACGGGAGTACCTGCAGGCAGGCCCTGGTCGTCGAGCCCAACGACGTCGTCCGTGGTGTACCGGCACGATGCCCGACGTACGCCCGCCAAGCACCGTTGCCCCAGTCGTCGAAGGGCGGCCGCCAACTCGAGCCTACCAACCTGTGGAGGGTTCTGCTCGTAGCGCTGCGCGTACGACAGAAGCTGTTGGCCAACGTCCGTGCATATATCTGTCTGCAAAGCGGTCATATATCATTACAGATATTGCTGTTAGTCATTACCAAAGTCATAGTAACAACGAAATTAATTAAAAAAATTATCGTTACCAGCGCATGGAACGCAGCTGCTGGCTCCATCGCGAAGGTGTCCGTGATCTCTGCTTCGTGTGGCTCGGCCTCCACTGGCACTGGGAAAGCAATGAACGCGCGTGGCTCGGTGCAACCAACGCAAGTACTGGGGGTAACCGGCCTCTACGAAAGGCCCACCTAGGTCGTGCACGTCGGTCGGCGCCTCTGCCCACGCGGCCACCGAGGGCGCCACCCTGTTCCACCCAAGACTGCTCGAAAACTATCCCTTGGCCTTTCCGACTCCACCTGCAAAACAACAAATAATATATAAAGTTGTCGAACCAAAACGAATGGATGACATTAATAGAACACATACCCATGGGACGAGTCAAGTTGCATCCGAGGAAGAGGGAACACCTGCGCGCGGCCAAACTGACGAGCCACACGTTTCGGACAGTACGGCTCGACGCAAACGTCGAACACCAGTCGTTTCCTAGTGAGCCAAAACTCCTGGTCACGGTAGCACAACTCGGACACGCCGTGTGGAGTCCCTGGCCTGAACGTCGTGTGGTGCGTAGGGAGTCCACCGAACCCTGTCAGGTCTAAGCTGGTCCATCGCGACAACGTATGCCGTGTACGTGCCTCTAGCCGTGCCTGTTGCCCACGTCGGCTGCAAAACAAGAACCATTAGGACTCGTCGTCACAGTAACAAAATTAAGCTGAAAGGAGGATACGTACGTCACGACACAACCAAAGTATGCCCATCGTCGGCGTGTCGATCTCGTCAGGCACACCAAACTCGTCAAACACGTACATCCCGTCGTCATACGCCTCGTACGACGACAGGGTCGGCCGCCCGATGTCGAACCGCTCAAAGGACCATAGCATCAGCAGCAGCGGACAACCAGCCAACGTGCCTGACGCCGTCATCCGAGTGCAAGCGTCACAAAGTGCTCGGTACGTACCTGCCAGCACCGCCGAGCCCCAACTGTACTGGGGGATAGCGTCAAGTGATGCGTACGCTATCTGCACCGCGTAGTGGACGAAGTGCTTGTCGACGGTGTCGTGGTGGGAGCTGGTGAAGAGTACCCAACCGAACAGCCACAACAAGTACGCCTCCAGGTGTCGCTCCACCCTCCACTCGGGGTCGGCCTCCGTGAGCCTTTCCGCACGGAACTGAGACAACCATACCTTGGGCGGGCCGTGGCTGTCGTGGAAGCCGAACTGCTCCTGTCCGGCCTCAGGGTTGAGTGCACCCTGAAACCGCTACAGTACCTGCTCCTCCCTAGTCCGCGGCCACGGCAACCGGGCCTACAGGAGCACCGGCGAGGGGTAGGCCGAAGAGCATGGCCACATCCTCCAAAGTGACGGTGACCTCGCCAACTGGAAGGTGGAACGTGTGCGTCTCCGGTCGCCAACGGTCCACCCAAGCGGAGATTAGGGCACGGTCCATCCGGGAAACGTGCGCTCCTCTCTCGGTGTCGCTCTACAAGATGAGCGAACGGGAGAAGACCAGCTGCACGTAGCCTGTAAGCAACAATATTACACAGATTAGTACAATGCAATGTGTCAGAAAACTTCGTACAAGGTAAGCACAAAAGTTACCTCGGAATCCAGCGCGGGTCAAGCAGCCAGAGCTCGTCGTGGGTATGTAGGCGAAGGGCTGGTGGAAGCTGGCCATCCACCAAGTTCGAGCGGTGCCTCTGGTCGACAACGGGGTCGATCAGCTCCATACCTGCCATTGTTCCGAACAATAAAATTAAAACCACATCGAAATTGTAGAAAAGCTGAAATTATAATAATACAGAACAGTTACATAATACAAGTAGTACATAGTAAACAAATTACGACACCACAAGTCTTATATTACAGCACTTGCACAAAATAAGTAGTAAATACTAAAACATTACAACACTACCAGTCTCATATGACAACACTTGCGCAATGTAAGTAGTACGTAGTAAAAAATTACAACACTACAAGTCTTATATTACAACACTTACACAATATAAGTAGTACGCAATAAAAAAACTACAACACTTCCGAAGCATTGCTATGCAGACGGGCCGCCTCGACTGCCCTTTCGAGCTGATCGATATGGAATAAGTTGCACTTCCGTACCATCAGGAAGCCTTTCTGTCGGATACATATCACAATTTTTCCTCAAATGGTTGCCACCACAAGCAAGGCAGTATGGACGCTTCTCACCAGCTTCAGAAGCATCCATATCATTCCTAATACGACGACTCTTACGACGCCCCTTTGTGTCAACCCTTTTTTCGGGATCCGGCAACCAATAACGATCGTAATCCGCAACTCGTCTTATAAAATCAGCAATGGCCCGCCACCCGTCGAAGCTCGTCAGACCATGTGTTGAGCACATTCTCCTTTCTGAAGTAAGGGGACACAAATGTCATCGAAACGTTGCATTTTCCGCAAGCAGCAAGCACACATGGGAGCACGGATAATGGTAGTACTTCGGCATGTTGCATGTGCACTTGCACTTGTTCAGTTCTGGCCACAGCTGACACTCCATAGTTAATTCACTCGGACCAGTGCCAAGTCCACCCTTATCACGCACCCGAACTTCAAAAACGAGGCCCCGATTGCCAACGTGAAAGACGTTATGCATGGCCCCTTTCGCACTTTTTGCGTCTAGGTATGCAGAAATTTTGAACGCAAATGTCATAGTTAGATTCTGGGCTACTAAGGTCGCTGCTGCACAACGTTCTCGCAGATAAACTATTGTACCTCTCAGGATATCCTCCAAAAGTGCAACCAAAGGAAGGGATCGTGTACCTTTCAGCACCCAGTTGTAAACATCTGCGAAATTCGTGGTCATTATGCCATAACGAGCACCGTGCGTGTCATGTAACAAAGACCACTTCTCTCGGTCCTCCTCTTTAATCTATTCTGAGAAACAAGTTACTAACCTGCCCCCCTTACGTCGACTAGTCTTGCTTCTAGGCTCGCTTGGTAGTGGTGGAAGGCTGAAAGGTCCTAATATGGCTAGAGGGGGGGTGAATAGCCTAAATAAAAATTCTACAAACCACTAAGCAAGTGATTAGAACCACAAGAGGCTATAAATGTAATGCTAAGGCAACCACTAATCTAGGCAAGCCACCTACACAATTCTAGTTAAACCTTAGTTCTAATCCACACAAGTAAGCTAGCAAAAGCTAAACGACTGCACAACTACTTAAGAAAAGGGAACAAGCTACTTTGCACAAGGACAAGAATGGGATGATCATCAATTATACCTTTGCCTTGTGAGGAAGCCAATCACCGGGACAATCAATAAGTCACTCACTCGAAGGTGAGGAAATCAATAGAGACACCAAGATTTATCCCCGAGGTTCACGTGCTTGCCGGCACGCTACGTCCTCGTTGTGTCGACTTCAACCGGTGGTTCGGTGGCTAATCGGTATCACACACCGAGCCTACACTAGGCGCCACAAGAACCTACCACGGAGGAAGTAACTCAAAGACACGAGAAATCCACTAGAGTTACCTTTAAGCACTCCGCTCGGGGAAGGCACAAGAACCCCTCACAATCACCGGGTGTGAGCAAGCACACTCACCAAGCTCGTTCACACCTTCTTCTCCTCCAAGCCGTCTAGGGACATGGCAATGTCCCAACGGAATAAGAACTAATCCAAGGCTTGCTCTCAAGTGCTCTAGAATGCAAATCACAAGCAATGATGCACTTGAGGTTCACTCAATCTCACAAGAATGATCAAGATGATGAACTAGTGAGAGAGTGGGAGGCT
Source organism: Eremochloa ophiuroides (assembly GCA_038502445.1). Lineage (NCBI taxonomy): Eukaryota > Viridiplantae > Streptophyta > Magnoliopsida > Poales > Poaceae > Eremochloa > Eremochloa ophiuroides. Next base: position 59,621,954 of record JAHLJS010000006.1, read on the forward strand.
AGAATGCAACAAAGTGTATGACAATGATCCAAGTGTGCTAGCTGGTCACCAAGTGACCAGGGAGGGAGTATAAATACTCCCAAGCCAACTCCTAGCCGTTACACTCTCTGAAACAACCGTTAACCTCGTTTTTATACCGTCGGACCGACCGTCAGGACCGACAACGTTGGACCAAATGGCAGCGTCCGACACTCGGATGAACGCCACGTGTCAACAGGTTTAAACACCGTTCGTCTGATCTCAACGGTAACTGATTTCGCGCGTTTGACTACCGTCGGACTGGGGGCATCGGACTAAACCGCAGAGTCCGACGCCCTCTCTCAGCTCACTGCGCGCGTATCGTCGGACGATCGCGCGAGCACCGTCGGACTAAAGAAACTCAGCGTCCGACACTTCCAGAGAGGTTTGAAAATGCTAAATCATCGTCGGACTTCAATCCGACGCTCACCGTCGGACTTTTCTCAAGCGTCCGACGCTCATCAGCGAGCTACGCGTCACACCTCGCTGCTCGGCACCGTCGGACCGAAGACCACAATGGTCCGACGCTCGGTAAACGAGCGTCTGACGCTCACTGACAGCTCAGACGTCGGACCGAATCAATGGTCCGACGCTACGCCCACTATCAGTCCGACGCTCTGGAAACAGCCCTTTTCAAGTCTATTTCTCACCCCTTGCTTCTATGTGCTAACACTCAAGGTCTTCTACACTTGTGCACAGTGTGTTAGCATTTTGCAAACATTTTTCAAGGGTTTTCAAAGGGATTCTCTAGGTTGGTTAGATCAATGCATATGAGATGCAACCTAGAGCATTTGAAAGTAATCCAATAGCTTAGTTCTCCCCTTTGATAGTCGGCTATCTATCCTAAATGTGATCACTCCCACTTGGAGTCTTGATCACTAAAAGAAAAGCCATGTTTGAATATATCTTAGCCTCTAGCTTTCCTTCTTTAAGTCCTTTTCTTTCTCCTTGATCATTTCATCTTGATCTTCACTTGAGCTCATGTCATCTTCCTTCTTATTACTAATCTTCTATTTGCTACACATACTTAGCACTTAGATTAGTAACTCGGTTTCATCAATTACCAAAACCAAACTAGGGTCTTTCAAAGGCCCTGCGGCTCCTCCTCTGTTGCCACAACAGGTCGCCTGCGCACATCTTTCATGTGGCTCCAGGTAAGCTCATCTAGCCGTTCCCAGATGAAGTCAAATTTTCTTTTTTGGTTCTGCTTACATAACCACTTGAACAGGTCCTGCAGACACTTACTCTTTAACTGTTTATAAAAATTTACAGCTAAATGCCTCATGCACCAACGACTTCGTATATCGGGCCATTAAACCTCTGCATCCTCACCATTCTTCAACTTCTGCACCGCATTCAGTAAGCCTGCATTCCGATCATGCAACACACAAATATTCTCCCTTTCTTCCACCAAAGCTCGTTTGAGCCACTTAAGGAACCACAACCAACTCTCGTTGTTCTCCGATTCAACCAAGCCAAAAGCAATGGGAACAACCTGACTGTTACCATCAACCCCAATAGCTGTTAGCAAAGTACCTCTGTATTGAACAGTCAGGAATGTACCATCCACGCATAGCACAAGTCGGCAATACTTGAAGCCCCGTCTCATGCACCTGAAGTACCAAAAGGCTCTCTTAAGGATACGGTCCCCGTCGACGTTGATATAGTCCTCATAATCAATTACGGTGCCAGGGTTTCTAACTTGTAGGGTTTGTAAGAGTGTTGGAAGGTGGTGATATGAATCCTTGTACGTTCCAAATCTCTTCTCTAAAGCAAACTGTTTTGCTCTCCAAGCCATGTCGTAAGATATGTCATAGCCATATCTGTTCCGTATAGCCAGCATTATTCGGAAAGGAGAAATGCCAAGTTTTTCAACAATCTCCCCATGCATCTCATTTGCCACGAACTGTGCTGTCATGTCTCGATGCTTGGTCAGCGTCGCCTCCAGCAAGCAACTATGTGGCTGCACAATAGTAGTTATGAAGTTACTCTCCGTACGTGACATATGACCATGAACACGCCAAGTGCACCCTGGGCTGACGCACTTAACATCCCACGTCTTGGTGTTGGAAATGACAACCCTAAACTGCCTCTTATCACAATAAGCCCACCGCCTGACGGCGTGCTGCAGATGAACCTTATCATGAAACATCTGCCCCTGCATCACCTCCGTCCTTGAATACTCCCACGCCGAGTGATGACTATCGTCCACCGTCATGGCATCTGGTGAGAAGTTAGTCCATTCCCCGGGGATGTCGGTCTCATCTTCGAACCTCTTGCCAGCGTGCTCATCCACAAATGCCAGGTGCTCTGCATTGTCAAGTTCCATCTGTTCCACGATTCTTTCATCCTCCTCGCCCTCGTCAGCTTCCATGTTCGTACTAAAACCTTATTCTTCCACATCCTCTGTCCAATGCTCAACCCCTCGAGAATCGGGAATCAAGGTCTGCTCAGCATTTGTTGCATATTGTTGTTCTCCTGCATCCTCTGTCCCCTAACTGAACATTGTCTGAATCGTGAACATAGATTTGCTCTTCGTTTGTGGCCTCTAAGTCCTCTACTTCTCGAACTGTGCTGCTACTTCTCTCCTTGCATGGCACCATCGATGAACTGAACAAGCATGATGTTGTCATAACCACGTTCCAAAGCCTTACTGACGAGAAACTTCCATTTGTTCGTATTGCTTGCCTCGTATAGCGCCCATCTCCATCCATTGTCCCTTAATCTGGGCACCAACATACTAATCTTCAAGCATTGCTGTGACGGTGGAAAACCAAACCATTCATGCAACCTAGGCTACTACTTGTCTCCGGCTAGTGATCCAGCGGTGAGTTCAGTTGTGTGTCAAAGAACTGGAACGGATTAAGGTCTACACCGCTATCTCCAGTTCTGATTTCACCCTTACCATAGTAAATTCTGAAACGAACTAGATCGGACGACATTCCTGCTCCCATCGTTAAAATTACACTGTCAGTTGAATATTGCTATAACCCCTAAACCCTACCAAGACATTAATTACAAAAACTAATATAAGTAGGAAAAAAATTCCTAACTCAAATAACCCTAAATCAAATAAACAAGTACTACTAGAGAAAATAAAAATAATCCTAAAAATAAACTAATACTAACTACATAAATAAACTAACACTAACTGCATAAATAAACTAACAGTAACTATTCCTAAAATTCTAATAAATAATCCTAAAAAAGAAACGAATCTGAAAAACGAAATAAACTAACCCTACCTAACTAAATCAACTAACCTAACCCTAAATAAACAACTAAAGAAACTAACCTAACCCTAACTAACCCTAATAAAAAACTAAATAACCCTAAATCCAAATACGGTTTAATAATGTACAACTAAAAGTTACCCTAATCGAATCTACAACTATAAATAACTCTAAACTAATCTAGAACTAAAACGAATCCTAAACTAATGTACGACTAAAAATAACCCTAAACGAAACTACATCTCAAACTAACCCTAAACTAATGTACCACTAAAACTAACTCTAATTCTAAACTAATTTACAACCTTTTCAAATTCTAAACTAATTTAAAAATAATTACAACTCCCTCTAATTTTAAACTAATTTAAAACTTACTCTAATTCTAAACTAATTTAAAACTAACCCTAACCCTAAATCTAACTAAATCTAACTAACCCTAAATAACTAATTTTATCTAAACTAAATAAATAAAGTAATCAAATTTGTAAACTAAAAAAAACAGAAAAATAACAAAACAGAAAAAAAAAAAGAAAACTCACCGCGGTGGCGAGCCGTCCGTGGCCTCCTGCGCCCGCGCGGGGACGGTGGAGGGCGGCGGCGGGGGCCCCTCCGCCGGATCCGGCTGCTGGGGGCGGCAGACGGTGGCCGGAGCGGCGGCTGACGGCGGCAAGCGCACGAGCGAGCAGCGTTGCGAGGAAGGAGACGGCCGCGGTAGATATAGGGACCTGTCGGCTCCTCGGCAGCCGACAGGTCCCTATCGGGTCGCGAGGGGCCGACAGGCCTATCGACCCGACAGGCCCGACAACTTTGGCTCGGCCCGCTGGCGTGGCGAACTAGTCGGCCGTGGAGCGGCCGATAGGGTCCTATCGGCTCCTCAGCGGCCGACAGGTCTATAATCGGCTTTCCAGCGGCTGACATGGTGCTATTTTTGCAAAAAAAAAATTTCCAAATACTAGATTTACAATTAATCAATAAAAAATATTATTTAAAAAAGAAAATTCCCCCTCTATGCTAACATATGATTTTTGCAGCATTTCAAGGACACGTTTCTGTTTTCTAAAGTTGCGTACATGGACAAAGCCCACCACAGATATGTGCTTTTCTCTAACCCAGTATAGATGCTGTCAATCCAATCAAAATATACAAAGGTTATATTCTGTTTGCTTTCTCAATTTTATATATACATCGCATATTAGTTTATTCTCTTCACACCCATTTTCCTTCTGTATACGTTGCCAATAGTTATTGTCAATATATGGTAGCATAGATTTTTATATTGTGCACAGGAACCGATTTGTAGTGAAAATTGGCAGTCCTATGTCGTTTACACTTGTCATTCCTATAAATTTGCTTCTATTAGCTGACGGTTTCATGTACCACATTTGTTATCGTTTCCTTTATTGTCAGATTAAAATTTATGTAAAGTGGACTGAGTGTTACCTCCAGCTCTTAATATGTCTTATGCCAACCTCTATGTTCTTGATATTTACAGATAGTTAAAACAGCGAAGTATTATTTTCACTTACCCATGGGATTAGACCATAGGCTTATCGTACTTCATATTTTACCACCATGTTTTGGTACATTTGCCATTTTTCTAATGTACAACGCTCTTTTGTCCGGTCTCAGTTAAGATGGCTGACCTTTAATTTCAGGTCATTCCTCTCCGAATTCTGCAGATGATGTTGTAACGTGTGCTGGTCACACGTGGCACTGACCAGGCATTTTGGACAGCAAGCTCACTGCTACAATTAAGTTCGTTTATTGCTTCTGGTCAATGGATTTTTAGTGGATCCTATGAGTTTAGGTCTGCAATTTCTTACGAGTCAGGATGTAATAGGTGGATCTGCATTTTGTTTTTGTGATGCAAAACTTTTTTTGCTTGCCTAAAACTAACATACCATGTCTTCCTCCGATATGCGGTCCTATACTATCCATCAGCATAGTAGATGTTCTGTTGTCCGTGGCCTGTCTGCTTGTTGGGAAAAACGGCTTCCTAATAGTTTGAATAACATGCTAGGGGAGTTCTAGATGATTGGCTGATCATTACAGAAATGGTGCTACGCAAATAAGTTGTTTACACAACAGGTGATGTCGTCCGTTCTAACAGCTTCATAAAACTGAGCGTATATTTTTTTTTTAGGAATCCTAGAAGCAACTACAAACTAAGGAATTGATAGGTACATAGAAGATGGAAACCAGTAATTGTTCCGCTGATATTCAATGGACACGTGCCCATCCATGTCAATTCAAAGTTGCTGATATATAAGAGAAGCTCTTCATGTTCTAATAGTTTCAATAGATTCCACCTGCAGTGATTTGCATGTTTCACAGAATGATTGTAGTTATTGTCTTAGAATGATGAAATTCTTTATTTTATTTTCTCTTTGCCTACTACATATTTGGCTATCAATTAGTATATCTTATTTTCAAACCATGTAGCAACTATACACTTCTTACCCACGAGCGCGCGAGGGCGCGCGCCTTCCACTAGTTTTCATATTCATTGCACTTTGAAACCCACTTTTGGTGATCCCCGCCCGCTGTTGACTTTTGGTGATGTTTTGGCCGTGTCCCATGAAAACTGAATCCATGCGGCGGCTTGTTTTTTGTGACCAAGTTCAACTGGTGTGGAAACGGTTTGAGCTTAAATATCGAAGCGCGCCGTCAAATAAAAAGCTGCTTTTTTTTTTGTCTCTCCTGACAGCATAGCTTATTCTTGATAACGCTAGCATATGCTTTCTTGTAAGATTTGCCAAGGCTTGCTGATCGTTGCGCTTTCACTGATTCACTTGTTTCCGTTCAAATCATGACCTGCGTCTGCGTGTTCGCTACTCTTTTGCTGCCTCCACCGCGATCAACATGCCATCTCATACGGCATACGCGAGTGGCCGAGCCGTGCACTAGTTTTCCATCCACGGATACGTACGCTAGCTTGCCTCCACGCCTCTCCCTTTTCCGGTGCGTTACCGGCCTGCCTGGCAAAGACAGACAACAAAATCTGATCATGAAAATGAATGGACGGCACTGGCCAACGAGCTGGAAGCGGCAGTGCGGCACGCCGGCAGTGGCCTCGATCAGTATGCCACCCTCGAGCACGGCCACGGCGCGGCAGTGCGCCGTCCTATATTAGATCCGGGAACCGCCCACGGAGGACGGCGCGTCCCTTTCGCGCGCGGGGGCGGGAGCACGACGCTCCCCACCACGATTATTCCCCCAGATTATTATTATTAGTTACTATTACTATTATTAACCGATGCACGCACCCGGCATTGCCTGATTGCCGTCCGCGCCGACGTCGCTCGCTAGGCTCGCCGATCCAGCGCAATGGCGACCGCGACAGGCGCTTCGAACGTCTCATTTCTCCCCACCCCACCCCACCCGTCCGCGCTGTCCCGCCGACCCAGCGCCCCCGGACTTTTTTCGTCCCTATCCGGAATTCTCCCTGGCTCTTCCTTCGCCCAGCGCCGCCAGCCCCTCTTTGTGATGTGTGCGCAGTGTGCGGCATGCACGGCACGATGTCGACGTGGTGCTGTGCGCGCGCCAGAACAGAGCCCCGCGTGGGGCGGATTCGTCGTGTTGGCGTCAGAATAACGGCAGCCAGCCAGCCCCAGCATTCTCGTCGCTCGCCTTTCCCCATCTTCCTCCCTCCCCCACTCCGCCTGACGGCCACTCGCCTCGCTGAAGCCACCCGCCTCTTCTCTCTCTCTCGGTGCCTCCAATCCTTCCCACCGATCGCTCCTGACGCTGCTCAACAGCTCCAGAGTCTCGAGGTGAGTGAACTCTGTCTCGTGACCGCGGACCTACTTTGCGGAAACTGACGCTGCTGGGCCGCGAGATTCGCAGACCGCTATGCGTGAGATTGTGCTTATCTGGTTGGCCCTTAGGGTTTATCTGACTGGCTTTTAGGATCGGTACCACTTTCTGTAGCTGCTGCTGGGTGGTTAGTGATGAAGAGGCCGTTCTTAATTCGAATTATTGTTTGGACTATTATGTTTTCTGTTGTTTGAAGCAACGCAGAGTCTTCAGTTGCTCTGCAGGTTAGTAGAGTACTAGTGGTGGGTTCTCGGTTGGGTGGAGGATGTACTACCTCATTGTTTGGAGGGAATATATGGCAGATGGTCTGCCTATATGCATTTACTTTTTATTTATTAGAAATATATAAAATGGTGTACCTGCCCTGAACTTCATCGATTGCTTGTCGATGTTTTTGTTAGTTCCCCTAAATGATGCTCAACAATAACAGTGCTCTGGTGTTGTTACTTGTTTAGGTGCATGAATCCTCAACTCTTTTGTCCTCGGTGTTTCTAACTGTTCGAGACTTTTTTTTAAAAAAAAAAATTGCAGGCTGAAATTTTGGTGTCCTGCTCCAGCCATGGGTAGTAGGAGGTATGCCGTGTTTGTACCTTCGGCAGCAGCTGGCAGTTTTGTTTCTGATACAACATCATGACATGATAAGTGCAAAAATGGCAGGTACGACATCGATACGAGGAGATGTGGGATACACTCAAAACCAACTAAATCAGTGTATCTGGATTCTCAACAAGTTGTCAACTGCCAAGCTACAGTGAGAGACCACGATGTTGGTTCCTGCGCTGTGAAGCATCACTTCCCGTCTCCCATTGTTTCTTGGATAGAAGATCTTTCGAGCTTCGGCAATGCTTCTTTTAGCCCTGATTCTGAATATGTGGATGAGCAAGCCAGAGCTTCAGTGGGACAGTCTTCAACATCAAGCAATTTGCATGACATGCAAATAGTACGTTCCCTTTTTTCCCCATCTTCTTTAAAAACATATGGTGTTTCTTGGAGGATGGTAACAACTGAAGCTTGAGATGAAATAACATCCGTATGTATGTTATTCAGTCAGTGAGATTGACAGACGAATTCATGGAGCTTGCAAAGGAGAATACAAGCAATAATCTAGAGACTTGTGGAATTCTTGGTGCTTCATTTGTAAGTGCAGTGGGCAATAAATTACCAATGTGACAAAGATACCAAATTTTCAGATTAGGTCTTGACTGTTTTATTTTTGTATGCAGAGGGATGGAACTTACTTTGTGACAATGTTGATTATACCGAAGCAAGAAGGAACTGCTCACTCAGTATGCAGTAAATGAGTGGTTTCGAACATATACTTAATATATTATTGTTAGATTATTAAATGTCCTGACAAATATCTAGCTATCCCATTCTGAAGCCTTCCACTTTTTTTTTTTATTTCCAAATGCAGTGTCAGGCTGTTAATGAGGAGGAGATACATGCCGTGTTATCAGAGCAGTCACTTTACCCTGCAGGATGGATTCATGTATGTATTCTAGCATTTCCATACTTCATGAAGTTTGTCTTCATTGCTGGTTCAGTTGAAATGAAAAAAATGCACATACAACTTATGTGCTTCACTAATCTGAAAAGATAAGTAAGCTGATACCTGTGTTAGATGTTTTCCTTGTTGCAGCATGTAACCTCATGCATTATTTACACAGTTTTGTTTCTTTCCTTTCACAGTAGAGGCCAAGCCTTCTTTCATTTTGTCTTGCTGCAAATCTTTCTTCTAATCAGTGAAATTTGTTGCCCTCCTGCTTTTTTTTTCAGGAAAAGATGTTCATCAGTTTAGTATTGCATTCACTTTTAATAAGTTTGGACGAAAATATATTTAGTTCATCTAGAAATTATAACAATTATGATCAAGATGAACGTTCAGAACAGTCAGTTTATTGCTAGATGGAAACATGTTTTGGCAATTATATTGAATTGTAATATATAACATCATGGCATAAAATACTACATATAACATGCCTTTTTCTTGCACTAGTCATATGGGCAACAGATAATGTACTGGATTCAAGCAACATGCCGAACTTTGCATCCTGCCCCGTAGTAGTATGATAGTGGCATATTTCACATGGAATCAGAATTATTAGGATATTGTTGTTATCTTAAGTCCTTCAAAATAAGCAGCGAGGTGAAATTTTATCAGTTATTCACTTATTCCATTTATCATCTCTGTTGTTTTGACTATGTTGCATATAAGAAAGCTACATGTTTAATCATAAATACAGCCATAACGGTGTATGCATGCAGCATAAGTAGTAATCTACTCCATCCACTTGAAATTGTAAATTGTTTTAGTTTTCCCCTAAGTTAAACTTGTCTAACTTTCACCAATTTATTAAAAATATATAACATATAAAATATATCAAATAAATGCACTATCAAAATATATTGCATGGTGTATCTAATGGATCTTGTTTGTTGCAGTAGATATTTGTGCATTTTTCTATAGACTTGGGTAAATGATACGGATTGACTGCAGATAGATGGATTAGCAGGTAGACCCCAGATAGCCGCCCTTCCTCGGGAACTATATGGGATTCTTCTAGCTTTTTACAATCAATGTCGGGTTCTCTTTTTCATATAGATGACTGACTTGACCCCTAAAGAAATACTCTAACCGAATCAATCTAACTTATCTCTTTCCTAACAAACCAACCCAATCTAATCTAATCTGATAGGAATTGTTCATGCGCTACAATACCACGTGGGGCCTTGGGCTGGCTCCACTTGCCATAACAGTAAAGTTAGTCAAGTTTGATGTAAAACTAAGCTAAATGACTTACATTTGGAATAGACGGAGTACCTTTCTAAAAAGGAATGAAAGAAAGAGTGATATCATATCCAATTCAAATTCAACTTGACTTGTTTTATTATTGCAGAGCTTGAACCTCATCTTCTTTACCATTTAAACATTCTTGCTCTCAAATTCTTTTCTAATGTTCTTCGAGGCTTGTATGGAATTGTCACTTTTCTTTAATTGTTCCTGAGAATTGACACTTGTTCCTCTTTTCCAGACTCATCCTTCACAAACATGCTTTCTATCATCGATCGATTTGCATACTCAATACTCATACCAGGTAATAAAATAAAGCTGTGCTTAGTTGATCCACAAAGGGATAAGGTGTTTTTTATATTTAAAGACTTTTAAAAGTGTTCACTTTTTTATGTGTCAACTTCTTCTTGAATGATCTGCTGTCAAACATCAAATTATGGGCATGATCTTGCCATAGAGTTTGGTGTCTATTTTTTAGAATGTAATCCTGTTGCACTTACTTAGATAATATAAGGTATTACATGGGCCCTTATTTGACCAGAATATCTTTTTAGGTACCATGAGTACCTAGATGCACCACTGATTTGCATACAGAATCATAGACATTGCCACACGGTCTTGGTGTTTAGCTAAAAAGAATAACTTATTTTTCACCCTGATATCTGAAAACTATGCCCTAACCTTTGTTTAGTAGCCGATATTTGTCAGTTACATTCCTTCCCCTTGTGTCCTGATTAAAAACAGTAGTAGTCCAATACTGAAAAGGCAGGCCAGCGGATACAATCTACTTTTAAAGTTTTTGTGGTCTTTGGTTGTGATCATAATCACGTCACACAAGTAGAAACAGCGCTTCAACTATTTGCATATTTCAATTCCATAGAATAAAGATCATTTACCTAGCGGAAGTATATTAACTAACACCAGGAATGATTAACCATGCTACTATAGTTTGTGAAATCATTATTTGACCAGTTAGCATTTTCATTGAGAATAACTTGCACTGTAGCTCAGAATTGTTAAATACTTCTATGACACTATGTCAACCCAGAACTTGAACCTGAATCTTTCACCTGCTTTATTAACTTTGTTATGTCGTGCCTTTAACTTTGATTGATGAAAAATGTTGGATTCCCGTAGGTTATGCTACCAGAGGCTGTTGCAATTGTGGTTGCACCCACAGATCCAACCAGGCAGGTGTTCTTTGCTAATAACTATTATGACACCTGGCATACATCTGCAGTTCCTCTGTTCTTTTGCTCTTGGTCCTACCTTCTGGTTCTGGGTATATACTAATATTCAGCCTATACTACACTTGTAGAATGAAAGAATGAAATCTGAAATTACCCTATTTGTTTCTCAAATCTTTCAGGAGTTATGGAATATTCAGGCTGACTGATCCTGGAGGGATGGATGTGCTTAGAGAGTGTGATGAAAGCGGGTTCCACACACACCGAGAGACAACCAACGGCAGTCCTATCTATGAAACCTGCTCAAAAGTGCACTTCAATCCCAATTTGCGGTTTGAGATTGTTGACCTGCGCTCTGTTCAATGATCAATGGAGCTAAAGTTAGAGCAGCATGTGCTTCTTTACGCTCCCTCGTGGCAGAACTATATACCATAGAGCTTGCTGATGATGCCTGATAGGTATAGTAGTAGCACCAAGCCGTAAGCGAGATGCTCATGTTACTTCCTATGATCTGGTGATAGCACCAAGCCTCTGGCATCTGCGCTGGTATTCGTCAGAAAAACGAGTAACTGAGAATTAGCACCTGTCTTCAATCTGGCTGTTCGATCTGCCTTTGTGCTGATACTGTAAGTAGTACTGTACATAACATAGAACCGGGTTAAAAAATACACTAATTAACATGGTCTGGACTGAAGTGTGATTGTAACATAACGCTCAGGTGTGGCACTGCCAAATTACGTACTTTATGATTTGTCAGTGACATGAGTATGAAAAAAGTACACCAATTTGCAGTTCCTAAATTATGAAATACACAGCCTCGAGATCTACGGGAGTTTCGGGCACTGCATACTGTAACGTCGGAACTTTCTGAAAACACGCGAAACTTAAGGAGTCGTAATGGTAAATTGTGGATACTGAAATCGGGTGCACGCGCTAGCTTTACCCCCGTTCATCCAGGGCGGTCGTCTGATGTTTACCAGCTGGATACTTTTGGCCAAAGTATGGTCAAATAATTTAATATTAATGTATCTAGTTGGTCAGATCATTATCGGTTAGCTGGTGTAGTGCGTTTGCTGTAGCTGAACTCCTACCCACATGGGTCGCATGAGGCTAATTTTAAGCATAGCGGGAAGCAAGTCCTACTACAGCAGGCTACCGCTACAAAGGGAGGCTAGGTGATGAACCGCACAGCCTGTCTTAAAAAGAAAAAAATGATGATGGTTATTATTATTATTATTATTATTCTTTTATTAAGGGGGAGAAGAGAAGGTGAATTGCAGGAGAAATGATTCTGTCTAGCAAAAGGGGTGTGGTGTCGACAAGAAGAACCCGGTAGATACCTTAATAAATGATAAATGGCCTGAAAGGTGGTGAAAAAAAAAAGATACACCAGACACAATGGAACTGAATCGCGATCATCCAGGACCACCTGTTGGTTGGACCGTGTGTGCCATGAGACTGCCATCCATCTATTTGGGACAGGGATAGAACAGGAGCAGAGCATGATGGCTACGAAGGCTTGATGCACGCACGCGATGGCTACGGATGGAATACTGAAATGTAAGTGGAAGCTGCATTGAAATTAAATCCAGCGTTGGCTTGGGCGGGAGGCCGGCCGGGACCGAAAGCTGGCCTGACACCTTCCGCCGTCGCGATCCGCGGCGCGTATGCCCGCGCACGCACGGCGCATGGCACCCGCACCGCCAGCGCGGAGCCCACCCGGCCGTGTCCTGTGCCGCCGTGCTGTGGAACACCGAGTGGGACGCGCGCGGCCCCTTGTCTCCCTCCCTCCCCGGGCCACCGATGCAGATCACTCTATCGGCACGCATGAGCAGAGCCCACCGCGCGCGCTAGACGCGTGCGCCAGCTGCTGTCTATGTCTATCGCACTGGTGGCAGGCACCACTTGTGCGATCTAGCTAGAACGCAACGCAAACAAGATGATGTGCGAGTGCAATGCAGACGCTATTAGCTAGTGCCTTAGCTTATTTATAGTAGTAGTAATTATTTAGGCAGTAGCCACCGCCCGCCGTATGGCTAGCTAGCAAGCTCACTTCGACAGAAACGAAAACGAAAACAAAAGATCGTCGGATACATGAGTGATTCCTCAGAACGGAGAGAGAATAAAGGAGGCACTTCCCGCTTTAACGAAACAGCAGCAGCTCGCTGTTACGTTTGTGGCTGGCTTTGGCTCTCGCGGCTGCCGTGGCGCTCCCTTGGATGCTCGTCGCGATCGCGCCGCGCGCACCGTATCCACAGTGGGGTCGATCCGTCGATGGCGTGAGGAGGAGACGAAGCCGAACGCGAGCCAGAGAAAACCTCGAGCCTTCCTCGGCCTTTGGAATTAAGAGGATGGATTTGGTGAAGGAGCCGTGGGGGGATGGATTATTCGACCGATCGACTCATCTGCCGCTGTCCCTCTCGACATCTCTCTCATCTGAGGAGATAACTGGCCAGCGTGCGTAGCGTATCTTTTGTTTCGTATTCCTAACAGTTAACAACTTAACGTTGGACAACGACATGATCTAATTCGGTTTACTAAACAGCTAGGTTAAGTTGATAAGATTAAATAAGAATTCAGATCATATTCTGAACCATGGTTGCTTGAGTTACCATAAAGTTGCTTAAAAAACTGGCTTTCACCGTGCAAGTTGGTGTGGACGGAGCTCTATCAGACAAGGCATAATTTCGTGGAGATCACTGAGATATCTCAACGTGACGTATCCAGTGATTGCTTCGGGGAATTAGCTGTATGTATGTATGTTAAGGAAACTAGAAGTTGTCGACGGAGTAAAACGTACGACAACATCTCGTATTATTACGCCCCACATATTAAAATCAACTTCTTTTCATCGATTGTCACTGCCGCTGACGCAAACTACATATAAGCTACCAATACAGGCTGCGACACCAAACATCGCCAAATAGGATGCTACCTTATCTAACGCGAACTACATGTCAAACACTAATTTTAACATAGACACAACATGGAGTTGAACAAACAAGCCAAAAGAACACTGATTCTGGATTGAAGTCAAGTAATGTGAACAAATCAGTAGCGGTACACACCCTACTTTACCTTTTCTTCTTTTTTTTTTGGGTCATTTTTTTTTTTTTGCGCAGCAATCTCCATTGTTGAGGTTCTGCTCATTTTTTTAATATTAAAATCCTATTTTATCCAAGCCGATAATTTAGAGAAACGTAGAAAACACGCAGATCTCTATTTCCACCCTAACTGCAAAAAAACAGTAGACAGTAGACAGTACTATTATGCACAGAAGAAAAGAAAGCACGATCGACCGTACGCAGGGCCTGGCGCTCTAGAACGGGTGATAGCTTCGGCGCAACCCACTGACGTTGGCGAACAGGCCGACGAGTTCTTGCTTGTACGGCAGATACGAACGCCTCCGGCTGCCGCCGCCGCCTCTGCCGTAATATCTCAATTGGTAGGCCGCGCTGCCTGCGTCGCAGACGCCGCCGCCGCCTTTGTTGATGCCGCCGCCGGTTCCTTCCTCGTCTTCCTTGTTACTAGGACGAGGCATCATCGTCTGCGGCTCCCGAACGGCGGCGGCGGTGAGGAAGACGAACTTCTCCTTGCCGTCGCTGTGGCTCCGGCCGACGAGGCGGTCGCTGATGCGGCGCCAGCGGAGGACGGAGCCCGTGGAGCCGCTCTTCCGGCACCGGGGCGGGGACGCGGGCACCGACGACGACGACGACGACTGCCCGCCGCCGCCGGGCGCCCACAGGCAGTAGCTCTCCGGCGGCACGCCCTCCAGGTCCTCGTCCCCAGCGGCGGCTCCGTCCTCGTCGTCCTGCCACGCCCGCCGCGCGCTCGCCAATCGCCCGTCCTGCTCCCGCTCCCGCGCGCGGAACTCCCGCTCCTCCAGCAGGAGCCGGCCCAGCGGCACCCGCACGGTGGCCGTCTCCGGCTCCGGCTCCTCCGCCGCCGACGCCACATCCCTCCGTGGCGGCGGGGACGGTGGCCGGCCGAAGATCGGGTACACGGGCACGATGCACGCGTCGGCGGCGACCGGCGGGACGGGGAAGCTGAACTCGTCGCCGTCGCCGTCCACGTCCTCGGCCTCCACGACGGCTGGAGACAGAGGAGGCTCCGGAAGGTTCTCGGCGGGACCCTGCAGCTGGCCGGTGTCCTCCTCCTCCATGACGCGGATGGGCTCCTCGGCTCCTGCTCGCGGTTTCTGAGATCTTTTTCTGCAGCCTCGGGCTGGATTGGCTGCGGTTTTGTGCTTTCTTTTTTTGGGGTGTCAGGAAAAGTGGCGGCGCGGGCGCGAACAGACAAGCGCGGTGTCGCTCCTCGTTCGGATGAGCCGAAGCCGAAGTGCTGCCGACCGAAGATAAAGGGCAGGGAGGTTTTACGTGACGCTGGCCGGTGGGCCGGGCGGACTGGGACCACGGCTCGGTGGGCTGGCTGTTGTCTGTTGAGCCGCGACGGTGTTGTGTTGTCTGAGCAGGAGGCGCGGGACGGTGGAGTTGGGGACACGCGCCGGTGCGAGGGTGATGTGGGGCCCAGGGGAATGAGGCGCGTAGGGTAGCAGCGGTGGCGGCGGTTCTAGAGGAAGGCCAGGAGCGCGAATGGGATGGGGTCAGCACAGCACGCGAGATGGGCGGGTTCGCCTTTCGCGGACGACAAGAGAAGAGAAGAGAAGAGAACCGAAGCGCGATCCGCCTGTTCTGTTCTGTTCTTCTGGTGGTGGTTCATGGAACGCGGATGTGGCTTACCTAACCTCGGCGGAACAAGGGGATCAGCCGATCAGGGGGTTGGGCTCCGTTGGATCGCCTGCACTGCGCACCCCTAGGGAACGCCCGCACACGGGTTGCGCTGCGCGGGCAGGCCATGCATGGATTTGGTGGGTTTTTTTTGGTGACCCAAGTCTGATTTTCGAGTACTTATTAGTATAGGCCCGTGTCCACTATCATCCTCCTCCTCTCTGTTGGCCGGCACCAGATTAACAGCGTGTGCTCGATGAATTCTTTCTCGGTTTCGAATGCAGACAATCGCTCGCGCTTCCTCTTTGCACACCCCCCTGGCCCCGACAGATGGGCCGTCGTTTGCAAGGTTGTTGGCCCGTGCCGTCTGTTTCGGGCTCTTTGGAGGGCGACCGGTGGTGGTAGCCTAGTAGGTGATGACAGATTCTCTAGGCTGGGGTAATGTCACGCTAGCAGGATGGGGCAGTATTGTAGAGTGGCGTACGAGGAGTGCTTTAGCGTCTAGCGGCACGTGAACAGTTGAGTGCAGCCACACCCCCAAAAAAAAAAATGGCAAGGGACCAGCCAGCATATTTTATGTGCCTATGGATATTGTGCAATAACAAACGAGAACGAGCCCACCTAAACGAAACTAGCAGACCGAGATGACGTGCTCTCTGGGGTCCGTGCGTGATTTCGGGGCGCACAGCTTCTGTGCTAGTATGGTCCAGCCCATCACGGCACGGACTGTAGATTCAGATTCTCAAAGCCCAAAGTCCTGGCAGCACTCATTCGTTCTGACGAATCCAAAGTTTCTGATGGGCCGCAGACCGCAGTATTGCGTGTGCCCTTCCACTCTTCTGGACCCAACCCAACGGACGTATTTCAACATTTTTCCTATCCTTTATTGTTTACAACGGAATTAACAACGGGAATTGCTATAAAACAGCGTTTGTTTCTCTGCTGACGTTTCGTGACCGTCAAATTGCAATCTATAGTAATAGGGCGTGCCCATGACTGAGAATAATTGTAGCCAAAACCCTGCAAAGGGTGCAAGTTTTACCTGTTAAAAATACACGAGACTTGCTCTCATCAAGATGGCAAGTTCGCAACCGCCATCACTCTCGCGTGCTCCTCTCCCGTCACGAACCGTCGCCGGCCATGGCAACTGCTTCATGGCGCGTCCGTACGAATTGTATAAGTACTCAATCAAATATCAATGGAAAATGGTTGATTCATTCACAAACATACTGTCTCATTTACATTCGAGTTTACAACACGTTATCAGCACGAGATTTATTCACAAAATTTCTACCAATTTTCATATTTCACAATGTGTTCTTGAGATTGGTATGCGATGACTTTGAGAGTTGCAAGGTTCAGGGGGAGACCCCTCTTGAGACTATAACCTGTTCAAAACATCATATTGTAGTCTTTTCCTCTATGAGTTTTTCCTTACACAGATTTCTCATAGAAGGTTTTTAATGAGGCAATATCAACAAAAGTGTATGTCGTATTCTCTGTTTTCTCCATTAGAGTTTTTAAGACTATACCAATGACATTAATTGTCCTCTAAGTTATCTATGAGTTTTCT
Organism: Eremochloa ophiuroides; assembly: GCA_038502445.1. Taxonomy (NCBI): domain Eukaryota; kingdom Viridiplantae; phylum Streptophyta; class Magnoliopsida; order Poales; family Poaceae; genus Eremochloa; species Eremochloa ophiuroides. The sequence continues at coordinate 59,639,299 of JAHLJS010000006.1, forward strand.
CCTATAAAGGTTTCTTATATGAACTTACAATGAGACAATAATCAATATATGCTGAATCATTTTCTCCTTATTTTCCACTGGGTTTCGAATGAATTTTATCAGCATATCTATCAAGTATTTCTCCTCGTTTTTATCCTACAGGATTTTTTTTTGAGGATTAATACTATCCACTGATCTTAAATGGATTTGATGAAAGGGGAAGTGTTAGAAATACACGAGACTTGCTCTCATCAAGATGGCAACCGCCATCACTCTCCCGTGCTCCTCTCCCGTCACGAACGGTCGGCGGCCATGGCAACTGCTCCATGGCACGTCCGTACGAATTGTATAAGTATTCAAACAGAGATCAATGGAAAATAGTTGATTCATTCACAAACATACTGTCTCATTTGCATTCGAGTTTACAACATTACCCACTCTAAAATGGAAATAAAGCACATGCGACTCGTCAGTATATAAACAGGAAACGAGGACGATGCTTTTGTCCCTCAACCAAACAACGTTTGAGATCATCCCATATCAGACTTCCCGCTCAGAAACAAAACTAAATAATCCTCCGTTTCAAACTATAAGTCATATCAACTTATTTAAAGAGTCAAAATATCTCTTTTGTTATCAAATACGTACGAATGTGTATATCTTTGTATTATGATGAGAAAAGTCTATAAAAAAATAAAGTGACTTTTGATATAATAGATTTGATCAAAATTATAGAAAAATTACATAGATTTATGACATCAAATAGACATACAATAAAAAAATAATTAATAAAAAAAATCTAATGATACTTATTTAGTTTTATAAATATTACTAGTTTATTATATAAATATCGTCGAACTTAAGATGCTCGACTCTTCTAAAAAGCTGGGATGGAGGGAGTTTAAAAATCATTTTCGACTAGGGATTAGAGTTCTTGAAGTCCCAAATCAAATCGAGCCTTCAATTGAAGAACTAAGGCCCGTGTGGCATGTGAAGCTGTTTTTTTGAAAAATGACTTTATGAACAACTCTTTTGGTGAAGCTGAGCTGTTTTAGGAATATTGTTTGGTAAAATAGCTCCACCAACAACTTAATGCATGGTTGATAGAGAGAAATGAGGGAGAGAGTTAGGAGAAACTACTTTTTTCCAGCTTCATATCAACTTATCTGTTTGTAAGAGGAGAGAAAAAATAACTTCACTCATGAAGCTGTTTTGAAAAATGATGTTTGACAAGAAAATCAGCTCACAACAACTTTGTGCCAAACATCCCCTAAATTTGTTATTTGCATCATACTGATACTGACTACTGAGGCAACTGGATCCGATCACCATTGATGGCGATACTGGCGAAGTTGTTAACTCTTCGTTACCCTCCTCATCACCGACCAATAGAACGCATCACCGTTGCGGTCACCGATGGTAATCTTTTAGGTGGCGACGGAGGCTTCTATACTATATCGACAGCTCGGCTTCTCTTAGCGTGTAACAAAAGAGCTCGTGTGTTGGTGTCGGCCATTGGCCGAGCAGAGTGTCATTGAGGGTGATGAAGGCACACACACACACACTACTACTATGAACGACGAAACATGTTTGTGTCCTGTTTTGCACGAGGGAGAGTGGAAGACGTAAGCATTCGTGCGTGACGAGGTACCGGTCAAACCCCAACTGCCTACCATGCTTCAGTTTCACCACATACTCAGCGAAGAAGGCAATAAATTCGTATGAAGAGCATTTTAGGAGTAATAAAGATAATAATTATTCAGGTAGTGTGGTGAAACTGCGTAGTGGTTTGCACAGTTGCACGCGCTTGGTTAAGCCGATAGCGGTCGAGTGTGAAGCATGCATCGGCCTTTAAGCAATCCGTCTGATCAGACACGGGCGATCCGATTAAAACCAAGGATGCACAGGGAAAGGAAGAAAAGCAAGTATATACAGAGAGTCAGGAGGGATCGCCCAAAAATTACAGCAATATGGAAGAACTCGACCGCTAAAATTATCAATTATGTACAGCTTGTAAAATACAGGTCGGGGGCTCCCAGGCCAGAACTTAAGAGAAACAAATGGAAGGAACACGGCCACTTGGAAACTAGCTGATCACGAGCGGAAGAACCGCACAAGGCCCTCCTCCGGGTTTGCCGCTGTGCGCTGAAGTCTGGAGTGTTCTGGCTGGCGCTGCGGCGCACGCGACACGACGACTTGACGCCAAGGCGGCGGGCGAATGAAGCAGCGATCCCCATGTCCGGCTCCAATCATGGCGCTTCTTGTCCTCCTCGTAGCTCCGATGCACGGACCATTCACTCTGACTTGACCGTGCAAAGTCGGAGGACCTGCTTGGCTGCTTCCCAGACTTCCGGCATTGCCACGGCGCTAGCGGCGGCGGCGGCGTATCGGACGGCTCCGGCGGTTTGGCCTGTCACGATTCGCACTGCAGCTCCACGTCCTTTCTGCCGCCGTCGGGGCTGCGGCAGCCGGGCCTGACGGTGACGGGCAGGGGAGGGGGAGGGGTCATGGAGGAGATGGACAGGCGGCCGAACCCCCAGTTCCCCACCCGGTACATCTCCATCCACACCTTCTCCGCGTCGAGCCTGCCCGACGACGCCGAGCTGCCCGCCCTCGCGGCCCGCGTGGCCGCCGCCTGGCCGCCGCGAGCGCCCGCCTCCGAGCCCCACGCCTGGTCTTTCGACAACGCGGAGTGGGCTTCCAGCGCCACCGCCCCATGGCCGGCGTCGGAGCGGCGGCGGCGGCTGCTGCACTTGGGCTTGGCGACGGCGGCGCCGTCCATGTCGCGCACCCGCTTCTTGTGCTGCAGCTCGCCCCGGCGCCGCCGCAGGCGGCGCAGGCAGCGGCGCGCCAGGGCGAGCGGGGCCTTGACGAAGGCCAGCCCCAGCAGGCTGACCACCGCGCACGGGCAGCAGCCCAGCGCGATGGCGTCCGCCAGCGTCACCGCCACGCAGGACCGGCACGTCTGCGCCGTGCAGTCCGCCTGGTCCACCAACGGGACCGCGCCGCCGGGCCTACCATCGTGGTACGACAGCCGCCCGCGCCGGCCCGCCTCCATCGCGCCACCGCCACCGTCACCGCCGCCGCGACGAACGCGATCCCCGGCGCGCCCGCCGGTCAGATCCTCATTCCGGTGCCGATGCAGCCTGTCCATCGCGGGGAGGAGGAGCAAGAAGAAGAAGAGGAGGAGCGAGCCGTGAGCTGAAGCGCAACAGAAGAAATAGGCCTGACGGCCATGGCGTCACCGCATCACATCACACACACCACCGAATTCGCCGCGGGAGCGAGGCAGGCAGCGAGCAGCGGGACTGGTGAGTAAACGAGGGCAGTAGTAATAATGATGGAGAGTGAGTGGTGGTGGACTGCGCTGCCTGTGAGGCCTGAGGGGGGAAGGCGTCGTTTTCCGGCACGCACAGACACAGTGGCGGACCGGGAACGACGCCACATGTTGCGAGTTGGAGCCCAGGACATGGACAAATGCGGGCAATGTGCAAAAAACCCGCTAGAAATGGAAGGTTTTGGCGGATGGCGAGGCATCAAGGAGACGACCACGACCGGACCGCTAAGACCAGGACGGAACCGCTGCCACCACCATTAGCACGTTGCTGTCACACCAGCGCCACGAACTCTACAAGAACAAAACACTTGATCTCTCGAAAGGAAGCCACAACACCTGCGAAAGCTCGAGGCCAGGAGCTGCTCTGTGAGTAAGGGTGGGCAAAATACCCGATACCCAATTCCCGAACCTAAATTATCCGAATCCGGACCCGAAGTACCCGAACCCGAAATACCCTATCACAATTTTGGATAGTAATTGTAAAAACCCGAATTTAGTTTAGGTAATTTGGGTAATGCTCCCCGGTACCCAAACTACCCAAATTACCCGAAATGTATCAAATATGAAGACATTAATTGGTTTAGTATAACATAAATATATTATTTATTATGCATCAATGTAATTTTATGTTAACTTAATAGTTGTTTTGATGTTAATTGATATAAAGACATGATATGATTTGTATTACTATTGTTGTTTATTATAAAATGTGATTAGAATTCTTAAATCGGGAAAAACCCAAACTCGAACCCGAATTATCGGGTACCTAAAATTTCGGATAGTGCTTTTTTGACTAAAATCGAGTAGCAATTTAATCGAATTACCCGAATTTTTCAAGTAACCGAATGCCCCAGGCCTATCTGTGAGACTGTCGATCACACGTGAGAGAGCGCATCATCAGTAAATAAATTTTAAAAAGAAACCGCACAGTAATCTAGTGAGTGACACACTACTGACACCACACCAGGAAGTGACAGCTCGCGAGAGTAACGGTTTACCGTTACGGGCCTCCAGCCCGCCCCGCACCGCAGTCTCTGCTGCTTTTGGAGCCTGAAGGAGACGGAACTGTGCGAACACGTTGTGCTGCGGCCGGCTGCTCGTCCTGGTCCAGGGGGCCAGGGCACTGTGCGAACACGTCGGACGGGTACAACCGGGAACTGTAGAGCGCATCAGCGGTTCAGCGCCCGACCATGCAATGCTGGCCAGGCGGCAGCAGCAGCAGCGGATCTCTCATCGCCCGCCGGCCGATTCCCTGCCTGCCCCAGGGTTGGGCCCGGCCCGGCGCCCCGGCGTGGAGCAAGGCTTCATTGGCTGAAGCTAAAAATCGCTGCAACATAAACGCTGATGCTGATTTCTTATAAAAGAAAAATACTATAGAAGGACTAAAAAATAAACGGTTTTAAACTCAAACGAACAGAGCCTAAATTGCCGGGGTTTGGGTACGTTTTAAACAAGATTGTTTTCAGAGATGTGCCCCGCAATTCAAAGGCCTGGGGCCCGGACCCCTGGTGCTGGCTAGCTGGATTTCTCTCCTCTACTGTAGTCTCTAGTGATAGGTACAGTGCATCGCAGCAGATGATGCCCAGGACAAGTGCAAATAATGCACCTATGCTCCGTTGAAAAATCAAAAGAATACGACCCTCCTAGCGCGTGAAGACAAAGATTTTTAATTTTGATCAAATAGAAATAAAAATATATTAATCTTTATGATGTATTATAAGTAGTATTGTTAGATTAGTCATGTAATATAGTTTCATAATAAACCTAATTTGAGATTCAAATATATGCTGATAATGAATTTGGTTAAATATAAATATTTTGTTACTTTTTGGAAAATAAGAATTACATTGCTTTTATGGACGGAGGTAGTGCTGTGGGGTTTTTTTTTTTTCCTACTGGACGATGAGTCATCGATCTTGGCCGCAGGGTGAAATAGCTGGAGGACACGGATGAGACATGTCGGCGTAGGAGGAATCCGATAGTATCTGATCCGCTGTGGTTTTCTCTGCCACCGTGCCTCGCATCACCCCCACTGATCAAGGGCCTAAAGCAAAGCCTGACGAGGCTACTAACGTACTAAGAGCATCACAGACATGAGATAGTCAAATGTTTCACCAAAATCAGGATGAGGAAAATTGATGCTTCCAAAATCTAACAAAAGACGACGATTTCTGTCTCCTAGCTTTCTGCCATTCAGCAATGTCCTTTTGTTTTTTTTTTAATCAATCAAGTAGTGTAGTAACTATGTTCTTCAATTGATGCAGATTCCGGGATGCTAAACGAAACTCAGATTCAGAAACTCAATCTTTTTACCCACTAATGACTTTCACATTTAGAATCCAAAATCCTATAGTGTTTTTTCTTGGACACACGAAAGAATTTGGGCATCATGGTATTATATTAAGATATAAGAGTTTATAGGATCACAACAGCGTCCCCTCTCGATATCAAACCCTAATAACACTAAAAAATTTCACTGGTGAGTGATAGTTACGGATAGATAAATCCGCCTCTTACTGTCAATTTTAACATCAACCTTGAATTGAATTGATATATTAACCACTAACCAGCTACCAGTACATCCGAAACGCCAAATTACAATTTGCACTAATTTTCTATTACTAGTAATATGCTACTGCCAGTCTCGATCAACAGGGGACAAGCATTCCTGTTCTAAGTACGGTCCCCATCAGTCGTACTAATGCGGTGCACATCCAGATAGCAAATTAAATAACGGGAGTAGTCCTACGTAGCAAGCAGAGAGCAACCTGCCGTGTCGTCCCTGTCCCCAAATCATTGCAGGTTAGATGGCCATAACCTGGAAGCCACGATGATGATGATGAATTGATGACTGCGGCAACCAAGCTGCACGCTTCCTTGATGTGCAGTGCGCGCCCGGTGGTTAAGCAAAGCAGGCCCATTTTAATGCGGTTAGCGTAGGTCCACACCCCCCAACACGGAGTAGAGTACTATCTGAACTGTTTGATTAATGAGGAAATTAGTAGTCTCCTATGTGGAAAGATGTTGATCGTGAAAGGGCGACATATCTCGGTTTCTTTAGAACGAGTAGGACGTCACGTCGCTAACTGAAGGACTCCGATTGTTTTCTTTCATGTGGTTTCGCCACTCTTGCAAATACAGTTTTATATAGCTTATTTATGCTGATATAGAAGCTATGTGATCGTTGCAAACTGCAACCTAGCACGGTACAATCACAGCAAGAAGGAGGTTGCACACATCCTGTCGTGATCGACTTGAACAGTAATGCAGCTATGGGATATGAGTATGGGTGTGTTTGGTTCACTTCTTTCTTGAGCCTGGCTGGCAAAACGAATCCAGGCTAGCTTTAGCCAAGCTTAGCTAATGCAAGAAGCACATGTTTGATTCCTTGTACTGTCTAAGCCTGGCTAAGAATCGGTGTGTTTGGTTACCCAATTAGTTTGCGTACAGTCACCTCTTCCTTGAGCTGGGAAGTTCACCCCCTCTCAGGCATTCCCACGAACAGTTGGTGGGCGGCGAGAAAGACGGTGGACGGCGAGAAAGATGGACGACGGTCGCGGTGCCGGTGCTGGGGAAGAAGCCACCACGACCTCGACCTCGCCGCGTGGAAGAAGCCGCCCATGGAAGAAGACGTCGCCGCTTCGCGAGGTCCTCCGCCGCCGCGTGCCGCTTCGTACGAACTCCGCCGCCGCTGCTTCGGGGTCCGCGAGGTCCGCCGCGCCGCGCAAGCAAAGAGCTCGGCCTTCGCTCGCGCGAGGTCCGCTGCCGCTGCTCCGGAGTGTGCCACCACGCGCGATTCGCCGCCGCCGCTGCTCCGGAGTGCACCACCGCGCGCGAGCGCCGCCGCCGCTTCGTGGTCCGTGAGATCCGCCACCGGTGGGGAGATCCGAGCAGAGCCGGAGCTCCGGCGAACGTCGCACGGGCGGAGGTGAGGGGCGCACCGACGGAGGTGAGGGAAGCGGCGCACTGGTGGAGGTGAGGGGTGCGGCGCACGGGAGGAGGTGACGAGATGCGGCCACGTGTCTGGCCAAGCTAAGCTCTGTGGCCAGTCGTTTCCAGGAAGCCAGGCTAGCGGACCTTCGGTGGTTTGGTAGGGCCTGGCTAACCGGCCTGTCCAGGCAACCAAACAAGCCCAACGTGGCTTATGGAAGCCTGGCCAGGCCGGAAGACAGGCAACCAAACACACCTTATATGACTATGTTTGGACGAAGGGGCGAAAGCCAGCCACGATGACGACAAAAGGGGAAGATTCTGCAGCCATGGCGCTCTACCATTTGCCTAGAGGTCCAAGCCAAGCCAATAACCCGACGCATGGCATGGCAAATTGGCAATGCCGCAATGGCATGCGGCATGCAATTCCTCGTCCAAATACAAATTCCCATGACAGCATAGGAAAGCTGGCCGTATCATACTCGGTGTCAGCGCGGAAGAACCGGCTGGGTTCTGAATCCTCTGCGGCACTGCACGGTCCCCGCCACCATTGCAGTCTTGCAGGGCAGCGGCTAGGTCCGTTTAGATCCCACTTAAAGTTGTAATTCTGTCACTGTAACACGTTCGTTTATATTTGACAATTTTTGTCCAATCATGACCCAAATAGGTTTAAAAGATTCGTCTCGTGATGTACATGCAAAAAGTACAAATATGTAAACATTTCGTCTACATTTAATGCTCCATGCATGTGCCGCAACGTTGATGTGTTAGATCTCAGTTGCAGTTGTAATTCTGCACTGTAGCACATTCGTTTGTATTTGACAACTTTTGTCCAATCATGGCCAAGTAGGCTTAAAAGATTCGTCTCGTGATGTACATGCAAAAAGTACAAACATGTAAATATTTCGTCTACATTTAATGCTCCATACATGTGCCGCAATATTGATGTGATTAGTTACAATTGTAATTTACACTGATCTAAACAGGGCTATAGATCTCCTAGGACGCCACGCTTGCCGAGGTACTCACGATTCATCAGAGCTGGCGTTGTATTTAAGAGTCGCCATGTGCACGCCTTCGTTTCTAAAACTGCGGATGCAAGTAACTCCTACAGTCCTGAGTACTGTACTGCCAGCATACGGTACTCCTACTGTATTTTTTTCTCTGGTATTTTACGTTATCACATTTTGTCGGGTAGCAACAACTGCGGCCTCGTCAAACCTGATTTCACTTCCATCAATGCAAGCAACGAGCCTCAATTCAAAAAAAAAAAAAAATGCAGCTTCAGCGAGCGGTGCGAAGAGATGCCGGATCAGCTTTGCTAAGCGAATGAAATAAGCGCGGTCAGGTCTATGGCCCATGCGAAGAAAAAATTTCTACGTATGTAGGAGTACAAGGCACTAGCGTATTTGAAAGGGCAAGCACAGCAGCAGCAGCAGCAGCTTCGCTCAAAGCTGGGGGGGGGGGGGGGGGGGGGGGGGGGGGGGGGAGAGAGAGCTTACTCAGAGTCACAGCGAAGGTTGCGCCCACGCTCGTCTGCCTCGGCCCGTCTCGACCCGTCGTCACGGGGAGCGCGGCTTCGCACGGTCGGGGGCCGTCTGTCAAGCGGTTTTACCTTGGGAAGCCCGGTGCGGGGCTTCATGCATACGCGTGGCGTTCGAACTCATGGACACAGGACATGTTCGTCACTGTTTTAGCGGCGTGGAACAGGGTTTCGGCTGGAGGCTGAACCGGTTTTGCTTCTTACGGATGCCTCTAGGCCGGTTGGAACGGGGCATTCGGCGTCCGGCGGTACGGGGATGTGCACGGAGCGGCGGCGAACCCAAGAGGCTGGAGGCTCCTGCTTCTTCTGCTCTACCTGGCGGCGCGGTGGGGATGTGCCGAGGAAGACGGCAGGAGCGTCTCTGCTCTCTGCTCTCTGCTCTCTGCTCGCGGCTCTGATTTCCTCATTTCCTCGGGACTTTTTATACGCGAGCTGCGCAAAATTTGCATCGGAAATGTGCGGGGCAGCAGACCTGTCACGCCGGAAAAAAATTGGGAGTTTTGCAGGGAAGCCATTCGGTGGTCCGGGTATTTCACTAGAGTACTCCTGGGACGAGTATACGTACACGGTTGGTGCCGAGAATACGTGGAGCTGTAGTTACGATTACTTTGTCATGATGAATGACGTGGGATATAGTAATAATATTATTATTACTTTATATATAAGCTGGCTAGGGATAATGTTTCCTTGTCTGATTTGGCGTGGAAGCAAGCGCACATATGAAGCGTTGCGGATTCATCAACGAAATATAAATTACAAGCTAGGCATGAATCAGCTCAAATTTGAGACGGCGACGTTTGATTTTATTTTCCTTTCCGGATTCGAACAGATAAATTTATTGCAAATACTTCTATAGTCCAGGTAGTGGTCTGAAAATTTCACAGAGCCAGAGGTCGAGACAATGATACTCCCTCTATTTAAAAATTTTGGAGAGTCAAAAACACCTTAAATTTAATCAAAATTATAGAAAGAAATATAAAAATTTATAATACCAAATAAATGTACTATGAAAATATATTTGATGAAGAATTTAATGATACTTAGTTGGTATGATAAATATCATTATTTTATTATATAAATTTAGTTAAAGTAAAAAAAACAGATGTCTTGACTCTTCAAGATTCTTTAAAACAACTTATAACTTGAGATGGAAGGGTACTTATGTTACCGAGAACAGTGAGAATCTTGTTTTTTTTTAACAAGTGAGAATCTTGTTTGACTTTTGACTTCTCTCTTCTCGGGACAGATATTAAGTAGTTTAGAATTTCTTTAATATATAAAATTTTCTACTCTATAATTTTCATTTGAGTCACCTCTTTACGATGTCCGCTACATACTCAGTTACTCACTTGATCCCACACGATATGTCGATATGTTATAGCTGTACGCCTGTACTGTACTGATCCACCATTTCAAAAATAATATACTACGTAAGGTTCAAAAAAAAAAATATGTAAGGTCTCATTTTACTCGACATATGGAGTAGTTTCTAAAATATACTTTATCTTCAAATTCTTTTACCATAGTATTTCTAGCCCCCAAAATAGTATTTTTAAATATGAGTCCAGTTAGATCGCTTTTATATAGCTAAGTTTATATAGAAGTACATATATACATGTGTGTTTTATGACAGCAAGTTCACTGAGTGTTTGGTTATGAGTCAAATTGCAAGAGCCAATGTATACATAGTTGCTCTTATTTCTCCATAAAAACTTGATTATTAGTATTAATTTTACTCATGCCTCAGAGTCTCACATTCACTTGATGTCTAAGTCCACCACTATATAGGCTTTCGTGCCTAACTTGTTGTCTATATGAGTGATTGTTGGCACAAAATGTGGTTCCTTGCGCTTCAACACACCAGCGAAGCCGGATATGATCTCAAGAGCGTCGGAGCTTTCAAGATCCAGCTACCTTCAAACCCGGTCAAAGAGTACCGATAACCCTCAGGCGTGCCAGTCAATTTGACCTGCAATTGACAAGGAAAAGATAATAATTCAGTAATCACAGGGCGGAACTAACCGGTGGATCCAGATAGTTCCAACTATATGGCTCTGAGAGCCAATTGGATCGGAAATCGACCAAAGAGTCAATTCCGGCATGTATGCATGTCTTGCCATAGGAAACAATTATTGAACTGATACGTAACCGATTGATATGTGTAACCAAATAGAACAATCTACATTAAACAAGTTTTTGCAAATAGTTATAACAGATTAAAGCATAATCGGTTGTTGTAAACAGGTCAAATCATTCGGTTCAGATTGTCTGAATGTCAAACAGACAGAAATCGGCTGGCAGGGCACGATCGGTTAACTAGTTTTTCTCGTGAAAGCATAACTGCATCGGCTAATTAGCCGATCTAGGGTCCGTGAAGCAGAACACTTGACGGTGATTAGTTCCAGGTATAAACCTAATACTGATACGAAGCTGGTCTAAAAGGCCTGCGGCTTTGCACCAGTTTAGATTTATTCTCAAAATAATCACAAGCGAATCTAGAAGGAATACAGAGCTGGTTTAGAAGGCCGGCGGCTCTGTGTTCATTCAGATCGGCTCTTGCCAAGCCTTCTCATCACGTACGAACAAGACTGCGATAGTACTGGCCGAATCAAGTAGATATCATAACAAAGCATAAACATGAACGAAACATAATGAACCTTTTTCATGTAGATCTAAGGCCATTATTATGCAATCTTGATCGGGCAGAGAGATGTTATATTGATAAATAAACAATAAATGACAGATAACATCTTGATAACTTAATGAATCTAACTAAGATGGCAAATTAGTTAGAGCCGATAACTAATCCATGCACGTAATCAAGCTTAACCTGAGCCCTCGTCCACCGGATGACGCTAAACATAGATTAAACAAGAAAACAAACATGAATCGATAACTAATCCTTATTTGATCCAAGCCCACGTCCACCGGATGACGCTAAACTTATATCAAACAAGAATCAACCCTGATCTACGATGCTCCCATGTCCACAGGATGACATTAAAGAGACAAAACTTAGCGAGGCATGACGATACTTACAAGCAAGCCTGCGTCCACCGGATGACACTCAGCCCGATTGAAGAACTCGCCGAGATCTACGTTACTCCTACTCGTAAGGTTTGGCCGGAGTCGAAAGACGTGTTGTATTGATGTGTGTGTATTACAATGGCCGGGGGTTTATATTTATACCCTGGGCTCGACAAGATAGAGTCTTAGTCGAATTACAACTCGAAATAAATATGGAACCTAACAAACTTTCCTAATCTAAAGGTAACTTGGAGTCCAATCTTCCCTTTCTAAAATCGGACTCCGAACGTGACCGCTCCTCGGCGCTGGAGATTCGTGCTGACGTCATCGATCGACTCTTATCTTCAGCCGCGTCGTCTTCTCTTCAGCTCAACAATCGATTCAGGACCTGATCGGCTATTCTCAAATCTTCGCACAGAAGGCTTTGCCTCCCAAAAATCGACTGTTTCTGCTCCCGGTATCGGCTATATATACTCAGCCCAAATTTCGGTGTAAACAGTGATAAGCACTCATATTCTTTTTTTAGCATGGACAATTCAACCAACAAACAGAAAAATAACTCATTATATCCATCCAACTAAATAGACAACATACGTAAGTCTAACCTAAGATGATAGATGACAATATCGTCTCCAAATCTTAGGAGAGCTTTTTTAGACTTCACCTTAGAATAATATAGAGAAGCTCGAGAAGTCATGTTTTAAGTGGCTTCACCCTTCGAGTATGAAAATGACTTCTATTTGTAGAGATTCTCTTTCAGAGCTATTTTATGAGCTTACATTATGAAAAACTTCACTTATCGTGACAAAGAAGGTATACCTAGTGCCCCTCAAAAGCTCATACTAAAGAGGACCTCAGTTTATTCATGACTCTTAATGCAACTGAAACACACATGACACATCCACGACTTTGCTCCCTAATTGCTCACGGTCAAATTGGATGAGAAGGCCTCAGTTGATGAAGTATATTGAAGCGGATGGAATGTGTGTGAATGTTGACTTTATCAAGAAAACTCAAGTCGGTTGACTTTGGCACAAGTGCTTGTATTTTTTACTAATTGTTTTTTGAATAATAAGCAACATAACCATTGAAAAAGATATCTATGGACTATTTGTCAAATTTAAATATGTTAGTTTATTTAGTCAAGGTGTCATATACAGTAAGAAGGAATCTGTTTTTTTGGTCGATATGATATGTTAATTGTTGATTGATGCTAGGTTTCACATCTCACCCGATCCATCCTCTACTCTATTTGAAAGTAATTTAAGTGGTGTAATTTCTGTACAATGACGGTATTTTTTTTAGCAAACGTAGTACTACACCCTACTGTAGACGGCAGCTAGTATGATGAACCATTTTGTCCTGTTTTGCCTTTGATTTTTCTTTTCCCTTCGCAAAGCACGCACAGTGCTCCCCTTTTTAATTCCATGTATAGTCAGTTCCTGTCGGTACAAACAAAACGATCAATCAGAGTGGACCTAGCATTGTTTTCGCGTCTTCTCCCTTTCATCAATTGTTTCGCGTCTTATCAAGGATCACATCGCGTCCATCTCCAGTCCAATTCTCCAATGGCTTGGCCTCACGTCACCCCTTCAACGGTTTAGCAGCCGCCGAGCCGCGCGCATGTCCTACGCGGGCACGGGCACGGGCACGGGCACGGGCACCCCAGGCAGCCGTCGCGTGTGCACGCGTGATTGTGTCGTGCCTTGTGCGTCTTCGATTCACGCCGGCTGGCTGTGGGAGCAGAGTGATGCACTGGTGACGAGGATGGACATTTTTTTTTTTCTTGGAGAAAAAGGACAAGATGCCTTTTTTCCCCCTCAGCTCCATGCATCTGCATTCTCCCAACGGCCAACGAGCACCTCGCCACATAACCACAGCAATCAACCGGCCGGCCATTAGACCGAATCCCCTAGTCACGCCTAGGGCCATGAGCCTACGAGCATCTGCCGTTAACCTAATCACGAGCGTTACGTAATGGCTCTCGTAGTTTTCTTTTGTGTAGTAGTACTAGTAGTGAGTACTTAGGGGTGTTTAGTTGGGTGAAAAGTACATTGTATCACTTTTGTTTGTATTTCACAACTTTTGTCCAATTATGATTCAAGTAGATTCAAAAGATTCAACTCGACCTAGCCAGACGGAAAGTATAAACATGTAATAACTGCTACTTCATTTAGTGCTCTATGCAGACGGAAAGTATGATCGATGTGATGGGGAAAGAGAAAAAATTTTGAAAAGTAAACACACCCTTAGGATTTTGTTTTTTCTGACAGTGAAATGAAATGATGGAGGGGGTTAGCGAGCACAGCAGTCAGCAGCAATCCAAAGCCGCGAGCGAGTAGCGACGTACGGTGGCCGGTGGCGCCCTTGCCAGATCGATCTTCGACGAGAACTTCGTTCGATCTGCACAGCTCGGTCATGTGCGCGGCCGCTGTTTAAACTCGGGTCAAATGCGGCCGGGCTGGCTGCAATGGTAAGCTAGTAGTAAGCTACAGTATTAGTGCTGGGGCTCCTCTCTCTTCTGCCTTCGTACGAGTACACTGCATGTACACACACGCACACAGCTCTGCATTATGGGAGCGGAGAAGCTCTGGCTGAGGACGATCGATTCGGTCGGTGCTCCAACAGCGCCATGTGAGCGACGAGAGGTGTTTACTGTGACCTGTGTGCATGCTGCGTGCCGTTCCGTCGTTTTCTTCACTCCATTCATTTTCGTTCATTAATAATCCATCATCATGTTTCATGTTAGCTAGTAGTACGAGCAAAGATATGATACTAGTGCGTTGGTACTGACAATGTGATGAGCCCCTAGCTAGCTAGCATGTTGGCTAGTATACAATATTACTAGCACAAATTGTACAAATTTACAATTGAAAAAGCACGAGATATAGAGAGATCCGAACTGATGTCGATCAGCTATCTGGTGAGTTTCCCTGTGGACGAAGACCGGCTTCAGTTGCTGGTGCATGTTCTCCCTGGACAATACTGATTCTGAAGTCAACTCTGCACTCGTGCATCTGCAACTAATCGTGCCACCTAGACCTAGTACTATCATTTGCAGCGGTTCCGTCCGCATTACCAAATTTTGTGTCCTTGCACGAAGCCACCTAGATATTTTCCCTCCTCACATGTTCGTCCCTTGATTGTTTGAGCGGAGCATCCCTATTTCCCAAGTGGAGAGCATACCATGCATGCAAATTGTCAAATACTTAGCTGGATATACAATCACCCAGCTCTATTTACCGATTAATAACAAATTTACAAGTTTCAGAAGTCTATTATTGAGGCCCTGTTTGGAAGCACCCCAACTAAAGTTTAGCTAGCTAATTGGATTAGCTGGGTTGGACCAGCTAATAGGATTAGCTGCTTTTTATTAGTTGAGAGACCTTTTAGTTGCTAATTAGCTAAGTGTTTAGATGCACAACAGCTAAAACTGGCCAGCTAAACTTTAGTTGCTGCTTCCAAACAGGGCCGGACTCTCTCTCTCTCTCTCTCTCTCTCATATCGTTCCTAAGTTTCAAAGGCCCGTCTTTAAAATTGTTTTTGAAATTATCATACGAATTGGTAAGCAACTACTCCCTCCGTTCTAATTTTATAAGTCGTTTGATTTTTTTCTCCAAGTTTGACCACTCGTCTTATTTTAAAATTTATGTAAAATATAACATTTTTTATTATGATACGTACTCCTTCTATCCCAAAATAAGTGTCATTTTTGACTTTTTGAAATCAACGTTTGACTATTCGTCTTATTCAAAAAATTTACAAAAATATAAAAATAAACTAATCAAGATTAAATTACTTCTAATAATGAATCATTTCATAATAAAATAATTAATTTTTTCATAAATTTTTTGAATAAGACTGTCGGTGCTAGTTTTTGCGGGTACTAACACCGGCTAGTGATTTTGTATTTTGCGGTTGAGGTTCCGGATGGTGTGCAATGGGGAACACAGGGTTTATACTGGTTCAGGCTAAGAGGGCCCCACATCCAGTGGAGAGGAGAGTCGTGTTGCCTTGTACCGGAGTACTTGTAGTAAGGGGTTACAAACTAGGCGAGAGAGGAAAGTGCTCACAAGTCTCTTGTGAATGTCGAAGTGTATACAAGTCGCTTGTTGTTGTGTGTGATGTGTAGTGTGTGTGCGAGAGCTTGAGAACCTGAGGGATTCGTCTAAGGCTGACCTCTGCTCTCCCTTTTATAGTCACAAGGGAGGGGAGAGGGCATCGCGTACATTGCTACGCATGTTACACTGGAGAGTTGTTGTCTCTGTTTGACTGTCGTCAGTTAGGTCTTGTCTCCGCGTCTCAGGGGTATGGCCGTAGTGGTTCGTACTATCTTGGTGAGTTCCAAGGCCGCAATAGTCGTCGGGATTACGGCATGGTGTAGGGTCACACTTGGCACACCTGATGGCTGTCCTTCCGCACGATGTGATAAGAGGGAGAGTCGCCTCGGGGCGTTGTCTCCCGAGGCTCGGGACTCCTGGAGGTGTGATGGAACGGAGCAGGGTGATATCACCCCTCGGGCGTATTTCTGGCTTTCGGATAGTGTTTCCCGAGGGTCAGGTGGGCCCGGATGGAAGGCGTGCTCGTCCTTTCGAGTGGACAGTACAGTAGGTGTCTTTCCCGTTCTTGCGTAGCCCGTTCGTCAGGCGTTTGGACTGTCGTAGTCGTAGTTGGTAGATCCCGGCGGAAAACGGGGCGGTGCACTGTAGACCATACTGTGGAGAGGATGGCCGTAGTGGGCCTATCAAATCCGTTGTCAGGGAAATCCTGACAGGTGGTATGGCCGTCGTGCGCGTGCGAAGCACAGTCACGTCGAGAATCTCGCCTGACGGGACAGTGCTTGTAAAGTGGTCAGAGAGGTCTCTTGTGGTCCAAGATTGCTCCGCTGACGTCAACTGTGCATTGGATGCTTTTGAGAGGTTGCGCTCGAGGGGAATGGGGAGGCTCGGGCGAATCGGAGATTCGGTTCCCGAGGGTGCCGCTTTCCCGAGCTCTCTCGGGGAGGCTCGGGCGAATCGGAGAATTGGCGCCCGAGGGTGCTGCTTTTTCAAACTCTTTCAGGGGAGGCTCGGGCGAATCAGAGAATTGGTGTCCGAGGGTGCCGCTTTCCCGAGCTCTCCCAGGGAGGCTCGGGCGAATCGAAGAATTGTCACCCGCGGGTAGGCTGGCGTTGATGCAGTGCCGTCATGGGCCTCTGTTGTTGCGGCCTTCATGGGCTTTCACAGGCTTTGCCTGGGCCGGGCCATGTTGGGAATAAGTGTTTTTGCATCGAAGTTGGATACCCCATACTTTGGTACCCAACAGTAGCCTCTAAGCCTATGGCGGAGTGAAGGCACTCCTCCACAGGTTCAAGCTGGTTCTTCTTGTCGAGGAGATGAAGTATATGTTGTTTTTTCCGGTGGGTGCGCGCGAGCGCACCCGCCGGGTGTAGCCCCCGAGGCTTTGGAGGGATGTTATATCCCTCCAAAGGCTTAAAATCGTGATTACTAGTCCTCGGGTGTTCTTTGATTTATTTAGGGGGGTTGATCCCTTGGAAACGGAGCCCCCGAACCTCCCATCGTGTAAGGGAGGTCGTTCGGTGTTCTTTCCAAGGTGCAGGGTAAGTTCCCGAGCCTCCGTTTTCGTATCGGAGATCGATCAGGTTCTTTCATGTCTTTTTAGTTCGACCTTCACGCTCTTTTTTCGGGAAGAGGAAGGTTTGGTCCTGCTCGACTTTCCCATTGGGGCACGTGTCGGCATTTCCGGTGAGCTACAAACGGATTGGTCCAAGTGGAGGTCCGTGCCCCGTTCGTTGGGGGTCGGCTAGCGGCCTGAGCACACTCCAAATGTTTCCTGAGGCTCAATTAGTGGATGTCGGGTCCCTTCGATGGCTCCCGAGGGCCTGATGCCTCTCACGGAGGGATTCCACCTAATCGACTCACTACTGGGACTTGGACATAGTACGGGATGTCCCTTGTGAAGCTCGGGCGTCGGGATACTGGCCGTTTTCGTGACCCATCCGCTAGCTGTCCCTAACTCGGTTTCCCTATGGCGACTGTTCGAACCACTGTGGGCTAGTCTTCGATCCCCTGGGAATGTAACGGGCGTCCGAGCCCGAGGTTCCTTCGTCAAGAAGGAGAATGTATCGGCAGGATCGAGGCGGGCGGGCGTAATGATTCGGCTCACCTTTTGAGGCGCGCAGCCTGACGGACGCGACGGTTCGGGGCAGTCGAGGCGGTTGCGTGCGCGAGGCTGGCGGCGATGCTGGGATCGTGGCGGGCCTTGCGCAGTTAATGCGGCGGATTCTCCGCATCTCCCACGATTCGCCGCCTGGGTATATAAGAAAAAACTCGTGATTTTTTCTTTCTACCCTAGCCATTCGCTCGCGCAGCCGTTTGCCTTCTTGCTTCCGCCGTCCACCTTCTCGCCTTCGTTGCTCGCTCGAGTGAGAAACGCCGCCGTGGCCGACATCGTTGACTTTCCACCGCTCTTCTTCCTCAGTTTCGCCATGGCTTCCTCCCCGGTTCCCACCGATGCCGCTGCCGCCACCGCCGGCATTCTCAGGCTAGAGCCGTGGCCACGCAGCACCGTGGAGGTGGAGGATCTGGAGTGGCTCGTGGAGCTGGGGCTCCTACGCCCTCGCACCAACGCGGAGCGTTCGGAGTGGGTCGTGCCGTCGAGCGACCACGACGAGCCGAAACCCGACGAGGGGTACGTGGTGGGCTTCATCGCTTACCACGAGCGCGGGCTCGGGTCGCCGCCGAGCCACTTCTGCTGGACACTCCTCTTCAACAACGGGCTGGAGCTCCACAACCTCACCCCCAACTCCATTACACAGGCGTCGATTTACACCGCCCTGTGCGAGGGTTACCCCGGGGTACCCCCGCACTAGAATCTATGGCACCGCATCTCCCGTGTCGATTGGTACACCATGGCGGCTGGTTCAGAGAAGCCGCGGGAGATCCCGCGCGCGGGGGCTGTGGTTTCGTGATCCGCTCCGGCTTGTACATCCCCTGCAAGGTCCTCTCCTCCAACAAGGGCTGGCACCACGGCTGGTTCTACCTCTGCAATGATGATGACGTCTTTCCCAAGTACACGGGAAGGGCGTTCATCGCTCCCCTTCCTCAGTGGGAGTGGGGGTGCCCGGCTAAGGAGGCCAAGCATCTAGACACCTACTTCGGTGCGCTCCAGGTGCTGCGCGACCGGGGTCTCACGGGAGCCGCCGTGGCGGCACAGTTCCATGCGCGGACGGTGCTACCGCTGATGGACCGCAGGCTGGCGCTGAACCAGATGCTCATTGGGACATCGCGGGAGGGCACGATGATGCTGGCCTAGGACATCGGCCAACAAGAGATCATGCACCATGTTAAGTACGTGGTGGGCGGTAACCATACCTGGGACGAGCTGAACCGGGTACCCATGCGCCCCCGCACGGGCTTCATCGTGCTGGTGAGCGTCATCTGCTCTTTCGAGTTTACAGTTCCTCGGTCTTCTTCCTGATTCCCTTCTTTGTTCGTCGCAGGGTCTTTCGAGGACCGGAAAACCTTCCCTTCTGCCTGTCCTGGAGGACAAGGTTCAGCGGACCCAGAACCGCCTTCGGGATGAGGCGGCGAAGGCGGAGAAGGACCGGAAGACTACGCTGAAGCAGAAGAGAGCTCGGAAGACGGAGGAATCCTCCCAGCGCCGTCGTCACTGTAAGGAGGCGGGGGAGCCGGAGGAGGACACCCTCAACGATGAAGATGACGAGGAGGATGATGAAGAAGAAGAAGATTTTTATGATTTGATGGTGTTGGAACAGCCCTTCATGGCCACAAAGCCTGCGGTGGGTGCCGACGAGCCTGGGAAGGCTCCGATGTCGACGTCTGCCGGCGGAAGTGCCGGGGCTCGTGAACCGAGCCCCCAGGCAAAACTGCCGGAGACCGTATCTGAAGGCGCGGTCTCTGGCAGCATGACTATTGGAGCCACGGCTCTGCCTTCCAGCGGTCGTGAGGGCACGCTGGAGAGGCCGGGAACGGGCCCGGACCCGGCGCCCGAGCCAAGCCTGGCTGCTGCCGGCGGGACCGGGGGGTTCTCGTTTCCGCGCTCCCTCTCCCCGACGTGTCGTTGATCGGCGCAACGGCCGAAGGCGGGGGGAGCGGTGGGCAGACGACGTCGGAGCCGGAGCCGACCAGCGCCAAGGCGCCGGAACCCGAGCTGGGGTCCTCCCAGACTCAAGCTTCCCCTCCGAGGGGCGGCGGCGTCGAGGTGACCCCTGGCGCCTAGGCAGGGTCCCCGCCTGAGGACGGGGCTGTCCCAGACGCCGAGGTGGCACCCACTCCTCCGCCGCCGGTACGGCCCATGCCGTCTGTCGTCTCGCCGAGCGCGGGGGCGACGAGGAGGAGGAGGGTGGTTCCGAAGACGAGGTAAATATCTTTACCTGTTATTTCTTTCATCAGAGATCTTGTTACGAACATTCCTTTCTTCCTTCTCTGGTTCAGGAAGCGCTCAGGGTCGGACCTCCAGGTGTCGCACCTGAAGGTCCTGAAGGTGCAGGGCCATGACACGACCGGGGGGAGCGCCCGGTCAACGGACGAGGAAATCCATCCCCCCACGGGTCCGGTCGTGGCGTCCGAAGTTCCTCCTTCGGGAGGGGTCGTTCTGGCTGTGGCCGTCGTCGTCGCGCCCGTTGTTGACGTGAAGGCAACGCCAATGCGGACTCCCGAGGCCTCGGTCGTTAGTTTTGGAGGCGCCTCGGGAGTGTCAGCCGATGTCGCTCCCCATGGAGCCTGCCGCCGCGGGTTCGACGGTTGTGGATGTCGACACAGGAGCTCCTTCCTCTCGTGAGGAAGGTCCCTGGACGTTGGCACTGAGGCAGCCCCGGCCTCGGGAGTTGACCGCCTCTCGGATCGAGTGGGCGGACCGAGCGGATCCTTAAGCGCCGCCCGTCTTCTCGCTCCGGGATGACCTCGAGGCTCCCAAATGGGACGCCGTTCAAGAGCTCGGGCTCAGCTCGGCGGCGGGTCTCCATGCGATCGCCGACGTCCTCGAGACGGAGCTCCCAGCCCAGCTTCAGGTGAGCCTCTATGTTTCATGACTTTACCTGTGTATGAGCATCGCCTTTACCATCTTCGCTCCTCTCTTCATTCCAGGACCTTATGCATACCTCCCGGGACAAGTCCCGCTTCCTCCACGGCGGGCTCGGGCTCTGGAAGCAGCTTGACCTTAAGGGGAAAGCCCTTGCCCATTCCTAGAGCGAGCTCGCCGCCGTGACCTCCAAGCTCGCCGAAGTGAGTGTTGACAACACTATCTTGAAAGAGGAGGTCACGGAGGCGAAGAGCCGAGCCGCTGCCTCGGCAACACGGTTGAGGAGCTGGAGGGCGCCCTGGCCGAGGCGACGAGGGAGCGCGATGCCGCCCGACAGCTTGCCGCCGAGAAGACCTCCACCGCTGAAGCCTTGGCTCTCGACCTGAGTGAAACTCAGGCGGCATTGTGTCTAGCGGTTGGCGCGGCGGACTCGGCCCGGGAAGAGGCACAGAAGGCTCGGGAGGAGGCTGGCGGTACTGTAGTGTCGTGCTTTTCGTTCTGTTCGTCTTGTCGCTTGTTGTGTCTTTGTTCACCTCCATGTTTTGCTCCCGCAGTTCTGCAGGCGGCCTATGACGGCGAGGCGGCCGATCACCTGGAACTGCAAAAGGCAGCGCGCACGCTGTGTGACTCCATCGGCACCGGTGGGGAACCCTCGGGGGTTTCGCTCCGGACCCGACTGGAGGCACTTTACGGGAGCGTCGGCGGCCGGGTCACGGAGGCCGTACTGACGGGCGTTTAGAAGACATTGGCGGTCGTGAAGTCCCATTATGGGAACTTTGACGCCGGCCCTGTCAGCGAAGGCTTCCTCAAGGCCAACGACGCCGAGCTCCTGGCACTGGAGGACTCGATGAAGGAGCGCGGCGAAGCGCTGGCGGGCCTCTTTGAAGCCGAGGTTGAACTCCCTCCGTTGGACCTGCCATGAAGAACAGCTGGGCCGTAGTGCCCGTATAAAGAATAACTTTTCGTGAGTGGTTGGGAGGAAACAAACATGTGACCCTTCGTGGCCGTAATATTTATGTAAATATTTGCTGCATGTTTGATTCATTTCGTGCTTTTTCCTTAGGCGTTTCTTCTTGCCGATCCTGTGCCCGGGCCATCGGGCCTCGGGGGAATTTTTTCGAGTGTCGTAGCTTTAGCGGCGTAGACGCAGCCGATGTCCTAAGAGTTTTGATAGAAAGAATCCTTGGAAAAAAGGCTTAATTGTTTCTTCCCGATGCTCCTCCCTTTGCCGAGCGTAGATTCTATAAGTTTTCTTCCGAGTGCATGTAAGCCCTCCAACGCGGAGTGGCGAGGGGAGATGCTGTAGCCCAGGGGCGTAAGCGGTCTCCTCGACTCGGCCGGCTCTATCCTCTGGGACTTCTCTTACTCTTCCAAATCTTATAAGTTCACGCTTGGTTTTAGGAGGGAAGCATGTTTTAGGGAGAAACGATTTCAACGGGTTTTGAAATTTTTGCGTTTTCAAAATCGTTGAGGCTCGGGAGAGTCCGGGGGTTGCCCCCGTACTAGCCCCTGAGGGAGGGTCGGCCTTTCCGT